>JAUDYJ010000003.1:28906824-29506824 GCA_030761175.1 Masticophis lateralis
AGTATTGTGAATTTAATCAACATGATAATACACAACAGTGAAATTCATAGAAGTATGCTGCAGTGGGAAAGTAATTTCTCAACTATTCATTATTAAAATATGTTTAGCACTCAGCCTAATCACCTACTAAGTCAGTGAAAGATCATTCTGGTTTGTTTTTTTTAAAGTGCTAAGATTATTTTTATGATGCCAGTCACAATTCTACCAAGAACGTTGTTCACATTTCTAGAAGTTGCATTTAATTTGGTTGATGTATTTTCTGAAGAATTTCACAGTTCTTTTGGGTTTGTGGAAGGAAGGAGGAATGGCCATCTGTACAACTGATCACATATGCATATGAACCAGTGGTGGGTTCCTCCCGGCTCGCCCGAGTCAGTAGCGGTGATGATATGACGTCACCGAACCGGTTCTACCCCCGTGCCTCCCCATGTCCTGCACCTCCCACCCCCTGTGTTATTCTTACCTTTTATTTGGCCCCACCCCCAATCTATTGCTGCCTCCTGAGTCCCAGCTGATGGCTAGAAGGAAAAAAAACTGTTTAAACTCTTGCCGCGGGCTTCAAAGGGCTGCCCTATAGTTGATCTCTGTTAAAAGAAAACAAATGAATAGACTGATGCCTTCAAAAATACATGAGTAGACCAGTGCCTGCAAAAAATAAATGGGTAGATCGGTACAGCTCTGCAAGCAGTTAAAAGCCTGGTAGACCAGTACCTCTGCTAAATCCTAAATAATTGTCACATGACCATCAAGCCATGCCCACAAAATAAGCCACACCCACAGAACCGGTATAAAAAATTTAGAACCCACCCCTGATATGAACCCTTAACCATCTGCTTTTTTCTCCTATACTGTAAAACTTGAGAAATACATATGTTGTACAAGGCAAAACTAAGTAGGAAAGATTTTATATCAAAGATGCTGAATTTAGAAATTAGCTCATATTATTAGTACCGTAATTGTGCAAATGTATTTATGTTGTTATAATTTCATTTAATAACATAGTATTGAAATATATTGTTATAAGGGAACACAAATAGTGATTTAATGATAGGAATGTCTGGATCTGGTTGTCTCAAAGATGCTTTTTCCAAAAGCAAACTGGGTTTTCTTGGTTTTTTTTTTTTCCTTTGAAGGCGTTTTGCTTTTTAAATCACTTCAGTTGATGATAGGAAATGCAATCAGTGACAGAAAATGAGTTGAACTGCCTTCAAGTAGCTTTTTGTAGATATAGAATAGAATAGAATAACAGAATTGGAAGGGACCTTGGCAGTCTTGTAGTCGAACCCCCTGCTTAGGCAGGAAACCCTACACCATTTCAGACAAATGGTTATCCAACATCTTCTTAAAAATTTCCAGTATTGGAGCATTCACAACTTCTGCAGGCAAGTTGTTCCGCTGATAAATTGTTCTACTAACTGTCAGGAAATTTCTCCTTAGTTCTAAGTTGCTTCTCTCCTTGATTAGTTTCTATCCATTGCTTCTTGTTCTACCCTCAGGTGCTTTGGAGAATAATTTGACTATTCAAACTATTATAGATAAAGATCTGTGCAGTGCATGGAAATTTTCCTGTCAGGCAAACAGCAGAACTTTCCAATGGTTTGGCAAGTCTCATGCTTCGATCAACACGAGCATATCCTTCTTCATTTTCTAAGTTCTCATTGTTCACAGCTTTAACAAAGTACAAAGCTATTTCTCAATGGTGGCTGAATTATCAGGAAAATTAAATCATGCATCATATTTGGCCAATAATGAATTAGCATGTATATTTCTATTACGGATTGGTCTTTAAGTTAAAAAAATCAAATCTTTACTTGTGGTTTCCTACTTGAGCATGTGGTTGGACTAGAAGACCTCAAAGGTCCCTTCCAACTCTGTTATTCTGATAGCCAACAAGCAAGTGATCTTTTGCAATGTGTTCAGAGTGGGTCATTTCCTAGATTACATGACAGTAAAGCTTAGGTTGAACAGACTTCTTTGATCGAAGGTGGATGCAGTGGACATAATTTGGGGCTGACAATTACTGTAAAACAATGGGCAGCTATGTAATTGAGGCTTTTCTTCTGTTCATGAAAGGCCTAGGAAGACACTGTAGCAGAAAGGTGCTTTCCTTAGCCCCTATTTGAAATACAGCGGGATACTTTAGGCTATACATTTTCAACCATGTGCAAAACCATAGCCAGAATTTGTGAAAAAATAGACCTTGTGAAAGACTAGGACCTAGGCCCGTGATGGTGAACCTATAGCACACGTGCCACAGGTGGCACACGTAGCCATATCAGTGGGCACGCCAGCTCAGCTGTGGTGCGCATGCGTGCGCCAGCCAGCTGATTTTTGGGCCTTCTGGGCCCACAAGAAGTAGGGAAACAGGCTGTTTCCTGCCTCCAGAGGGTCTGGGTGGAGTGTGGAAGGCCTGTTTTTCTTTCTTACCCTGCTCTAGATCCTCTCTATGCATCTGGGGAGGGCGAAAACAGCCTTCCCCACCCCCTCAGAGGCCCTCCGGAAGCCTGAAACGGCTCATTTCCCAACTCCCAGTTGGACAGGAAGTGATGTTTTTTGCTGTCCCCAGCCTCCAGAGACTCTTAGAGGGGCTAGGCCACCTCCTGTCCATCCGGGAATTGGAAAGTGGGCCGATCCAGGCCTCCGGAGGGCCTCTGAGGGGGCCTCCAAGTGAGTGGGGAAGGCTGTTTTCACTCTCCCCAGATGCATAAAGAGGATCTGGAGCCAGGTGAGAAAGAAAAACGGGCTACTGGGCCATCATGCGCCAGGAGCGGTGGGGAGGAGAGGGGATTGCGTGTGCATGCACAAGGCGGGGCACATAGAATTATGGGTGTGGCCACACGCGCGTGGGAACCTCCCCCGCTCCCCCTCCTGGCACACGATGGCAGAAAGGTTAGCCATCACTGGCCTAGGCTTTGCCCAGTGTGGAGGGAGGAATGCCATCAACCACTCCCTTTATGTTCCTATGTAGTCTCTTGTTTTAGAAGGCCAGATCCTGAAGATGAGACTCAAATCCTTTGGCCACCTAATGAGAAAGGATTCACTGGAAAAGAGCCTAATGCTGGGAAGGATTGAAGGCAAAAGAAAGGGACGGCAGAGAGTGAGGTGGTTGGATGGAGTCACTGAAGCAGTCGGCGTGAGCTTAAATAGACTCCAGAGGGTAGTAGAGGACAGGAAGGTCTGGAGGAACATCTATGGTGTTGTGATGGGTTGAACATGACTTTGCAACTAACAGCAACAATGTCTCTCCTGCCTGGACAGACAGAATTGGAAAAAGGCTGAAAGTTATAGCTGAGCTGGAGAATGAGGGCGCCTCCCACCCAGTTGAGAGATCTGGAGTGAAATATTTTTTTGAGTTGGGGGTGGTGGGGGTTGGCTAAGGAACTGGACTTTTTTTTCTTTAAACTGTAGTTAAATGGTGAAGTTAAAGAGCTAATGGGAAAAACAGCACCCAGCTGAGCTTGCCTGAATTGTATCTGTAGCAGGCAGGATTAAGGCTGTGTCAAGGCCAGAAGGAGCCCAGCAGGAATGAGACAACATACCTGGGGTGGTCCAGAGGCAGCTTTGAATAATTCCACCAATGGAAAAGAAACTGCAACAAATAGAGCCAGGACAAAGTCCTGCTGTGTTGAATTGCACTGCTAGCAAAATGTCTCAAGTGTTCCCAAGTTATCAAGATGATGGCTTTTTCTTATTTCTTGCCCCTAGTGTCTGATAATAATAAATTTGTTGGGTTCTTTGACATCCAACCTTCTCCTTGCAGTCAGCCTGGAAATTCACACCTCCTCCTGCAGAGAATCTCTTTCTGTCCCCTGGAATCTTCTGTCCTTACTGCTCTTATCTTTGCTGTCAATAACCTTTTGCAAATTTGACAGCAGCAGCCTCTACTTTCTTTGAGTTACCCCTTTAGGCAGTGGTGGATTTCAAATTTTTTTGCTACCGGTTCTGTGGGTGTGGCTTTGTGGGAATGGCAGGGAGAGGATACTGTAAAATCTCCATTCCTATCCGACTCCAGAGGAAGATTACAAAATCCCCCATTTTTTCCCAATCAGCTGGAACTCGGGAGGCAGAGAATAGATGGGGGTGGGGCCAGTCAGAGGTGGTATTTACCGGTTCTCTGAACTACTCAAAATTTCCGCTACCGGTTCTTCAGAACTGGTCAGAACCTGCTGAAACCCACTTCTGCCTTTACAATGTAGGAGATAATCAAATGGAAACACGGCAGATGGGCCTATTCAGAAACTCAAATTTAAAGCTTCACTTTAAATCAGGTTCCAGCTCCACTTGGTGCTCAAATTTATCTCCTGCAAGTAAGTCTAACACTTTACAGCCGGCAAGTAGTGGCCCTCTACACAGTTTTACAATTTAGTTTGTTTTCATATGAAGAAATGAGAGCCAGTTTGTGGAGGCATCATGGTACAAACGGAGACTCTAAATTCTAGTCCCCCCCTTAGGCCAGTTATTTAATATATTTAGATGAGGTAGACCAGACAGGAAACATGAACAGATGAGCTAATCTTCCTTTATTGTAAGGTTATATTAACAGAATCTTGCAAGTTTGAAAGTACACCTCTTCCTTAGTCCTTGTAGCTCAAGAAATTAAGAATGGTTTCTTCTAAGACATTCGCCATACCCACATTCCTGCAATAGATTAAGCTACTAAATAGGCTTTATCTAACTGTTCCCTTGACTGTGTCTCTACTCTGTCTCCCAAGGTCATTTCCACATATTTTACACAGGGTGACCTTGGGCCAAGCTAGGAAGAAGACAATGACATTTTCTTGCTAAGAAAACTGCAGGCAGTTTCCAGAAGTCAAAATCTGACTTGAAGGCACACATACACAACATGAAGAAATACTGGTTTCCTTCAGAGCTCTTAATGAATTTTAGAGTACAAAAGGGAGGAAAATTTCTTTCTCGTAAATTGGCTGAAAATATAGTTATATTATATAGTTATAACATGTGATTTCTTCACTGCACAAGGCTAATTACATGCTGATTTGGTTTGTCAGGACACTGTGTAGGACTGGTTACTTGTTATTGACCCTCAACTCTGTCTGTAGAAGCTTGTTTGCTTCCATATCTGCTTTGTTTTATTCAATCAGCATATTTTTTTGCATCTGTCAGCATTTGTTACTTTGATGGAAGGCTAAACCCAGCATGCCTTTATTCAGGAGATCAGCAAAGCTACCAGCTAAAGTAACCAAGTTCCAGAATCTTTTGTTGACATATGAAGCAAAGCAGAAATAACAACATACTTGTTTGATTGTAATCAGGGACACTATAGCTTTCCTCCTTTTCCAAGTTTTTTTCTGTTTAAATATACTAAATGTTCAGTGATCCTTGAACTCTGTGAAAAAAATTACATTAGCCGTTGCACTCTTAGACTTGTACTTTCCAACATTTTCTGTCAAAACTGTCCAGTTTCTTTATTTTTCCCCATTATTTAATTAATATCCCATTTAACATAGTAAAATCATAAAAAAGTTTATAGAAATTCACAAAATTACAGAAACATTAAAAACGGTATTTAAATACTTTACATATTCTAAATCAACTAGTTCACAAGTCTGTAAAATTATAAACCCATAAAGGTTACTTAAACCATATGCAAATATGTTCAGACTAGCCACAACTGAGAAATACTTCAGTAACAAATATGAGTTTGTATAAAATTTACAAAATTAATTCATGAATTTTATTTTGTAATATTGATAATAGGATTTTGTAGTATTTTATCAGTGCTCTGGAGCATGGTATTCATTATGAACTACAGTACTACAAGTACCAGAAGTATTTAATTCATACAAAAATAGATTTTCCAGTATGCCACATAAGAAAAGTAGGATACATTAATATTTAAATAATACTGCAGATTCTTCTTTTGCGTAACTTTTTTTCAGAGCAATATAGTGTTCCAATAAAGTACTTTTTTCCCCATTTATATCAGGAATCGTTCATCCACTAGTGTCTTGGATGCTAAATTCTTCTCCCCAACTGTATTACGAATGAACCTGAAAATCTAAGAACACAAACCAGATTCAGATGATATGTCACAAATTGAACCGAATATTCTTTGTGTTCATAGGCTGTTCTGCTAACTTACGTACTGTTTGGTCTCATACAGATCGTTGACTTATGTGATAAATTGATATTGCAGTGCATGACAAAAAGGGGGACATCCACTATCTATCTAATATGTATTCATATTACTTTGGAGTTCTAAGAAGTACATCAAAAGTAAAGCTTTAGGTTCAGTCACTTTATAGGATATATCAATTTACAGTGTCTAGTCTTAAATATACTATTTCAGACTTTCAGAGAGTAGCGATGTTATAATTTCTTTGGAAATTTTAGTGGTATTCTAACAGTCAAACAAATGAAACCATGTGATTTTACTGTTTGAACAGTCAGGTTTTATTAACAAATGGGAGTTTACCAGAGGATTATGCACTGAATTCAGAGTACTTCCTGAAAATGCCACACCAGATTATTTTGCTAATAATAACTATACTAAGCATACTTATAAAATAACAATAGGTTATATATTGCCAGGTGTAATTGCATAATGTTTCTTTGGAAGGATAAAAGAACTAAAAAAAAAGTTTAAATATAAATCTTTAAAACACTATTTTTATGAGATCACCAAACCAATGTTCCTTTTTGCTCTCTGTTCCAGTGTGATTTGCCTTTTCCTTTAACTGTAAAAGATGGATCATTTTAAATTTTTATACATAGTATATAGCAATTTATAGCTATTAATAATTTTAATAATGTACATTTCCCACAGGATAACTACAGGATGTAAATAAATGACAGAATGGAACCTTGAAGCATTCTCCATGTTATTTTAATTCTGAGATTTACCTCTTGTTGTAAATATGTAAGAACAGCTGCTAAAACAAAATTCTGAGTAGCCATATCCACAATAGCAAAAAACAGCATATCAAAGATGAGAAGGGTAGTTTCATTGCCATAATAAAGAATATCGCTGAAAGAATGACCTTCATCTGCAAAAATGAAAAATAAATAAAAGATAATTTTTTTTAAAAAATCTGCTAAATAACTTGCCTTTAAAAAAGTTTATTTTATAAAATCATAACTACTGCTAGAATGTTTTTTCAAACTAGGTTCCAGCTCTCATTATCCATAGCCAATTGTCTGTATTGGAGAATTGATAAAAAATACAGAGAATGTGCAATGCCAAAGGGAACATGAACTATCTGTACCGATTTGAAAAAAAAAAGAGTTATATACAGGTAGATCTCTTTCTATTAATGCACTACTCAAGTTATATTTGATTGCAAGCAATCTAATGTGTTTAATGTATCTGCAATTCTACCAGTGCATAATATAGTTTCAAAGCCCTTATTAAAAGCAAAATATGATTGAAAATACAACTAGAAGCATTTGATTTCTGATGTTTTATAGATTAAGTTATTGTTTAGAACTTGGATGGGAGACCATCAGGAAATATCAGAATTGTAAAATATATTGGGAGGTTGAAAAGAGAACCTGGAAGAAGACAACATCAAACCATTTTCAGATTGTTGCCACAAAAATCGCAAGTTGCTAGGAGTCAAGCCTGACCTGACTATCCTAGTAAAAAAATTAAATTGCATTGAACAATAGGCTATTTGTGACCAAACTGCTAAAATTTCAAGACTCTTCAGAATGAAAAAGATCACACTTCTAATCTTTTGCCAGTATGAACAGAAAGGAAAGCTGCTGGGTTCCCCATTAAGCAAATTCCATTCTCAAAATTAGTGCTGAAGTTAAGCAAAGTGATAGAATAAGGATTCTTAATTTCAGTGGTGGAGATTAAGAGATGAACCGCTTAATTTCATCTCTGCCTTTTCTTTTGGTAAAGAGCATTTAAAAAAGCATTTATCTACATGATGTTTGTAGAGATGGAGGATTATTACCACAACAGACAGTAACACATTTACAAGTTAAAAACTTTGGGACATAATTGGGCTGTATTATGGCTAATTTATGACTTAGTTAAAAACTATGATAGTTTTAGTTGCAGCAATTCAGTTAGGGAAGTTTGTCTGTTAAATGCATTACAAATCTAAAAACTCAGAAATTGATTAGTTTTGTCTGAACAAATACTACAGGATGGAACTGTTCCTCTCTAATTATTAAGAGTATTTTGACATCAGGTTAAGAGAGAAAAAAGGGTGTGAAACATGTGCCCATCTAAAGAAAATCTATTTAGAATGGTAAATTCTGTAAATTGTAACAGAAGATGTAGCAGAGGCAACACTGCTGAAGGTACATTAGTTTTGAGGAGCCATAATGCAAGGACAATTGCGACAATAGAGCTTGGCTTATCCTAATATACAAAGATGGCCATTTGCTTACAGCCTGATGTATTTAACTGCTGACAGATTTAATCTTCATAAATATATGTATACAGAAAGTAGCAAGTATAAGCTACATGTTATATAGTTAAGTATGGCATTCTTCTGAAACACTAAATGCTGTACAAGAAAAAAAAAGATTGCATGTTGAAATAAGTTGCTAGGTTTCCTTTGCCTTCATAAATTAAATATCTGAGGTAATACCATTGTAAAAGATACTCTTTTCTATTGGTTCCATAAATTCCATTCCAAGAATTCTTTCTAATAGTAATTTGTCCTTTACGATGTAGTCCATTTCCTTATGAACCTATTAAAAAGGAAAATATAACAACTCAGAAGAAGCAAAAGAAACTCTTCATTATGAAATTCCTTTCATACGCACAGTAACAGCAAAATTAAATAATGTGTTCATTATAAGACAATGTTCACAAACTAAGCAAAACAGAACAAACAGTACAAAATAATTGTGTGGCTAATGATGATGATAATACAGATGAACAACAAAAACAAAAATCAAGCCAAAGTTTTTTAAAGAAAAAAACAACTAAAAATAATAGCAATGCCCCATCGTCTAGCAGAATATAGTCAGAGCTGATAACATGTTCTGGGTATTATAGCTAAAAATATTATTCACAAATTATATTAAAAAGCATGTCAGAATTTGCAACAGTATTAAATGAATAACGTGTCATTTTTGGGACAAAAAATACAGTACAGCTAATCAACAGACGTAGATGAAAGTAACACAAGGTAAAAAAACTACCTCACAATCACTTGAAAATCAATGTTTCATATGTTAATCATAATACATACATGATCAATAAATGAGCTTAGAAATTTATTCATAGTGTGGTATGCTTTTGTGCTTTGCTCAAATGTGGTTGCAGAAGAATTCAGAAGCCTAACAGGGCCACGTTTCTGAAAGGAAAACAGAATAAAAATTAATCTGAAGCATGCATATTTGCGGGTCCATTTTGACCTTTGACTAGTCACTTTTTTTGAGCCCAGGAAGAAGGCAATGATTGCAATATTGTTTACTGCTTGGTTGTTTATTTAGTGTTAATCCTGGTGTTAGTCCCTAATTATCTGGATGTTGACTGCTGGTCAGGAGATGTTCTAGTCGTTTTCTTTTTAATTTTTTTATTGTCTCTTTTGAATGGTTTTTAAATGTTGTTTACCTTTCATGTGATGGGATGGCTGATTTGTCAAGTCAGGTGCCAAGTTTTGAATTTCCTAGAATTTTTGGAGTTAGTTTAACAAAATAAGAGTTGGAAGGGACCTCGGAGGTCTTCTAGTCCAATCCCCCGCTCAGGCAGGAGACCCTAGACCAGAGATGGGCAAATGTGGCCCTTTTACAACCTGTGGACTTCAACTCCCAGAATTCCTGAGACAGCTTGTCTGCTTCAGGAATTCTGGGAGTTGAAGTCCACAGGTTATAAAAGGACCACATGTGCCCAAATGGCCCTAGACCATTTCAGTCAGGCAACTGTGCAGTCTCTTCTTAAAATCCTCCAGTGACGAGGATACTCATGTTTCCCCAGTTGAAACTATAATTAAGTTGTCCATGTGTTATGAAATTAAGGAGTTTCCATTGTTTCTCCTGATTGTTAGTTGTGCTCTGCTACTGCTCTGCTACTCTTCTGCCGGTCTGTCCTGTATAGTGGCTGTTAAAGTCTTCATATTGTATGTTAGGTCCTGATAGTTCCTGCTACCAAAGGCTGAAGGTAGTGGACAAATGAACAATATGATTGTGTGTACGTGATGGGAAACAGGGAAGAGGTAATATCAGGTGATGAAGACCAGAGAAGCCTGGAACCGGTTTGTACCAGAAGCACCAAGGTCATGCAAGGTCCTAAGAAAAGAATGTTAATTGCCCACAACATCTCAGTGTTTCCGTAACATCTTGGCGAGTCCCAATTGGTGAGGGGGTCACTGGGATAAGGAGAGAGAAGGGAACTTTCTCTGTATCTCTTTCACACGGGAAAATCTTAGAGCTCTTCTGACTTTACTGCAACCAACTTCCTATACTAAGAGAACTTTTTGCTTTAAGCTAATGGAGTTGAGGGTCTTTCTTTTCTAAGGGATCAGTTTGGGGCAGTCTGACACTGTATGATGTAGATGACTGCTGTTTTTTTTCCCCTTTGGGCTACTGGGTCTTTTAGTTTACTTAAGATGTTTTGGAGGGCTTGTGGTCTGTGGTGATGTTTTGGGTTGTATTATAGATAATTAAAAAAGCTAAAAAGGAAACAAAACCCCATCTGAGTGTTCCTTGACAGCAGTCAACATTCAGATAAGTAGGGATGAACACTAGACAATCAAGCAGTAAATATCTAGGAACTACTCAGAAGAAAACAACACTGCCACCAACACTGACAGGACAAGCTACTTTATATAAGAAAAACAAACAATCACTCCCTTTTAGCACTGAAGATGTTATCTAACTGGGTAATAAAACATCTTCAACAAGCAACCAAGCTCGGAGAGCACCAAGAACTTCACAGTTCAACCCAGGGCTACATTTATTCTCTTCTAAGAGTATCCAGTATTCTGCACTAATATTACTATCTAAAAGGACCTCATCAACCCATGGTGAAATCTAAAATTTATTACTACTGGTTCTGTGGGCGTGGCTTGGTGTGTGTGGGGATGTGACGGTGGGCGTGGCCAATTTTTTTTTAAAAAACCATTTTTTAAAAAAATGCTTTCAAAAGGATCTGACGATCCCAGCTGATGATCAGGCAACTTGGCTGGGATCATCAGAAGCATTTAAAAGAAACAAAGTTTTTTTTTAAAAAAACCTTTGACGATCCCAGCTGAGCTGCGCGACCATCAGAGGCTTTTTTTTTAGTTTTAAAAGCATTTTTTTGGCTGAAGAGGGTGTAGAAAAAATGCTTTTAGAAATAAAAAAAGCCTGATGATTGTGCGGCTCAGCTGGGCATGGGGGGGAGGGGAGGGCAGGGATTTTTGCTACCAGTTCTCCGAACCACCCGCCTCCATCACTACCGGATCAGGCGATTTGGTCCAAACCGGGAGCATTTCACCCCTGCATCAACCATTTTAACATACAAATATAAAATGATAAATTCCATTCAAACTGTAGGAATATGAATGTAGAGTGATGGTCCACCTATATAGGCACAAATAGGAGAATAAGTAATAAATCCTTGGCTATACAAAGATAACACAAAAGTGAGAAAAGTAATTGTATCAAATACCATGTTTTTGCAAGAATTGGATCCCATATATTGCTGCAAAAATCATATTTCAAATATCTGATAGCATACAATTTTAACAACCAAAAGATATATACCCTTGTCAATGATTCATGAATCTTGTCATATTGTTGCCTCATTTTGCTTGAAATAGAAATTTGAAACGTCTGGCCATCTGTATTTGGTAACAAACCTCTTTGGCTACACAGATTTTCCTGAGGAAATAACACAAAGTAGAATTGATGAAATAACATGTACAAAGATTGAAACTTAACAAATTATTATGTAGGTTGGCGATTCTCTACCTTGGCAACTTTTAAGATGTATGGACTTTTGACACCCAGAATTCTATAGACAGCAAAATCTGGGAGTTGAAGTACACACATTTTAAAGTTGTCAAGGTTTAGCAACACTAATGCAAGGTGATCAGATATAAACTGCAAAAAAATCTGGATGAACATTGGATCGGAGTAACGAATTTTCTCTTTGCTGCCATTTGGATTTTTCTAGCTAAGGTCTGGGAGCCCCATATTATTCCTGTCACAACAGAATGTGAATAATATGTGATTCCAGAACTGTGAAGAATCTAAAATTTTGATATAAAATATAGTTCATAATGGTAAGAGCAGCCACCACCAAAAAGTGATGAAATTAAGGTTGTAGCAGATTCCTTAAACAATTAAAACTGTTAGAATGAAACCATTTTAGATTTCCAGTCTTCTGGTTCCTTCACTTACTGCTTCTCTTTTTAGGTTCATATTCATCTCTTCCATATTTGTATCTGAATGGCCATGCACAGATCGCCCATGAATGTAATATCCGAAACATCTCTCTGACAATAGGAAAACTGAAATCTGCAATATGAGAAAAGGAAAATGGAGCATTTTAGTACACATTCAGATAATAACAAGAACAATTCTGCTCACCCCACATTTTGTAAATGTATTATGTCATCAGTCCTATGCTACAGAGAATAAGCAATTGTGTATTTGGAAGCCAGGATATGTTTTAAATTTGAAGCACCTTTGAAATTGTATGTGTGATCATGAGGCCCTTCCTTGCTTGAGGCTATATCAGTAGGAACAACTTCTTTATTGGACTGGAATGCAACACAAACTTAGCAACAACTAGACTGGGTGGGATGAGCTTCATTCAATATTCAAATGGCATTACACTGGGCATTAAAATAAGAAAAGTAAAAATCAGTCTCTGGCTCACGTATTAATTCAGACACTTGAAAAATGGAATTCTGAATTTATCTCAGAATATTATCAGAAGCTTCCCCATGGATGGAACTTTTTTTACAGGTCTACATCAGTAAAATTATAAAGAAATAAAACCCATATGGGTTTTAGTAAAAAAAATAGGAAGTTGTTTAAAAATTAGTTTGGGATACAAATTATTAGTGTTATTAGGGTCTTATTTTCGTTTTCCCGAAAATAAGACATCCCTTGATAATAAGGCCAATAGGGCTTTTGCGTGCATGCACTAAAATAAGCCTCCCCCATAAATAAGCCCTCCCCAAAAATATTTAAATGCAGAGCTAGACATCAGGTAAAACGGCAAGAGGAGCCCCATCTTGCTCTACGCACCCCAAAATAATAAGACCTCCCTGAAAATACAGCCTAGCGCTTATTTCAGGGTTTATAGAAATATAAGACGGTCTTATTTTCAGGGAAACACGGTAACTAGATATTTTGACAAAGCATGTCATTTCAAATATAATTTTGAAATGTCTGAATAGGCACAGCCTTTTTGAAGAAAGACACTATTCGGAAGTATAAAATACTTACATTGCTCATGCAGCATAAATCAACAAACTGTCTGATCTTATCTTCGATAAATCTTTCATAAATGACAGAAAAGTATACCACCTGTGAAAAATCAGATTTACTAATAAGTTAAAAAAGAAAGTGTTTGTTTTTCTATTTTAGCCAGTAAGATACACTGATTAAGATGTCAGACCAGGCTGGGACAACTGAGGTTCAAACTGAAAGCTCACTGGTGACTGGCCCAGCTAAAGGTAAAGGTTTCCCCACAAATGCATGTTAGTTGTTTCTGGCTCTAGGGGCGGTGCTTATCTCCGTTTCTAAGCCGAAGTACAGCGCTATCCGAACACGTCTCCATGGTCATGTAGCCAGCATGATTAAACACTGGAGATGTACCAAGTGCTGTTACTTCCCACCAAAGTGGTCCCTATTTTTCTACTTGCATTTTTTACTTGCTTTCGAACTGCTAGGTTGGCAGAAGCTGGGACAAGTAATGGGAGATCACTCCATTATGCAGCGCTAGGGATTCAAATCACTGAACTGCCGATTTTCTGATTGACAAGCTCAGCGTCTTAGCCATGAGCCACTGTGTCCCCTGGCCCAGCTACTTCCTCTCAATTCTATCTGCCCTACAGAGTTGTTATTTTGGAGGAAAAAAAATGGAAAGTAGAGTACTATATATACACTTGAAGGAATGGCAAAACATAAATCCAGGGGTGAAATGCTCCCGGTTCGGACCAGATCACCCAATCCGGTAGCGATGGAGGCAGGTGGTTTGGAGAACTGGTAGCAAAAATCCTTGCACCCCCCCTCCCCCATGCTGAGCCGGGTGATCATCAGAGGCTTTATTTTTATTTTTAAAAACATTTTTTCTACAACCTCTTTGGCAAAAAAAATGCTTTTAAAAGTTTAAAAAAAAAGCCTCTGATGATCCCGCGGCTCAGCTGGGATCATCAGAGGGTTTTAAAAGCATTTTTTCTACAACCTCTTCGGCCAAAGAGGTTGTAGAAAAAATGCCTTTGATGATTCCAGCTGAGTTGCCTGATCTGCAGAAGCTTTTTTTCTTTTAAAAGTCTCTGATGAGCCCAGCTGAGTTGCCTGATTGGCACAGGCTTTTTTTCTTTTAAAACCATTTTTTATACAACTTCTTCGGCCAAAGAGGTTGTAAAAAAAATGCTTTAAAAGCCTCTGATGATCTAGCTTAGTTGCCTGATCGGCAGAGGCTTTTAAAAGAAAAAAAAGCTTCTGCCGATCAGGCAACTCTTCAGCCGAAGAGGTTGTAGAAAAAATGGTTTTAAAAGTAAAAAGAAAAAGAAAAAAAAGGTTGGCCACACCCACTCAGTCACATTACCCCCCCCCACACACACATACCAAGCTACGCCCATAGAACTGGTGGTAACAAATTTTAGATTTCGCCACTGCATAAATCTAACAACAATTAAATAGCCATTGCCATGTGACTGGTTTGCAGAACCAAAGAGATTTTCAACTCTGCCAATTCCATAATAACCAACCAAGCAACTAAGCAAATGAATACATTCCCGAAAGAAGGAGGAACTAGCGTGGAATTTTCTGATTCCCAATGAGTTTTAGTTGGAATGCAGACTGTATTCCCTCCAGCCCAGTTTTGGTTAATGAGCTACAAGCAAGACAGCCAACAGGAACATTTACAAATGTGGTCTTTCTCTCTCTGAGTCTTCTAAATAGGTAGGCCCTTTGACATTCAGTGATGTTCCTTTCTGTAGAATGAGTGTCATAGACTTCAGCTTAAAACATAGTAGTATTTTTCCATGTTATTTCCATTTTATGGAATTAATTTCAATACTAGTCAATGTTTTATTTCCAATAAAATCAAATAAGTTACATATAATACTCATTAATGACTTTTCCAAGAGGAGGCTCTTAATTCATGCATTCTTGAGGATGATCACAATATATTAAGAAAACTAGATTCTAGTACTTCTTCTTGTGCCATGTTCGTCATTGGACATTGACGATCATGTTGGCAATCCAATTTTTGTCAACAGCAGTATGAAAGTGCTGCTGAGTTTTGTCCAAACCAGTCTAGTATAGAGGTACAAATCCTCATTAATTGTGGAAAGAGAGAAAGTCATTCTGCCACTATTCTCTCATTATGAGAAAAGTCAGCATAATTATAACAATTTGCTACATTATTGTTTGAGCTATATTTTTTATTTTGTTCCTGAAAGTAATAAATGTCCATAAAGCCACTCCTGGAGAAAAACTTGAGAAACTGGGTTTTATCAATTTATTGTAGATATCTACAGTATGCTGATGATGATTCATACACAATAAAATTATTTAATGAATGTGAATCATCTGGTAGTCACAGTAAAATGATTTTATAAAATTTTACCTGAATTACAGCAATCAATAGCCAAAGTACAGTGGATATACCATATCTCAAAATGCGGCTCCAGGGTGCTTTGTAACTTTCAGGATTTCTAGTTAGACCAGAAGATGAATCCATTAAGGCTAAGTTTGAAAATCCTACAACCTGTAAAAGTAACAAACAAATTACAGTCATACCTCAGTACTCAACTGCTTCAAAACTCATCAAATTTGGTACTCCACATATTTTGAAGCAAAAATCTTGTCCAGGTACTCGATCTTTCACCTGGTGCTCTGTGTGCAAGGTAGAACTTGTTGGTATCGGCTGCCTCATGACTCACTACCCCTTCCAGTCAAAGGGTCATGTGGTAAGTCAATGATTTGCTTGGAACCTGTTTTTAATATTTGCCACGCCCCTTGGAATGAAGCCCAGATGAGTACCGTGGTATCAATGTATTGATAAATTTTGAAAATACCGATCTACATTAGCAAAGATTTTCTAATGAATGAAAGCAAAGATTTTCTAACGAATGAAAGCAAATATACATGTCTCGGGATAATGTTGCAGGATCCAATCTGGGTCGGTCACAGGGACCAGAGGTTTTGTCTTCTGAGTTTTTGGACTTGTGCCGGAGCCCAACTTCAGGGAACTTCTCTCTACAGAGTGTGTGCTGTTCTGGGTGTGGTATTTATAGGGTGCCTGTTGTAGCAATAGCAATAGCATTTAGACTTATATACCGCTTCATAGTGCTTTTACAGCCCAAGTGGTCTAAGTGATTTACAGCATATTGTAGCATATTGCCCCCAACAATCTGGGTCCTCATTTTACCGACCTCGGAAAGATGGAAGGCTGAGTCAACTTTGAGCTGGTGATATTTGAACTGCCGAACTGCAGCTAGCAGTCAGCTGAAGTACCCTGCAGTGCTGCACTCTAACCACTGCGCCACTTCGGCTCTTATTATGTAGTTTTTTTAGATGCTGATTGGGGAGTGTTGATGGCTGGCCTTTTAAGTCATTGCCTACTGTTTGCTTGTGCTCCACGCAATCTTTACAATGCATAATTTGTCCTTGTATGGTAGCCTCTGGGCGGTGTGCGATGCCCACTTGCAGATCTTGGAAAATGCATCCTACAGCTTCTGAGATATTTTCAATGTATGGCAGGGTGTGCCATGTGATTGGTCTTGTACCTTGTTTCTTCCTTTCTCTCCCCACCGTGCTGTGCAGACATTTTGTAAGACACTGTCAACACAGTGTACCCACAATCATTCATCACAAGATGAACAAGTGGGCACTGCACATTGCCCAAAGGCTACCATAAGAGGACAAATTATGCATTGTAAAGATCGCTTGGAGTGGGAGATATTTCCAATGTAATCTACTGAATCCCCTGCATGGATTGTCTCTGTGACTATGTAGGACAGACAACGACGAAGCTAACCACCAGATTACAAGAAGCGAGTGGTCAAAGAGGAGACCCAAACTCATTTGTAGCCTCACACTGCAATAAATAAGGACACACATTCAAGTTAGCAGCTACTAAGATTATTGGATGACCAGGCACAAAAACAACCAGGGAAGTGATTGAAGCATGGGAAACAGGCCCCTCCTCAGTCAACAGGAGTGCTGATTTAGTACAAGCATATCATGTACTTAGAAGGCAACGGTTAGGCCCATGATGGCGAATCTATGGCACGCATGCCACAGATGGCACGCAGTCATATTTGTGGGCACGTCAGCATTGCCCTAGCTCAGCTCCAGCGCGCATGCTTGCGCCGGCCAGCTGATTTTCGGGCCTTCCGGTCCCACCAGGAGTCGGGAAACAAGCCGTTTCCGGCCTCTGGGTGGCCTCTGGGTGGGTGGGCAAGGCAGTTTTTGTCCTTCCCAGACTCCAAGGAAGCCTCTGGAGCTTGGGGAGGGTGAAAAACAGGCCCACCGGGTGACTGCATGCCAAAAATGGGGGTTGTGCAGAAGGGTCATGCACGCATGACCCCTGCTTTTGGCACGCGATGGCAAAAAGGTTAGCTATCACTGGATTAGGCAGCACAAGCAAATGACAGCCAATGACTTAAAAGCCCAGCCATCAACACACCCCAATCAGCATCTAAAAAGTCACATACAAGAGACCCCATATAAATACTACACGTAGAACAGCACATACTCTGCTAGGGAGATGTTTCCCAAAGATGGGCTCCAGCATGAGTCTGAAAACTTGGAAGACAAAACCTCTGGTCCTAGCGACCGATCAATTGGATACTGCAAGATTTTCTAAGTTGCCTAGATGACCACTTTCAATTTTTGAATATACTTCAGCAAGCACAAAACAGCAAGTAATATTTTGTCACTATCATTTTTTCCTAGCCCTTTAGATCTTATTTCTCCAGATGTTACTAAATTACTGTTCCTAGTCAGAATGGCTTACAGGAAGAGTTGCTGGAGCTAATTCATCACAGCTCTGGCTTTAGGGTAAAGGAAGACTTGCAATAATAATGTATTGGTAAATGGTACTTGATTATAGTAGTAAAGTCAGAAGGTAATACTTTCTGGTAGGTAATCTGTTGAAAAACCTATTCTTTAGCTTTGTAAACATTTGTTACAATTCCTGTCCAAAGACAGCTAATATTTATTTTTAAATTTTTTGCTCTGTTGATACCTAGCAAAAATTAAAACCAAGTTCAAATAATGTTAGACTTGGAATTTTATAATTCACATGAATAACTCTGCATTCTTCAGTTGTTTGCTTCACTTTCTGCTTTATATATTTGAGTTGGCAGCCAAAATTTAAACCTGCAGAAGGAAATGGCAGCTTGAATATAAATCTAAGTTCTAGTCCTAGAGTGTATTATGAAGTAATATACTCATCTTTCTCTATCTTAGTTACATGCATAAAACAAATTTGTTCTTATCTGCGTCTCATATAAAAAGTATGCATCAGCTAACTTTTATTCTGCTAGAAAATATATTTTCTTTTCATTGTATCTTGAACAGATTCAAGATCAGAAACACACACATAATATGAGGCAGGGGTGTCAAACTCGATTTCATTGAGGGCTGCATCAGGGTTGTGTTTGACCTTGGGGGGCCAGGGTGGGCGTGGCCAGTTCAACATCATTCGTGTCAGCGCCTGTGGTGGCCCGAGCGCTCTGCCAGAGAAAACGGATTCCCGAGCTCCATTTTTTGCTGCCACGGCCTCCTGCAACCCTCTGCCAGTGAAAACGGAGTTCAGTTTTCACTGGCAGATGGTTGCAGGAGGCTGTCGCAGCCAAAAACGGAGATGCGGGCCGATCCTTCACTGTTTCCAGGATGGCTCCGTGGGCCTGATCTAAGCACCCCATGGGCTGGATCCAGCCCACAGCCCTTGAATTTGACACCCCTGATATAAGGGCTTTGAATGAAAATAATATAAATTTAAAAGCATGTCATTCTCCCAGACACTGATTACCTGATTTGACCTCTCTTGCCTGATTTATTCAATATCTAATTCTGGCCAAACTATGAATAAAATTGTGCTAAAAAGTCCCCAGGAGACCGTTCCAGTCTTTCAAATATCCTCTGAGCCTTGGAATAGCTGTTGATTTTAATAAGATAATGGAAGTAACAGAATGGAATTTGCATGTCTGACAAATAAGCACATCGATTCTTTTGCTATATTGTCAAAAAAGTGTATTTATGTCCAGAGGAAAAGCCATTAACCTGTCTGTCTTAGGAAACGAGGTTGTAATAAATCAATCATATTTCAATCCAAACAGCATCTGCTCCTGATCGATGGGAGGTCGTTCTTGGCTGTAGCCTGACTTCATTTATTATATTTTATTGCATTGTGGCCATTCAGTACTTGGCTATAAAAGTATAGAAGAAATTGATACAGCTTTGGTTTGCTGAATATTACACCATAATAAAGGGAATTGTCAGGAAGCTATCATCCATGTTGGTTAGAATTAGACAGCAATTGAAAAGAAAAGTTCAAACTTAGCAAAAGCATCAAAGAAGCTTTTCCATTATTAAGACTCAGCCAAGATGCACCCAAAGTATGTATGTCAGCTCCTGAAATCTGCTCCTGATGAATTCTTCCAATGGTTCCTGAATTATGATTAAGACTTGTAAAACTGTAAATGTGGCCTGGATGAGTATATATAAATAAACACTATGAATACTTTTTGATGTTGAATGTAAAAGAAAAAAACCTAAATCTTAAGTGACTGAATAATTGGCAATTCCAGCGCTCACATTTCTCACATTGGGCTGCTCTTGATCATTCAACATTGCCCTTTGTTTAGAATAATCACTGACAATATGGAGTTAATCTATGGCAATCAAACTAAAAAAACCCCCTGCTTTATCAATGATCATTACACTAACGAATAGGAAAGAAAATGAAAAAAAGATTCTTTTCTTTTGTATGATACCTTAGGAGCCCTGGTGGCACAATAGTTAAATGCAGTATTGCAGACAAACTCTGCCCACAGCCTGGAGTTTGATCCCGACAGGGCTGAAGGTTGGAACTCAGCCTTCCATCCTTCCAAGGCTGGTAAAATGAGGACCCAGATTCTTGGAGGCAATACGCTGACACTGTAAACCACCCAGAGTCCTATAAAGCACTACGAAGCAGTATAGAAGTCTAAAGTGCTATTGCTATTTCTCAAATTATGAAGTGAGGTGGTGGTTTCTATTTCTTTAAATTTTCCAAAAAGGTATAAAAATGGGCCTCAAACATCAAGCAAGGAAGAACATAAACATAGGGATTTCTATTCTGGTAAGAAACTCTTCTTTACTTGTCTTCATCTGCTTCTCTTTATCCCAAAGAAGCTAAACCATCTTCCAGTGCACCAAGCGGACAAAAACAGCCAATTTGCACAGAAGGAAACTTTTTCTCCATCTGTTTCTCTTCTTCCTGAACCAGAAATCTTTTTTCTTCTTACAAATAAAGTTTTATTTATCCTATTTTTCTGAGTTGTTATGTCTGCAAATCTCTTTGATTTCTTTGCTGTAACAAGACACCTTTGTTTTCATTTTTGCTGTATGTCTTTCCAGACTATGTACCATTAGTATGAACTTCTCAAAATCGCATTTTCTGCTTTTTTGGACTTCACTCTTGTCTTTCTCTCATAAAACTTGAGAATTACATTCCCAATAAACTGTTAGTGACTATTTGATTGTTTTGTATGCAACTGGCTTCATATATACTTAATGTTACTGCTTTGATGATTATGTATGCAGTAATTTCATTGTTGAATGTCCAGATTGCATAAATCAGTTTAAGGATGTTCAAATCTGGTATTTTAGGAGGCCCAGTTTGTGACAACTACTGTATTATAAATGTGATTTTTTCATTACTCAATTTTCATGACCCAGTTATGTCTTGGAACATTGAAAAAAAAATTAAATGTCACCTCTAAAACGAAGAGAACAGCAAGCACTTGGAAGAGAGGATTTATTTTCCTAATGGTCTGAATTTCATTCCACTCATTTGCTATGAAGTATGTTCTCCATATACTGACTGGTGCAGAAACACTTCTTACGCCATTTTCTCCTATGAAGAAGAAACATATGTTAAAATAATTTATTTTGGCCTCAATGACACAAACCCCACTAGTTTGATTACATTAGATTATGTAATTAATTATATAAAATTAATATAAAGCATATCATAGATGTTTAATGAAATTAAATAATCTCATGCATGTTATGTAATCCAGTAGATAAATGTTAAAGATTTGGGTATGCACTCCTTACTTATCCAAAAACTGTAAAATGAATTTTACATGTTAAGCATATGAACAGTATCGCAACATGAAAAGAATGTGTACAGTGACTTCATATATAATACGAGAACAAGATATACTGTAGATGTTGTTACATATGTCTGTGCAAAGTAAAGCTCTTCTATATATAAGCATAGAATGCTTAGGATGAGATTTGCACCATTTCTGAAATCAGCAAGTTAATCAACCAAAATAAAAACATTTTATACCTTCTACTGCCTTAAGAACTTTTCCTTTTGGACGCTCCCAATCGATGAAAAAGATATCTATTGTAAGTTGGGAAACAAGCAGATGCAAAAAGTGCAGCGCCTAAAAATCATTAGATGAAATAATGAAAAACCCTTAACATTATTGTCTTGGAAAAGAAGACAACTCTAGAAAAGCAAGCATAATTTATAATTACATAAAGAAAGGCATTTACACTGCCACCTATCAAATAATAATAATAAGAAAACTCATGTCTAATACCTCTGCCTCCTATTGCCATCAACAGGAACTACATGTTTTACATGATGGATGACTTGAAAATTCCCTGTGCAATCCCAATCAAATCACAGAATTACGAAATGCATGAATTAGAAGGGAGTTTGTAGGGCATCTTTTCCAAGCTTTCTAATAAATCATCCCTGACTGGCTAGTGATGTAGCTCCATTTGAAAGCTTCCAATAAACAGAAGTCCAGTACTGTTTTGGACAGACTGTTTCATTTAGCAGCTTTTTCCAGTAGGAAATTCCCAGTAATAACACAATTCCTGGTGTATTTATTCAGATGTAAGTTTCACTGAATTTAAATTCTGCAATTCTAAAGAACATAATTTTTAAATTTTTGTAAAAAGCTATCTGGGTTTTTCCCCTATCTATAAGTGCTGAATTATATATAGAATATTTATGCTTCACTGATATACCATACTTAGAAACACTTATAGACTGATTAAAAAACCCAGGAGTTTTCAAATAGAAAAAGCATATGCTTTTGTTTTTAAGGATACGGGGAGAAAGGCATGTTCTTTTTCAGTTCAACTATATAGAATTCAGGCTTATTCTAAAGTTTTCTTCATGCATGTATCACATTTGACTTAGGGCAGGCCCAAAGCAATTTCATGTCCCCACTGAAAATTAGGAAGTAAGCATGAGTGACTTTTCAACTACATTTCAGAAATACATTTAGCAAGAATTGTTGCATCAGCTATCAGGTTCTTACTTTGAATTTTAACCTAGTGAACACTAATAAGAAAATAGTATTCCAAAAAAGAAGCTACTATTAAAGCTTCCCCCCACACCATTTCAGACAATAAAGAATGCAAACTGTTTCCAAATTCATACTGATAAATTGTAGCACTTCATATTTTTGGAAATTGAAAGGGCATATATTTACCTTCAGAACAAAAGCACATCCAACGTAAGAAATGAACTTATCTTCTTGACTTGGCTGAGGTAGTAAAACAGAGACAAACTGCTGTGCCTGAAGAGCAACAAACTCTGTTATACCAAACAGGATACAACATAATTATGCTTGTTTAATCATACTAGCTTGTATGTTACTTACAGCATAGCAAAATACTGCAAATAGCAATATTTACAGACTTGCAAAAGGTAATGAATTTGAAAGCAAAATAGGATAGGTACCAACTAGATCTATTATTTTTTCCAAGTGCGCTTAGAGGGGAGAAACTAATAAAAAAGCATCAGAGCAAACAAAAAGATCACTTAGCATGCAGAACTTGCCTGAATTGTCTGGTCAGAAAAGGCAAACGAGAAAGTAGAACATATAAATATTCAGATGTCTTATAATTATACAGAACTGTTTATTCTTTTATAAAAAAAGGGGGAAAAACTTACTTTAAAAAATATAAGCCAATAAATCCCTGTTCCCACTGTGATGATGAAGAAAACATTTGCAAGGTCTCCGGCATAGAAAAGCAGAAACTTCATAACTGTCTAAAAATACAAAATTATGTTTTTGTAAGATGCAGTGGAGTGACATTTCCCCTCCAAAGGAAATGATCAGAAAAGCGACTTCTAAACAGCTGCATTACATATCAAGAGACTCTTGACATGCAGAGGCGTCATATATAGGAAAAGTTCCGATTTTGCTGAAATGGATAAATTAATTTCTTTGATTAGAGAAAAGACATTACCTACTTTTATTGCTGACTGGAAGCCTCTTATAAATTATTTGTATAATAATGAAAACTCCTTTTCTGTCACTCATTGCATTCCCTATCATCAACTAAAACGAACTGAAGAACCTTCTTGGATGAGAAGTGAAACGTCTTCAAAAAGAAAAAAACAAGACAGTCCAGTTGCCTCTTGAAAAAGCACCTTTGGGACTTTTGGATGACTAAGACTCTCCATAGACAATAATGAAAAAATGTACTTGTGATTTATGGTTTTGATGATTAGATAGGATAGATCATAGAAAGGAAAGTATAATGATGTAACTTTCGAGAGGATTCAAATATATTTCTACTTAATTGCTATGCTATGAGAAGTATCAAAAGCCACTTCTTTATATTTTTTCCCCTTTTCTATTTGTCTTAACTCCCCCTCCCCACCTTTCACATTTTCCTTTCTCCTTTTTCCTTTTAGTGTCTATTATTTTGTGTTAGCTTTTAGGTTCTTATTTAAAAGTTTTAATAAAAATTATACATGTAGGGGCTTCACAGCTGATTTTTGAAAGAATCTATAGGAGAGATAACAATCCAGCACCCAAATGTGGAAGTGTATTTAGGAAATATTTTTCCATTATTTCTTACTATTCAAATAAGCCAACATAAGGCATGGATATAATACTGTGCTGCTCTTACTGTATTACATACAACTATGTCATTAACAGTGGGCTGAAAGAATGGAGTAAGGCTACACTACCGCAAAGAATAAATATACAGTATTCTTTGCTAAAATGAGATTTAGAATCCCAGGTTATTTGGAAATAATCCTTGTTATGCAGGACATAGAGGGCTCCTTCCATTCAGAGATGAGTAATTTAAAGAACCCTTCTGCTGTTTTTCATGAAATTTACTATTGCACATATATGCTAGGATTGCAGTTTTATATACAAACTATAATTGATCCTGGAGTTTCTAGTTGGATGCTGTTAATGCAGTGCTTACATTCCTTAAAGTTGTAATCCTGGCATAAATGTGCATCCTAAAATATAATTAAACTGAATAGGATTTATTTTTTTACTAAACGCGATCATAACATCAGTGAGATAACAGTACCAAAGTGTGATGTTTAACCAGGTCAGCTTTATGTTGCAGGAAAGTGTCCTAACATATATGCAACTAAATAATGCTAGATAAACTAAGACATCCAACTGTTCATACCTGTAAATCAATCATGGGGCTTCCTATGCGCCTTTTCCAGCCAGCAGTCTTGAGAAGGGACCATAGAACTGCCAGGCCGCCCAGAACGCCTAGAGCTATCTGCGGGAACAAGTAAGCAAATCATATGGATTTGCGAATGAAAATGAGCATCAAGTTTCAAAGAGATTAAAATTTGGAGGGAAGAGAATGCTTACATCAGTGTGAATGAGCGCCTCTGACTGGTTCATTTCATAGTCGATTGAGAAGGAAACCTGAACAATGAAATTGTTAAGAATGTTAAAAGAATAATTTCACAATTAAATCACCTGTACTTGAGCACCACCATCCACATAACATTAGGCTATGGGTCATAAAATATAATTACTTTAAATAAAATGTACATCATTGACTTCTCATCTATTTGCTAAATTAGTCTTCAGATTTTGGCACAAAAACATAGTAACACCACAGACAAAGTTGATGATGTCAGAAAAATAGTGACTACAATATGGAAATTTGAACCAGTCATTGGTAAGAAATATTCAAAACAGCTTTATAACAGCTTGGCTTTATATGCAAAACTGGTACTGAGAGATTGTTTAAAAGAATAATACATACAACGAAAGAAATGCTAACTCAGTGACTCTTGGCTACAGAAAAAAATATGTATCTGGGAATAGAAAACTGAGGCATAAAATATCATCATCACAGACTATTGGGCATGATTTTCTTATATGTTACTCACTTGTGAGATGGATGGCTAGATATTAAGCATAAATATGGGAGAAATAAGAGACTAAGAAATTGATCAATGTTTAAATAAACCAGAATGGATATTTTGTGAGGATGTCTGTAATTATTCATTTTAATGGCTATTCAGTAAACTGGACTTAATAGGCAAGAGAATTTAGTATAGAAAACTAAGTGCTGACTTAAAAATATGTAAAATGCTCTTTTTGGTTAATTATTAAACCTTTATAATGATCAATATCCAGGGCTTTCCAGTTTATTAAGTTAGTGGAATTATTGATTACTCAGTAGGATCTATCTTGGTTTTGCCTGGCTAAGCTAAGCTACTGTTAAATTTAGCTGAGAGGCAGGCAAGAGCATTACCTTACCATTATATTCTCAGCATTAGGATTCTCGATGAGAACATCACTGTAGTCAATTGTTATCAGAGGTGGATAGATGGCTCCCCTTTGAGTGTTCCGCACAAGACGAATGCTGCAAAAAGGAATGCAATGGAGTGTTAGCTAGAAAATCGCAATTGGCACCATTGGAAGTAAGGTAACAATTGTGCAATGTGTAAGCTCTTTACAGACTGTGCACCCAGTTCTGTTTTGTTTAAACTTACTTTTTCATTATATGTTATGTGCCTAGTATCTCTTTTTTTAAAACAATCTCATTATTCTTTTTAACTCCCAAAACTATGCTTAAATATTCTTATTCACTATAATAAAGGTATTATTATTACTGTTAATGAAAGATAAGCAAAGGCAGAGACTGGGAAGAAAAGGTGACATGGGGTATAGATCACAGAAGAGGGCAGAAGAAAGGAATGTGGTGCATTGGTCTTGTCCTACTTATTTGGTAAAACCTCTCTAAATTTTGTCTTGGATAAAATTCAGAAGAACTGAAGTATTGTTTCTAGGTTAGCAAAACTGCAATCTACTTGGCTAGACTTCCTGGCCATGGTGTGTTTGTTTGGGGTTAAAACAAACATATTTCTGTTTGTATACCTTCTTCTACAAAGTACAGATTATAAAATTAAGACAATACACTGGTTCCATGTTTCATCAGCAGCACTCACTTTTATCAATGACTGGTGGCTATACTGTAGCAAGTAAAATATGAAATTAGCTTTTGCTTTGCAGTCCAAGTATGAACCATAGCATTTTAAAAGCTATTTCCTATTTCACTGTTGTAAGGTAGTAAGTTCCCTCTTCAAGAGTAAAATTTGCTGTAATAACTTCCTGAAATTTTCATTTAGGCTCATATTGTACATATAAGCAAAATATTTGTTTGAACTTAAGATATTATCATCAGCATGTGAAGGACCATTTTTAATCTATGATCACACTTTATGTAGAAAGAGCAGGATAAATTCCAATGAATTCAACAAAGCTCCCATTTGAGCAGATATGTGGGGGTTTTGATGGTTGGAGGACATTGGGCCATCTTATTTTTTGCAGTTTTTTTTCCCTCGCAGCAAACTAGTATGTTGGATCAAAGAAAATTCAAATTTGAATTTGGGAATTTACAACTGGGTAGCAACCTATTCAAACTTTATATAACCTTACCTTATTGCTATTTTATTAGCAATTCGGATTACTTTTGGCTGGCTTTCTAAGTCATTTTCTCGTCCACTTAAGGTATCCACCAATAATATACGCCGTGTCAAAAACCAGTTATTCACATTACTGCCTTTGAAAAACATACAAAATTATAACTTTAGACAAAAAACTTTTAGATAATTACTGAAAGAGAGGGAAAAATAATTATTTATCACTAATATAGAACAATGATAACAATGATATAAATCATGTTGAATAACTTTCAGTTGTTCCATATTATTAAATATATTTTAATATATTTACTTTTAAAAGTAAAATAACAATGGAAGTTACTTCAGGAGCACATGTATACTGCTTTTCCTTCTCCCCTAGCATAGCTGCCCTAAGACTGAATTTCTGATTCTGTTTTTAATTACCTGCCCTGTTTCCCTGAAAATAAGACATCCCCTGATAATAAGCCCAATCGGGCTTTTAAGCGCATGCGTTAAAATAAGCCTCCCCCCAAAAATAAGCCCTCCGCGAAAATATTTAAATGCGGAGCTGGAAATCATGTAAAACGGCAAGAGGAGCCCCATCTTGCTCCATATGCCCCAAAATAATAAGATCTCCCTGAAAATAAGGTCAAGTGCTTATTTCTGGGTTCAAAAAAATATATGACAGGGTCCTATTTTCTGGGCAACATGAATATAGTTAACTTTATGTCCAAACCCAGATAAACTGTGGCTTGCCTTATGGTTTACTGAAAACAACTCAATTTCAAACAATCATTTACAAATTGGGCTTTTTCAGTAACATTGTTAAATTAATCAGGGTGTAAGAATAAAGCTTCAGTTAACTGAAAACTGAATTAACACTGCTATCCTCCTATTGATACAGCTGTCTGAAAAGAGAAGGAACAGGGAGATTTAAGCCTGATTCCTGTTCATTTAATACCAAATTAGGGCTTGGTGTTTTATTCAAATGAGGCCATTTTGTGTGAATGAGGTTTGGAGTGCCAGTAGAGCTACTGATAAATAGTAGCAATAATTTTGAAGAACGAGAAAATGAAATCATACATTTTATTACATCTACTTTTTATCTGTCGGATCACTGAGATATGTGAACAGAATATTCTTACCTTGGTTCACAAATATTTCATTATACTTAAGATTCACATTTAACACTGGCACAGCCCAAAGGTATTGCTGTCCATCTTCTTCATCGTGATATTTGAGGAATATATCATAAAACACGGGTTCCGCATAATCCTTTAAAATTTGGGAAACTGAAATTGTACACTGTATTAAAAGAGCAAATGAACATGTAATATATTTTTACTAACATCCATGAAAACTCAAAAATGGGAAACATTTTAAGGAAAAAGCCTTCCCCTTAAAATATGTACCTTATTTAGAAGACAACAGAATGACAGAACAAAGAGATTATACAAAGGGCTTCAAAAATCTATATACAACTACAAAGTGCCCAGATAGATTTTCCTGGGCACATTGAATAGGACACGAGAGTAACAGTTTCCCTTTCACTATTTCCAGTACTTGGCAGTTTAGAAGCATCCTGCGTCCAAAAGATATTGAGAACTTTATTTTCAATCAATTGTGCTTATTTTGATAAGATGGACTCAATTACCAAGAGTCATCTTGCATTCCACAGCCTGACACACTGTGGAAAGAAATCCCCTTTTTCTGCCTATTTTGAATCTTCCTCCAATGACCTTAAATACATACCAATGTTATGAGAAAGAGAGAAAAGGCAGTCTTTTCACTTAGGGCAGAGTTCTTCAAATTTGGCAGCTTTAAGACTTGTGGACTTCAACTCCCAGAATTCTCCAGCAAGCTGCCAAGTTTGAAGACCTCTGGCTTAGGGCCTTAATCATGTGCCTCATGTTTTTCCAGTAAATGAAGAACGGCCAAGCTCTGTAACTTTTCCATATGGGATAATTCAGGGTGTATAGTCAATTTGCTAACAAGGCACTTTTCTGTCATAAACAGTGGATAGATGACAACAGCCTCACCCCCTTCACAATATTAAATTTTATTGAAGTATTTTTTTTTCCATCCGAGAAGAATATTTGTAGCTCAAGGTTGAAATGAGGCGTCCTTGGTGCTCTCTGAGCTTGGTTGTTTTCTTGTAAACATTTCATCATCATGCACTGATGATGTTACCTAGTCTGGGTAATGAAACGTTTGCAAGAAAACAACCAAGCTCAGACAGCACTAAGGACCCCTTATTTTTTGTAATCAAGGAACCCTTGATAATTTGCAAAACTTCAACAAGGGGTTCCCCCAAGTCCCCTTCAATCCACCCTGGGAAGGTTTATCCATTGGGAAAGGTAGTCTTTGTTCCTGCACTAATACTACAGTAATGCTAGTGAGATACTACAAATACAACTGTCCGCAGCAATTCAGATATGATTTATACAATAGCATTATAATGCATTTTTATGTTTAATGCCCCATCTAATGAGCTGTAGAACAGAATTATTAACTTTTTCACTGAGTTAAATATTTAAAATATTTAAAAATGTGATCGTTTTAAAAAAGAATCTGTAGGTTTATAATAGTGATGTTCCTGTTTCAGTATTTTAAGTATTTTATAGTTATTTCAGTATTTTATAGTTAAGTAAAAATATGAGGAAAAATAAAACAAAGAAAAGGAAAAAGACACAGATTAATACAAGTGCATACATAGCAGGGTAATATTAACATATGTTAATAATAAAGAACGTTGTTATTTGTGTTGGGTAAGTTTTACACTGAGATGAGGATTAAAGTAAAAATTCAAAACAGATTTAATATGATTAAAATAAATATTAAAAATAATTTAAAAAATAGAAAAAATTGTCTATAAGGAAAAGCATTTAAGCAGCAGTCTTTTATTCTCCCCACTCTTTTTTCTCTAAGTACTACTTAAGTCTTTTTATACTATGCCTTATACTTCCACAATCATTACTCATTTCTGTTTAAATAATTTTAATTTAAAAAAATCAACAGGACAACTCTCAAATTTAACACTGAATGAATTATTGATAGTGTTTTTGAGTGTATTTTCAGTTAGTACTGAATTTTCATGCCTTGCTGATTCTAAAAAGCCCTTTTATTCTAATATATTTGGAGTTCAAGCATGGCTTAAAAATCAATACCACCACCAAATTTTGAACTATAAAATATGCAGTATATTACCACTTCTTAGTTAAAATTATGTGATCTCCAAATGTAAAGTACCAGACTATTTTCAATTGTGTTCATAGTGTGACAATCTAGAAAGATCTTATTTCCATTAGTCCATATGAGAGCATGGAACTTTACACATGAACACCACAACAATTGGACATTATTTTCTTCTCTAGCCTTAAATAATGTGTATGTTATGAATCTTAAAAAACAAAAACTATACTTACCTTTTGTTGGTAGGTTGTTCCAAACTTATAAGCAGCATTCAGCCTAATTAATGTGTCTGGACAAAGCTGTTTTTTTAAAGAAAATATTTAACATTCTTCATTATAATATTCTCGGGTTTTTAAATAAATGTTACATTCATTCCTTTTTTTAAAAAAAAGGTAGAGGAGTTATGCTTACATGAAGACAAAATGCAGTCCTTGCCACTTTGGATTTTTTTTTTAAATTAGATTTGTATGCTGCCCTTCTCCAGAGACTCAGGGCGGCTTACAATGCGTTAAGCAATAGCCTTCATACTTTTGTATATTTTTATACAAAGTCAGCTTATTGCCCCCACAAACTGGGTCCTCAATTTACCTACCTTAGAAAGGATGGAAGGCTGAATAGACCTTGAGCCTCGAACCTTGCAATAATTGCAGACAGCTGGATCTTAATAACAGGCTATTAGCCTGTTGAGCTATCTGAGACTCAAGTTTTCAACTGATATGAAGTACTACAGGTAACCTTTGACTTATGACCATAATTGAACTTGTGACAAGTCGTGTCAGTCATCAAGGGGATCATCATGGGACTGCCCCCAATTTTATGACCTTTTTTCCTGACAACCGTTAAACAGATACAGGGTTGCAAAGCGGACTGATTATTTGCTATGGGGTATTTTTTTTTGCTGGAAACTGGAAATAAACAAGCAAACCTTAAATGTAGGCCAGTTGCCAAGCTCCCAAATGCAGTTACATAATGGAGTGTGTGTGGCTGTCAGAACTGTGTGTTTGGGTCATAAATTCATTGTAAATTTGAATGGCTACTAAGCTTGTAAATTGAGCACTAATTGCACTAGGGATATCAAAACTAACTTTATTGTAAAAGTTACAATAACAGTTTGAAGGAATTTTTCTCTTCCTCTCCTTTTTACTCCCTGGAAAATTAGGGAGGGTCCCTTCTGAATTGCTTCCTATGCCCTGCACCTTCTGAGTTCTGGGATACTTTTTACATGATGGTTGCCCACTCTGCAGCTCTTCCTCTTGTCTCCCAAGGTCATTTCCACATACCATTACAGGTAATCCTCAATTTAAAACCATTTGTTTAATGATTGTTTAACGTTATGACAATTCTGAAAAAAAGTGACATGGCTGGTTCTCACACCTCTTTCCATCACAGCATTTCTGTAGTCATGCGGTCAAAATTTGAGGCTTGGCAATGGGCATGTATTTAGGATGGTTTTAGCACCCTGGGGTCACATGGCCATTTGCAGACTTCTCAGGAGGCTTCTAACAAGCAAAATCAATGGGAAAAGCCAAATTCACTTAACAATCATGTGTTTGGTTTGATGATCACAGCAAAAAGATCCTAAAATCAGATGCAACTTACTTAGACAACTGAGTGACAGTGTCAGCATTTCACGCTGCACTTACTCCAATGCTGACATAAGAAGAAGAAGCGGAGGCATCTGGAAAGAGACGTTTGACCCTTCACCTACTTATTTTCACTGGAGAGAATATCACCTAGGAGAGGGGATGGGAGGGGGGAAATTCCTTTGAGGGGAGCAGTAGATTAGGGGCAGAGTGACGGGGAAGATGGCCAATGAGTATAGAGGAGTGGGGAAAGGAAAAGGAGGGTTTCCCTGAGGAAGTCAGACTTGGCTGCAATGAGTCAGAGATAGAATGTGCGTGCTTAATAAATTAGAGGTTTTTTTTTCAAGACTTTGTTTGAAATGCAATTTATTCAAGACGACTTTGAAACCTGACAGACAGAAGTTCTGGTCCCATTTGTAGTCATAGGTTGAGAACTACCTGTACATTTTCCTACCAATGATTTCAGAAAGCTACACAAATCTAGGTCTCCAAACACTTTATATTTTGAGTCTATACTGACGGGACTCAAAATGCAAACATGTGGATTCATAATTAGAAATGTAGCAATGATGTCATTGTCTCCATGGAACTGCTTCTGTGACTAGAATAGCCTAAAACAGATTCTTCCCCATCCTAGTTCTTGGACACCCCTGTATCTGTTTAGGAGGACTCTTGAGGTCTCTGAGAAATATGCAGGAGTGGTGATGGGAGAAGGAAAGCAAATGGAAGTTCACTTATGTAATGCTACAACTAATTCTGTTTAAATTCATTCAAAGCGTTTTTTTAACCATGACAAATTTGTTCTACTAGATTTCAATAGACAAATTTGACTAAATCTGATCCTATATTCCTAACCCAAATTAATACAAGGTGATATGCTCTTCCCTTACCTGTAAAAGACCATCTTCTAAATGTTGCCATTTCAGAAAATTTCCCATTGCATCGTATGAAGCTGCAATAAAATTTAATTTTACATCCTGTAAAAAAAAAAAAAAAAAAGAAAAAGGTACTTTCAAGATCTAGATTCTTGCATCTTAGGCACATCTTTTATGCAAGACCAAAAAGAAAATCAGAATGTTATTAATATTTCATGTTACGATTTATAACTGTATAAGAAAAACTATCATAAGAATTAAATACTAAATGTAAATCCCTACCACTCCACTTACTGTGTAATGTCACCATATGGAAACATTATTATGGAAAGGCAAAAGTTACTTCTTTATTCTAAAAATATGAAAAGGAACGATGGCCTTAATTTTAATGTAAAGAAGTGTTACAACTTACCAATGTAAACCTGCAGCTATAAGATAGAACTCTCTCAGCAAAACAGATAACATAGGGATATATTAACTTTTAGATTATAATTAAATGTGTAATTATTTATATTGTATAATATGTATATATATTATTATAAATTAATGTCTGCCTATCCTAAGTACACTTGAAAATTTTCCCTCTTGCCTAAAATGTTTCCAAGAGAAAAAAGTCAAAACCCAGCAATAAAACATATAAACTTCTGTGAAGTAAATGAAATTAGTTTATGTATAATTAAATCCTAATAAATAAGTTATTTAGACCCAGCATACATGCTTATTTCCCATTTCTTCTTCAAATAATGAATACCTGAAAATAAAAACATCTTGATCATCTCAAATTATATGAAGAGCTCCAATATAACTGTAAAATAGATTTGTATGTTCTATTTTTAAGGTACATATTCAAAAGTAGTCTATACCGGTAGCCCTCAACCTATTGGGCACCAGGGACCAGTTTCGTTGAGGTTTTTCCACGGACCAGAGAAGGCGTGGTTTTGTGTTTTGCCTGCATCACACGAAACGCAGGCAACACACGATGGATGGGGTTTCATTTGTTTGTGCAGCCTGGTTTATGGCATGCCATTGACCGGTGCCGATCCACAGACCGGGGGGTTGGAGACCCTTAGTTTATAATACAATAAATGACATATCCTAAAGAAATGAACTAATACATTAAAGTAGTTCCCTAGATAAATTAATCATTACAAAACCACATCAGGGACAAGTCTAGATTGAGAAAAAAAGAGTTTCCATTGCAGGGAACCTACCTCGTCTTTCTCTTTAAAAGTGAAGCTAGTAGGAAATTCTGTTCCATCAAGAACCTGGGATGCTAAACCTGGTTGGTCACCATAGAAAAGCCATGGAAGAGACTGTCTCCTGCAAACAATTATTCAGTGTTGAATAATTGACAGAAGCATACAATTCAAAGGAATGACCGACAAAGACAACATACCAAAATGATATTGAATGAACAGTACCAAGTCCAACCGTGTTCGCAAACACGTATTGAAACAAACCACATGCATCAGGAGTGGCAGAGCTCAAACTATTCATGTTCATAACACACATATTTCCCAAGGCTTGGCAAGATGTAAGATTGGAATATAGCTGAAAGAAAATAAGCCAACAATTATGAACAGAGTGTAAGATTATATAAAAGGTTTAAAAAGAAAACAATGTTTTCTCTTGTGAATGAAAGAAAATAAATGGGTTGTTTTCGAACATTACGTTTCATACAGTTAGTCCTTGACTTACAATCCAATCGATAACAGAATTTCTGTCGCTAAGCAATGTGGTTGTAAAGCAATGTGACTGCATTGTTTAGTGATGGCAATCCCTGCCATCCCAGTTGCTGCTATTGGCCATGGGACCACAGGGTGTTAAAACCATTAACTGAATCCAATGGTTGTTAGGTGAGTTTTTCACAACCAAGTCAGTGGAGTAGCTAGGGGAAAGTTGCAAGTCCCAGGTGGATTGTAAGCAGGTTAGCAGGCAGGTAAGAGGCTGCTGCAGGGTAGGATAGGGTAGAAGGGGATGCATGTGGGTGCAAGGCAGATGTGAAGTGATTTGTAGAGGGTGCACGAGAGGTGCAACAAAGTTTGGGGGGGCAAGGGTGCAAGGCAGGAACGGAGGGTACAGAGGATGTAAGTGGCCAGTGCAATGTGAGCTCAAAGGCCGAAGGAGGATGTACATGTGAAAGTGACTTAGCTCAGCAACTTGTGCCCATTCCTGCTGGCTTCCCCATTGACTTTCTAGGGATGCTGGCATGGTAGGTTGCAAATGGCTATCATATGATCACAGGGCTTTGTAACTGGTCTTAAGTGTGAGCCTATTGTCAAGGGCTCAGATTGTGATCACATGACCACAGGGATGTTGAGATGTGACATTATACTTTATGACTGTGTTGAGATGGAAATTCTGATCCCAACTGCTACTATAAACTAAAAACTGTATAAATTATACATGGATTAGAAACATTTATCAATAATTTTGTTCAAAAAGAAAATTAATTTAATACATACCCAGCAAGCAGCTGCTGATGCTTGAAGATTTTTATAAAACCACTCTGATCTCAATGTGATGCCCTAGAAATGGAATAGTTCAAATTGTTACAGGTTTGTTGTTGTTTTAAGTATTTAGTCATGTCTGACTCTTTGTGACTTTATAGGCAAGTGGTCTTCCTGATGCCCTGTCAAGTGCAGCTTCTTTCAGTTGTTGGTTGTTCATCTTTGTATCAGCTTTACCTGCTGATCAAGCCAGCATATTATTTGTATGCCCTTTTTTCTTGTTCCACTAACTATTCCTAGTATCACTGATTTCTCTAATGGGTTTGCATGCATGTTAAAAGATATCTTAGTATAATTCTACAAACATCTGCTCGTCAGTCAGTCCCAGATATAAACAAAAGATGGCACTCTCATGACTTTGTCCTTCAAAGAATCAGCAACATTTGACTTGATAGCAACCAAAATTAAATTTAATAGCACTTACTATTAAAAATACTTGAGAGCCTGTCTAGACTTTGGATACAGGTTTATAGAAAGACAACTTCTGAATGAACTTTAGAGGAATTTACAATACTGGGTTTCTTACATAAGAAAATTCATTAGTAAAATCAAATCTATTGGTGGATTTTCATTCACTAGATGCATTCAAATGGAGGTTGGAAAGTTATCTGACACTGATGTTTTGACAAAGATTTTTGCACTAAATTGGATTACATGGTCAAGTAGCTTCTTTTGAGTTTTGCGTCTGTGGTTCTATTGCACATTAAACTTAGCTTTTATGTTAATATGTTGCAGGTAAAAATAAATGTATTTATGTAATTGTAGGAGCTTAAAATCGACAATTCTTTTACGACCTGAGTCCAATGCTTTTGTAAATCGTATAAAAATGTGACAATAACTTACTAGTTTTCCAAATCGAACAGTTGTAATTCCCTTTGGAGGAAAATTTCCGGCGCTTGTGAAACATAAACCTCCTGTCTGAAATTGAAAATAAATAAATCTTGTCACGGACATATATATTTTAAAGATAGAGGTCTTATCCTAGAGAAGTCCTTCTAAAAATAAGAAAGTTTCTTTTACATTGAAGATCCAATAATAGATGAAGTTCAGAAAGAAAACCACTTGAATTTCAGTAATTCACCATTTATATGAGTGTCCTATCCTATCTCCCATTCAAAGCAGAGTGAGGAAAGAATTTTGGAGGACATGTATGTCTCACTTTAGTTCCACTGTTATTTAGATTTAGTACAGCAGTGTAATTCAGATTTAGGCATGCAAAACCTAACTCCCATCCCTTCTACCACAGTCCCATGTATGTCCTATAAAAACTGTAACAAATTGGGAGTGTCATATGGAATGAGGCTGCAGTAGGGTTGCTGCAATACAAATGGGCTGGACCTGAAAGATAAATGGTTCCTCCACATTATTCTAGAGAACCTGTGAAAAGTAGACACATGCAGCTTATGTGAACCAACTTCCATATTCAGTACAATGAAATATGATTACTTATTAAATTTATATCCCTCCTTGCTGCTCCAAAAACATTGAAAATGGCTGTTTTTATTATCTGCTGTTTTTTACACTTACTAAAATGTTTGGCTCAGAACAGCTACATGATTTGTTAATGCTGATGAATGTTGGTTGACATCTTTTGCACCTACAAAATATAAAATGAAATGTCAAGAATGTCCATAGAGTTTAACATTGAATAATCTTAAATAAAGGATACAATGGTTCTTAGATTAATAAGCAACATGAATAACAGTATCTCCCAGTATCATGGTATCATGGCAAAGCTATGTATTGCACTAGAGTTAAATCAATGTTGAAAAGTCAGCCTGCTAATAGGGTTGAATTTACATTTGGCAAACATTAGTTTTATTTCAATTTTGCAAATTTAATGAGAATAAATAAGAAAGGCCAATGCTGTTTCCTAATTCAATATACATCTTATGTAAATAATATACTTACATGTTATTTAATGCATTTGCAATTGAAAACGACTCTTCCTTTCCATCACACTGTACACATAATGCAGCTTTCAGTAGTGAACCATTAATGTTTCTTTCCACTTAAAAAAGTACAAGAATATTAGTAACAATATTACTATAGATACCATGTCATACTTAAATATAACGGAAAATTTATGAACACCATGTATATTTAAAATGCATTTTAAAAAATAGAAAATCTATAAAATTGAGTTGACATTGCTTAATACATGATTCCAAATTTGGAGAGCTTGGTCATGATCTTTCCAGGAAAGAATAATGAAAAATTAACTTTGGGTAAATATGGAAGTGCTTTCCGCCCATGTATGATCACTTATTTCTACCAGGTATTTTATAGGAAAAAATCAGCTTACATGTTTTTAAATTTATTTTTAATTATGTAACAACAAAAACTATGTTGTAAATCTCTCTCAGTATTATTCTATGTTGCAACTTTCATCAAAGAGAAAAATGGTATCACAATCTGACTCGCTGCAAAAGTATAAATTCAGAGGAAGAACATACTTTCAGAGAACAGATTTTATTTTCAATTTGGGAAAATAAAAGAGTTCAGGAGAAGATCCTGAAAATCATTCAATCAAAGACACTGACAGCTTGTGTAACACAGCAGGTTTGCTTTGCTGTAAAACTATCAGTGACTTTTAAATGAGATGTTTCATTTTAGCAAAGAAGAAAATAGCCATAAAATTTACATTCAGTTATTATTTGGAATAGTGGATCTGAAAAAAATATGTATTGTTTTATTTTTAAAATACAAATTGGGAATATATAATTATATTCCTTTTGTTCCTGGAATAAATAAAAGTTTGCAATTTTTCATCTCTTCACTGAACTAAAATGTTAAAATATATCTCACACATATGTTTCTACATAGATTTGCCTGGAAAAATAAACAAATAAAGGGCAGAGCATGTTTGCAGCAGCTCCTCTTGGTTTTATTTTATGTTATCAATTTTTAATACACCACATTGGATCCTTTTTATTTAAATAATATTTTTCAGAGACGATAACAGCGTAGACCATAATACAGACAAAGTTTTGGCTGCTGAGGACTAATAAGGCACGGGTAAAAGAAAGAAGCGCCATGGCACCAGCCCAGGATCTCTCCGACGAGGAAAGAATGCAAAACAACCAAAAACCGAAGAGCACTTTGCTGGCAAGAGATTTGTAAGTAAAAATACGCTCCCCCCCTCCATTTTCAACAATCTGGAGAGGTTAGAACGGGACCTGCAAAGAGATCTGACAAAATAGCAGATACTAGACTTTTCAGATCTGGAGGGAGGGGGGCAAAATGACAGCCAGCTGTTTTCACAAACAACAACTCCAGCTACAGCCGGTATGGAGACTGAGATAAAGACTAAAAAGGTTAACAATGAACTAATTCAGAGCTTGGAGAGCTTATCGTGGGAGAATACAATAGAGTTTATGGCAAAGCAATGCCTTCTCACAGCACAAACGGCTGTTTCAATATTTGAACAACTAATAACCATCCAACATGATGTAGACACACTGAAAAAAGATATAACTGTTTTTCTGCAAACACATCGGGCTACAGGCACCCCCACTAAAGTCCGTTCAGCAGACTTGGATAAATCCCATACTCAGGATAAGAAAGAGGAAAAAGAGCAAAAACCCAGGGAAACAGTTAAAAAGCCTGCTAAAAAGTGGCAGCCCACTCAGAAAAACAGTCCTTCTCCAGATAAGGCATCAAGAGGAGGAGGTATTAATAGAGAAGTTTCATTAGAAGACAGTAAAGTATCTCCAGTACAATTACATTAATCACATCGCTCACTACAAACACATCAGGTTGCGCTTAGTATCCATATGAACAGAATTAATTATGGATGCTGGACCACCAAGAATGCTATACTAAATTCCCTAAGCCAGTTTCTTCACTGTCACTGGGGACAGATTGATCTCCATGCTGCGGAGTGGTTTCCTGAGGCCCCAAATTGGGAGTGGATACTTCTGTCTTATAAGCTACCCACAATACCACTGATGCTATTTAAGATAAAGGCACATCTAGTCTCCTTTCAAATCTTTCCCATCAGTTTTCTGGGAGGAAAGGGTTAAACCCTTAATTGTTAATATGCGAGCTCCCAAAGTTGCTGTCTCTTCCGCATTCTCAACCTTGGGAAAAAGAGAGGAAGAAAGTGGGAGAAAGCCAGCCTTGGTCGGTGAAGATGTACTTAACAGCACAGAAACTGGTCTCATTAATGCTTTTGGCGCTCTCCCAAGGAAAGAACAAAGTAACATACTATTCAAGTTTAAAAATTTAAAGAAATCCTTATTGGTCATAATCAACACAGTTGAACTGCTTATTGATTTGGTTTCCTCTATAATTGAGCCTCTTAATTCTCCCCCAGGGGGCAAGGGTTTGCATGAATATGAGATCATGGAAAACAGAAGCCAAGACACACAGGGGCCATTAGAGACCCCAGTAGAGAAGGAGATGCTAGCATCCTTATGTGATTATCCTATAATACCTTTAGCACCACATCAAGAAATCGAGAGGACCCACATCAGTGTCATCAGCTCAAAGCCAAATTGAACGGACTTTGTGTGTGCTGCGTTCTTTGGGGTCCGTAGCTGGGGTAGAACAGGAGCACGACCTAATAACCTCCTGCTCTACACCAAGAGAAGAGGCATCAGAATGGCAAGTCTTGTTAGTTGGGGCTAAATCTTCTTACCCTGAACAATTTTCCCAGGAGTCGACACAGAATTTAGATGCGGCTCCCCTCCTTTAAGAGAAGGCCAATTTTGTGCATGACAACACCTCAAGTCATTGCAATAATCATACAACTTCTCTTTGTATAAGTCAAATTTCCTTATGAGCTCCAAAAGATGATCCTCTCTGCATCATAACCTGGAATATAGTGGGTTGGACTGTTCCATCAAAAGACCAACTTTTTTTTGACTATATATCACAATTTGACATTCTCTTCTTACAGGAAACCTGAGCCTCCAGAGAGATACAGTTAGATGGTTGTTGGGTTAACTCTATCTCAGTCATCCCAAGTAAGGTGGGTGGGAGAGCTAAAGGAGGTATTGTGACATCAGTGAATACATCCCTGCAATTTAATGTGTATCTCTGCCACCTTTGCAGCCATGGGTTGTGACTACCTTACTCTTATTTAAACAGGTGGAGATTTTGCTTTTTAATATCTACATTCCTCCACTCAATAAGAATAATTTGGTCAACAAAATTTGGGACGGCATAGAAGATTTTAGCCTGGGCTGCTTAAACAAATACCCTAGAGCAGCAATAATTTGGGGTCGGGTCGGGCCGGGGGGGGGGGGGGGGGCACGACTTAAATGCTAGGATAGGCCCAAACGATCAAGCATTAGTTAATCAATTTAAGTTCCATTATGATGAGAATGTACCAGGAGAACCCCTGTATTCCAGACAATTTAAAGACACTAAGGCAAATCAGGCAGGTCTGTGTGTAAGACAGATGACTGTACGTTTGGACCTTTGTATCCTGAACGGTTCCACACGGGGTGACTGCCCAGCAGACTATACATATTGGGAAGCAGAGAGAAAATCCACAGTTGATTACTGGATAATATCATATGACCTCCTGAAGATCTTGCAGAAGATAGAGGTAGACTCGTGACTGGAAAGCGATCACAATTCCCTTATCCTTACCTAATATTACACCAGAAATTTCTAAGGGCTGGCTCAACCTACCTACCCAGGTTAGAGAGCCAAAATACCCAGGTAAAAATTAAATGGATCGAGAAAAATGCAAAGGAAGTTACTAAATGGATGCTAGTTCCAGAAACCATAGAACTACATGCATCTCTACTAAGAAATAAGATTGAAGAACCATACTTAGAGGAGTTTGAAACTTTAATTTCAAATTTGAAATCAGTTCTCACTAACAGAATACTAGTTCACTCCAAAAAGCCGATTTTAAAGAACAAAAAATGGTTTGATAGAGATTGTGTGCAATTAAAAAGCATATATAATAAGGAATACAGAAAAAGTAAAAATAACCCTTCTGAGGACCATACTCATAGATGTTATTATCCAATATTAATGTTATTATTATTATTTTAATATATTGTATGTCTACTGCTGGTTAATGACCGTAATAAAGTTCAGTTCAGTTCAGTTCAGTTCAGTTCAGTTCAGTTCAGTTCAGTTCAGTTCTGTTCTGTTCTATTCTATTCTAAACAAATAAGCATAAAATAACTGTAAAATTCTTACCTAGAATCTCATTATTAGCGCATATACATTTTCCTTCTATAGTTAAGCCACTAGGACAAATAATGCAGTCCCATCCATCTTGAGTAACTCCATTCTAAATGAAAGATTAAACTTATTTAAAACTCACTTTGAAGCTTGTAACATAGAAAAAAACAAAATTATTCTACCTACTTTTTCTAATAAAAATATTTTAGGTTAATTTTACCATGGTTTCTGGACATTTTTCACACATAATAGATGGTCCACCTTTATCAAAAACTTTTTTGAATCCTGGAAGACAATCACATGATGTACCTGAAAAATACACAATACCTTGTTGTATTATCTGCTTCAAATTAAAAATATTTGCTTTAATATGGATATGACTGAAAGAGATCTCTTAAATTTCTCTACCTATGTTGCCTTCAAAAGTTTTTAAGGAACCTTTCAACAGTTACGCTGGGTTTTCTGGTGAACAATGTATTCTGGAAAAATATGAGGACAAATTATAAAGGTAGCTTACTGGTATTCTAGGCCAATAAGATATGTCAACTACAGGTAGTCCTTGACTTATATTTAGGAACTGTTCAAAGTTACAACAGCAATGAAAAAAGTGACTTATGACCATTTTTCACATCTATGACTGTTGCAGTATCCCCTTGGTCATGTGATCAAAATTTGGATGCTTGGCAGCTGGTTCATATTTATGATACTTGCAGTGTCCTAGGTCACATGATAAGGTTTTGCGATCCTTCTGACAAGCAAAGTATTTGTGGAAGCCACATAACCACCGTGTTACTCATTTAACAACTGCAATGATTCACTTAACAACTGTGACAAGAAAGGTCCTAAAATGGGGCAAAACTCACTTAACAAATGTTTCACTTAGCAACTTAATTTTTTGGCTCAATTGTGGTCATAAATTGAGGACTACCTGCATTTGAAAGACGCTCTAAAAGTTCTCTGTCCAGTGCACCATTTTTTATTATATTTATTATGTTTATTATAATTTCTGTTTTCATTGGTTTTAAATATTTTATGTTCATTGCCCAGAAAAGCAATTAAGAAGTGGATGACTATATAAATTAAAGAAATAAATAGCAATCATTTTTCTAAAGTAATCTTCATTTTTCCTGGTAGCATGTTGGTTTGACAGTAGGTATTCTATACTAGGTTCCAATACTAGAGTCAAATCTGAACAAAGAGGCAATCTTGAGATCCCAAAAATTCAGAGACAACTGACAAGAGTCAGCTTTTGAAATGTTCTTAACAAGATGCCTTTATCGGTTTCCACTGCCCTTCACTACTAATGGGAATCCACTGATATTGAGATGAATCAATAGATGGAAAGGGGATTAAGTTTCTCCCATTCTACTCAGAGGTCACCTTTATTTCCCATAGAAAGAATCTACAGTTTAATAGCAATTGGGAAAAGTTGCTTTCCTTTTTTTAAAATTTAATTTAATTTTTAATTAATTTTTTTTTAAAAATTATATGCCGCCCTTCTCCAGAGACTCAGGGCGGCTTACAATGCGTTAAGCATTTTTCTTCCAAATATAATGCTCAAGATTAATGGAAGATAAGGCTTAAATGTAAGAACGTGTGAATGTACATATATGCAGGTAATCTTTCCACCCACCCATCTGCAATCCCCAGAGCTAAATAAGGTTGTCTGGCCATCATCCAGAGAGAATAATAGTAGTCATTTGCCCAGTAATCCCAGCATTTAGTATTTCTCTGTCTGGACAGGGAATGACAGTACAAAAGAACTAGCTCCAGCAAAATATATGGCACCTTCTATTTACTCACACACCCTCAGCGTGCAGCAAGAACTGGAGAACATCAGACTTGTTGTTCACATTATGTGGGGTTTTGTTCTTTTATTAACAAGCAAACAATTTGCTTGTTCATAAACACATTTTAAAGCAATTTCACCATCTTGCTTAATTTCTCCCTATGGTTATATGCATTACTTTCCCTGGAGGTGATCCAATGACAAGGAGCAGCTACCCTTCCTGATCTGCCCATTAGTTACCAAATGTCCAAAAGATGCTAGGGTGATCCAAGCACAACTATCTGCTCTTTTGGGGAAATAAATGAACCTGCAATTCTACATGCACTTATGTTCGAGAAAATCCAATGAATTAAGTGCAACTTCTGAATCGACCTTTTAAAAAGCTCCACCCTCCATCAGGCTGAACTCACCCTGAGCGCTTTGCTTCTGGAACTCCCCACAACGTCTGCAGTCTAAGCTGGCGATATCGAAGTACTGAGCCACAGTGCAGCTCTGTGGGTCGCGCAAGGGGAGGAAGAAGCCGCGACCCGCGCTCAACGGGAGCATCACCATCGCCGCGGCAAGCCACCGCCGCAGCGTCGCCATGGCTACTGAAGCTTCGACCCTGCCCACCCCATCGAGAGCTCCCAAAGCCTGGTTGGAAAGGCGGGTTTGAAACGCGAAGTACGGAACGCCAAGAGGGATTAAAAAAAACAAAAACCGCACGCGTACACAGGACCACTTTCTCCTTCTCTATATCCAGTAAAAGTATCGCGAGGTCCTGGGGCTCATTCAACGAAAGGTGGTTCAATTTTGAATGGAATCCTTGCATTGGAAGATTACATTTCAATCATTTGATGAGTGAATAGCAGTCCATGAAAATTAGATCATAATCTGCACTTCTTCCCCCATGTTATTTTTGTTGAATTACAAAATACTGCTTTTAAAAAACACTAATTGAGAGTGTAGTGCATATATTGAGATCTTTAAGACCTATGAGATCTTAAATAAAAAAAACATTGTCAACATCACTTATACAGATGATAGTATTAGGACATCATTGATATGATTAAATGGATGGTTGCAAAATTTTATTAAATTTGGCTTTCATTTTCACAGGTCTTTTTGAGCAATAGTTTTAAATACTTATATGTACTTATTTATTTTATTTATTTGTCAAGAAGATATTAGGTAATATATATAAGTATAAGCATGAATTGAATACATAAAATAGATACAAATAGAGGAAACATTAGGACAGGGACAGTAGGCACCCTAGTGCTCTTATGCATGCCCCTTACAGACCTCTTAGGAATGGGGTGAGGTCAACAGTAGACAGTCTTAGGTTAAAATTTTGGGAGGCTTGGGATGAAACCAGTGTCAGGTAATGTATTCCAGGCTTTGACCACTGTTGCTGAAGTCATGTTTTTATGTACTTATTAAGTACTTCGCAGTGTTTTTCACTAACACATTTTGCAGGTAATGATTTTGAATCTATTTCTTAGGCTGCTGCAACTGTTAAAATCAATAAAATCGATTTGTTAAAACAGACTTTTAAAAAAATGTATTTTACAAATTATAAAAGTGCTTATTGTAATATTATAAATTTAAATATAAAATTATTTTCTAACCAGTTGGAAAATGTAACTTGGACACTTGGACACTGAAACCTCTAGATGAGTTACAAACATGCATTTCATAACTGTTCAAAGTTATAACCAAGTGGCCTTGGTGAAGCAGGGGACTAAAGTGCTGTTAAAGTAGCACTTAGCTGCCAGCTGCCTGCAATTACTGCAAATTCAAATCTCACCAGGCTCAAGGTTGACTCAGCCTTCCATCCTCAGAAGGAAAATGAGGACTCGGATTGTGAGGCAATAAGCTGACTTTGAATAAAAAAGAACACCTCTTAGGGGGGTGCCAAAAGCCCTACTTAGCAGGTATATACAAAAGTATGACGGCTATTGCTTAACGCATTGTAAGCCGCCCTGAGTCTCCGGAGAAAGGCAGCATATAAATCGAACCAATAAATAAATAAATAATGGCATTGAAAAAGTGATTCTTTGGACTTTCAGTTGTTGCATCATTGCCATAGTCACATGGTAAAAAATTGGGCATTTGACAACTGGTATGTATGTATCATGGTTGCAGCATCCCATGGTCACAATAGCCATTTCTGACCTTCTCAGTCAGCTTCTGATAAGCAAAGTTAATGGGAAAAGTTGGGTTCACTTAATGACAGCATAATTCACTTAACAGTTGCAGTGATTTGCTTAACAACCCTGTCAGAAAAGGTTGGAAAAATGAGGTGTGACTCACTTAGCAATCACATTGTTTAGCAACTTTGTTCCCAATTGTGAATATAAGTTGAGGACTATCTGATTTTGAAACAGCGTGACTGATTGCTTCATCACTTTGGATGTTAGACAATCTTATGTACGGAAGATTGGAAATGTTTGTCTTTTTAAACAAGTGATTGGAAAATGTGGAAAGACCTGGCCCATATAATCGCCAAGAATCATGGCTGAATGGATAACATCATCACCATCATCAATATATAACACAATACTATTTAAACTCAAAAATATCAATGAAATTAATTTTTTCATGCATATTGAAACACAGAGCTGCTTTTTCAAGAGGCAACTGGACTTTCCGGTTTTTCTTTGAAGACTTTTTGCAAGCTTCTTGTCTTCAAAGAAAAACCAGAAATTCCACTTGCCCAGTGGTGAAATTCAATTTTTTTTTATTACCGGTTCTGTGTGCATGGCTTGATGGTCGTGGCAGGGGAAGGATACTGCAAAATCTCCATTCTCACCCCACTCCTGGGGGAAGGATATTGCAAAATCTCCATTCCCACCCCACTTGGGGGGCCAGCCAGAGGTGGTATTTGCCAGTTCTCCTAACTACTCAAAATTTCTACTACCGGTTCTCCAGAACCTGTCAGAGCCTGCTGGATTTCATCCCTGAATTTGCCTCTTGAAAAAACACCTTTCCGACAACCGTGACCTGGATGACTGAGAATCTCCAGAGATATAGAGAACAGCACTGCATTAAAGTGGAGATAAAAATCAGTCACATGAAATCATTAACCTCTTTGGTTTTCATGATGGTGGCATTATCCACATTGTTACACGTTACTTGTATAAATAGCTTGTATTAAAAAATTTTTTTTAAAAAATTCTCAGTTTGTATTTAAGAAAACTCTAGGAGGCCAAATGGACTTTATATTATGCTAAATTTTCGAGTCCAATGCAAAACGCTATCGAATTGTTAACAAAATTTGCACTCCTCCCGCCCTTCCTCTCTACAAAACTTTTGACGGTTTTGCACTAACGGTCATCGGAAACGATGAGGCACATCGAACGCCCGACCTAACTTTGAGCTTCCGGGGCACGGCGCATGCGTTTTTAAAGTACCACTCTGAGCCTGCGCGCGGAAAGTCGCGCTCGATGGCTTTGCTGAGGTGGGACGCAGGGAGCTGGAGCGGAAGCGCGGCTGCCATTTTGTCTATTGCGGATCGGTCTTTTCTCGCTTCGGGAGGTCGAAGCGGGGGGGGCGCATCGTAATTTTTGAGAGGGCAAGACGCCCGCAGCCGCTTTCCTGACGGTCGCCTGGAGAGATTGGCGCGGCCGAGTGCAGAGGGGAAGAGGCCGCGGCGTTTGCCTCATAACCTGTTAAAAGCAAGCGCGGGTTTCTGTTCCTCTTTCTCGCGGGAAATTAACGGAACTGAGGCTCGTTCGAGGCCTCATTCGACTCCCAGGGGCCTGGTTAGTAAAAATGAAAGGCGAGCGGGTTATTCTTAACAGGTGTCCGTATGTGTGCGAATGTGTTTGTGGGGTTGCTGGCTTTCGACGGGAGCGTCTAGGCCGCACTTTGCATCCCGTGTTCTCGCATCGTGCTCTGAGCTGAGAGGCCGACTGAGGCCGGCAAGTGGTGCTGTGTAAATAAAGGGGTGGGAAAAGTGCGTTTGGGCACAGCCTCGCGGGCAGCTCCTGCTGCAGGGATGGTGATGCTGAGGCGTTTTGCAGTTCAGTGTTTTGATAAAATACTGAGGCGTTTTAAACAATTCGCCGGAATGCTTTCCCTGTTTAGGACGGGGATGGAAAGAAAGAAAGAAAGACTGTTTGGTGTGCTGGGAAATGGTCGCCTTGGTTCTTTCAGGATGGAACACGCTACGGAAGGCCTCGTAGTTCTTGTCTTTTCGTTCGCTGGTTTAACGGCGCTTTCCCTGAGAACATGGGATCATTCCGAATGTTTTCCCGAGGAAGTGCGTTGGATGATATTAGAAACCGAATTTGTATGTAGACCCTGTACAAGAAGACTACGGAGTCGCAGCTTGTTCCACCGGCTGATTTCCATCACGATATGTATTTCTGATCACATCTTAGTCAACATATCTGTATGGGTATTGATCATTGCTAGAGAGAAGACATGCTTTTTCATCCCGCCTGGTCTTTTTGCAATGTATTTTTCTACCAGGATTACAATCACGGAAATCATGCCTCATATTCCAGAGCTCTGCTATTCTCTGCATTCTCTAGGAGGAATACATCTTTGCAGCTACCTTCCTGGGAAAAAGAGTTGAACCAGACACTACTCCAGCAGTAGTCACTGAATGGATAGGAATGAATGTGCCTGTTTTAACAGGAATCCATGCTTGCTCAAATTCACATATGAACTACAGAAGAATAAAATGCAGAGTATATATTTTAACTGCAAAAACATAAATAAACCACTTCATCTCACATTCATCCTGGGTACGGAATTGTATAATACGAACTGAACCATAAAGGGTTGAAGGTGTTTTTCTTTTTTGCATGTGGTTAACTACAGTATTGAGTTGGTTTTTAGAAGGTGTTTTAAAGCTTGCGAACAGGGTACTGCTCAGAAATAAGTTGTACTGAATTACTGAGCTCCTTGTTTGATATGTTTTTTCTCCTCTTGTGACCAGATTAATGTATATGAGTTGGTTTACTTGACAATCAGGAATTGAAATTTTAATAATTGTTAATTTTACTTCAGTTGGGATTCCTGAAGGCTTTTTCATTGCTCAGTAGACCTCTTGGAAATAAAGGACAGGATATAATGCTATCAATCTTTCTTTGTTAGATCTAGTTGTTTATTATTCACTTGTGTTCAGGGGAAAAATTGAGCTGCCCAATGTTAGTAACAGTTGTAGCTGGCTAGCTAGCATTGCATGAAAGCTATAAATTGTTGATGTAAGCTTTTTGAACAAGTTGTTATTCATGTCCCCAGATTAGTTGCCATTGTTTTCAGTGAAATGTAGAAACTACTTATGAATTGGCCCTTACAAATTATGTAAGATCTTTAAAAGGAAAGATGGATGTGCCATACTTTTGAGGATGTGGAGAAAGTTTAGTTCTAAGCTTAATGACAGATAACAAATGTTTAGTCTATTTTATAATTGTTTACAGTCTTAAATATTTTTTACATCAGATATCTGATTTGGGTTCTGATATTAATATTCTGTTAATAGAATATTAAGTTGAACATATTTCCTTCCATGTATTTGATATTGTAATAGGTTTTTGATACTGAAATTACAGTACTGTGTACATTTGTAAGTGGACTTTGATAAGCTTAGTGTGGGACCTTCTCTAAGGTTATATAGGTTTGTACTGTACTTTTTCTGTTATTTCCTTTTTTGGGAACTTGTGAAATATGGATATTACAAGTGCTGTATAAATCTGTTTCTGCATATAGTCATTACACGTATACTTCTACCTTTGCAAGGTACGGTACTTCTAAATTCAAAGTTATTCTAACATACTGGATTTCTCTGGATTCATATTGGCACAGCAAGCATTATGGGGAAATTGGTACATCATCAATATGCTTTCCTGGAATTTCTGAAGTTGTGTATGTTTCATTAATTTAGTCACTTACTCAATTTTTGATGAACATTCTGCTATTTTTTAAAAAGAAAAAGCATGTTAGAAGAACTGGACACTTGCTTTTTAATGTGGAACTTTCAAGGACTGAAGACATTAAGGAAAGGGATATTTTTAATCAGATTTTTTTTACCTGTATCAAAATTTTGAAGATCAATCTCATATCACTGTTGCTGACATCAGTTTAAGTAGAGAGCATAATGAACCTCTCTGAAAACATGTGAAAAACAAGATATACAATTGAAATTCACAAATCCTGTTTTTTTTTTTTTTTTTGGTACGTCTCTGGAATAGGAAAGAAATGGAACAACTTGTTATTTTTTATTTCTTACTGGGTTGTTAATGTTCACCATGGTTCTGGATATCCCACTGAATGTGGCTTAAAATGTAAATCTGCTTCTTGGCCATTAATTTTGTTTCATTTTCTTTCCACAGTTGATTTCACAGCCTTTATCAGGCCTTCCAAGAAAAACCAGGTAAGCTTCTGAAAGCTTGATATTTGTATTGTCAGATTTGATGGCTTTTTTCCCAAGCTGATGACTGCAAAGGAAGATGTGCAGTTGGCTGTCTAATCATAGAAAAGAATAAACATGGAGAAAAAGATACTGAAATTAATTTTTTATGAGATGAGCCGGCCTGACAGAAAAAACTTACTTTATTATTGCTTGGAAGTGATATGACATCTTTTTGATCAAAGTAATTCAGGATGTCAGATAATGGAAAACAAGATGTTTTCTTTTACTGGATTTTATAAGATGCTGTGAAAGCTTTGATACCTTTCATCATAGATTTTATGAATGCCATTGGTGCTTTTATTAGTGAGCTTATTATTGGGAACTGTACATTTATTTCAGACTGGCCAGTGTTTATAAATATTCAGATTAAATTAGGTTGTATGATTTGAAATGTAGGCATATTCTTTCAATGTCAGGATTTTTGTTTCGTTTTTAAGTGGTGTAGAGTAGGCCTAGCATTTTTCCAGTATACTAAAGGCTTGTTATCATGTATGCATTTTTGTCCACAGGTGATTATTGCTGTGGGTTGAGCTCAAAATGGCTGTAGTCATCCGTTTACAGGGACTTCCTCTTGTTGCGGGTTCTGCAGATATTCGTCGTTTCTTCTCAGGATTGAATATTCCTGATGGAGGTGTACATATTATTGGAGGAGAAAAGGGGGAAGCTTTTATTATATTTGCAACAGATGAAGATGCCAGACAAGCAATGAGCTATTCAGGAGGATTTATCAAGGATTCACGTATACAGTTCTTTCTTAGTAGCAAGGCAGAAATGCAGAGCATAATAGAAATTAATAGGAAGAGATTTGATCGTGGTGGAAGAGGAGGAGGACCTAGGCGGACAGGTCCTAATCATTCTGGAGCGCATGATGTTGGCAACCTTTCAAATATAGTTCAAGTCATTAAAAAGGGAATTGGTAAATCTAGCCATGATTCCAGAGTTCCTTTGGAGGATGAGTTTCATTCTACTGGCTCTCGAAACAGTAATATAAATATTTCAAAATCGAATTTTAACCAGCCTAGGAAAGAAGCATCTAAATCTGATAGGTTATATTTATTCATACGTGGTATGCCTTATTCTTCAACAGAAGACGATGTGTTCAATTTCTTTTCTGGATTACAAGTGGAGAAGGTACTTATGTTAAAATCCAATGGTCGAGTCAATGGAGATGGTTTGGTCAAATTTGCTACATTAAGTGATGCCATGAAAGGACTGCAACGAGATAGGAATTATATGGGTTCACGGTTTATCGAAGTACGTCCCTCCAGTGAAGGAACATGGATGAAGTATGGTGGCAGAATAGAAGAGGAGATAGATAATTCTTTCCACTTTCAACATAATTTGAATAAAGGACAATATTTTTCAAACACAGAACATCCAAAAAAAGAGCCAAACTATTTGCCTTCAAGAAAACGTACCCGATCCAGAACTCCACCACGTAGAGTAGTATCACAGGTTAATTCAAGATCTCCTTCATGGAGGATTACGGAATGCAGCTATTCAAAATCTCCTTCACAAATGGTTATGACACATGCCTTTTCAAGATCTCCTCAGAGGGATATGGCACACACTGGCTCAAGATCTCCACCACGGAGGGTTGCAGCACGCAATGTTTCAAAGTCACCACCACGGAGGGTCATGGAACCTATGCATTCACATTCTCCAAGGAGGATCACAGTACGTACTCATTCAAGGTCTCCAAGAAGGGTTAAAACCCACTCTCGTTCACCTTTCTCTGGTCCAAGCCAGTCTCATTCACCTCAGAGCAAGGAATATTACATATATCTTAAAAATCTGTCTGCTGCTGTTAAAAAGAAGGACTTGAGGGTGTTCTTTGAGGCAATACCTTTAATGAACAAAGACATTATTTTTCTAAAAGCTCATTATAAGGCAAGAAACAAGGATGCAATTATTACACTCAGGTCAGAAGAAGCATATACAGCATCATTGACTTACCACAAGCTTGAACTTTTTGGACGACAAGTTTATATTTTCCCTGTTTCCAAAAAAAGAGTGCAAGAAGCAATTGAGTCTTCTGAAGTTAAAAGATCACCAGAAGGACATCGCCATGTAAAGGATAAAAATAATCAAGATGGCTACCTTGGCTCAAAGACATGTGTGTATGTAAGAAATTTTCCATTTGATGTGACAAATGTTGAAGTACAAAAATTCTTTGCAGGATTTAACATTGATGACAATGACATTTATTTGCTTTATGATGACAAAGGAGTTGGACTGGGAGAAGCACTAGTTAAATTCAGGACAGAAAATCAGGCCCGAAAAGCTGAAAGCTTAAATCGCCGATGCTTTTTGGGGACAGAGGTACTCTTAAGATGTATACCTGAGGAACAAATGCAAGAGTTTGGTATAAATATTTCATCAGCATCTAATGAAAAGATGCAGGGGCATCACCATAGTCATGAAAGAGATGAAAACTTTTACTCTGTTGATTCGGAAGGACCCTCTGTGCAGGAAGGTGACTATAGAAGCCTGTCTGATGATTTTATCTGCTCATCTGATAGAGGTCCTCCCCAATTTAAAGAATTTGGTGATGGTATTCCTGGAAATTTTTCTGATAGGCGCTTTGTGCCTGATTCTAACTTTGGTGGTGGCTCAGATTCCGTAACATTGATCAAATTAAAAAATATACCATTTCGAGCTTCTCCTAATGAAATACTGGATTTTTTCCATGGCTATAAAATTATACCAGAATCTCTTTCTGTTCAGCACAATGAATATGGAATGTTTTCTGGTGAAGCAATCATTGCTCTAATAAATTACAAAGAGGCAGAGGCTGCTATTAATGAACTGAACGATAGGCCAATTGGCCAGCGCAAAGTTAGATTAACCTTGATATAGATGAAAATGAGGTAGAATAAATAAACAGTATTATTTCATTATAATTCACAACTTTTTACTTGGAAAATGAAGAAACCCCAAAAGGTTAAGCATTATAAAGCATTGTTTAATTTTTAAATTGCAGCATTTTTAATTGATTTTTTAAAAATAATGGATCAACCTCATAGTTCTGCCAAGTTATCTTTAAAATATGCATAGCTGAATTACGAAATTTGACATGTATTTCATTCCTCTGCTGCATGTATATTTGCAGTTTATCTAAATATGGTTTGATGTAAAACATTGTATTTTCAGAGTTGTTCAAAAGCATAGGTTGTGTCATCCTTGTATATATTAACTTAAATCCATAGGATTCTTACCCATTGTTAATTCTCAGTGATAGCTTGAATGGTTTTGTTATTGTCAGCTCAGCCTTTCTTTTAAAATAAAAGTACATACATTGAAATATGTGGATGGGTCATTGATGCATTTCTTATTCATAGCAGTAATACTTGCAATTCTAATAATTTTTATATTGAGCATATGTGAACGTAGGTAATGCTTTTATAAATCAAGTTTTATAGGAGCAGGCACAATTTTAAAATATTGCATAGTATAGTCTAAAAAATGCAACTTAATGTGATATCTGTATACCCCTATAATTTTGTGTCATATCTAGATTTTCTATTAATTTGGCAATAGTATTATCCTGGGGTAGCATGCTATACTATATAGTACAGTGATGGTGAACCTTTTTGGCACCAAGTGCCGAAAAGATTGCATGGAAATAGGGCCACGCTCCAGAAAAGCCGAACTTCCGGGTTTAGTGAACCTGACAATCAGGTGGCTGGCATGCATACGCACACCAGTTTTCGGCATTGCTGTGCACGTGAAGGATAGCTGATGGTCACATACGCGTGTGCGTCAGAAACCCGGAAGACAAACAGGCAAGGCTGTGCATGCCGGGCGACATGGCTTCTCATGACACTTTGGGGACATGTGCCATAGGTTCACCATCACAGATATAGTATGTAATACTATATACTTAACACATTCTTTTAAGTATTGTGGTAGAGAGAAAAAGGAAATGACAGCTGAAAAGGATCCAGTATTTAAAACAACTTCAGAAACATTTTCAAGTTGATCTACATGCACTGTAAGGGCATTTTTATCTTATCTTGGATACTTGCAGCTGCAGCATCATTTTAACATTACTTTGGCTTTGTATGCATTAGGCAAGTCTTTCCCAACTGTCTGTCTTCCAAATGTATTAAACTGCAATTCTCATCAAATTTAGTCAACTATTTTGCTTGGGAATTAAACATAATCTGGAGGGTATTAAGATTGTTAAAGGCAATGTTGAACATTTATATATGGGATGTCAGGATGACACTCAACAAATCTTATTTCATATACCACATCTCTTCTGAGTAATTCTGTTTTTCTCTTAAAGATAATATTTGACATGATAAAAGGGAGTCAGCATATCTTTGCCGTATTTATTACTCTAATTAGTTGAACCAGGGAAATGTTTTCCAAGTAAAGAAAAGAAAAGAAAAGAAAGAAAACTGTAGTAAAGAAAACTGCTTTTTCTCCCCAGTATGGATATGCGGTTTGTCATATATTGATTTAAAAGCTCAATCCTTGTATTCCAGGATAATAATCTTGGCACTATTGTACAGTGTAAATTGATCTTAAATTACTGAGGTAAAAAGATTATGGTTCAGTTTTAGGTTTTTGCACATCTGCATTTTAATTATAGTTGATGGAAGTTAAAATGCTTATTCTCTTTGGTTTCAAACTTAGCGTTTTGTACAGTTTAAAAACATCATGCTATGGGCTTCAGTTTCAGAATCACTAAGACAGGATATAAATACTTAAATGTTTTTAAAGCATTTTTTATTTTTAAAATATGATAACCTACAATTAAATAGAATGGATTAGAATATCGCTAATACAGAATTGATGTGGTAATTCTAATTATAAATGAGAAAAAAATTAAATCCCATTTTTCTTCTAAAGTCATGTGAATTTTGACAACAATTCACATGAATTCTAAAAGCTATACCATAAAATGCTGAAAGGTAAACCATTTAATACTGACTCACACTTCTGTTGCAAATCAAATATGATTATTCAGTTAAACACCAAAAACTAGATTCTGGGGAAGAATCTGGCTAAGGATGGGCAGAGAAAATTATATTCAGGTTTCACTGACAGTTCTCCAGTTATATGGCATGCTGGAAGATAGGGCTGGAAATAATTTAACGATCCAGATCTTTCTGATATAACTTGTTTTTAAACTTACAACCATTTTGTTTAGTGACTGTTCAAGGTTATAATGGCACTGAAAAGTGACATGACTAGTTTTCACTCTTACAACCACTGCAGCATCCCCATGGACACGTGGTAACTTGGTGTGTATTTATTACAGTTACACTGACCCAGGATAATGTGATCACCATTTATAACCTTTCCAACAAGCTCCCAACAAAGTCAATGGAGGAAGCCAGATTTACTTAATGACTGCATGTTTCACATAACAACTACAGTGATTCACTTAACAACTGTGGGGGGAAAAATAAAATGAGGCAGAACTCCGTAATTGTCTTGTTTATCAACAGAATTTTGGGCTCAACTGTAGTTGTAAGCTGTGAACTACCTGTACTTTTTTAGAATTATAGCATCATGTACAGGCCAAAGCAAATTTAAAAGTTTTGACGAGGGTGGATTCTATAATGCATCAAAGGAATTTATGAAGGTCATTTTATTTGGTTAAAAGTGGATGATTGCTTATATTGTAAAATAAATATGAACATACACCTCATTCCGTGTTAGTAGATAGTCAATGGGAATATGTTTTGAAAAGCAAAGAAACCAGGAAACTTTGTGAATCCTTTCACATGATTTTTAAAAAATATCTCAATTTTAGCAACTTTTTGTACATATACTATTAAGAGATCATAAGGTGGTCAAAATAATGCATTTTTGCAGTAATTTTAATGGCTGTCCTTATGATGTCTTAACATGAAATGTAAATACAATTCGTATTTTTAATTTGAGGAACTTTTTGTTATGGCAAAAGCTATCTTTCCTCCTTAGTGGTTTCAGATTCTTCATCTTCTTCCTCTTCCTCTTCCTCTTCCTCCTCTTCCTTAAGACGATTCCTAGCAATCTGCTACCAAAGAATATAAGCTGTTTGAGAACAACTGAAAAGCATTCATTGGAGAAAGAAAAACATTTTTGTAAAGTATTTTTTGTATGTAAGGATTCATTGCTGGCAGACTATCCTACACAATCTTTCTGAATTATATTTAATGTCTTACAAATGGAAATATTTTCAGCCAGATTTTCCAAAATGAACAAATATATATAAGATGCAAAAATAAATTGGCACGTAAGCTTTCAAATTTAAAAATCTGCTTTTAGTCCAAAACATATTGTATTTTACACACCGCTGTATTACCAATGCTAGCCTCAATATTTGAAAATGGTACTAAAAAGCCCTTTAAAATAAGTTCCACTATCATCCATAATAAGGTTTTCATAAATGATTTACACATCTGATTATGTGTAATATTTCATAAATGATTTACACATCTGAGCATGTGTATTCGCTATTAGAAATAAAAGGTTTTATAAATTCATTTTTAACTTTACTGAATTGGCAAGTAAAGTGGGCATTCAAACAATTTGATATTTAATAGATTTCTAGTTAGAGATGATAGATTGTTTGGAAAGACTATATTAAAACATTGTAGCGCTTAGTAACAAAAACATTGAAATATATTTTTTTACCTGAACTATTCCAGTACACATTCTGGAAGAACCAGTTCGCTGAAGGGGAGATTTAGAATTTGCACGAACAATATCCAAACGGGTTTGATGTTCTGGTGGATAAAGTGAACTCCGAAATACCTGTTAATAAAACTTAAATGTTGATAGTGAGATTTGGAATGCATGCAATTCTATTTCTCAGGAAGTTATGATTACCTAAGTACTATGCTGATTTAAGTGATAGAAACATCACTTCAACGCATAATTTCTTGGATACTTCCAGTAGACCACATTTTAATCTGAACAGACTAGTGTAAATCAAAGTAGGATTCTAGGATGTACTGTAAATGGCTTCAAAGAGAGGAAGCTGAACAATATCAGCTCATCTCTTCTGAAAATACGTTACCAGAGATGAACATCAGTCCAAAATCTGGATATTGGTTAGTATGTGCAGGTCAAGCAGGAGAGCTTGTGCAATTGAAGTTTCCTTTATCTCTTCAGTACTGAAGAGAAAAATTAGAAATCTATTTTTTTGAAAGGCATTTGGTTTTAAATTATTAAAAACAGTTAAAGAAATTTTGGCAGAATTTATGTTGCCTATGCCTGGCTTGTTATATCCCAACTTCTAGATGCAGAAGAATTTTAAGTTAAAAAGGCTTATTTACTTGGCTTCCATTTTGCAAAAAAACCTTATTTCGAAGTGCTAGCAGCTGGCCAACACATCGGCAAAAATTATTTCAACACATTCCTTCTCATACAATTTAGGGAGGCACATTTCACTTTTAAAAAGTTGAAATTAGGAAAACAGTAAGTATAAACCTATTGCTTCCTATCACCAAATCTACTTTTTATTTGATAAGATAGATTTAATAAATTACATCTCTTATTATGGACAGAATGAGCAAGAATGGAAAGCCTTCCTGTTGCTTATTCAATGTAATTTTTTGTCTGCTTTAAAATATATAGACTATAATTATTCCTTGAGGTTTTTGTTCATGTTGAATAGAAGCATATACATTTTTAAATATATTCAATTATCCAATAAAATATTATTTAAACATTAAATTATTTTGCAACAGCTAACTTTTAAAACTATATGCTACAAAACCAACTGACTACAACTTTACCAAAGATGCATTTGGTCTCTTACCTCTAAATCTTCATTCTCATCAATATTTTGTATATTTTGAAATGCAGCAGTATAAATTTCTAAGGCTTTCCCATGAAATAACATTTCAATTGTAATGAATTCTGAAAGTATGTTCTAAAAATAAAGGATAGATTATTATATATACATTTATCTCTTGATTTATGACAGTTGTGGCAATAATTGAGCCATCACTATCAAAACTATAAAACTTCACTATGCTTGAAAAAAAAACCTTATGTTCAGTTTACAGTTTGTAACAATCTTTGTATAATTGGTGCCTTTTGTACAGGCTGACTAGTATCTGCCTAAAAGAGAGCAGTGCAGCGACAACTTATTCCTGAACAGTTGACTAGAATACTTCTTTTCTGACTTCAACTGGGAAAAGTTCTTCCACACTTTCTTGTTTGACGGTTTCTTACGTGAAATGTAACAGCATGGACCAGCTGAGCATTATTTTTTTCTACTCATCCTAGTACCTGGCTCAGTGTTAAGTACCGAGTTCTGATTTCATTTATTACTAAAGAAACTGTCTGTTCCTCATAATTAATACATTTTAATGTTAATCTATTCAAATACTAATTGCAGAATTAAATTCTGGAATTTTAGTATGATCAAATTCAGTAATCTGAGCAGTGTTCTTCACTGTAAATGAGATATTTTAACAGAAGCAGCAATTTGCTGGGGCTAAACTGTATCTCTGACATGCACTATGATTGTTTAAAAACTGCCAGTTTTATTTATTTAGTGAACGTAATTTGAATTCTGTCACTAAAGTTGAGCATGCCAATTTTAAAAATAAAAGCAGGAATTATATCCTTTCTAGGGTCCTCACATGGAAGCTAACCAACTTGGCTCACTCATTTGCAAGTTCATTAAATGTGTGGAGAGGTTTGTTCCCATTTCAGAAACGGTCCACAAACCCCACTATCTGTGTTGCTTTGTTGCTTTGTACCAGAATTACATACTTACCTTGATATCTTTTATTTTTTGTTTTTCAAAATTATCAATTGTTTCCTCCAACTGCCGAGTTGTTCTAGTTGCATCCAGAGAGGCTCTCTGTAATTCACTTTCAGCCTTAAAAATAAAATGATTTTTTTCCTACAACAGATGTTTTCCAATGTTCTATTTAAAAAAATATTAGAAAAAACGCCTGAGCCCCTAGATAGGATACACTTAAATAAATTATATATTTCCCACAATTTGGAAAGTACTATAAACTTTATAGAAAATACAACTCTAAAAATATTTCATTGCTGTTTTAGGTAACTATATGGTAAGTATGAAAGATGTTGTAGACAGCAGTGATTGCAAAAAATTACCTAGTGGACCTACACTAATATATTGTCACATAATCAGAATTAGCAGAATTGGAAAAGTGGCGAATATCTATAGTTTGGGTGTAGGATGAGCCTGATAATGAAATGTTTGGAAACCAACCCACAAGCTTGGAGAATGAACCTCCACCCTCACAATTGGAAAAGCTTGATTTCTTAATCAAATTAAGTATGCTCTATTGGGGAAATCATTAAATAGTCAAACTGATCTAGGAAAAGCCTTTTTAAAATGGTAACATTTTAAGCTCTTTTCTGAATATTAAGTACCCATTAACGACAAGTCCCTATTGGAAGTGGGACTCAGTTTTCCCATGAGCCAGCTGTAGCTTTAGGATCCTTGGGGAAATGTTTCTAAGATATAGATGGAAAAATGTTTCTATTTTTCTCACCTATAACTTAGAAATATTTACTGGAAGCATTATTTGCAATAGATCTGCTGATAAAGCACTATTCTTTCAGTCTTTCATTCCTAAAACTTAATTCAAATGTTTTATGGACATTAAGCTAATTTGCAGCTGTTGTAGTTTTTAACTTTAGGAATAATATTTTTCTTAGTATTTGAGTTTATTTAATGTTTAATTATTTTTATTTATACTACAGATACCTGATCTTTATATTCTTAGGAAATAAAACAATAAAAAATAAAGGTTAAAATACCATAACATTCCATTTAAATCTAGATAGTGCCCATGCGATGAACAAGCCACTGAAACCGACCATGAATTGTTTACTCCTAACTCTGGTCATTCTAATCAGTTTTATTTACAAATATTACGTTAGAACTTAAATGTTATTTCTTTAAATGTGACCAAATTCTGTAGGGTAATAAGATGTACAGCAGTTTGGATCTTTTGTATACCTAATTAAATTAGCTATTCAATATGCTTTTATGCCAATACTAGTCATTAACTTTAATTATCAAAAATCAATTTAGCTAACTTATGAATTTTAATAATGTGTATTAGTCAGAAAACATGCTACCAAACTTTTTTGCCTTCTAAAGTAAGAGCTCTTTAAAGAAAATCTACTACTACTGATCTTAGTATATGTATGTATATATAACTTATGTTTATCTTATTGGTGGAACAATTGTAAATACAAAAAAAGCATAATTATCAATAGATCTTATGCTATTGGTTCAGACGGAAGACTTACCTGTGACTGAAGGTATTAACAGTAAAGGAATATGTTTTAAGTTATAGAAAATACTACAGTATTTCTGATATTTAAACAATTATTTCTGTAGAACAACTCATCAAGCTTCTAGTTTATCAGACAGAAATTGATAGCGTTTGCTTTTTAGTAAATCTTGAAACTATAACAAATTAGGGAGCAAAGAAAGTGAATCCCATAAGCAGGCAATTACTTTTAATTGCTGGATAATCAATGTAGCTGCTTGTCAACTAAGAAATTTAGGAAAACAATGTAAAAGAAATTGTACTTGATTTTTTAGATGTACCAATCTTTTTCAACAGTTTAACAATTGCACATAAAGTTTTAAATAAGTATGTATGCAAAGGATACAATAATATGCCGATCAGATGGATTTCGTTGACGGGTCCTCTCCAGTTGAGACAATTGTTTTGCTTCTCTGTTCTTCGCTGTTAAAGTTGCTTTGAGATCCTCCTGCAAATGTATCGTAGGCATTTCAAAAACTATGTTTTTTTAAAAAAGGTTTCTAATTATTTAAATTTTTGTGGCATTCTAAGGCATTTGTTTAGGCTATTGATTAAATAATAACAAGAGAGATTGAGGTTATTGCTTTTCGATAAAGTGTTTTCCCCAATTTTTTAGAATTGCTTTAGGGTAATACCTTTTGTTTTTCCAGCATCCTGTTTTCCAAAGTCTTGGACAACAGATGAGGGAAACAGCCATTTATCATAACTGGATCTTCAGCTATTGGTATCTAGAGTAGGGATGAGCCACTTTCCCCAAAAGGCCACATGAAAAACTGGTATGGAGGGCCACCCCCAATTGGCCCCACTGATGTCAATGCCTTGCCTCCCTGCCGCCGATGGCCAGATAGGGACAACCAAAGGGCCAGATATGGCCTATGAGCCATAAAATGACTAGTCTGATCTAGAGGCCTATTGCTTCTGATCTCATAAACTTCATGAGAGTTTATCCCACTTTAAAGCAACTGAATTTGAATAGCTAATGCAATTTGTAGGAACAATTTTTGTAAGAAAACACTGTATTCCATCCAGGTCTTGATTTAATAAGACAAAATATGAATAAGCCTTTTTACCCCAACCCCAACCCTCTCTTTGTCATACAAACAAACTAACAAGTCTGTTATCTATTTTTTCCAAGATCCCCAACAGTATATAACAGAAATATTGAAATAATAAACCTTTTTTTGATTTAATATTCAATATATTTATATAAAGGAAGAACAAATGAAATTATGATTATATATACATGCTTCCTGTGTTAAATGTATTTTTGTGTAAATATATGCTTTTGAATTTCAACATTTTCCTGGATATTGCCAGTTTTCAATATCCAAACTTGCAGAATTTTAATTACATGGCCTTTTATGGATTTTAAGATTTGATTATTTGAATTAAGAAAGACTAGAAACACCAGGTTCTTAGAGAAGAAGTACAGATAGCTTTCGATTTACATCTGTTCGTTTAGTGACTGATCAAAGTTACTACTATACTGAAAAAGTATCTTATGACCATTACAGCATCCCCATGGTCATGTAATCAAAATTCGGACACTTGGCAACTGATTCATATTTGTGATAGCTGCAGTGTCCCAGAATCATGTTATCACTTTTTGTGACCTTCTAACAAGTAAGTCAATGGGGGAAAGCCAGATTCATTTAACAACCATGTCACTAATTTAACAATAGTGATTCACTTAACAACTGTGGCAAGAAAGGTGGTAAAATGGCGCAAAATTCACTTAATGAATGTCTCACTTAACAGAAATTTTGGGCTCAATTGTGGTCATAAATTGAGGACTACCTGTACCTTAAAACATGAAAAAGGGAAACAAAGTCTGTCACATACCCTTTTAAGTTTTATGATGGTCCCATAACATTTCAGAGGTTCAACAACTTTAGCTTCAAGTCTTTCCACCTATAAAAAGAGGTTATGATGAATCATTCTAGAATTTTTCATTGCATAAATTCCCATTACTTTCAGTGAATCTGAAATATAGAAAATAATCAAGAAGGAAATAGCAGAGGAAAAAACAACCTTGTTCTGAAATAAAGAAATCTAAGATATATTTATTAGCACACTCATCATTTAGTTTAAAATACAATTATTAATTTGCTAATCATCTTGTAAAGTGAAAGATTACATTCAAATACAACTTAAACCCACAAACCCTTACTAGGGTATTTTCTTAATATACTGAAAAAAGTTTAATTCTCTCTCTGAAAATTTATTCTGGAACAAATCAGAGGGACTACAGAAATTATCAGAAGATTGAAAGTTCTGTTTACGGGTAAGTTTCACTGTATGGTATTGGATTCCAATAGCTCTAATAAAATGTAATTCATTTATTATCATGGTCATAACATACAAACATTCAAAATTTGAATACTGACATAAGAAAATACATGAACATAAATTTATACCTCCGCTTGGCGATAATCCTGAAGCTTGGAAAACTCATCTGCAAAATTTTTCAATCCAAGCTTTAAATTAGGGGTTTCTGTAGCTGCATAAGCGTGTATCTCATTTACTAAAAGGTCTGCTTTGTCTCGTAGCCTGGCAGTTTTTCGTACATATGCTGCAAATATTTGGCATAATTCACCAAAATGTTTTTCCACGTTTGAAACAGCTTCCCGTATTTGCTTGGTCTGGTTATCCCTATTTAAAAAAGAAGAGTTAAATGAATAAAGGCAAAGGATAGTATTGAGAATTATAAACACATCCAGCAATACCAGCAAACTTTTCAACACACTTGGGGGAAGCAACATTTGTTAGACCTGAGTGTCCATTAAATCTGAATAGAAAATTGAACCTATACAGTTAAATCTTGATTTATGATCACCTTGGGTGACTGGATGGGAAATAAGACTCAGCCTACAGACTGCAACTGCCCTCAATGTGCCAGTCGCTTCTGCTGACCTGCTTCCTCTGCCCCTTGGGATTCCCCAGGCCTCCACTGGCTATTCAACAGGCAAGGGAACTTAAAGCTGGTCAGCATAGTAATATTTCTTGTGAGACACTAGAAGGCTCTTTTTTTTAAATGTGGTTCTGTTTGTGGAGCTTCCAGAAAAACTACGACCTAGTTTTGCTAGAATAGCATATATAGGCTATCAAACTATGCTGCATTCGAGCCTTCCCAAAAGTATTTAAGACAGGATTCGGTATTAGGCCTGGCGTTCAGCTGTTCAGATGCAGGCCCTGGTTTAGTTTATTTTAATCAGGACTGTCTGTGAGATTGCATGTTTTTAATTCTTTTTATTGTTTAGTATCTCTATGCTGCCCTAAGTGGAGGAGAATTGCTGGCTATAATAAATGTAAATAAGTTATACTTACATGAAACTGCTTTTCATGTAGGTATAACTTATTAAACACACTAGAGAGAATAAATTATACTTCCCTGCAGTAGTGGCTTGCAAAAGGCAAGGGACATATAAAGATGGATGGATGGATATATAGGAAGTTATACTTAACATGAAAGCAACTGTTCTTAGGAAAAGCAACTCATTAGTTAAACATGTCATAGAAAATAAATAATACTTCCCTGGAGTAGGCATGTATAAAAGGCAAGGGACACAATCCCCTTTGCTTATAACATTGTTTTTGCTAAGGAAAATCTAACACGACCATAGGTGACCAGCTTATTGACGTCCTTCCTAAAGGCAAACGGCTCCTCTCGCTCGTCCTTTTCATATATGCATATGCGAAGGACACAGCAAGGCGGATTTCAGTGCATTGATCAAAAATCGATCCCAACGGCTTTTGTGCCCAGGGAGAGAAGTCGGGGGAGCCTGAATGAAGGGACGCGGCCGCTTCTCGCCCAGAAGGCGAGTCCCCGAGCGCGCTGCCATGCCGGTGATGGACCTGGGGGATGGGAAAGGAGAAGGGAGCGCTACTTCTGAGGGCCTTGCGCGCCTCTTTCCTTTCAGGGTCACGGCGAAGATGCCGAGACAGTCTCCAGAGTTTCCCGCCCAAATCCTAAAGCAGGGATAGGGAGCTATGGCCCTTTTATGACTTGTGGACTTCAACTCCCAGAAATCCTGTGCCAGCAAGTTGTGGCTCGGGAATTTTGGGAGTTGAAGTCCACAAGTAATATAAGGGCCATAGCTCCCCATCCTTGCCCTAAAACATGCGCTGGACTACCATTCCCATATGCCCTGATCGAGAAGAGGAAGGGGGCTTTTAAGCTGACAGGCCTTTTCTTCCGGAAGCCAAACCCAAGTCCTCTCTTCTTCATCGGGGCGGGACGGCCCCCGCCGTATCCGTACAACGCTACCCTCCATTCCAGGGCAAGCATACACCCCACGCCAGGGAGCGTGGCACCCAAGAAGGCTCCTGCAGACCGGAAGCCCCTCTTGCCCCTCCGCGACCCGTTACCTGGCGTCCAGCCCCCTGCCCAGCATCAACATGGCGATCGGTACCGGCCGCAGCTGCCGCTGGCGGTTGGCAGAAAGTGGATGGTGTGCGCATGCGCTTCGCTTTTCCCCGGTTGCCCTGGAAGCCGAGCACCGCCCACCCAGCGGCTGATGCGATGCTGCTCTTTGCTTTTCGGAAGAATGGGCGATTGGAGGCGTTTGAGTCATCTCGGTTGCTGTTTTTTTTTTTTTTTCCCTTGCTTCCACAATCTTTGGCAGAGTCGGGGAGGATACTTTACGTTCTCTCCTTGATGAAACGTTATTTGCATTTCTGGATAACCCATCTCCGATGTACTAAATCAGCGGTTCCCTAGGTGGCAGTAAAATGATAGGAAAACTCTTTACTTCCCTCTGATCTGTTTTTTTTTTTTTTTTGCAGCTTAGATATGGCAGCCCTATATTTTGGGATTTTCCCAGGGAGACCTGACGGGAACTCCAGCCGATCCTTGTCGATTTAAACATCTGTTTTTTCCCCCTCCTGGGAATTCAAGAGTGTTGGCTGAATAAAGGCTGAATAAATCTATCTCCCTCCCACTGTGGGAAAGTGGAGAAAGAAATGCCATTTATTTTCAACTTCTGCAGGAATGGCTGCTGCCCAGTAAATGTGTGACTGTGAAGGAATGGCAAAGGAGACCATGATAAGGGTAGCCAAGGTTTTTACTGTGTATGAATTAAGTGTTTTCTAGTTGAAAGCTGCAAAAGCAAATGGAGGAGATATTTTAGGGAAGTTTTGGTAGTCCTCAGTAATTCGTTGGAGATGCTACTCCTCACTTCTCACCATTACACACTGAAAGAGAAGCGAATGAATGGCAGAGAATCCTCTTTATTATTAATGATAAAAATTGAATGATACCATTCAAAAAAGAGCATAGAAGGAGGTGATTAGTTTCATGCTCTAACCAGGAAATGATCTATTATGTTATAGTACAGATAGTCTGTGACTTATGACCAGTCATTTAACTGTTCTCAGTCACAATGGCTTTAGAATGGGTCCTTTACAAACACTTCCAGCCATTGTAAAATATTGTACTACCTTGGTCATATGCCTGTATTTCTGGCTCTTGGCAACCTGTTGGTAGTCAGAACCCATTGCAAAGTGTCCTACGATCATGTGATTTCCATTTGCAAGCTTCTTTGCTGGCTTCCTCAGAAAATCAGTTCAGCAGGGAAGGTTGTGAGAGGAGGGGATGTTGGATTTGAAGGGCTGTTTCCGCAGCATGCTGAGGGGTTTCCTCTCCTCTCCATACAGAAAGGAAATTCTATGAAAAGAGTTATGGTGGTGCAGTGGTTACAATGCAGTATTGCAGGCTAATTCTGCCATCTGCTAGCAGTTCAGTTCTCACCAACTCAAGGTTGACTCAGCTTTTCATCTTTCCGAGGTCGGTAAAATGAGCATCCAGATTTTTGGGGTCAATATACTGACTCTGTAAACTGCTTAGAGAGGATTGTAAAGCACTGTGAAGTAATATATAAATTTAAGTCCTATTGCTATTGCTATGCACTGGAGGAATGGACCTCAAATCTGGCACAAATGCTAGGGAACGCCAGCATTCTAAACTAGTGTTTTCCCCTCCTGTCCAGAAGGCTCAGAAAGAGTGAAGAAGAGGACGAATTGGTAGTAAATGCCAATCTTCTGAGCCTTTCTGATCATTTTGAGCCTTTTTCTGGAAGGGAGGAGAAAACTCCCTCAGTGTACTGGAAGAACGGACCTCAAAACTGGCAAAAATGATTGATGATTGTACAGTACTAGAGACTAAATTGATTTTAAACTTATATCAGCAGCTAGGCTGTTGGTAGCTCAATACTGGAAGAAAGACTTTGTGCCTACTATAGAAGAATGGACATTGAAAGTAACATATTTAGCTGAAATGGCAAAGATCTCAGCATACCTGAAGGATCATACGCAAGAGAAATACATTTTGGAGTGGAAAAAATGGAAAGACTATGTTCAAAACAAATACAAGACAAGAAGATATCAAATTGTGTATGCATGAGTGTAACAATAATTTAGTTATCTATAAGGGAGTTAAGGTTTCTTTTTGGGGGGGGTTTAGTTTATGGATGGGTAGGTTAATTTAGTTTATAACTGTTTTTCTTTTTTTTCCTAATACCTTGTATTCTGCTCTGGGAAGTCGGGGAGGGGGGAGGGAGGAGGAGGGAAGGGGGGGAAGGGGAGGTGGGAAGGGGGGTGGGGGGAAGAAAAATGTTATTTTTTGTTTGTAAAACATTTCAATAAAAAAAAACCTGGCAAAAATGCTAGCAAATGTCAGCGTTCTTGTGATTGTTCTCTCTAGTGGACCATAACTGGGAGAGCCAGGACTAGTTGTTGAGCAAGGTATCATGTGGGATCTTGCTTAATGACCACTTTCCTCAACAAGCAAGATTCTGGTCCCAATTATGGTTGTAAATGGAGAATTACATGTATTAGAAACAAGATGCGGAACTAGAAGAACATGCTGCTGTGTTTAGGGACCTCTTGGGACCTTATGGAGGCATGAATGCAAGAGTGAGGAACAAACAGCCCTTGAACGAAGCTGGCTGGCTGAGAGTTTTGTGGGAGATGGGGAGACGGTTCAGAAATATGAAATATAAATTAAACAAATATGGATGGGTTGGTAGTACAACATTTTGTGATGGCCAGTAGTCCTTTGTGGACCACAGAGTACCGTTTCTGAGGCCAGTGTAATTCTAGACTGCTGTTAAACAAACAGTTCTAAGTCAAGGAGTACCTGTAATGGAAAAGGCACCAGGCTAGAAAGAAGGAGATTATGAGTTCTACATCAGCTTTAGGCATGAACTCAGGTAGGTGCTCTTGGGCCAGCTATTCTTGCTCATCCCTAGGAAGGAGGCAATCACCTGTGTTATCTTGGCAGGAAAACTGCAGAGACTAGTCTGGGCAGTTTCCAGAAGTCAATACTGAATTGAAAACAACATCCCCATCCCCCAAAACAATCCTTAAAACCCATTATGAGCGGCATTCAATTAAAACCAGTACAATACCTAAAAATGACCATCTCAAAGAACATCACCTAACAGGCAAAGCACATAGCATAATCAAACAGATGGGCATAATCAAACAGATGAGCAAACAGACGAGCAACAGATGAGCATGCCGTACCACCAGTTTATTTGAAGAGTTTGGGGAAAACCCCAGATTTTTTTTTAAAAAAAGTGTCTAAAGGCTTGCAGGGAAGTCCAAGCTTTCTCAGAGGATGTTATTCCAGGATCAGGCACTGCACTGTACTTGCTGTCATCTGCACTGGTAGAGAATTGTCATATATGTATATAAGGCCAATTTATATCATTTATCATTCTTGGAACTTCTGATATTTCTGTTAAAAGATTTTCTATAGAACACATAGCTTTGACCTCAACATTCTTAAATTAAGGCACTAAATATAAGGCATATGTTATATATGGACTTTCAGGCAGTGCAGATGTGGTGCCAAATCAGCTCAAATTCTGAAAATGATTAAAAATGCACATTTCTGGTCAAATGCCAAACCTTCATAGAATAGAATAGAATAGATTTTTTTATTGGCCAAGTGTGATTGGACACACAAGGAATTTGTTTCTGTGCATACGCTCTCAGTGTACATAAAAGAAAAGATACGTTCATCAAGAATCATAAGGTACAACACTTAATGATAGTCATAGGGTACAAATAAGCAATCAGGAAACAATATCAATATAAATTGTAAGGATACAAGCAACAAAGTTACAGAAGGAGATGGGTGATGGGAACGATGAGAAGATTAATAGTAGTGCAGACTTAGTAAATAGTTTGACAGTGTTGAGGGAATTATTTGTTTAGCAGAGTGATGGTGTTTGGGAAAAAAGTGTTCTTATGTCTAGTTGTTCTGGTGTGCGGTGCTCTATATATAGCGTCATTTTGAGGGTAGGAGCGTCATTTTGAGGGTAGGAGTTGAAACAGTTAATGTCCAGGATGTAAGGGGTCTGTAAATATTTCCACAGCCCTCTTTTTGACTCATGGAGCATTCATGGCCAAATTACCATGCCCAGGCTTTGTTTTCTGCAGCGACAGACTCCGAGTGCTTATGTGAATATACATCTTGGAAATTATGCGATAGTACAACTCTTTTCCTCTGGCAACCTGCCAGACAATACACTTGAATATTTTCTTAAAGTTCTGAAAAGACATTTTGCTTGAATTTGTTTTCTCTGTTTAGTGGTAAGCAAACAGTAGGTGGCATTCACTTAGTATAATTTGAATTTTTATAGTATGGTTTTCTTGGCTGCTGTTTATGACTAATTTTAATTTGTTTTATAATATTTTTATTCATCCCGATTGCTCAGGGTTGGGTGACTGAAAAATTTAAATATATTATGGAGAGAATAAATGAGCAGTATCTGGATAAGAAAAGACCTTAACTTTGTTGAAAACAGACCCCTGGAGTTCTCCAATTCTGAATCCCAAGCCCAGATGGCACATCACTTGCCCACAGATTCCTGAAATATTAGTTTTAATTTACTGATGGTATAGCCCAGCAGGTTGCAGTTAAATGGGAGGAATGGGGGAAATGGTACAAGCAGTAGAAGTTTGGTATTAGAGGGAAGGAAATATCTTGTGTGTTAGGAAGCTGGAGCCCAGGGCTTGCAATTACCAGGATGTAAAAAAGAGCTCATGTGTGTAAAAATAAATGGGGAAAACTGTAAAGTAATTTGATCACAGGGAGAAACAAGGGGCTTCTTAACAGAAAAAGAGCAGCTTGCAAGAAACCTGGAATTAGTGAGAGAAATGAACAAAACCTAATTTGGAGAAGATACAAAAGGTGTGTTGTGAGTTACACAGAACAGATGTAGAGGCAAGTGCAAATCTAGGGACTCCACTCAACTGAGGGAAATAGACCCAGAGAAACCAAGGTGGGAAGGTGACTAGGAAAAAGACAAGGAAGTGGCTAGCTTAGTTCAATGTTTCTCAACCTCAGCAACTTTGAGTTGTGAGGACTTCGGCTCCCAGAATTCCCCCAGCCAGCATGATCTATCTTTTTTATGATTGTTAGGAAATACAGCCATGATGAGCAAGCTCCATTTATGGTTATATGTTGAGGACTACTGTACTCCATTTTGCCAGCCTTTTGTAAGCTGGAAAATGCTCCTTCAATATGTAACTGATATTTATGCTTTAAAAACAATAGGATTCATGCATTTTTATAAGAAAAAGCTTAAAATAACAGAAAACGTTTAATAGAAAACAGCGTACATAATCTGAAAGATTTGAGTTCAACTGTATGAGTGCATTTTTTGCATGAATATGTTAGGCTACTGAATCAACTTACCCCTTAGAGTAGGGGTGGACAGCTATGTCAACTTTACCACCTGTGGATTTCATGAAAATCTGGGAGTTAAAGTCCACAAGTCAGAAAGTCCACAGGCCGTAGTTGCCCATCACTGATTTAGAGTCATTATCATTGAAGTGCATTAGAAGCATTTGTAATAACTAACTAACTAAACAAACAAACAGACTCTTTCTGAAATTTTCAGCCTCAATTAACATCTATGCTTTGATTATATCCCATCTTGACTCCTTCAGTATGCTTCACTAAGGCAGGATATCAGCCAGAATCTGCAGAGACGAAGTCAGGAAAGCAAAGGCTCAGAATAAACAAAGACTTGCAATAAAAGTCAAAGATAACAAAAAAAAGTTTCTTCCAACATATAAATAACAAGAAAAAAATCAAGGAAACAGTCCACTAAAGAGAGAAGATGGCAAGGAAGTAACAGGCAACAGAGAGAAAGCAGAGCTGCTTAACTCATTCTTTGCATCAGTCTTTACGCAAAAAGAAACTATAGCCCAACCTACCAGAAACATAACTGTAAAAAATAAACTGGAAATAAAAGTTAAAATAAGAAAAAAAAAAAAAGTAAGAGAACACCTGTCTGATCTTGATGAATACAACTCACCAGGACCTAATGGATTACATCCCAGAGTTCTAAAGGAGCTGGCAGATGTCATCTCAGAACCATTGCACCACATCTTTCAAAAATCCTGGAACACCGGGGAACTACCAGAAGACTGGAAAAGAGCTGATGTGGTTCCCATCTTCAAAAAAGCAGGGGGGAAACCAGACCCAGGAAACTACAGACCAATCAGCCTAACATCAATACCCAAGAAGATACTGGAAAAGATTATAAAAAAACAGATCTGCCAACATCTAGAAATGAGTAAAGTAATAACTAGCAGTCAGCATAGGTTTGTTAAAAACAGATCATGCCAAACCAATCTTATTTCATTCTTCAACATAGTGATTAAATTAGTAGACCAGCAAAATACTGTAGACATAATATACTTAGACTTCAGTAGACATAATATACTTAGACTTCAGCAAGACATTCAACAAAGTAGACCACAACCTACTTCTTGGTAAGCTAGAAAAAAGTGGGATGGATAGCTTCATTACCAGATGGATTCGCAACTGGCTGACAAACTGTAATCAACGAGTAGTCCTTAATGGGTCTAAGTCTACATGAAGAGAAGCAGTGGGGTGCCACAAGGTTCCGTCGTAGGCCCAGTACTCTTCAATATTTTCATAAACGACTTAGATGACAGAATAGAAGAGGAAGTCACCAAATTTGCAGATTATACTAAACTGGCAGGAATAGCTAACACCCTAGAAGATAGGCTCAAGATCCAGATGTCTCTTGACAGACTTGAACACTGGGCCGTATCTAACAAAATGAAATTCAATGTAGAGAAAAGTAAGGTCTTACACTTAGGTAAGAAAAACCAAAGGCACAAACATAAACTGGGGGAAACCAGGCTTAATAGCAGTGACTGTGAGAGGGATCTTGGAGTCTTAGTGGACAATCAGCTAAATATGAGCCAGCAGTGTGCAGCAGCAGTTAAAAAAGCCAATGCAATCCTAAATTGTATTAACGGATACAATCAAGATCAAGTGAGGTACTAATACCACTCTATAAAGCCCTAGTAAGACCACACCTAGAGTACTGTATCCAGCTTTGGTCACCACACTATAAAAAAGATGTTGAGACTCTAGAAAAAGTGCAGAGGACAGCAACCAGGATGATTAGGGGACTGGAGACTAAAACATATGAAGAACGGTTATATGAACTGGGCATGACTAGTCTAGTGAAGAGAAGAACCTGGGGAGACACGATAGCCATCTTCAAGTACTTGAGGTGTTGCCACAGAGAGGAGTGGGTTGATCTGTTTTTCCAAAGCACCTGAAGGCCAGAAAAGGAATAATGGATGGAAACTGACCAAGGAGAAATTCAACCTAGAAATGAGGAGGAACTTTCTGACAGAATAATCAACCAATGGAACAGCTTGCCTTTGGAGGTTGTGGGAGCTTCATCATTTGAGAATTTCAAGAAAAGATTGGACTGCCATTTGTCAGAAATGGTGTAGGGTCTCCTGCTTGAGTGGGGGGTTGAACTAGATGACCTATAAATCCCTTCCAACTCTGTTAATCTGTTAATCTGCTTTATGTGGAGATGCCTGGGAACAAGGCTTGGAAATTACCATTGGTACAAGCCATGATGGTTAAGTAGTTAAGTAGTGCATAAAACAGGGTCACATGATGTCTCTCTTGCTAGAGTTTCACTAATTTCTGGTTCCTTTTTGGGTTCATTTTTTTTATTGCTGTTTTTGATATTTAAAACTGTAATGTGCTTAGGGATCCCTATGTGAGGGATTGCTACTCTTGTCTTGAACTTGACTTGCTATTTGCATCAGCAAGAGGGGGTTGTCTAAGAGAGTTTGCTGCTGGATGGTTCTGAAGTTCTCATCCTGAGGAGAAAGAAATACTATATATATATGCCTGTAGATCATTCAGGCAAAGTAGAATATAAATGTCATTAATAATAAAAATAAAATGTAAACAAAAAACATTGAATAAAGATACTTTCCAGTTGTGTGATTAATATTAGGGTTGGGCAAAACATTTAGAAGGATGTTTCGCCAAGTATGTTGATGTGAACAAAGCTTCCTTCCTCAAGGCACTTAGATTGACAAGTCCTCTCGAAGGCTTGGTGTGTCTGTTTCCAAACTGTTGTTTGCAGATACAAACCGCACTTCTTCTGGGACCACCAATGCAATGGCAATGGACTGTTTGGGCACAGCATGTGTGAAACATGCCGACAACATTCCAGGGAAGTGCATCTTCCTCAACACTTTAAGTATGTTTAATACGTTTTTGTTCTTTTCATCCATGCTGAGCAGACTCCAAAACTAGAATTCATCTCTTTGGTCAATGCATTTTATATGTCGGCAAATAACTTTACTCTCTAAGAATTTTGGGTATTAGTCCTACCACAGTCAAAGGAGTCCAACGGAGTCCAACTTGGGAAAGTTGACACATCTGTTCACAGCCATCATGCGACTGATCAAAATGTTCTTCTTTACTCAAAAATGACTACAGGGAGTCCTCAATTTATGACCACAATTGGGACCTTTTTGCCACTGTTGTGAAGTGAATAGCAATAGCAACAGCACTTAGACTTATATAGCACTTTACAGTGCTTTACAGCCTTCTCTAAGTGGTTTGCAGAGTCAGCATATTGCCCCCAACAATCTGGGTCCTCATTTTACTGACCTCAGAAGGATGGAAGGCTGAGTCAACCTTGAGCCGGTGAGACCTGAACTGCCAAACTGCTGGCAGCCAGAGATAAGCAGAAGTACTTTGCAGTACTGCATTCTAACCACTGTGTTGTGACCCAGGCCCAAGTAAGTAGTAGGAAAATCAGTCAGTGAAAAAACAAACTTTATTCAAACAGCTGAGAATTACTTCATTCCCAGCGTCTTACAACTAAATTAGAGCAAATTCCTCCCAACACAAATTCCTCCCAACACAAATTCCTCAGTCCTCTCGCAAACCTTGATCCAATTAGGCAAACTGCCAAAGGCCTTTCTTGGCAAACATTCAGAAGTCACAGATACAAAAATAAATGCAAGACAAAGATGAAGAATATGAAGCTACCAACATTGTTTTCTGGCAAAGCCCAAATGCTGTTGCTGGTCTGTTTTAAGCCTTATGGGAGGGGCCAATCATCTCTTAGCCCTACTCCTGAGTTGTCCTCTTTGCTTGAGCTGCTCTTGCCTTCTGGCAGCTCTTCTCATGCGTGCATTATGAATAGGCTCCTTCTGTTCTTCTGTCTCCTATCAGTCTCTGGAGGCTCTGGAGTTCGCACCTCACTCCCCAATGGCCCTGGCCCCATCTCTACCTCTGACGCAGAGCCCTCATCCGGGCCTTCCCCAGCCTCCAGGACTGGTCCATGTTCTTCCTCAGTCTCATCGCTGTCCAACTCCGCTGTCAGCTCTGCAGGCTGCTGGAGGACCACAACACACTGTGCCACCACAGCTCTTGAATCACTGCAGCTGTTAAGTGAAATGTGTTCATTAAAACAAATCCAGCTTCCCACGTTGACTTTGCTTGTAGGAAGCAGGCTGGGAAGGTTACAAATGATGCTCACATGACCCTGGATTCTGTAACCATCATAAATACATACCGGTTGCCAAGCGCCTGAATTTTGATCATGTGACCAGTTGTAAATCACTTTTTAAAAAATGTGTTGTAACTTCAAACAGCCGCTAAACAAATAGTTGTAAGTCGAGAATGACCCGTAGACTCCACTGGATGAAGAATGAGAGGACAGACAGAACTATACTGTCTATGTAAAAGTAATTCAGAATGAAGCTTAAATTGCACTAAACATTCTCCTATATCGAACATGTACATTTTGGGCACAACTAATGCAAAAGAGGAAAATGTGGAAAATGTGTATCTGTACTCAAAATGAACTGTCTGGGCTATACAAGCTTTGTTTTCATATTACAAAAGATGGAAGAAAAGTTTAAAGGATAATCATTTAGAAAGACAATGTTGAGACTTTGGTTGACATGGCTGATGCGCCCTGATTTATAGAGACATAAATTGCTGAATTTGGCTACAAGATCTGGGAGATTGAGGGCTTGGCAATAGACTGGTTTCTGGGCGGTGTAAGCAGAGAATTGCCAATGTTACACAAGAACCAGGAGTGTGGTTAATTTCCAAGGCAGGGCATTGGATTACTGTACAGCATACAGTGATAACTTTCTGCAATTTAACAAGGGGCAGTAAGTGGGGATTTTTTGTAGGCAAATTTGGAAAAGACATGAGGAAAACCTATTTTAGAAGACTTAATATCATAGCAACAGTCAGCAGATGGGGGTGTTGCATTACATTTCCTGATGTCTTTCAGTTGGGCATTTAAAATTGTTTAGTTCAGAGTCTAAGGAACAACAGGAGAGCTTCTCTTAGCTCTTGCTCAGATTAAATTTGAAGCAATATATCCAACATTGCTGCCTGGCTGAGTTTTGTTTTTTTTTTTTTGAAGAAAAGAGGATATGTGTTCTTAATTTTGTTTCTTTGGTCCAACTTCCAAATCTCATATACAGTGCCTGCTTAAGTAATGTTGGTTATATTTATATCCAATCATGAAACATAGCTATATCCTCTCTTAAGGAAAAGAGCTAAAGGATTTACATTTTCTATTACCTAACATGAAAATGTACTCATACCAACCATAGCCATAGCTGTAATCATGGATGACACTTTTTTTTTTTAAAAAAAACTTTTTCTGTTGGAAAAATAAATTATCAGGAAGAACTAAATATGAGTCAGCAGTGTGCAGCGGCAGCTAAAAAGGCCAATGCAATCCTAAATTGCATTAACAGAGGGATACAATCAAGATCAAGTGCGGTACTAATACCACTCTGTAAAGCCCTAGTAAGACCACACCTAGAGTACTGCATCCAGTTTTGGTCACCACACTATAAAAAAGATGTTGAGACTCTAGAAAAAGTGCAGAGGAAAGCAACCAGGATGATTAGGGAACTGGAGACTAAAACATATGAAGAATGGTTACATGAACTGGGCCTGGCTAGTCTAGTGAAGAGAAGGACCAAGGGAGACATGATAGCCATCTTCCAATACTTGAGGGGCTGCCACAGAGAGGAGGAGGTCAAGCTGTTTTCCAAAGCACCTGAAGGCCAAACAAGAAATAATGGATGGAAACTGACCAAGGAGAGATTCAATCTAGAAATGAGGAGGAACTTTCTGACAGTGAGAACAATCAACCAGTGGAACAGCTTACCTTCGGAAGTTGTGGGAGCTTCATCACTTAAGACTTTCAAGAAAAAATTGGACTGCCATTTATCAGAAATGGTGTAGGGTCTCCTGTTTGAGTGGGGGGTTGGACTAGATGACCGATAAGGTCCCTTCCAACTCTGTTAATCTGTTAAACTGATCCTGAGAAAATAAGCCAGCTGTACAACACTCTTATTTTTAGTGCATGATTCTACCTTGTGTAACATAACTAGTGATATAGTAAGACAAGAAAGTCTGTGGAAATGAGTTAACACAATCCTGCTCTCTAAATTATGTTCGCTTTTTTCTTATTTCATATTATGGAGAAACTCAGTCATGATGCATTTGTATTTGTGCAATTTACATCCTTTTTTTCCTCCTTACATTCCAGTACTTGGGAATTTTTGCATTTTTATTGCAAAAAAAAAAAAAAGCTTCAAGAGTTTTAAAACTTCAGGAATGTGTGTGTGTTCTAGATTTGACTTGGGAAACAATGTTTCCTCAAATCTCTGGTGACTATGTGCAACTTTTTTTTTGGAACCAGAGGTCAACTATGCCTGCCAAGATTTGACTGTACCAAAGAGAGTATAATACAAATAATATGTTTTATTATTTTTTTTGAATTTGTGATGGAAATAATTTTACTACTTATTAAAAATGCACATAAATAAAATGCACTAGCTGTAATTTCATCTGCAGTTGACCTAAAGTTTTTCCATGCAAAAATATTTCCTGTATTTCCAACAAGAAAATCTTTGGATTTTGAACATAAGCAACTGACCTGCTCATTTCCAGAACTGAATTCTACTGTGCTACTGCTGTGCAAGAAAAAGCAGATTTCTCTCCCTCGTACAATTTCATTCTCTGGAAGCACGTTGGCACATAGGATGCTCTTGAAGTCATTATGAAATTGGTTATCCACTTGATAATTTTCTTGGGACCTCCAATTTAAACAACCTTAAGTTTAATCATTTCATAAAACCGAGTCTTGGAGATGCTGTCCTCTGATCTCATTTAGTTTACCATATGCAAATTGAAATGCTTATTTCAGATGTCAGATTGCATTTTGAAGCAACATGGTTAATGAAGACAGCTCAACAAAACTTCATTCTAATCTTTTAATATTACTTACTTCTCCATGCTTTTTAAAAATTTTCTGATGATATTATGCCCTTTACTGGTGCCCGAACTGAAAATGATTTTTCCTCAAATGGAAATTCACAGAACTTTCTCTAGCAAGAGTTATTTAAAATGAAAACATAGAGGTGTAAAGATTCTAACAAATAGCTACTTTTTAGCTGAGAACAAATATATCTTGGGGTCCTTAAGGCAGGCTCTTAAGTCTTTTATGGATAGCATTCTGGTTTACCAGAGAGGAGGCAGGTGTCTTCACTGACAATAAGCAGGTCTTCAGCTGGCTTTCTGAGAATTCTTGCAAACAACATTTAGAAATTGGACTTTGCTTAAAGTACTCCAAAATATTATTATACTTGTAAATAATTGCTGAAAAGTAAAAAGTGTCCGGCACACATTATTGGAAGGTCCGAAAGCTACTAAATCATATTCAGAAGCATATTTTTTGAAATTTACAAAGTTCTGTGGAAGTTTGAAGGAGTGTCTCAAGACTACGTGATCGCCTTTTCCAGACAGAATCTGCTCTCTTCTCAAAGATAACATTCAAGAGAGGAAGCTTGTTGAGAGTCCTTTCCTCAGGAGAATACCATCTACAGCCGTGGTGGTGCAGTGGTTAGAATGAAGTATTGCAGGCTAATTCAGCTCACTGCCAGGAGTTCGATCCTCACCAGCTCAAGGTTGATTCAGTCTTCCAGCCTTCCATCCTTCCAATCTGACCCAGATTGTTGCGGGCAATATGCGTACTCTAATCAGTAATCATAAACCCTGGATGTCAGCAGAGATACAATCACTTCTGAGAGCCCAAAACTCCACTTTCAAGGCAGGAAATGAAGACGAATAGAAAGAGGCCAGGGCAAACTTGAGGAGAGGTGTTAAGGTGGCTAAATAGAAATACAAACAAAAGGTAGAGATGCTTCTGGAAGATAATAACCCAAGACAGGTGTGGCAGGGGCTACAACAGCTAACCCAGTGGTGGGTTTCTCCCAGTTCGGCCTTGTTCTCCTGAGCCTGTAGCAGTGACGATATGACATCACTGAACCAGTTCTGCCCCCCCACCCCTGCATTATTCTTACCTTTTATTTGGCCCCACCCCCAATCTATTGCTGCCTCCTGAGTCCCAGCTGATGGCTAGAGGGAAAAAAACCTGTTTAAACTCTTGCTGCGGGGCTTCAAAGGGCCGCCCTACAGCTGATCAGTATTAAAAGAAAACAAATGAGTAGATCGGTGCCTGCAAAAATACATAAGTAGATTAGTATCTGCAAAAATAAATGGGTAGACCAGTGCCTGCAAAAATACATGAGTAGATCAGTGCCTGCAAAAATACATGAGTAGATCAGTGTCTGCAAAAATACATGAGTAGATCAGTGCCTGCAAAAAATAAATGGGTAGATTGGTACAGCTCTGCAAGCAGTTAAAAGCCTGTAGACCAGTGTCTCTGCTAAATCCTAAATACTTGTCACATGACCATCAAGCCATGCCCACAAAATAAGCCACTCCCACAGAACCGGTAGTAACGGCTCACACCCACCCCTGACCTAACCAACCAGAAGGACAGTACGAAAAAAATACCCAATGCTGTTGCCCTGCTGGTGGAAGAGCTACATAGCTTCTTTGCCTGCTTTGAGGTCAAAAGACCTGTCTCTGTGGCTCTAACCCAAAGGCTTTCTAACCTCCAGCCACTCACCTTGGATGAACATCGAGTGAGAGCTGTGCTGAAGGCTGTAAATCCCAACAAAGCTGCAGGTCCAGGCAGGGTGCTGGAGAAAGTGGTAAAAACCTGTGCTGACCAATTAACAGGCATCCTGCCAAGGATTTTTAACATCTCCCTGCAACAGGCTAGAGTCCCATCATGCTTGAAAGCAGCCACAATTATCCCAGTTCCCAAGAAAGCAGCCATAAACAGCCTGAATGACTATAGACCAATTGCACTGACTTTTATAATGACGAAGTGCTTTGAGAGACTGGTCCTACAACACCTCAGGTCCTGTCTTCCACCAAATTTCGATCAACACCAGTTTGCTTATAGAAGCCACAGGTTGACAGGGGATGCCATCGCCATGGCCACAGCCACTGTTCTACATATTGCACTGAGCCACCTTGAGAAATCTGAGAATTACGTCTGAATGCTTTTTACAGACTATAGCTTGGCCTTTAGTACCGTCTTACCAGGCATTCTCATTGAAAAACCGACTGACCTGAATTTCCTTCCCTCACTTGTGACTGGTTCAAAGACTTCATGACAGATCGTCCACCAACAGTAAGGATTGATTCCTTTACATCTTCCACCCTGAAGCTCAGCAAAAGCTCCCCTCAGGACTGTGTGCTCAGCCCCTACCTGTACTGCTGTATACATCCAACATCATAATAAATTTTGCAGATGATACAACAGTGCTGGGTCTCATAACTGGAGGGGACGAATCAGCACACGGGGAAGAAGTCCAGAAGGTTTCCGCGTGGTGCTCAAAAAACAAATACTAGTAAGACAAAGGAGATGGTGCTAGATTTCCAGAAGCACAGAGAGGAACCTGCCCCACTGTAGAGCGAGGTTGGCTGTGTGGAGAGGATTTCCTCTTTTAAATTCTTGGGACTGCTTATTAGTCAAGATGTCACCTGGAAAAACAACATGTCCCTGGTGATTGGCAAGGCCCAACAGAGACTTCATTTCCTTAGAGTCCTGCAAAAAAAAATCAGGTGGAACAACTGCTGATGACCTCTTTCTATCGGTCCATGATAGAAAGTCCTCACATACCGCATTACAGTATGGTACACTGGCTTAACTGCTGCCGACAGGAAGGCACTACAGAGAGTGATCAATTCGGCATAAGAAACCATTGGTTGCCCTCTAACACCCTTGGATGACATCGCCAGGTCTCACTGCTTTAGCAGACTAAGGAAGATACTCAGAGATGATTCACACCCTGGTCAGTGTCTCTTTGCACTTCTACCATTGGGCAGAAGACATTGAAGCGTAGCCAGCCAAACAAATAGGTTTAAAAATAGTTTCTATCCTTGGGCTGTCAGATTCTTAAACACAACCACAATCACTCCACACACATGTGGAAACGTATGACTAGTTTTTCTTTTTCTTTCTCCCCCCCGCTAATTACTTGCATAGGGATTATTCTTTATACTATTTATTATTTTTGTTATGATGAAATGCGATGGATGGCCCAATAACTTACAGAGACACGTGGAATGCTGATCAAAACATATCTTTATTCTTTGTTGTTTGTTCCTTGCAGGTACATTCAGGACTGGACTGCTGGATCAACATGTGGTGACCTTAAGTACCCAGGATTAGTGGTCTCAGGTAAGGGGCGTCCCTGGCAGGGGGAGGGGTTCAGGTACTCTGGGGTTAACCCTTGGGGTGCCAGGCTAGGGAAACAACACAGAGCAGGTAGGGCATTTACTTCTAACAATTTTTTTGAATCAAGTTTTATTGATTTTTTTCTGTCACACACACATCTTTTTCTGAATAGAGTATTGGCTATATCATATCTTATAGAACTTATCATATTCAATTTCATTTTACATAGTTACAATTTTTGCCAAAATATTCTTTTTTCATACATTTTTATCTTAATAGCTCTATACTTACTATATAAATAGCATCACCATCCGCCCTCAAATCCTAGTTTCTTAACATTATTTCAATTAGTTATCCATTGTTAATCATATATATTTTCTTTTAACTTTCATATTGATTTGTTCTTCATCCTAATAAATTTGAACATGCTCAGAGTTGCCTTTCTACCATTTCATCTCCCTTGTTTTACAACAATTCTTCTTCTCCTCTTTTTCCCTTCTCTTCCTCTTCTATCCTTTTCTACTTTCTTCTTTCCTCTTCTCCTACTCCTTCTCTACCTTCCCCTCCTTTCCCCTGCTTCTTTCTTCCTCCCTTTGTAACCTTCTCTCCTGCTCTTATTTCCTCTCCCTTTCTTCCTCTCCTTTTCCCTTTCTTTTGTTCCTCTGTCTCCTTCCTCTCTTCTCCCCTCCTTCCATCCTTCTACTCCTTCTTACCATTCTATCTCCATTGCTGTATTCATTTTCAATTCAATATTTTCCATAATGGTATCCGGGCAACCCTGATTTTCCCCCCATTTATTAACAACATTTTTCAAAGACCCCATCATATTTTTAAATTATTAACAATGTATTTCAAAGTATTCTTTATACTATTTATATTTGTATTTTTTGTCATGGATTGCATCAGTGAGGCTAAAACCAAATTTGTTGCATACATGATAAACAATGACAATAAGGACTATACTATACTATACTGTAAACCACTTAGAAAGTGCTGTAAAGCACTATGAAGCACTATAAATCTATGTGCTATTGCTATCTACAGACCTCTTGAGGTCTAGCTTTCTCAGATGATGTTTGTCTTCTATAGAACAAAGCACTGTAGGTAGCAGATCTCCTCCACATTTTTGTTCTTTGGATGGCCCCTCATTTGAGGATATAGGAGATTAGCATATCCCTAAGTAATGATGGATTACTTACATGTATTCTATATGAGGTGGGACACAGTGGCTCAGTGGCTAAGACACTGAGCTTGTCAATCGAAAGGTCGGCAGTTCTGCATTTCACATCTCTAGTGCCATGTCATGGGGTGAATGCCTGTTACTTGTCCCAGTTTCTGCCAACCTAGCAGTTCGAAAGCATGTAAAAAATGCAAGTAGAAAAATAGGGACCACCTTTTGGTGGGAAGGTAACAGAGTTCCGTGTGCCTTTGGCATTTAGTCATGCCAGCCACATGACTACCGAGACATGTTCGGACAGTGCTGGCTCTTCAGCTTTGAAACAGAGATGAGCACCGCCCCCTAGAGTTGGGAACGACTAGCACATATGTGCGAGGGGAACCTTTACCTTTTTATTCTATATGATCGGAGTGGGGGTGAAATGCTCCCAGATCGGACTGTATCGCCCAATCTGGTACCAATTTTTCCCTGTGGTTTGGTGATCTGGTAGCGATCGCCACCTGGATGTCATTACTTCCTTACCGGTTTCAGAGCATGCACTTCCAAAGCGGTAAGGAAGGTAAGTAGATTTCACCCCTGGATTGGAGGTGTTCAGATGTTTTGGTGTTTGTAAACCACTCAAAATCTTTGGGAACTGAGCAGCATACAAGCCTCAGTAAGCAAGTAAGCAAGCAAAGAAAGGAAGAAAGTAGAGGGCCAAATATCCTTGATGGATGCACCTGTGTTTTCATCAAAAGCTAAAATATGAAATGATGCCAATGCTACTTCATATAATTCTGCACAATGCTGCTAATAATTTCAAGAAATTCAAAATAATTCTTTTCCAATACTCTGATATATGCATGTATGTGCATATGTGCTTATTAATATCTTGAATAGAAAGCATTAAGCTGTTCATTTTTGTAGCCAACAAAAATACCGTCAATAAGAACATTTATTTCTTCTAGATTTCATTGCTTGTGTTCCAGATTAATTTTATCTTTTCTGTGTTTTGGGGGGGATTTTCAAGCAGCATACCAAGCAACCCTCCATGTAAAAAATGGCTGTTTATTTTTGTTTAATAGAAGAGAGTAGTAGAGTCTTTATGAGACTTGTTTGATAGATGGTGCTTTGTTTTAAGAAATCCAGCTTCTATACTTCCTCCCAGGACTGTTGGCATCTTGACAATGCAAGCAAGCAAACAAGCATCATTATCCTCATATGTGAATGTTTCATGAAGCTTGAATATGTGTTAAGCCATGGGATTTTGATGTATCCATTTCTATTGATTCATTCAGCTACTTGAGACTGCCATCTAAATGAGACTGCCATTCATTTGTGCTTCAGGCTTTTAGACAATGAAATTTTATGATTTTTTTTAAAGAAGTTCTTTAAAATTATGTTTTGACAGTTACTTATATTGTATTAAGGTAATCTCAGTGGCTAGTTTGTGCTTAACCAAGTTGTCCAGTCCTCCTGTCTCTCCCACCAGGTAAATAAACTTTCTTGCCTGTGTCCAGTTTCATTAGCAGCAATGGAAGCCACACAACTTTCTGATGAAGCTCTCAGATCTAACAGGCAAAGCCATGAAGGATGGAGCGAGAGATCTGTTGCTTCCAGCCAGTGGAAAGGCAGACACATGTGAATATACTGGAAGGATATTCTAGCCACAGAAAGGAAGTGAGTGGTTAAGCCAGGAAGGTTCCTGGATTGTGCAAATGATACTTCTGTATGCTAGTATTTGGAAATGCAGATTGTTCAGTTTAGGATAATGCGGTTATATTTTCTTAATTGGCTTTTGAACTAATGTGAAATTATTATTGTTGGTATTGCTATTTCTTAGCAATACTTCATTCTTTCATCTTGTGCTTTGCCATATACATACAATTCATCCAATGATCCCCTAGAACAGGGGTCTGCAACCTTAAACACTCAAAAGAGCCATTTGGACCTGTTTCCCACAGAAAAAAACCCCACAGGGAGCCACAAAACTTGGGTGGGTGTGGCCAACTCAACGTCACTCACTCCCAGTCACATGACCCCCCCCATCCATGCCTACCCTGCCGGTCATTAGGGTAGAGAACCAGGAACCTCAAAACCAGTGGTGAAATGTAGCTGGTTCTATCCAGCTCAGGCGAACTGGTAGTGCCAGCGGCAGGAGGCTCCGCCTACCTGCCCAGATGTCATCACATCCCATTTTTTACACTCTGTGCATGTGCAGAAGGTCCGGTGCATTCACAGAGGTGTTGCACATGCGTGCTCCCATTTGTGAACCAGTATTGAAGGTAAATGGATTTCACCTCTGCCCAGGAAACTTCCCTCTCTGTCTGTCTGTCTGTCTGTCTGTCTCTGTATCTATATATATCTCTCCCCCATCTTTCTGTCTCTCTCTCCATCTCTCCCCCCTCTCTCTGTATCTCTCCCCCTCTCCCTCTCTTCCCCCCTCTCCCCATCCCTCTCTCTGTATCTCTCTCTCCCCCTTTCCTATCTCCCCCCTGTCCACCTCTATCTCCCCTTTCTCTCCCCCGCTCTCTGTATGCCCCTCTCTCTGTATCTATGTCTCCCTCTCTCCCCCTCTCTCCCCCTCTCCCTTTATTTCTATGTCTCTTTCTCTCCCCTCCCTCTCTATGTTTCATTCTCTCTTCCCCTCTCTCTGTATCTCTCTCTCTCTCTCTCTGTGTCTCTCTCTATGTCTGTCTCTCTCTGTGTGTATATATCTCTGTATCTATCTCTCTGTATCTGTATCTGTTTGTGTCTCTTCTCACTCTCTCAGAAAGCCCAGTGAGCTCTCCCTAGGACTTTTGCTACTGCTTTTCTTTCTTATTTTTGGAAATTTGGGCTGGCTGAGGAATAAGTACTAAGTACAGTGAAGGCTTCCCTTCGGACGACCCTCCTCCTCCTTCTCCTCTTGCGACCCCTGGCCGGCTGTGGCAGGGCGGAGAGTGTGCACATGAGTGGAGTGACCCACCTCAAGAGAGTGGCCACCCACCCTGTACACACCTTTGCTGTGCTTTGGCTGAGCTTGCAAGCTCGCTTGTGGAGGATCTCCCCGCTTGTGCACATACTCCAGGCCCCGCCACAGCTGGCTAGGGGGTTGCAAGACAAGAAGGAGGAGGAGGATCACTTGAACGGAAGCCTCCACTGCACTTCACACTCATTCCTCAACCAGCCCAGATTTCCAAAAACAAGAAAGAAAAGCAGTAGGGAAGAGCCCCAAGGAGAGCTCGCCAGCCTCGGCCCCAGCCTCGGCTTTCCTGATCCCCGGGGTGGGCGTGTGAGGTTTGGTGAGGCCAACCCCCTTTTCCCACTGCCCTGAGCTTCTTAAAGCCATGGCTGGGTGCTGCAGGCCCATCCCCCTTTCTGTCATCCCATCCTTCTGGATACCATTCCTACCCTGCCAGCCCTCATGTTAGTGAGGCCGGTGCCAGGCATGGCCGGGTCAGGGCAGTGTCTCAGGACGGAGAGCAGGTTGCACATCTTCCCAAGAGACTGATGCATGCCCAGCACCAACAAGGGCCGGAAGAAGCTCTAGCAAGAGTGAGGTGCCAGAGAATCAGCCTCAGCTATTTCTTGACCACCCGCCATCACCCTTACCTTCTTAAACCTGGTGAGGAGTGACTGGATGGGAGATGAGGGGTGGCGCCAGCCAGTGATGGGACAGGGAGCCGCAGCAGAGGGCCCAAAGAGCCGCAAGCAGCTTTGGAGCAGCGGATTGCTGACACCCACTCTAGAACATGAGTGTCAAACTCATAGCATCACTTTGCTGTCACATGTTTCGTGACATTTTCCCCATTTGTTGAGCTGGGCATGGCCTGTGTGTAACGCATCTGGCCCGCAGGCCACCGGTTTGACACCCTCGCGTCCTAGAAGGAGTAGGGCTGGCAGTTTTGAATTTTTTTTCTCATTTTGGGCCAGATTTTTAAGGATGAGACTGGTTGCAACATATACAGAGGGCACAGTGTCATTAGCCATACCACTACATGGGCAATTATAGCAGGAGAGCAGGGTTGGTCTAAGAGAGCAAAGTATCAGGAGTCCAGCATCGAATGAAGTGAGCTGTAGCTCTTCAGAATGCATGCCTTTTAATAAAATTTGTTATTCAGGAAAGATGCTACCTAATTCTTGTTTTTTTTTAAACTCCTACACAGAACATAATGAGAAATTGCAGTCGGAAAAGGTTGTCTTCTTTTTTTTCTAGTTATTAATCTTGTCCCCCCACCCACATCCTGTGTCCACCTGAGGTTATTGTAACCTTAGTTCAATATTTCTCAGACTTGGCAATGTTAAGAATATAAGAACAGAATTATGAAACAATTCATTAAAAACACCATATCCCTGACTGACTGATGATATGGCTTGTTAGTTAAGCAAATACCCATCTACAAAAAAATATACATTAAAAATATTGGAAATCAATGGAAATTTGATGCGTGTCCATATGTATAGAACTACATCTTCTAAGGTAAGGATGTTGAATCTATGATTCTACAGAAGTTTGTTGGCTATAATTTCCAGCAATTCCAACCACATGTTCAACAGTATGGGTTGCTGGGAGTTATAGTTCAGCAACAACAAAGGGACCTAGGTGTGCTTAATATTCTTCCTAAGACCTGCATATTTTGTTAGGACACTTCATTAGACCAAAGCATGTTCATGAATCTCCTTCTAGAGGGCAGCAAAATATTACATTTGAACAATACATATATTGGTTATGTGTTGCCTTAGGGCCTTTCCTGCCCTTTTGAATTACAGTGATCCTATGTATAATATTCATTCTCTTCCCATTTTTTTTTCAAAATGACCAAGTGGTAAGAGCAGAATAAATTGGATTTTTTAAAATCAAACTCCCTTTTAAAAATGGAATGAATACAGAACTGATTACTACGTGAAAGCTAAATTGTATTAGTAAGAAAATAGCTACAAAATATTAAACTCTTTTTTCATGTGACATGTAATATAAAACCAAGAACTTTGATCTAGAAAGTGCATTTAAACATCAGTTTCGTTGGAGCAAAACAGAATTTCTTAGATTTTTATTTTGAATCCATTATTCTCTTTGGGAAGAAATTCAAGTTTGAAACAGAAGAGATTTTTTATTAATTTTTCTTACTATGTAGCTTATGGCTTCCCAAATCTGTTCCAGTTCATGAGCCGTAACATGGTAATACAGTCAAATGCCAAAGTAAATATATACCAGTGTCTAATTTTCCCCCTAAGAAATAGGAAAATTAACCTTCAATGAATTGCTGAAGTGGTCTTCAGTTCAATTCTGGGGATAGATTTTTCTGTCACACTAACACCTGCACAAACTACACTTTGCTATTTTTTATATTAAGGCTATTTTTTCTATTAATGAATGCAATTAATTCATACAGACTTGCAGAATAGCACCTGGTAGAGCAGCTATGAAAACCTTAGAAGCGATATTCAAATGTGACAATATATTTATACATATAAAGATCAGAAATGTGCAAACAATTGGTACTCTCTATGGCACTGTATGGAAGGAAAAGTTGAACTTTGAAGAACCAAGATAGAAAGACTTTTCAATGTTGGTGTTTGGAGAAGATTCCTGAGAATATCATGGATAAGCAAAAAACCAAACAAATGGATTATTGAACCAATCTAGAGTTCTCACTAGAAGTACAATTGACAGACTCAACATATCCTACTTATATTTGCCTTGCAGCAATGGTGGAGGTTTACTTCAAATCCACAAGGGTTGAAGAAGAAAAGCATGGATTGACTGATTATGTAAAAGATAGCCAAGAACAAGCACTGATTTAAGTTAAACATTGGAACTTACTGACTGTATAGGAAACAAAGTATAAATATTGAACAGAATGCTGGCAAGAAAAAGCATTACACAGTCAATTTAATGGGGTTTAATGGGGAATTCATTTTAAATTGGTGTGGGCCAAAATATTTAATATCTTTTAAAATTGTTTTAAAATTTACATTTCTGTGTTTTAAGTTGACCGTACACTGCCCTGAGTCTCTCCGGAGAAGGGCGGTATATAAATTAAATTAATAAATAAATAAATTTCTAAAAAAGATGAAGGGGAAAGTGGATAAAGATAAAACCTGAAAAAGGTACAATTGAAACCTTAAAAAAAGAAACTGAAGGCTTGATTTTGGGTGCTCACCAGGAAGCTATTCAAAGTAATGCAATCAAGGCCACAACTGAAAGATTGTCAAATAATTCAAAGTGCAGATTGTGTAAAGAAGCAGAAGAAACATCATATACTCAACTCATGCCAGAAAATTACAGAAACTGATGATAAACAATGACATAACACAGTCACCAAAATTATTCACGGGAACATGTGTAAAAATTATCATGTGCCAATAACAAAAACTTTGAAAAAGTAGTAAAAAATGAACAGGTTAAACTATTGTGTGATTTCCAAATACAAAGTGATAAAGCCTTGTTCATAACGCACTAGATTTAATTATGCTTGAAAAGAAAAAAAGTATGGATAATTGATCTGGTAATACCAAGAGATAATGGAATAAGAAAACAAAGAATTGGAGAAGAACACAAAAGTTATCAATCGAAGTTGAAATTTTGTAATGGAAGTCTTCATATGAAGTTCTTTAAAAAAACCCTGTAAGAATGATAAGAATCTGGTAATACATTCCTCCTAGTCTTCCAGGTTCTTAGTTGAGAGTGGTTTTTGCATTGCCAGCATTAAAACATGGTACCATTTTAAGGCAAAATTTATATTGATGACCATTCAGTCATGTGACCTCTCAATATTATTTACAGAATCTCAAGAAAAAACCAACCTTCACTCATTAACTGGAATAGAAGAGGAAATTATAGGACTTCATGGACTGTTATTTCATAGATTTCTGGGGATGATCCGCATCAGAGAATCTGCCAAAAGGAAGCTTAGCTTTGGGTCAAAAAAGAGTGAAAAAGGAAAGCTATGCATGCAAAATCATGGAAACAAAGTGCTTTAGCATAGCAATCATAGTATAATACACAAATGTGGTGCTGATACATACTATAGTAAATTGCAGAAGCATGAAAGTGAATTAAATCATTTTTCTTTATCCTCTTTTTTTAAGTTTCTGCTTCTGTAGCTGCCTTTTTCCAGTTGGTAATTCCTCTGCAAATTATATCTGCGTTCCCCAAGAAGTGAGAATGAAGTAGCAGCTTTGCTGTTTCTAAATATTAAGAACCAAGCTGCCCTGCTTTGTGGCTTCTTCTTGGCTGTTAGCGGTGAATGTAAATGAGCAGACAATAAGGTTACCTTGTGATTCAGGCCACAGTTCCCTGGCAGGGAATTTAGCCTGCGGGGTGGGGGTAAGGGGAGGGAAGGGATGAAGGCAGAGAGACTGTGGCATATTCCTGGGGGTGGGGAGTAGACTACAAAAGTACCTTGATTTCATGACAGAAAGAAAAAAGTTTTGGGAGGTTTAGCTGGGTGGCAAGAAACAATTTTAGGAGTGATGGGGTTTGTTTACATCATTTGATCTCTCAGAAATTACTGGTGCTAGCTTCTCATCAGCTCATCCTATATATTTATATATTAAGTCTGAATATGTCACTTGAATAAAATAAGTTAATGGCTGTTCTAGAGACGTTATTCAGGGAGGTCATCTCACAACGATTTCTTGATTATGTGACTGAAGTGGTGCTCCATGTTTTCCTCCTTTTTACATATTCTTGAGAGCTGAGCTATATATCTTAGCACCTGGTAAATTGCAGATTCATTATTATTTTAATCTTATTTTTTTTCCTGCAGTTTCCTCAGCAAGTTGTCAAGAGTTCATGAGAAAGTATTATCTCCATAGCAACCCATTTCCTCTCTTGGTGGCTAAAAGGAGGCTCTGATTACCTTCTGGGATACAAATTGAATAAATAATAATAATAACAAATTCACAATCTCTTTCAACATGAGATATTTTGAAAGCGTTAAAAAAAAACTTTTGTAGCACTTTTATGATGTTAAATTGTATTAAGACACTGTGAACTGATTTCTCATTGGGCTCTGGGTTCTATAGCTTTATTTTATATTCTCGCATTATGTATTTTAAAAATATTTTAATTTTTTATCATATGCAGCAAATACCATAGGAGGAGAAACACATACAAAAGCTTATTACTTATAAGCTAAGAAAAGCTAAATCTACATGCACCCCATATGTATACATTGAATTCATTCATTTAAAATAGACCTGTATGATATTTATTGAGTAATTCTGAATGGCATATCAGGGGCAACACTTAAATATTAGCCAGACCCACCTAAAGATTTAAAACATAAAAATAATTTAATTTATAATTATATTTAATTTATCTGTTACATTTTAACCTAGGTGCATATGCATATACCTATGGTGATCACCATTCCCATACATCTCTATTCCTAAATTTAAAATACATTCTAGAAAATGAGAAAATGTATTTTTTCAAATATAACAATAGCACTTAGACTTATATACCACTTCACAGTGCTTTGTAGCCCTCTCTAAGCTGTCAGCCTATTGCCCCCAACTATCTGCGTCCTCATTTTACCGACATCGGAAGGATGGAAGGCTGAGTCAACCTTGAGCCAGGTGAGATCTGAACTGCTAAGTTGCAGGCAGCCGGCAATCAGCAGAAGTAGCCTGCAGTACTGCATTCTAACCATTGCATCACCACGACTCATAAATATATACATATATATATTCTGAGGAAAATAAGGAAGATGGTCTTGATAGAGATACCTAGGCAAAAGGTAGGTATCTAAGACAGGTAGCAATTTTAAGTGAAACAAGAAGCAGTTCAGGTAGATGTTACCCTGATTTACTGAATTGTCAGAACAGGAGTAATACAGGATTACAGCATAAACATTCCAGCAAGATACTATTATTATACTGTAGCCACTTTCAGAAAAGTATCTATAGAGATTTTCAGTCATCTAAGTAATGGTTATCCCAAAAGTGCTTTTTTCAAGAGGCAACTGCACTTTCTTGTTTTTCTTTGAAGACGTTTCACTTCTCATCACTTCTTGGATGAGGGGTGAAATGTATTCAAAGAAAAACAAGGAAGTCTAGATTTCAGAAAAATAGTTTTAGCCTTCCCAGTTTCCTGGTCTCTTCTACCTAGCAGGGTTGATAGTGTGTCTCTCTGTGTGTGTCGCACATGCTCACCTTTGTTTGAATTTGTGTATGTGTAGTAGGACAAGACATGGATGTAGGTCCTGTAGCTATTGCTGAATATTATGTTAAGTGAATAAATGAAAAGCAAAATGACTTAAGGAAAAACCAAGAGCATCTTAATTTATGTCATCTTTCCTCTCTGGACTAGTTGTAAAGGGGACCTGATTGAAGATGGAAAGCCATTGTGATCATAATTGTGTGGAAGGCACGAACAGTCTGGGAGTGGTGGATGGTGGATAGGAGGATTCAAAATTGGCAAGATGAGGGTACAGCATCCTGATATAAACCTTTCCATTTTTATATGTGTGTTGATATCACATGCATGTTCAAAAGAGACACGGCTTGCACTATGATACTCAGTCTGACATCTAGTTGATTTTAGCCACTTAGATACTGCTGAGAGATCACCAATTTTTTTTTTTTTAGTGTTTAAATCCTCCAAACGTGACCCAATCCCTGGTTTAAATATAATCTTCCCCAATTCAAAGTATTTGTAGGGAAGGTTATGTTACCTGGAGAATGATACAGATGAAGTTCTCACAGCTAGAGAGTGGCCATAACCATATACCGTATTTTTCAGAGTAAAGGATGCACCGAAGTATAAGACGTACCTTAGTTTTTGGGGAGGAAAATAAGAAAAAAGCTGATTGGTGGGTGGATTGGCCTCCTGGAATACCTCCAGTCAGCTGTTCCCAGAGGTGAATTTTAGCAAGAGGTTCATTGGTTGTGAGCTCTGTGCCTTGATTTTTTCTGTCTCTGAAACTTCTGAAACTCTGTTTCAGAAAAAAGTTTTTTCCTACCTCTGAAAGCCTCTGAAACAGAGCTTCAGAAAAAAAGGCTTTTTTCTGAAGCTTCTTTCAGAGACCTTTTTTCTGAAGGACTATCTGTACTCTGTTCAATCTCCTTTCTTTGGTATTGGAATATAGATTAATCTCTTCCGATCTGTTGGTTTTGTGTCATTCTCCAGATTTGTTATCATAGTTTGGTTAGAACCTTTACTGATTCTTCTTTTGTTGCTTGCCATATTATTTTAGATAAAAGCCTTTCAGAGGCTTTTTTCTGAAGCTCTGTTTGGAGGCATTTTTTCTGAAGCTTTGCTTCTGAGGCTTTTTTTCTGAAGCTTCTTTCAGAGCTTCTTTCAGCCTCTGAAATCTCTGTTTCCGAGGCTGGGTGAGGCTTCATTTGGAGTATAAGACATAGCCAGATGTTCATCTTCTTTTTGGAGGGAAAAAGGTGTGTCTTATACTCTGAAAAATATAGTAATCTGGTTTTATCCTTTTTCTAATGGATTCTATTCTGATGCAAATAATAAGTCTCTTATCTGTCCAGGATGCTATTATTTGAATGGAAGAAAACAGAGATGAAATAATATTACTTCAGCTCTGTGAATGGACCACCTATCTTTCACCAGGCATTAGTACAGAGAAATGACAGGAGCAAGTTACCATTACTGCCAGACCCTTCTTCACTTTCAGTTTTCTTTTGAGTATTTTCCAGAAATGGTTTCCCATTTCTACATCCCTGAGCCTGAAAGAAAGTGACTGGCCCCAAATTCACCCAGTTGACTTAGGCAAACTCCAAAAATCAGGCACGATTGAATGGAAAGGGGAAAGAAATGCCTTCCCCCAATTCTCCTTTCACATTGTGGTTGTCACTTCAGTATTTATCTGCCAAGTTATCATGGTCAAATATGTTGGTGACATGTTTCCCGTACTGCGATTAAAATCTCAGACAAGAATAGTTTTAGTTGTAGTACCATTCTGTGTGGATAGGAGTGGGGGAGTGTTAACTGCCTTATGTCCTGGTCCCAATACAGTTCCTCCTACAGCTATTTTTGGAAGATAATATTCTGAAATCCAACCATAAATAACTGGGGTTGTTTTAAATTTGTAAGAGTAATTTCTCCAGTCAATCCAAGGCTGATTTGGCTGAATGAAATTTTAGACAATGTGAGTTTGACTCAGGATTGCTGGTCATTATAGAGACTTTTTTTTTGCTTATGTGTACATTTTTCTTGAACACGGAACAGATAACTCTCGCCAGAAGGTTAAAACGTAGCAAATTTGCAGCTGAGAGAAATTAAAAAGACTATTTTAAGTGCTTAGAAAGTGCATTAATATTATTTGTCCTATCACTACCAATTTTTCCTAAATGAAGCTGATTTGAAAAAAAATTATATTCTCACATTTAAAATGCATTGCTATAATTCAGCATAAATTATCAAAAATAATTTATGTCAAACCTTCTGCGTTATCTAATAATATTCAAAGCATTCCTGAGTAGAATCAAGAGAGCATGGGAAAACAGAACTTCCATTGGATTTCAAATTCTGATAAGGGTAAGGCTAAGCAGAAGATGATATAGTAATAGCTTAACTGGCCTTTCAGTCCATCATTCTCAAGATAAACCTGTTCTTGGGCTGACATCACTGATTGGTCCAGGTCAGGTGGATAAGACAAACTTTTGAAATAGCAGATCCACACTGGTTCCTCCCTTAATTTAAAAGGTCCTGACAGGAGTCCCAAAGGTGCTTTTTTCAGGAGGTAACTGGACTTGTTTTGTTTTTCCTTTTGAAGACATTTAGCTTCTAATCCAAGAAGCTTCTTTAGCTCTGACAGGATAGTGGGGTATGGAAGGATTTATATTCCTTGCAGACAGCTGGTAATCTGTATCCTTTTAGTGCAGTGTTTCTCAACCTTAGCAAATGTACAATCTCTGACTCCAACTCCCAGAATTCCCTAGCCAGCCATGCTGGCTGGGGAATTCTGGGAATTGGTCCACACATCTTAAAGCTATCAAGGTTGAGAAACACTGTTTTAGAGGGTCCTTGAAGCACTTGAAGGTTTATCTGTTTCCTCAGGATCACCTGAGTAGTGCTCCTGGTTTCTATAGTCTGCAATTTTTCTCTGGAAATCCATTCCTACTCCCATACCATTCAAAAATTGTTCATCCCAAATTGTATAGCTATCTGCAAGGAATATAAATCCATCCATTCCCCACTATCCTGTCAGAGCTGAAGAAGTTTCTTTAGAAGAAGCTTCTTTCTGTCTTCAAAGAAAAAAAAAAGTCCATCTGCCTTCTGAAAAAAGCACCTTTGGGACAAGCATGACCTGGATGACTGAGAATCTCTACATTCCTGAGAATTTTGTCTGTTGCTGCTGATGGAAACATGATTAGACTTACTTAAATGCTATGGGGCTTCCAATAACATGAACCTTCTATCTAGAAGAGCTTTTCCCAGTTAACATAGACTAGTTGACAGCGATCAGTCTGCCAATAAAGTGCTTCCCAATCATTAACATTGAATAGAACATAGAATGCTGCCCTTATGTATTAGCTCATGAACATGCACAATTTTTTGACCAAGGTGTATAAGTAGAGTTTGCAGAATGTGCTGGGGATCACACACAGTATGTGGGTCAGGACAAAAGAACAGTATATGTGGGCAAAGCAGAAAGCATAAGTGGGCAAGTGTGAAGTCAAATCCCACATTTTAAAATCAATTCAGACTTATTAAGGTTGATTTATCCTTACCCCACCTGCTCTTCTGATATTATCTAGTCTTTAAAGCACTACATTTTAGTTTTGATTTTTAATTTTCCAATTGAAAATTAGTAGAAGCTGAGAAGAAGGCAGGAGAAAGTAAGCAGAAAACTTTTGGGTCTGCAGCTGGATGATTCTATATCAGCTGGATGATTCTATATTTTTATTTCTCTTCATGTAAAACAGATTGCTTTTAATCTATTTTGCTCTATCATTGTAATTTTCCGTTTTTAGGTCTGATAGCTCTCCTTTTTTGTTCTGAAATAATTTACCGAAAATACCATATCGGTTCCATATCACTGGGAGAAAAACCAGTGAAATGAGAAGATAATTTCAACTGACAAAACTGAAATCATTTTAGTAATTTTTCTGTTTTATAATGGCTAGAAGGAATGAAGCACTGCTAAAGTCAAAATATCTCCTTGTTAAGAAAACCACAGCCCATGTAAAAGAACCAGCTGATCTTCTTAACAAACCAAACTAATTTTGAAGGTGACAGAATTTCTGCTGGTGTTTAAAATGAGCAGGCTGAATGAACAAAGACTCTGTGTGTGTTTAAACTGGGCAATTCATGGTGAGAAGGATTTCATTACAGGGACTCAAAATGCATTCAAGCTTTTAAAATCAGATTGGGGAGCACACAATTGATTGCAACTTGCAAATGAATTGAAAGCATGAGGAGAAGCTGTACAGGAAGGTGATAATGATCACTTGACCAGCTTTTTTAATAACCCCACTGAGGAAGGTATTACATTAATACTACCCAGCTGTGAGCAGGAGAGCAAAGGTTAGAGAGCTTCTTCTGGTTTTTTTTTGAAGTCTACAAGTACAGAACAGAAATGTGAGGTGTTTTAAGATTCTATTTGTAAGAATAAGGAAAAGAAGATGAATTGAAGATGTATCCAGTATATTTTCTCTGTGGGAGCTGTGACAGTTACAGATGTCCTGATTTGATTTGTTCCAGGGTATTCCAACTGCAGGATTCAGCAATAATTGTACAACTGTCATACTCATCCTTAAAAGTTCAACCACTTGAAAAATAACATAGCACATTTATGAACATGTATTACTTGTGCAGGCAGTTATAAGAAGAGATGAGTTTCATAGAAGCTGAGGCTTCAAAAGACTATGGGGGCACCAATCAGTTTCTGTCAAATTTGGACCTCAAGTCAGTCTGGAACATGGATGTACTGATAGCATAGTTCAGAGATGCACTGAACTTTGAACCACATTTTTATTCTCCCTGGTACCCTTTATTCTATGCAAATAAATAAACCACCCAGTTATAACATTTCCACTTTTGTTTTTAGTAAAAGGAAAAGAAAGTGAAATATGTACATTAAATCTTCAGTGGATTTATTTAGAACAACAAATCAAACAGAAACTGAATCCCAGAAAATGATGAGTAAAAATCATTCTGAATATTGTAGTAACATCCTTTTTGGGAATATTTTAGTGTTAGAAACATGCTATTGCAATTCTTGGGTGCTAGGAAAAAAAATTCTGGTTAATTAAATAAAAATGCAGCCCTATTCCAGCTAAGAATAGTTTTAAGGCAGCTGGTGCTAGTTTGAGAAAGAACAAGAAAGAGAGGGAGAGAAAGAAAGAAAGAAAGAGAAAAAGAATGAAAGAAAGAAAGAAAAAGAAAGAAAAAGAAAAAGAAAGAAAGAACTTGATGTCAATTGGTAGAAACAATCTTGATAAGCTCTCTAATTCTTGTGGAATAAAAATTAATCAGTAAGATGCTGAGGAATGGGAATCTGTTCAATTGGAAACCACTCTATATTCCTTCTTTGTACTTTGGCCATTTGAACAAATAGTATGACTTTAGATTTTGGAAGTTAATTAAAATATAGTTCATTTGCAGTATTAGATACCCCGTTTCCCTGAAAATAAGACATCCCCTGATAATAAGCCCAATTGGGCTTTTGAGCGCATGCGCTAAAATAAGCCTCCCCCCGAAAATAAGCTCTCCCCAAAAATATTTAAGTGCAGAGCTGGAAATCAGGTAGGACAGCAAGAGGAGCCCCATCTTGCTTCACATGCCCCAAAATAATAAGACCTCCCTGAAAATAAGGCAAAGCGCTTATTTCCGGGTTAAAAAAATATAAGACAGGGTCTTATTTTCGGGAAACACGGTCATAGATATCATTGCCTTTCTTTGTTCTGTTGGAAACCAGGAAGAAAATAAGGAGTGCATCTTCTGCATATCATAGTATCTGGCATTTATAAGCTGCTAAATTTGGGGACAGGACCATCTAAATTGTTCCCTGTTGCAGTTACATAATTTATGAATAGATTGAACAAGGTAGAACCAGAATACATCCTTGCTGTACACCTCTATGAATAAGTATTGCATCTGCAAGTAGCCCTTGATTATTACACTTAATTCTCAGAGAAGAGTGCTGTCTACATCCTGGATCAGATAAAGAAGATGTCTATCCACAATGATACTCTTGAGTTTATCCATGGTAGTTTTCTGGCTGTAGAGTAAAACACAGATTTAACTGCCACACATATGCTTGATTTTGAATTCTATACATACTTCAGGATAAGGTGGTGCAATACCAAAATATAGTCTACAGTTGACTGACTTTCTTTAAACTTGTTTTGTCTGCAGTCTAATATTTCTTCAAATTCTATCCAAGCTTGGAGTTGATTACTCAGATGTTTTGCATATGATTTACCACTTATTACACTTTATAGGCTGAAAGGTCTATAATAATTAGCTGGCTCTTATGTCTTTCTTGTAAATAGGAACTGTAATTGCTATCCCATCTTCCTTCTCTCTCCCACCCCCATCTTTAGGGATCTGCCCTGCTTGATCAATAAATGTAAATATAGATGCAAACAAGGAAGCCCACTGGTTACAATTTAGTTTAATTACTATAGGAAAGACAAGCTCATTATGTGGGGTATTTTCGATGTTATGTGACTATCAGTTTGACCACTTCTTCTAAACTGGAGACCAGCTATCCAGAGTGCTGAAATCATAATACCCAGCTTCACTATAATAATTAACAGTAACAGAGTTGGAAGGGACCAAGATCAGTATGCAAACCTTGATAATGTACTTGAACCAGGATCTGATTGACCAGGATCTCAATTAATACACCAAGTGTATTAGAAATAAGCCAGAAAAGAGATTTTCTTTTGTCTGACAAAAAGGATAAGTTGATGCCAGGCATGTTTTATAGTCTTCTGTTTTTTCTTCCTCAGGATTGATTTATATTAAAGGGTCTTAGAGGGATGAAGTTTGTAAACAACACAGGCAGCTCTAAATCTCTCTTTGAGCTACTGGCATTTGCAATCAAACCATTGTTGCTTTGCTATTAAGGAAAAAGAGATGCTTCCTCTTCTCTGAGGAAAAGATTGACTTAAATTTGCTGATCAGCAAATTGTATAATCTAGTCCTGCGCTCCAATGGGCAACTGCCAATTAAACCTTGGACAAATTTCTGAAGTATCTTCTGACTTTAAACAGTGAATTACAGCATCAACATATTTTTCCTTTTCCATTTGGATCACAGGATAGTGTTAGTGACCTCCAAGTTGTTTGGGCTAGTGATTAAGATACCAGGCTAGAAACTAGGAGCTTGTGAGTTCAAGTCCCACCACAGACATAAAAGGTTGGATGACTTTGGGTCAGTCACTCTTTCAGCCCAACCCACCTCATAGGATTGTTGTTGTGGAAGGATGTATGTTTGCTGCCTTGAGTTACTTATAAAATAGTAAAGATGGGAGAAAGAAAGAGAGAAAGCAAGGAAGAAAGGTTTCTGTCAGAAACCTCTATTTTTGTTTGCAATAGATAGATAGATAGATAGATAGATAGATAGATAGATAGATAGATAGATGATAGATAGATAGATAGATAGATAGATAGATAGATAGATAGATAGATTTAATGCTGCCCTTCTTCAGAGACTCAGGGCGGTTTACAAGGCGTTAAGTAATAGCCTTCATACTTTTGTATATTTTATATAAAGTCAGTTTATTGACCCCACAAACAGGGTCCTCAATTTACCTACCTTAGAAAGGATGGAAGGCTGAGTCAACCTTGAGCCTGGTGAGAATTGAACTCACAGTAATTGCAGGCAGCTGGAAGCTAAATACTACCTTTAACAGTAGCATTAGTCTGCTGCGCCACTACAACAATATTGTTGTATTTTGCTTGTCAAAAGGACAAAAAAGTATTGAAAATTTTACGGGGTTCCGCAGGGCTCGGTACTCACTCTGTTCCTGTTCAACATTTATATGAAGCCGCTGGGTGAGATCATCCATTACCATGGACTGAGGTATCACCAAAATGCTGATGATACTCAGCTATATGTTTTGGCCCATGGTGAGTTAAGTGATGCCATGTCCTCCCTCTTGCAGTGCTTGGAGGCTGTTAGGGACTGGAGGGGGAGCAATGGGTTGAAACGAAACCCTTGCAAGACAGAGTGGCTCTGGGTTTGGGGTTCATTAGTTCAGGGAGAATTGCCCCCTTTGATCTTGGTTGGGGTGGAACTACCCCACACAGACCCTGTGTGTAATCTAGGGGTTTTCCTGGACTCACAACTCCTGCTCAAAGAGCAGGTGGTGGTCATGGCCAGGAGGGTCTTTGTGCAACTGCGGATTGTGTGCCAGTTACACCCTTTCCTGGAACAACAGTCCCTACTCACAGTCACTAATACCCTAGTCACTTCCCATCTTGACTATTGCAATGCACTCTACATGGGTCTGCCCTTGAAGAGCATCCGGAAGCTCCAGTTAGTGCAAAATGCAGTGGCCCACATGGTTTTGTGCATACCCCGGTGTGCACATGTATCACCTCTCCTGTGGGAGCTGCATTGGTTGCCAATTTGCTTCCAGGTGCAATTCAAGGTGCTGGTTGTCATCTTTAAAGTCCTTCATGGCTTGGGACCAGGTTATCTGAGGGACCGTCTCTTGCTGGTCACATCTACCTGACCCATCAGAGGAGTGGCACAGGGAGATACACCTGGTGAGACCCAGAAGAAAGGCCTTCTCCGTGGTGGCTCCCTCTCTCTGGAACATCATTCCCCCAGAGATTAGAATGGCCCCCACTCTAATACACTTCCGGAAAGCACTGAAGACCTGGTTCTGCCAGCGGGCCTGGGGAACCCAGAGTGGGACAGAGTCCATTAAATGGCTCATGCAATCTACTGTTGCCAGGTGGGTGTTGGAGGTGGGGGGGGGGTGTGATTTTGTTATATTGTACTATATTAATTTATTTGATTCTTTTTGTTAGTTTTTATTGTTTTAAATGTGGTCTTTTATTCTGTAAGCTGCCTTGAGTCGCCATGGGCGAATAGGTGGCAATATAAATTCAATCAATCAATCAATCAATCAATTTGTTGGTATTTTGCTCTATGTATGGAATTCTGCTGTGGAATAGCAGAATTCCTGCTGGCTGTGACCTATTCTGTTTTGTGTGGAGCTCAGCAATCTCATGCATCTAATGCCCCCTCAAAGCAGGGTTGTCTATTCCAGAATATGCTCTCCTTGGGGAACATTTATCCACAGAACTATGTTGCAAATATTTTAGGCAAATGGTCAAAATATTACATAGCTTGAACACAAACTGTAGATTCTGCTACGTATTAAGTTAGTTAATGACAACACTTTTTTTCTATAATTTCACAAAGACAGCATGAGGTTATGTTGTGTGCAGTTTTAATTCATTTTCATGCTACAGTTGTGAAAATGTTCATTTTAATTCTTCCAGTGAATCGAAAACAGACTTCCTAGCTGGTTGTACTTTCTTCATATGATTTTAAACATTTGGCGAAATTATAATATATAGTGGTAGTGAGTTCATGGTTTTGATTAATTTAATCAAGGCTAATCTGCCCAGATAAAGTTAGCATTTCAAAATATCTGAGCATTAAGAGAGGACGCAGAGATGGATTATATTATTATTTAAAATACATTAATAATTATCTATATCTATCTATCTATCTATCTATCTATCTATCTATCTATCTATCTATCTATTATCTATCTATCATCTATCTATCTATCTATCTATCTATCTATCTATCATCTATCTATCTATCTACAGTATCTATCATCTATCTATATTTCTTTGTTCTACTTTGATGAAATAAAGGCTTGTTCCATTGAATTCAACTTGTCCCATTGAATCCAATGGGTAATAAAATACATACTTCTGTTGCAAGGATAATTCATATGAGGAAGTTAATCAGGTGTTTAGCAATATGGCTTAATATATTGCATGACACAAATCAGAGGCTCTGTTTTTTCAAATAACCCCAAATCCAAGGTGCTAGATAATTCATAGTCGATTGAACAAATTATGGTAGCCTATTGCACAGATAAAGTTAAACCATGAATGAACATAATAGTTAGCATTTTTTCCCCAAACACCATCACTCTGCTAAACAAATAATTCCTTCAACACTGTCAAACTATTTACTAAGGCTGGATTACTATTAATCTTCTCATTGTTCCTATTACGCATCTCCTCCCACTTATGACTGTATGACTGTAACTTTGTTGCTTGTATTCTTATGATTTATATTGTTACCTAGTATGATTTGATTGCTTATTTGTACCCTATGACTATCATTAAGTGTTGTAACTTATGATTCTTGACAAATGTATCTTTTCTTTTTATGTACAGTGAAAGCATATGCACCAAAGACAAATTCCTTGTGTGTCCAATCACACTTGGCCGCGCCGGGGATTATGGGAGCGACAGGGCGCTCCCATGTGACACCTCTCCTGCGTGAGCTGTATTGGTTGCCGGTTGATTTCCGGGTGCGTTTCAAGGTGTTGGTAATCACCTTTAAAGCGCTCCATGGCTTAGGACCAGGGTACTTACGGGACCGCCTTCTGCCACCTATTGCCTCCCACCGGCCGGTTCGCTCCCACAGAGAGGGCCTCCTCAGGGTGCCGTCAGCCAGACAGTGCCGGCTGGCCACCCCCAGGGGGAGAGCATTCTCTGTGGTAGCCCCCACCTTCTGGAACGATCTCCCTCCAGATCTGAGAACTATCGCTGACCTCCGGACCTTTCGTCGGGCTTTGAAGACTCATCTCTTCCAACTTGCCGGACTTGCCTGATCCCTCCTATTTTTAAATATTTTAAATTATTTTAAATTTTTAGAGTTTTAGAGTTTTTATTTGGTTTGTATTTTCAGCCTAAATTTATATTGATTTTAGTACGTTTTAACTTATTGTATTGCATTGGTTTTAATTGGCTGTTCACCGCCCTGAGTCCGGAAGGAGAAGGGCGGTATAGAAATTTAATAAATAAATAAAATAAATAAATAAATAAAGAATTCTATTCTATTCTATTCTATTCTATTCTATTCTATTCTATTCTATTCTATTCTATTCTATTCTATTCTATTATTCTATTCTATTCTAACATACTAGTTAGGATTCTTAGGAAATACAATCATAACACTTTTGTGAGGCAATAAGTGAGGGAAAATAGTAATAGATTCTGGATAAACTTGTCCCATTGAATCCAATGGGTAATAAAATATATGCTTCTGTTGCAAGAATAATTTATATGAGGAAGTTAATCAGATAATTTTGAGGGTATCAAATTTGATTATGTTGTGGAAAACCTAAATGAAAGCTCTCAGCACAATAAAAACATTACATTTCAGAAGGTCATGAGAAACAGCAGTTCCCCATGCCTTTATTTGGACTGGACAGAACCAGAGGTAAAATGTAAAATTTGTTACTATTGGTTCTGTGGGCGTGGCTTAGGGGGGTAATGTGACTGGGTGGGCGTGGCCAACTTTTTTTAAAAAAAAAAACTTTTCAAAGCATTTTTTCTAATGCTTTGAAAAGCCTCTGCCAACTCAGGCAACTCAGCTAGGATTGTCAGAGACTTTTCGAAGCATTTTTTTAAATCACTTCTTTGGCCAAGAGGTTGCAGAAAAAAAAATGCTCTGAAAAGCCTCTGATGATCCCAGCTGAGCCTGTCAGATATATATTGATGGTCATCTCATTCGGTTCTATGAGAAGTTATTTGATCAATACAGCTTCAGGTTCAAAAAAGGTTGTTTTATTATTTACAAAATATATACATGCCTACAATAATGAACAGGGTGTCCTGTTGCATTTTTCTTTTACCCTAACTGTATGATTCAGATGTTGAGAGGAGAGAGAACTTCACTTGTTGTCTTGCTGATAGATAGATGAGAGAGAGAGGGGAAGATATCCAAGTGGTTTCTGAGTAAGAGTCCAATAAGAGAGTTCATTGGCTGATATAGTCACATGTGATGTCTGTAAAGACTTAACCCCTTCTAGTCTCTGGTGCATCACATGCAGGCAATATCTGACAGAGCTGCACGATCATCAGAGGCTTTTTTTTTTTTTTACTTTTAAAAGCATGTTTTCAGGAACTTCCGCTGGCACCTCCATCGTTGTCGGCAGTCTCTTCAGGACTGCCGGCCTCCTGGCGCGTAAAGAGCCGCCTCACAGCAGGCAGGCGGCTCGAAAAACCCGCTCTTTAATTGAAAGAGCGGGGAGAGCCTCTGGGGGTGAGGTTGAGCCCCCTGAATCGCCCCAGGATTTTTTTTCCTGTCCTGGGGAAGGGCGATGGCTCCCTATCCACCCCCAGAAGAAGCTCCGCGCCGAGAGGGATCTCCGCTAAAAGCGGAGCCAGATGTCGTGAGCAACACCACGACTAATTGACAACCTAAACAAGCTGAATAAGGAGTCTTCAGAAAAGAAGAATGCAAGTATGGGTTTTTTTATTGATTTTCTGGAGGAGGAGGGAAAGAAAAAGAAAAGAGAGAATGAATAGTGAAAGTGTTCTAAAGATGGCGACCGGCTCTGTCTGAAAAAAAATTGAGAATGGAAAGTGAAAGCAGAGCTTAGTGCCGAGAGATTTTAAAAGAAATATTTTGATAGTGAAAAGAAATAAAGAAACAAAGACTGATTTAAACAGATTTTTTCTGGTTTTTTTACTGAAGTAAGAAGAATTTCTTTGGGTTTTTTTGAAAAGTAAATAATAAGTAAATAATAAGTCAGAAGTATGACTCCTAAACCTAAAGGAAGGGGGGGCTCCCTCATGAGTCAGTTGAAGGATAAAGCAGAAATGACTCATCTGCAGGGATCTGCAGATGAGGATTTAAAAGATTTTATTACAAGGACTTTAGTGAGTGTTGTTGAGAAGATAAAAAGTTCACAGAAGAATCTTGAGGAGCTGGTTTCTGGGAAATATGATCAATTAAGTCAAACTATCACCAAAGTAGTTTTGGATCTTTCAAGTGTGGTGGTGGAAATGGGAAAGAAAGTCACTGAGATCAGCAGTAAGTTTGACTCCCAGATGCAAGAAATACAAGAAAAAATTGTGGAAGCTGAGGTTAAAAATCAGAACATACAGAATTATGTTCTCATGCTTCAAATTAAAGCTATGGAATCAGCAATTAGATTAAGAGGTATAAGAGAAAACAAGAGAAAAAATTTAAGAACAATTTGTGCAAAGGCCTTTGCGGAATTATTAAAGCTAGAAGATGAGCTAATTCTTGGTTGTATAGAGAAAGTCTACAGAGTCAACTCACGTGTAGCTAAACAAAGGAATCTGCCTAGAGATGTTGTTGTTTACCTTACTGATAGAAGATTGAGAGATGATATTTTACAAAAGTCCTACTCTGCCAGAGTGCAGGTAGAAGGTATACAAATTAGTATCTTTAAAGAGCTACCACCGAAGGTTCTAAAGGAAAGAAAAGATTTTGCTTTTTTGGTTAAGGAATTGAAGAGAAGTAATATCCCATTTAGATGGGATATACCAGTTGGTATAATTTTTAGATACCATGGTGTTAGACATTGTTTGAATACCATTGAAAAAGCGGAATATTTTTACAAAAATATTTTTAAGGGAGCCCCGGAACATGTTAAGAATAAAAAACAAAAAAGAGAGTCGACAAAATGCAAACAGAAGGAAGAAATTCAAAGTGTGCTAAAAGAAAAAGGAGCACTAGGTGGTTGTCCAGAGGATTCTATTATGGATTTTTCAGATGAGAAAATTGAGCATCCCAGTGACCTTAGAGGGAGAGTACCGGACCTTGAACTGCTGGAGCAAGATTCAAAAAATAAAATTACAATTCGAGATGAACAGCAGCAGAGGCCCAGTGCTCCTCAAGAAATGGGGGGGGGGTAATGCTAATCAACAGGGACTAGAAGTCAATGAGGAAACTCGACGAAACCACTGATGACAAATTTAAGGAGTATCGTGAACTGTTTGAAATTGTAACAGAAAGCATTGAAAGATTTGGAAATAGTATAAACTTTAAAAAAAATTTATAACCTGAGTTGGATTTATATTTGACTTACATACTAAAATGGATTATAAAAATTTCCTAAGAAGTTTATTTTGAGGATTTGAGCTAGTGTAGATAGCTGTTAAAACTTTGGAGATGTATAACAACTTTTTAAAAGTTCATCCTGAGTCGGACTGATATTAGACTTATATATCAAAATGGATTATAAAAATTTTACTATAAAGTTTATCCTGAATTGGACTTAATATCCTGAGTAAGGTCAGCAGATTGCTGCAATAGTAGCAGCGATCAGTGGTTACCCTATTATAGGTTTTTTTTGGAATTCATCATCTAGGAGAACAGAATGAAAATGAAAACATCTCACAACCCGAAGGAATGAACTGCAAAGGGCGACAGGATTTGAAAGAGCTTTCAAGGAACATCTGGGAATGTGGCTTCTAGTTTGTTTTTTTTTCTTCAAGGTTTGAATCTTAAGAGGAGCTGCAATGGTTTTTTCTTTCTTTTAGGTGGTACAGTATAAGCTAGTTTGAATGATTCTACCTAGAGGAGTGAATACCTTCGTGGTTGGATATTATTTATATAAAGTCACTCGGGGGGGGGGTTGTGTGGAGAAATGCTTTATTTTGCTGATGGGGGCAGCTGGAAGATGAAGCTTATTGGAATTGGATTTATGTTGGAGAAAGTATATTTAACTTCAATCAAGATGAAGAGAAGATTGAAATTTGGATTATGGAGATTGAAAAAATTTTTTTTGGATATAATTGTATGATTATAATTATATATGCATAATTATATATATTATATTGCATGTTTTATGTTTTTGTTTTTTAGTTAAGGGGTGTAGTTGGGATAAAATTATTTGATATGGATATGCAGGTGATATATTATATTTTATTATATTTTATTATAAGGGGGATCGAGTTTGGTATATGATTAGTAATGTTAATATTAATGGATTACAGAAAGGTATAATATTTTTTAAATTGGTCTGAATATTACAATGGTTATTATTATTGGTTTCTTTTTTTTTATTACAACATTGTTAACTTTAGAAACACATTAACATTTGTAGGTCTATTGTTATACTCTTTGGTTATAAGTATTGGGTTTCTTTTGTTTGTTTTTTCCTTTTTTTCCTTTTCTTTTTTTCTTCTCCTTTCGAAATTTCTTCAATCTAGAATTTGAATACTTAAGAATTTTTTCTTTTCTTGTTTTAAACTTTTTTCTTTTAAAATTTGTAGTGGAAGTCAGGGGGGGATGGGGAGGGAAGGGGATGGGGTAGAGGGAGTTAGGGGGAGGGGCCGGGAGGTGGGGGTTGGGGTGGGGGGGGAAATGAAAAAATTTTTTGTATTGTAAAACTTTTTCAATAAAAAAAAAAGCATGTTTTCGTTGGAAGAGGTTATAGAAAAAATGCTTTTAAAAGTAAAAAAAAAAAGCCTCTGATGATTGTGCGGCTTAGCTGGTCTGGGGGGGGGGCAGGGATTTTTGCTACCGGTTCTCCGAACCACCTGCCACCATTGCTACCGGATCGGGTGATCTGGTCTGAACCGGGAGCATTTCACTGCTGGACAGAACTCACCTTGAGTGTTACAGCCAGTTCTGCGCACCCCACTGTGAAAAAGATTGAGTCAATCAGGAACAATTCAAAGAAGAGCAATAAAGATGACAAGGATATCAAAAACGTATAAAAAGAGATTGAAGGACTTGTGTAACCACTTGACTAAAGAGGAGCCGGAGATAAGACTCTTCAAAAACTTGAAAGAAATTCAAAACCTATTCTCTACCATTTCAGAATTCAGGTCATAGAACAATGTGTTTATGTTTCAGCACTTCAAAAGTGGAACCAATTAGGGAAGTATTGAGCTCCTCTTTACTGGATTTGTGCATTGGAGCTTGGAGAATCATCTGTTTGCCTTAATTTGGATGCCTTAGCTTGGATTCTTGCACTGATCAGGATGTGAATTTCTATGATACCTTCCACCTTTACTTTCCTTTTTAAGTGTCCATAATACAATTATATTGTCTATTTTATTGAGTTCTTCATTGGCATCCTTCAGTCTCAAGAGACTATGGTATCGTGCTCTGGAAAGAGGTCCTAAATCAGCATCTAGTGTGACTAAAAAGGCCAATTCTAGAGTGGCAATCCCTTCCACACTGAGGGCAGATACATTCTGTCCCCTGCCCAGCCCCCAGATTTCGCTGGTTCCAGTTCTGGTTTGCCTCAGCCTGCCGAACAAGTGTCTCTTCGAATTGGAGAAGGGCATGCTACATCTTTAGCCTCCAAGCTGAATGATCAGAGGTCAAGGTTACCCAGTTGTTAATGTCCATTCCCAGGACCTTTAGGTCCCTCTTGCAGATATCCTTATATTGCTGCAATCAAGTTCTTATATCATTAAATTACTGTATGTAAGGTACTATATAAATGGTATGACTGGTATAATTGACTGTTATATAATGCTCCTATACAGACAAAATACCAGTATATTTAAATATCTTTATGGTAGCCAAACCAAACCCATTAGGGCCCCTCAGCATGCCCAGCGCATTAGGTTAGTATGGAATGGAAAATCTGCATACATTACCCTATAATTTAGTAGAAATAATCTGGCCACAAATCCATGACAGTAATTTATATTCTGTGCTTACAATATATTTTGAGGTGGCATGGATAGTAGTATCATGTTGCAATCTGAAAAACACAAGTCATGAAAAAAAGCACATTACTGAAAATTGAATTTAAATGATAGTAGTACAGTGGAAAAAAAGAGTTATATTAGGGACATTTATGTTAAATAAACCTGTATTAAGGAAATGTTTGTTTCAAAGAATGAAAGAACAATTTGCATGAAAAAAGGTTGAGCAATTTAGATTAACAGCTATGTTAATTAAGGAGAAATGCATACAAAAGCTAAGCATGCTAGGAGATGCAGAAAATTTAAATTGTTACATTTTCTACTTATTAAATTCAGTTATTGCTGATTTAATTGATGAGAGATGTCCAGAATCACAGATATGAGATAGGTAGCTATACAAATCTAACAAACAAACAAACAAACAAACAAACTAACTAACTAACTAACTAACTAACTAACTAACTAACTAACTCATGGGACAATATTCTCAGCTAGATTTTTGCTGACATGTACATTTTCCATCTTTGTAACAACCTTTCACAGATACTCACAGATGCTCACATATGTATCTAATTTTAGGTACCAGAAACTGTGCACAAGTTATTATCCGTTTTATTCGGATTTTTGTTCTTTTGCTCTCTTCTTTGAAATGGTGACTATTCAGGAATTGACCAAGGGAAACAAAATGGTTTCACAAGAGAGTACGGGAGATAACATTTCAGTGGTCTTTCATTCTTCTGGTGGAATCAAGTCCCAGGTTTGCCATTTACAATATTTTGGTTTCCTTTCAAACGAGAGTGAAACTGAAAGAAACCTTTCTGATAAAAGACTTTAGGAAAGTCTCTTGCTTCTTTATTTCAGGCTTCCATTTTACTTCTTTAGTCTGAGTTTTCCCCTAATAGTGAGCCTTAGAGTCCATTACTTAACCGTGTGCAGTTTGTGTGAGGCAGTGGTGAAAACAGCTGGTCTATGTGACAAAACCTTTTCAGTCTTGCTGTGATCTTCCTCTCTTATGTTGAATGTTATAATTGGAATCATAAGAAAAACATAAATTAAAATGATGGTAGATGATATATTGTACCTTTATTGTTGCTGCTTCCTGGAGTTTTATAACATGGCTGTTGCAAATTCTCTATTTACCAAACAGTAGGTAGCCCTCCCATATTGAAAGTAATAATCCTGTGTACTTTAGCTTTACTAAAACATGGTTTCTCTCATAAAATTGACTGCTTGTATAGTATCAGTATGATATAAAAACCCCTAAACAACATGCTTAGGGTTTTTGTTGTTGTTGTTATTGCAATATTTTGAGTTTATTCTTCTAAGTTTTTTTTAATGGAAAAATAATCTTGGTTAAGGTTACTGGTTATACAATTTATATCTTGTAACAGTATGAAGTGCTTACTAGAGGACAGATTGAAAAAAATGATAGTTCATGCTTGAAATTACTTTGAGCCTGACATACACTGACTAGTAAGCAAAAAGCCTCAAAGCTGTAACCATAAGAAATAAATGACTTTGTATGAGTCTCAATATGTAATTAGCTCAAATTATGGAGGATAGTGCAGATAATTTTTGATTTACAACTGTAACTGAGTCTGGAATTATAGTAATAAGTTGTGCTGGTTGTTTAACTGATCACCACAGGACCGCAACCAGGTTTTAAGATCTATTTGGTGGCAGTTGTTAAGCAAACGCTGTGGTCATTAAGTGAATCCATTGTCTGCAATAGGGGCCTTTGCTGGAAACTTGAAGTCAACACCTTTTTTTGGCAAAAAATTATAAGAGATGATCAGGCTGAGCCTGAGGGAGGAGTCAAACATCTCATCAGTCTTGAGTCCCTCCATGCTCATAAGAGATTGAAGTCCAGCCCAACTCAAATTCTACTGACTCTTATCTACTGCCAATTTGCTTTGACTGTTAGTAGTTCAGATTCTTGTAGAGAGCATTAACATACAATAAGCCTATATTCTTTTGAACTGCCTGGACTCCTGATTGCCTGCACTTGACAAAAAAGTTGTAAATCACAGTCATATGACCTCAAGATGCTGCGAATGGCCATAAATAAAGATGGGCGGAGAAAAAATAAAATAAAATAAAATGATAAAATAATAATAAAACAAAACAAATGTGGGCTGGTTTCCAAGCACCCAAAATGTGATCACATGACTGTGGGGACAGCCATTGAAACTTTGAATCTGGGTCATAAATAGCCTTGAGGTGGTCCATTGTAACTTTGAACAGTCACTAAGCTAACGATCTTAAGTCAAGGAATGCCTGTACCCCAGTCTCTCAGTAGAAGAACTGAAGATAAAAAAATCTATATATTTTTTAAAAAAAGCCCTAACAGTATTTCAGATAAATCTGATCCGGATGGCAGAGGAGACAATTCTTCAATTAAATGATAATAATTCCGACTACTCCATCAATCAGTTCAATTATTTCATTGCAGGATGGAAGACTCATTAGTGAAATTATGGATTATAATCAAACTTTCTAGTTCAATGTATGAAGGGTGGTACCGGTAGCTTTTTTTAAAAAAAAAATTGCCACTATAGAGCTGAGGACATGAGTTGGCCAAAGATGCCCAACTGGATCTATAAGAGGAATACACAGCAGAACAAGTATTTTCACATGGAAGAGATCCTTTTATACTAGCTATGCAATTCCAGTGCTGCTGTTTTTGTTTAAAGAGTGCTGTAGAGGTGCAAAGGTGATTGGTTGTCTTATCTCTATAATTACTAAGTAGGTCCATTGGACATTACATTTGCAGAGTCTTGAATTTCTGCCAAAACTGGATATTATAATTCTTTAATGTCTGTAGTGCAGCTGGATAATGTTAGGTTTACACATGCCCAGAGTCTAATGCATTTATCTATTCCAAAATTGATTCTCATTTTTGCCATTACTCTTATTGGGCTGTGTTAAATAATAAAAAGCCAGGTGCCAGCAATCTGAACAATGATGCCCCTGCTAAATCTTCTTGAAGGAAGGTGCACCTGCCAGCCATATTTTCAAGCAGACACAATAATTTATTCTAGTTAAATTGCTGCTATATACATATAACTGGATGCATAAAGGAAAGGAAGTTCAACACCTCGCAGTAGTTGGAACCTAGCATTATAAATCAGGGGTGGGTTCTACTTACCTTTACTACCAGTTTGCAATGGGATCGCTCGCGCATGCGCAGATCGCTTCTGATGATGTCAGGGTCAGTGGGTGGAGCCTCCCGCTGGTTTTACTATCGGTTCTATAGAACCGGTCTGAACCGGGGGCAACCCACCACTGTTATAGATATGTGGAAGGTCTGAACATAATCACAGATGAAGTTTACAGCACATTAGAATATTGTAAGACTCTACCTAGGTTTACACGTGAAAGCCAGTTCTCACTAATAGGTTTTCTTGATCTGGGCATTTGTATGTATTGTGTATGTCATGCAATTCCGCAACTTAATTTTTAAGAAAACATATATAGGCCTGATTTTATGTAAACGGGGGATGTAATACACCTTTAGGTTTTGTCCTGAGGAATAAATAATACCACTGCTATGCTTTCAGATCTAGAATGATATCAGATGGCAGCAGAGAGATAGAGGTTTCCATAATTCTTTGCTGCCACCTAATGATCATTTGTTTTTATTTCAAGTCCAGATCTATTAGTTCTCTTTAGGGCAGGAGGAAGTTTAACTTATTATTTTTAAATTTGTTAAAAGCTGGCTTTAATGTCTAATGCAGATCTATAACTCACAAGTCTTCCACATCGCTCCCACTGCTGCCCCCCCACCCCTTTTTTAAAACGGAGGACTTGTCTATATTATCTAGCCATGTCCTTAGTTTCTGAGACTATGGGAGGAAAGAGAGATCTAGTAAACAACCCAGTAACTATCAGAACTAAGCTGGAGTTAGCAGTCACAAGAGATCTGAGGATGTCCTTTAAAGTGGGGATCATCAACCTTTCAGACTTCAGGGACCACTAAAGTCATAATTTGAAATCCCGCAGACCACTAATAAGAATTTTTTAAAAAGATAAATAGTATTTAGTGCAATATAAAAATGCAAATAATTTTTCTGCGGGTCACCAACTGGTGGTGCACGGACCATCGGTTGGTGACCGCTGGTTTAAAGGGTCATTGCTGAGTGGCACGTAGAGATACAATGGGAATGGCCACCATTTATTTCTCAGTAGAAAGTGGTTGTTTTTAATAGCACTTCCTGTCTCATAACTTATGAGACAGGAAGCATGGGGTCAGTTCTAGACTGATCCCATGCATCCAGAGGGGCTTATGAGTCATTTGCTGAGTTTGCTGCCTGTCATGGTGTCTTCCCCAACCCAAGTAGCAGGAGTGAAACCCAGCAGGTTCTGACAGGTTCTGGAGAACCGGTAGCAGACATTTTGAGCAGTTCGGAGAACCGGTAGCGGAAATTTTGAGTACCACCTCTGGCTGGCCCCAGAGTCGGGTGGGAATGGAGATTTTGCAATATCCTTTCTCTTGAATGGGGAGGGAGTGGAGATTTTGCAACATTCTTCCCCTGGAGTGGGGTGGGAATGGAGATTTTGCAGTATCCTTCCCCTGCCACGCCCATCAAGCCACACCCACCAAGCCACACCATGCCCGCCAAGCCACGCACACAGAACCGGTAGTAAAAAAAATTGGATTTCACCACTGCTGAGTAGTATGTTTAGCACTTGGTTGTGTGGAGTAGAGGATTCTGGAACTAAGGAGCATACATGGAGGTACATGAATTAGGGAAGAATGATCTAAAAGAGATGTTTCAAATTATGGATGCACAGTGATCTGTATGGACAGCATATCTCACCTCACAGTGAAGTTAGAGTAATTTCTAACTTTATGCTATGGCAATGGACTGGCATTTCAAAAGCAGTGTGATCATGTTGGGATTGCAACTCCCAGAATTCTCAACCAGCATGCTAGGAACTGCGAACTCAAAGCTAGAGCAGATCTTAGTGTATATTATTACTAAGTCATATTAAGACTTACTTAGTGGCGATAAAAGCAGCGAAATCTAATTATTTTGCCGCTCTTATCGCGTCATCAGATAATCACCCAGCCGCCCTGTTTAGGGTGACCCGCTCCCTCCTCCATCTGGGAGTGCGGGAGGATCCCTTGCAGGGACGTGCTGAGGACTTTGTTCAATATCTGGATGATAAAATAACTCAGATTCGGGATGATCTGGCTGCTGACTGGGTTAGTTCGGACGAGGTGACTGAGCCCGGTCCTGAGAGTGTTATCTGGGCTGAGTTCGATCCTGTGGCTCCCGAGGACATGGACAGGATTCTGGGAAGACTGAATGCTACCACATGTTTATTGGACCCGTCTCCCTCCTGGTTGGTGCTGGCCTCCCGGGAGGTTACACGAGGCTGGCTCCAGGAGATTATAAACGCTTCTTTGAGTGAGGGTGCCCTACCGACCGCTTTGAAGGAGGCGGTGGTGAGGCCCCTCCTCAAGAAGCCCTCCCTGGACCCAGCTGTTTTGGCTAATTATCGTCCAGTCTCCAACCTTCCCTTCCTAGCGAAGGTTGTTGAGAGCGTGGTGGCGTGGCAGCTCCCCCGGTACCTGGATGAAGCTGTCTATTTAGACCCACTCCAGTCCAGCTTCAGGTCTGGTTACAGCACTGAAACGGCATTGGTCGCGTTGGTGGATGATCTCTGGAGGGCCCGGGGTAGAGGGTACTCCTCTATCCTGGTGCTGTTAGACCTCTCAGCGGCTTTTGATACCATCGACCATGGTATCATGTTGCGCCGGTTGGAGGGATTGGGGGTGGGAGGCACCATTTTATGGTGGTTCTCCTCCTACCTCTCTGACCGGTCGCAATCTGTGTTGACAGGGGGGCAGCGGTCGACCCCGAGGCGCCTAATGTGTGGGGTGCCACAAGGGTTGGTCCTCTCGCCCCTTCTGTTCAACATTTATGTAAAGCCGCTGGGTGAGATCATCCGTGGTTTTGGGGTGGAATTCCATCAGTACGCTGATGACACTCAGCTGTACATTTCCACCCCAGACCACCCCAACGATGCCGTGGAAGTGATGTCCCAGTGCCTTGAAGCTGTGCGGGTCTGGATGGGGAGAAACAGGCTTCGACTCAACCCCTCCAAGACCGAGTGGCTGTGGCTGCCGGCGTCCCGATATAGCCAGCTGACTTCATCGCTGGTTATTGGGGGCGAATCATTGGCCCCCATGGAAAGGGTTCGCAACTTGGGCGTCCTCCTGGATCCATGGCTGTCATTAGAGGATCATACGACAGCTGTGGCCAGGGGGGCTTTTTATCAGGTTCGTCTGATACGCCAGTTGTGGCCCTTTCTAGATCGGGACTCCCTTCGCACAGTCACTCAGGCGCTTGTCACGTCTCGCCTGGACTACTGTAATGCTCTCTACATGGGGCTCCCCTTGGGATGCACCCAGAGGCTTCAGCTGGTACAGAATGCGGCTGCGTGGGGGATTATGGGAGCGACGGGGCGCTCCCACGTGACACCTCTCCTGTGTGAGCTGCATTGGTTGCCGGTTGACTTCCAGGTGCGTTTCAAGGTGCTGGTAATCACCTTTAAAGCGCTCCATGGCTTAGGACCAGGGTACTTACGGGACCGCCTTCTGCCACCAATTGCCTCCCTCCGGCCGGTTCGCTCTCACAGAGAGGGCCTCCTCAGGGTGCTGTCAGCCAGACAATGTCGGCTGGCGACCCCCAGGGGGAGAGCCTTCTCTGTGGTAGCCCCCACCCTCTGGAACGATCTTCCTCCAGAACTGAGAACAATTGCTGACCTCCGGACTTTTCGTCGGGCTCTGAAGACCTATCTCTTTCAACGTGCCGGACTTGCCTGATCCCTTCTATTTTTAAAAAATTTTTAGAACTTTTATCTGTTTTTAAACTTTCAACCTAATTTATATCTGTTTTAGTATGATTTTAACTTTTTTGTATTGGTTTTTAGTTGGCTGTTCACCGCCCTGAGTCCGTCAGGAGAAGGGCGGTATATAAATTTAATAAATAAATAAATAAATAAATAAATAAATAAATAAATAAATAAATAAATAAATAAATAAAGAGGCATTTTGCAGAACTGAAAGTGCAAAGGAAGCACCTTGTTCAAGTTGTTAAAGTATCTGTATCTTTTGTAAGACTTGTGCAACTGCTTCAGAATCTATTCCTGATCATCTCCCTTGCCACACTTGAAATGGCTATGCATGCATACCTAGGCAGCCATATTTCTCCTTCTCCTGCCACATTCAAACTGAACTATTTTCCTTGCTGTCTCAGAGAAATCTTTTCCTGTAGAGGAGAAGGAAGAACAGAAGCCAGGTCAATAGCCAAACGAGTATGACTTGATGATATCAGGGCTTAGCACTGAGCTTTTGATAAATCATCATAAAAGTCTCTCACCCTGAATTTTGATTCCGACAAAAATATATCCCCCAGTCCCACAAAAATGCTGAGGCCTTCATGTTGAGCACCAAAGAACTGAAAGACAAAATAATGCCAGATGTTTTAGAAAAGCATCTTGGGAATAGTAATCAATTTAGGAATAATAATCTGTAATACTTGGAAGCTGGCTGTTCCAGAGTAGCCCAATATCTACAATAAATTCTACAATCAGCTGAATTCGGGTAGAAGCCCATCCCCTTCAGCTTCTAAGTCTCTAAACAAATCAAATGTTGGAAAATTCATTTAAAAAATTCACTGAAAACCTTGATATTGTGCCTTGACTCAAGATTTTCTGAAAATCCTGATATTTATCTACATATGATTTGTATCGGGTTGAATCAGATTGTAAGCCACCTAGCAGTATTCCACAACAGTGAAATGCCGAATAATTAAAGGTAAAGACAAAGGTTTCCTCTGACCAGTCTCATTCGACTCTAGGGGGCAGTATTCACCTGTGTTTCCTAGCCAAGAGAGCCAGCGTTCCATGGTCCTGTGGCTGGCATGACCGTATGCCTAGGGGCACAGAATGTTGTTACCTTCCCACCATGTAGTACCTATTTATCTACTTGCAATTACATACATACATACATACATTACTAAGTAAGTAAGTAAGTAAGTAAACCTTGCTACTGATTTTGGATTTTGTGGACCTGAACTCTAAAGTGGGCTTACTTTAAAAATCTTGTGCTGGCCTTGGACTCTGGACTGTTTGACTGTATCTTTGCAACCCTCTTATGTCAACTATTCTTATCAACTATGTTCAACCGGGTGCATAGTAGAAAATAGGTTTCAAACCCATCCTGACAAGTTGATAAGAATTTCACATCAGATATCTGAAATATTTTGATTATCAGGATAATGATCTACCCATGAACTGTTTTTACCTGGATTAATACTTCAGTTACAGGGAACAGACTGGTAAATTAATGAACAAAAAAAAAACAGCTGACATAAAAAAAATGAAAAGAGCAAATCAATTGACAGTTTATATCATAAATGACTATTTAGCTGGCGTGAAGAGAAACCTGGAAGAAGCATTTCAGAGACTCTGCCTTAATTAACTAGTTATAAACAAGACTAAGAATTCCTATTATATTTTCCAAGATTCTGAATTTATCTCTGACTAGCATTAAGGAGACTTTCCTGAAATTGGTGTCGTTCTCACTTCCTTGATGTTGCTATATGGGGCTTGACACAGGCAGAAAGAGCTCTCCATAAACTAGTTTTAAGAAAAGCCATAATTTTAGGAGAAAACCAGAGAATGTAGTCTATAAGCGTGAAGTCGTACATATACTAATCTCAGCATTCAGATCCTATATCTTTTTCTCCTGTGTGCCTTAACACAGGGGATTCCAACCTTGGCAACTTTAAGCCTAGCAGACTTCAACTCCCAGAATTCCCCAGCCAATTCTGGGAGTTGAAGTCCTCCAGGCTTAAAGTTGCCAAGGTTGGAGACACCTGTCCTAACAGACTGAGAGTCAATCACTTCACTTTGGGAGGAATGTCTGTTATTGTAATGGCCTCCAGTCCTCTGCTTCTGACCTTGCCTGTCCTGGCCCTCACACTAGTATGAAATACTGACTCATGTCAATACTACCAAGTAAGCAACTTTGTACAAGACTGCAAACCTTTAATCTATCAATTTCTTATGGAAGTTCCTCAGAGTATTAGACTGTATCCAGCATTGGTTGAAGGTAAAAGGTCATTGCCTGTAGTCGTATGCATATGTTCCTACAATGTGCAAAAAATTAAGAATCTCAAATTAAGTGGGCTTAAGAGATTCATTCTGTCTGTCATATTCGAGGCCTAAAGAGACATAACATTGTCAGAGAGACTCCAGGGTAGAATGACAGAAACAGTAACTGTGATTGTAAACGGATGGAGAAATTACTCTTTCCTGAGATATTTTTGGACCAGAAGACATGGGGAAGAAAGCTGAAATAGCCCAAGGCTCTAATATGCTTTCAGAACAAGCAGAATCTCCAGGCCAATTTTGTTATGCAACTTGGGCTTATTTCCACATGTACTGTAGTGTTGAGATATTTTCTGCTTTTTTTTTTTTTTTAAAGATGTAGCATCTAACATCTAGTAGAGTAAGAACAAAAGTAGGACAGGACAATATATATCTGAGCCTGTTGGAACCATGCAGATCCTTTATGGGCAGAGGTGGGTTCTACTTACCTTTACTACTGGTTCACAACAGGGCATGTGCAGAAGCGTTCTGATGAGATCGGTGTTGGGGGACAGAGCCTCCTGCCGGTTTTACTACCGGTTCTATAGAACCGGTCCGAACCAGGGGCAACCCACCACTGTTTTATGGGGTATATTCTGTATAGGCCCAATTGACTGATGCATAGTACTCTGAACTGTTCTGTCAGAAACATTGGCGCCAGATGTCAAAGAAAGGCACAAACAATATGAAATCTCTCAAATGGGTTCTAATTAGTATGAGTAGACACAAGAATTGAGTGACACAGCAATGCTGTGACAGCTGCAAATAAGTGATTTTATAAAGCACAAAACTGCTTCTGAATGTGAAGAGATAAAACATTTATTTACTGGTTCTGAAAGATTCTTTAAAAATCAAAACCTATCCCATTGCCGGGTCAATCGTCAATCAAAATGATGTTGGTCCAAAATAGTTTTTACTTACTGGATTGTTATTCAGCACGACGTATAAAATAGTATGCAATACTTATAGGCAGTATCTTAATTTTACTTCATACTCTGACTGTGAATTTAATTTTTCAGTTTCAGTGGGTTTTTTTTTTTTAGTTTCTCAGACTTTAAAATACAAAAGAAAGTAAAAGCAATGGGAAACTAGGGGAGGAAAAAGGAAGAAGAGAGAGTGTGGGATAGAAGGGGAAAAATAATAAGTCATTGATTTCTGACTTTCTTTAGCACAGTGGAAGATAATAACATTGCAGCCTCAACTTTTTACTTTTACACAACAATATATACCAGCCATTTCTACAACAATGAACTGTGAATTTAATTTAAAAACTATTTTAATTATAATAATTCTTTAAAAAATTTTTTCTTGGCCTTTAGGATTACCTGACTCTAATAGGCTGCTTTGTATTGTGACATATTTGATATTTTGACCTATAACTGCAAAAAAAAACACCAAACCTTTGGGTGTGGGTTGTGGGTACTGGAGAAAAAGAAAATATCTATTGTGCAGAAGATTATTCAGTTTACAAAATGGCCGCCCTAGTAGCTGTGGCCCATCACAAAACCGCCATTTGCCAGAAGATAAAACATTGGAGTTGCTCTTTAGCTTTCTCTGTCTTGACGTATATGCTATTAATTTTTAGCTTGTATTTGTTCGTTTGACAGTTTTCTGGTCAGATGGGCAAATTTGCAAACAATGCAGAGTCGTATTCTCTCAAATATTTTTATCTTCTTAAGTTGCCAATATGGGAGCCAAAGGCTTTTTTGGAAATAAGGATTACTCTGGAGACTGGTGTTTTGCTTTGTGTTATACTAGCTCTCTTTTAAAATAATCTTTTACAAATAACCCACCAAGGTGAAAAAAATGTGAACAATCTGAGAACCCTCTGAGAACAATAGGCGGTAACATAAAGGAACTTCATGGAAGAAAGCATTATCAATTTAGATTGTACTTTGTAGGCGCTGCTACAAAGAAAAAAAACATCCTCCTAATTCTGTCATCCTTTTTTTAAAACGCATCATCAGCATGTGACCTTCTTGTGAACCCAAGTTCCTCTTTTCACCTCCAAAAGCCAAATAACATGGTAACTGTGACTGGTCAATAATTCTGGATGCAATCTGCCCAAGGGATGTTAACTTTTATGTCCTCTGGGTGGCATTTGAATTTGATGGCAGTCAGGTATGTGTACACTAGCGTGGTCATTAGAATGGGCAGATGTTCATGGCTAATGGCCTACAGTTAGGATTGCTACAAGGGGAATTCTTTGAGAGGGAGTAATCCTGCCCCCACCCGCAAGTCTGAGCACCAATGACTTATGCAAAATGATACTTTTCTCATAGCATCATTTACTTGCAACGAAGCATAAGGCTGAATTAAATGTATGTACGCACCAAGCAAAGGACCACACTATAACATTTGTTCATATTTAGAGAATAGAGGGTGAGCTTCCTATATTTGTACAAGGGACTACCAAGGACTTAAACTATTGCTGAGTATACTATTGGGTCCTCTTTGTTGTAGTACTTGCACTCTACCTGCCTAAGCAGAAATGTCCATAATCTCAATGGACTCCTGAAAACTCACCACAGTCACAATGAAAAACTAAATGCACCAGTGACCTGCATGCCAGTATCTATGCAAATCTCAACCAAGAGCTGAGATTTATATATGCTTCACATACCCCTGAGGAAATACCTATTTTATAGCACTGATGGAGCAGATGTAGTTGTCTCTGCAAAATGTGAGTGGAATTTAATCAAGGAGGAAGGGAAAAGACAGCACTATGTATTCAAAACAAGCAAATGCATACGCTATTCCTTAAACCTGCTGGCACATCGGAATGGATAGAAAATGCCATCTCTGAACTAATTAGGCACTTTATTGTATACTGCAACTATACATTTGCATGCTCACATTAGTGGGATCTTATTCCCTTCCAGCTGTACCAAAGAGACCAAAATAAATCTTAAATGTTGATTGTATAATTGACAGCCTGATAAGGTTTATGGTGGATGGCAAACCCCCTTTAGAAATGTTTAAAATGGAGGTCCAGTGTGTTTTTCCAAAACAATGTACATTTTTTTTACAACCTCAGAAAGAAAGAGACAGCAAGCAAGATGGTATAGACAAACACTTGTCCCTAACAGAGCCTGTTAGAGTAGTCAACAGTGTTATTGTTGAGACACAGTTCTCTGCTTGGCAGGAGGGAAGTTGCTTCAGATTCTGAACTTCTGTTTAATTATACAATACCTGGCACAGGTAATGTATGAGCAACCCTCAATGATATAAAAATTATATATTGAGAGGGAATTGGAGTACAGGGATGGACCATTATTATAGAGTCAAGAGCAAAACATTTTAAAGTTTTATATAATGTAGGGGCATCAAATAGAAGGAGAAAGACAGAAGGAAAGACACACATTTAAAGGAAATTCAGGGAGAACACAATTCAAGTCCTGTCCTGAGCTGGTCAACTTGGGTTATTTAGTGCAGTTTTTCTGTCTCTGTCCAGTTTACCCCACAGGGGTTGTTTTGGAATGCAATAAGAATGAATCCTGCTTATCCACAATGGCATTCTGAGGAATGGCAGGCTATCAAAACAGTGAATATGAAAGCAAGGAAAATTCATCCTTTAATTTCCACCACAAGTAGGATTACAGCCCTTCAAATGAACTTGAATTATATCGCACATGCACAGTAAGGAAACTATATCAAAATCAATTAAAAAAACCAAACACAACTAGGAATTACATAACTGCTATGCATAGAATTGCCAACAGCACACATTCTGGTTGAGAGAAGTTCCTTGAGGATGGGCTCCAGCACGTGTCGAAAAGTTCAGAAGACTAAAGCTCTGGTCCTGGTGACCCACCCAGATTGGATCCTGCAACATGGATCCTGACACACATATATTTGCCTTCATTTGTAAATTAACTTCTACTAGGTCTAATTAAATATTTAATATTAAATAACAGCCAGTTTGATATAGTGGTTAAGGTACTGGACTAAAAACTGGGAGTCTGTGAATTCCAGTCCTTCATTAGGGAGGTGGGTGACCAGGGGTGGGTTCTACTTACCTTTACTACCGGTTCGCAACGGGGCTGCACGTCCATGCTGCTTCACTCACATGTGCATGCGCTTCTGTGCATGCGCAGATTGTTGTTTGTGACGTCCGGGCGGGTGGGCGGAGGCTCCCACAGATTTTACTACTGGTTCTATAGGACCGGACAGAACCGGAAGCAACCCACCACTGTGGGTGACCTTGGGCAGTCACGCTCTCCCAGCCCTAGAAAGAGGGCAATGTTTAGCTACCTTTGAAATCTTGCCATGTCCACATGTTGTATACAATATTGTATTAGGATAACCCTAACCCTAACCACTGGCTATATGGAAGATTTTTCTTGGGAATTTTGGAATTTATTCAGGGGATCATATACTTTACTAAATAGGGCTATAACTTTATTGGTTAGATAAGTCTTCCAAGCTTCTTTTAACTCTTGATACCAAAGGATGTCATTTTTAATCTCCAAAACAAGGGAAACTATTGAGTGTAGGAGGAATAATCATACTAACTCTAATGCATAAAAATTTAATTACAATTAAATCAAATTAAATTTTTGTGCTGACCTTACTTCTTTGGGTTTGATTTACCACTGTTTGAATTACAGTTCCTGATGCCATTCAAAGGTCAATGGAGAATTTCTGCCTGGGGGTAAAAAAAACACGTTTTCAGGACCATTCTACAACTTTGGCTGGTGGCTGGCTAGAGTACAGTGCAAGGATTTAAGAAAAATGGAGCAATGGACATGGCAGCATCCTCCTTTATTTGGTCCCTGTTATTCCAATCACTACTGAAGAGTTAATAGGACAATCTGAGAATGGTTTTTTGCTTCTCTTCTCCTATAATTAATCTCAGTGGGAGGTTTACTAACCTTATGAAAAAGGAGGAGGAGGAGGAGGGGGAAGAGGAGAAAGAAGGATTGGGATTTTTTTGTACAATGTTATAAATATTATTTTTTGTCCTGGTCAGATGAAAAATAAACCAGCTTTTGGATAGGGAACCAATGGATATAAAATCTGATTTTTTTTTACTTTGTTCTACAAGGAAGAAACAAACAAACAAACAAAAACCCTAATTATAATGAATAAAGCTAGACATGTGCATTGTTTAGGTTCTGCATTAAAAACATCTCTGAAAATGCTATTTTAAACAAATGGTAGATTTTAATATTGAAAATTTAGAACCTCTGAATGCTAGCTGACAGCTCCCTAGTGGCCTGAATAAGTTCTCTCTTTTTCTGGCTTAAAGGGAGATCCTGCCAAACACCATCATTCCTTGTTTGGAAACTTAGCTACTGGGCAAGTTAATTAAAAAAAAACAAAACTGCTCCTATCAACATCAAGACGAATAATATTCCTTGGAGACAATCTGAGACTGATTGGTTATAAAATGTAACTTTATGCTTGATACCCATGAATAGCACACATACGTGTATTTAAGACATTTTAGGATACCACTCTTTCTTTCTCTCTGTCTTTTTGAGTTTTGTTGAAGAAAAGAAAAGTTTCTCTAGATACCGATTAGTAGCACTGGATGTTTAATTCCCTGTTTAGTGCAGGAAATCCAGAATTAGAGAATCTGACGAGATTTCTATTCTCTCTCTAAAGACCTTCAGCAAGATAATTGGTTCTGTCATCAAACATCTCTTAAGGCATACATTAAGAATAATGTTCCTAATGCTCAGTTTTCTTTTACAGAGGGGTGTCTGTAGAAAGCTTATAACCAGGCTTGAAAGATAAGAGTTCTTGATTACAGTATTTTTCAGACTATAAGATGCTCTAGACTTTAAGACGCACCTAGCTTTTGGGGAACAAGAAAAACAAAAACAAGAAAAAAAATCTGCCTCTGCCTCTGCCTCCCAGCAATTTGCCTCCTTGCAGCAAACAGCAAACAGCCTGGTCAGCTTCAGCACAGCCTGATTTAGCATGAACAGCTGATTGGTGATTGGATCTGCCTCCCAGAGTACCACCTATCAGCTGTTCCAGGCTGCGGGGATCGCCACAGCCCATTGCCGCTGTCGCCACCCATTGCCACTGCTGCCTAGTGCTGCCTCCACATGCCCCATTTTTGGCCTCTGTGCACCACATTTTTGGCCTGTTCCAGGTGGCAGTAATCCCCAATGCCTGGAACAGGCTGAAAATGGGACACGCAGAGGCCAAAAACAGGGCACATAGAAGTGGTGATAGGCATCAATGGCAATGGGCAGCGATGGTAGCGATGGGCGGTGGTGATCCCTGCAGTCTGGAACAGCTGATAGGTGGTATTCCAGGAGGCAGATCCAACTGCCAATCAGCTGCTTGTGCTAAATCAGGCTGTGCTGAAGCTGACCAGGCTGTTTGCTGTTTGCTGCAAGGAGTCAAATTGCTGGGAGGCAGAAGCCGGTGGGTGGGCGGGGCTTTGGCAACATTAGTTCTATAAGACTGACAGACATTTCCACCCACTTTTTTTTGGTGTGGGGGAGTGCATCTTATTCACTGAAAAATACGGTATTCTTTGTTCCCCAAACTGTTGCCTCCAAATGTAAATGTTCATACTGCTATCATGAATAGTAGTTGTTCCTCTTCTTTCACTGAAAGAGAACAGAAATATGTTCACAAGTGCTAAGGAATTCTCACTCTGGTTTAAGCCAGAGTTTATTTTGATCTTCATTTGTTCTTTTGAATAAGAAATCAAATAAATGAAATTACAGCTTTGTTAGTAACTTGGGAGATGTTCTATCTGCTGCAACCAAGGTATGTAGACCTAGCATTTTGACTAAGCTGGTTGTGGGAATCTAGCCACCATGAATTTAAGGATGCCTTCTCTGTATTTTCTATGAAGTCAGCCAATTGTGACCTATTCATCAAATCAACTAAATACATGTGAACCCAATTCCTGCATCATATAAGGGACAAAACTTAAATTGGATCTGAGGGGAGCTACATTCATTTCTCTATCTGGATATGAAGACCATTACAATCTAACAAAGTTCACAGGATAGATATAAAAATAAAATGGGAAGGAGGGCTGAATTATCTTACCTAATTTATATGGAAGAAGAGAATTTTTTTTACAGTAAGAGCATCAAAGAGCTTTGAGGCCTCTTGAACAGAAGTATTGAAGTCCAGGGTTTCATGGGCTAGTGTCCAATTCCTTATATTTTTTATAATTACACTAAGAAAGCAATAACAGCATTATCAACTGATATACTAATGGTTAAACTATATCCTTCTTTAAAACAGTAAGTTATGCATCACTCATCAGTGGTTACAGGATTTTTCAGTATCTACCCAGCTTGGATAACAATTTACTAATGAAAGACATTATCTTCTTTAACAATCTTGCAAACCACTTTGTCCTTCATTTGAGAAAGATTTCAGTAAAATATTATTCGTCGAACTAATGAAAAAAAAGAAGAAGGTTGAATTACACTGTCATTTGAAGTTTCATTACAATGCTATTTTCTTGAGCGCCATTGATTGACCCAATGACGGCTTTGTCTAATTTCTGTAGAGTTGTTATTAGAGCAATTTATTAAAATTGCATGCACTGATTGGAGCCACAAATGATTTCTTGCTAATTATGCAGATGATGTACGAAACTCATTTAAAATTCCTTTTTTGAACTTCACGTCAGTGAGCAAATTTTTTTTCAGAATGAAATATGCCTGTGGGCTGAAGTCAAAATAGGCTGCATTCTGTTGACATTCTTCTGATCTACGAAAAGGAAAGAGAGAGAGAGAGAGAGAGAGAGAGAGAGAGAGAGAGAGAGGGAGGGAGAGAGAGAGAGAGAGAGAAATATTGTACAGTCATGGTTGTACAAAATACTCAGTTTCATGCGAATGGACACCATCATATCTTCTTATTCACAAGGGTTTCTTTGAACCATTTTAATTTACTTCTACTATTTTTAATGCAAGATGTTTATATGCATAAATTCTAACTTGACCAAACTCAAGATAGGTCTCATTCTGATAGATTTCTCAGGCTGAAAGAGAATCAGAGGTTATATTTGAAATTATTGCTTAAATCTTCAGATTTTTTTATTCTAACTTTCATATTACTATGCATAAATTAGTATATTTTGAAAGAAGAAAATATGAAGCTAAAACTATTTATTACTCATAATGTAGAAATGTTACCTGAAAAGGTCACATAAGCTTGTATACATAAGCTCCTATTTGAGTTTTTTGGTTTGGTTTTGTTTTTTGTTGGCTTACTGTAGGAATTAAGACTGCAATAAATTGGATGAACTCTCACAATTCATTTAATTACAAATAAGTCCAACTCAATGGAACATAGGTTTTTTTTTTCTAAATATGCACAATCATGATATAGGATATAATTAAAACATTTCAGTTGACTGAAGAGTCAACTGATGGGTCACAAATTTCTATATTATAGAAATTCCTAATAGAGGTATTTGTAAAAACTGCAGATGGTAAATGCATTACACCAGATTTTGTTTTTGTGCAATGGAAAACAGAGAATGCCTTTTAAAAAAAAATAAGGCATTGGGCTTCATATAAAACCATGTATGGTTGCTTCTTTAGGACAATTGTTTTTTACATCCAAAATAAATAGTTTTTAATGAAGATATTTCTGTGCAATTGAAAAGTTGCCTACTTTGAAGTAAATTCTATTGCTTTCACGCATATATAAATATATTCAGAACTGTGACATAGAGATCTAAGAACAATTTAATTAGGAAACAGTTACACTTAATAGTAATATAAACTTAGTTTTAGATGAAATTCTGATTGTGTCTGTGTGGGAGAGAGAGAGCGGGAGACACCCGTTCTCTGGAATAAGATATATACTATATATTTCTATGTGTAACCAATACTATGAATGTTTCTTCTCTTAGTGAAGACTAAAAAATTCACAGATTTGCTTTTGGGTATTAGGGAATGGTGAGAAGTCAGTATTCAATAAAATATCATTAAATAAATCATAGTTTAGCCCAAACTTTCAACTCAATTACTAACTATATTCAAAAGTATGGGTGTACAGATATCTTCTCTCAGAGCTATATTAGCTAATTTGACAGTCTAGTATTTGTTAAATGAGTACAAGAGTTTAGTTCTAAAGAATAAAAAAATTAATGCTTTGGATTTCTTCCTCATTAAATATCTGATTCCAGAACTGAATTCTGGCACTGTAGACAGACTTGGCCTAGATAATTTGATGCACAAATTAATCCTTGATGATTATGTCTTGATTTCATCTTATCTTTTTTGGAGTGATTTAGGAATAATCCTGTTTGGGGAATTCTTCCCAAAGCAAAGCCAGAAAGATGGTAAAAGTTATATAACATCAGAGCATGCTATATAAAAGACTAGTTATTAGAAAATCGAAGACAACACTCTCAGAATAATGTTTACTCCTGAGTGTGCCAAATAATAGAGGGACACTGCACACTTTCCAATCAGATGAGTTCCTAAAAGAAAATGCAATTGAGGAATCACACAAAATTAGTGAAACAGTGCCTCTTACACAGCCTTCCATTAATATTTCTCTCCTTCAGTTTCTCTTATTCTTTTGTAAAAGCTGGCTGAGCTACAGAAAGGTGCGAAGGAGTTAATTGCTTGGTTTTGCTTAAAAATTCCAAACCATGATGAAAACATTTTAGCACCTAAGAGCAAAGATTGTGGATGAAAAAAAAAACCCTCGAAGATACATGATTTATCACTCCCCTCACAAATAAAATTTATTCATTGCATCCACCAGCCATCACACAGATGGTCAGAAAATTGGCTTTGTGTAGAGATGTGGATTCAGGCATGAATATTAATATGAGACAGATGTAAACGCATATTAATATGCACTTGCTTTGCATGGACTGACATTACAATATTTTCATTAAAGAAGCCGCATTTGAAATGGAAAGTGTAGGTCACCCTTTTTTTTAAAAAAAAATACAATGGTATAGTACAATGTATTTACCATTTTTTGAAACAGCAACAGAAAACAAACAAAAGAAATGTAGCTGCCATAATTTGCTGAATGCAATGTAAAAATTGTTCGAACAGAAAACTGATTTGAACATAAATTATATTTCACCACCATTCTTCTCTGAATTGCCCTCCTCCCCAGTAGACAAGGAGTATTTTCCTGAATGCCAATGAACGCAAATGTTTTCAAGTGATACATATTTGTACACAGGTATATTATTTGAACAGACATATTAGAATATAATTAAAATAATAGAGAGTATTATGAATTAGACCCCAATTCAGATTTTATTCTGAATAGGTGTATTTATGTGCCAGTGGGGAAGAGTACTATAATGCAGAAGAGGAGTGTATTTTTATATATAACTCAAAAATAATTCTGTAATGTAATTGATATACACACATATACCATACACCCCCCACCCAAATATATAATATTGGAATATATAGTATAATATAGTAAAGTTGTCCCTTTCACATGTTAACCTTATGCTGTAATTTCAGGCTACTAGGAATGAAGAAAACTTTGAATGTGCAAAACAGTTAGAAAGAACTTACTCTTTTAAATTTTAACTTGGAATAATTCAAGCTGTCAAATCGGGGGCTTTTTGATTGAGTTGGATATTTCAGAGTTTCAATCAATTTTCTGTCTTTCCAGAGCTCTGATACAGTTGCAGCTTTCCTTCCATCTATAGACAAAACAAAGACCAAGTATTGAGTTGTGTGAAGGGCTATGTGATATTAATGAACAACCAGCTAACAAGATTTATCACTCTGCAATCCCTGTCTAATAGAGTGCTTAGGGAAAAGCTAATCTCTGTTTGGGTATCTCATTCTTTTGCTAAACTTGCTTTGAATTGAGAGCTCCTTGGTGCTCTCTGAGCTTGCTTGTTTTCTTACAGAAGTTTCATTATCCAAACTGGGTAACGTCATCAGTGCTAGGTCTATCACATCTGCAAGAAAACAAACAAGTTCAGAGAGTACCAAGAACCCCTCATCCCTTCCAACTCTTTTATTCTGCTTTACAACCATACAAGTCACTTAACATGGTTATTTTGATTTACAAAATAATCATGGCAAAAAAAAAAAAGGTTGTAAAATTGGGCATGACTCACTTAACAACTGCCTCACATAGTGATGGAAATTCTGGTCTCAGTTGTGGTTGTAAATCAAGTGCTATCTGTATTCTTGGCAAGGTTAATAGAAGTAGAAGGAAAAGACAATGGACAATATCCTTGAAAGAGCTATAAATAACCACTCAACAAGCTGTGATAGCAGGTATGTCTGCATATAGTCCTAAAGAGTTGGACCCAATCTGATGGTACCTAATTATCTAATTTAACCATATTTTTGCTATTGTTTTATTTCCTTTCTCATTCTTTTTTTTTTTTTTTTGCATTTGTATCAAAAGAACAGCCACAACTTTCTCATGTTCTTCTGGTGCCTTGAGGGCGCCCTGGATGCCTACACAAAATGACTGCAGTAATAATCTGATTTCAATGCAAGATGAAATCCAGCTCTCTGAGTCAAATTCAAATACACTTTCAAGAAGAAATTCCCCAGGAGAGGTTCTGAATGCTAGATGGACCTCAGCATTTCCACCCCCCCAACCCTCAAACGCTGTTTGAAAATTCCCGCTATTGTGAGATTTATTATTTTTCTCCTGTTTGTCAGTGTGCATGTGTGTACATTGTGCCATGAACAGGATACAAGTTGTGAATACCAACTGAATTATGGATGTCATACCTAAAATATAATTAAGATAGGCAGATGCTAACTGCCTGTGACTATATAGGACAATTCTGTACTTTTCCCCCCACCCGCGATGATTAGTAAAACAGTCCCATTCCACATTAAACATTGTTAGTGTATAGGGAGTTCATTGAGTTACCCTGGAGTTATCCGGGAAGCAATTTTCAAGCAGTTGTTGTTTTTTTATTAGCTAGTAGGAATTGGAAACTGTGTCAACATCCTATTCCCCTGAATTCTTACATGACTGAATCTGACATATTTCCCATAACCATAAATACTGCAGAAGCTACTCTTGTGTGCAGGTGAGTATTTTACAGTGAGAAATTAATGGCAAATAGCTTTTTGTATTTGATCAAAGGGGACGTTCTGCAAAACAGAATTCTCACATCATAAATTTTGCACTGATGTGTCAGTGAGGGTAAATATATTTCTAAAAAACAAAGAATAAAAAGCAGAATGGAATGAAATGTAAAACAATTTGGATGAAACTGAAATAAATCCTGGTGGAGAGGCCCAAATACATAACAGATGGAATTTAAAACATTCAAATGTTAATTCATTTTAATGATCAACACAGCAATTCAGTATTTTCAAAGTATATTTAACTGATTGTTGTATGTCAGACTGTAATCTGTTATCGCCAGGCTATTGAGAGCGGGCATGGAAATGGGAAAATAGCTGTTTCAAGACAAGGAATCCAAGCCATCTTATGTAATGAAATATGTAAGACTGCATGCAAACCTTTATATATACTTCCAACGAGTGGTAGGATTCAGCCAGTTCTCACTACTTCGGGAGAACCGGTTGTTAACTTTCTGAGCAGCTTGGCAAACTGGTTGTTGGAAGAAATCATTAGGGCAGAGAACTGGTTGTTAAATTACTTGAATCCCACCACTGCTTCCAACTACTTTTTGGGATAGATTCTGTGTGTGTATTTCTGTTTTTCAGAGCTACAGGTCACATACTGCATTATATGGTTTATAGAGTAGATACATATAAACCATACTGATGTAATGCAATGGTCTGTAGCTTATCATATCCCCAAATATAGTAATTGTGGTGGGTAAACCATAGTTTAAAGCTAGTTTACATGGTTTATTGAATTCTGTTGAGGAAATATAGCCAACTGTAGTTTATTTAACAAATCAGGGTTAATCAAAAGTATTCTTTAGTTGAACCAGATTCTGTCTATATGCATGACAGACAGAGATTGACAGTGGGTCCATGTGAACATATGCATACACTTACACAATAATTGAGAAACATGCTCCAATTTCATATTTCTGGTGACTCCATAGGCATAACTTTGCCTTGATTGCCAACCTTTATAATTACTAATGTATCCCCAGTGCCTGCTCAACTATTATTCTGGTCGGAAAGAAATGACAACAAACCCTTTGAAATATTTTTCCCTAGTGCAGTAGTATTTAATGGGAACAGTTAATCCAGATTTTCATTTTCATTTCCATTCCATTACATACAGAAAGCTTCTGTGCAAGTTATTTATTTACTTATTAAATTTTTACTCCATCCATCTCACTAATACAGTGACTCTGAGTGGCTTCCAATATGATAAAAAGTAGAAAAGTCCTACAATTAAAATTAGAGGAATATAGAAAAGCTAAAAGCCAAGATGATGGTTGGTCTGGATCTTCTGTACTCCATCAGCCATCCTGCAACACAGCAGGCACTGGTTGGACCCCAGGCTCTTCCAGAAAGCCAGGAGAGTGGGGGCAGAACTGACATCCAAAGGGAGAATATTCCAGAGGGAAGGGGCCACAGCAGAAAAGGGTCTTCTTCTGAACTTTGCCAGCCAAAATTCTTTGGCAGATGGGATCTGAAGTAGGTCCTTTCTGCTGGAAGAAGTAGGATGGACTGGTCTCATCAGGGTGAGACAGCTTCTCGGATACTTTAGCCTTATGCTTTGAAACCAAACAGAGCTTGCAGGGACGTGCTGAGGACTTTGTTCAATATCTGGATGATAAAATAACTCGGATTCGGGATGATCTGGCCGCTGACTGGGTTAGTTCGGGCGAGGTGACTGAGCCCGGTCCTGAGAGTGTTATCTGGGCTGAGTTCGATCCTGTGGCTCCCGAGGACATGGACAGGATTCTGGGAAGACTGAACGCTACCACATGTTTATTGGACCCGTGTCCCTCCTGGTTGGTGCTGGCCTCCCGGGAGGTTACACGAGGCTGGCTCCAGGAGATTATAAACGCTTCTTTGAGTGAGGGTGCCCTACCGACCGCTTTGAAGGAGGCGGTGGTGAGGCCCCTCCTCAAGAAGCCCTCCCTGGACCCAGCTGTTTTGGCTAATTATCGTCCAGTCTCCAACCTTCCCTTCCTAGCGAAGGTTGTTGAGAGTGTGGTGGCGTGGCAGCTCCCCCGGTACCTGGATGAAGCTGTCTATTTAGACCCGCTCCAGTCCGGCTTCAGGTCTGGTTACAGCACTGAAACGGCATTGGTCGCGTTGGTGGATGATCTCTGGAGGGCCCGGGGTAGGGGGTACTCCTCTATCCTGGTGCTGTTAGACCTCTCAGCGGCTTTTGATACCATCGACCATGGTATCATGTTGCGCCGGTTGGAGGGATTGGGGGTGGGAGGCACCGTTTTACGGTGGTTCTCCTCCTACCTCTCCGACCGGTCGCAATCTGTGTTGACAGGGGGGCAGCGGTCGACCCTGAGGCGTCTAATGTGTGGGGTGCCACAAGGGTCGGTCCTCTCGCCCCTTCTGTTCAACATTTATGTAAAGCCGCTGGGTGAGATCATCCGTGGTTTTGGGGTGGAATTCCATCAGTACGCTGATGACACTCAGCTGTACATTTCCACCCCAGACCACCCCAACGATGCCGTGGAAGTGATGTCCCAGTGCCTTGAAGCTGTGCGGGTCTGGATGGGGAGAAACAGGCTTCGACTCAACCCCTCCAAGACCGAGTGGCTGTGGTTGCCGGCGTCCTGATATAGCCAGCTGACTCCATCGCTGGTTATTGGGGGTGAATCATTGGCCCCCAGGGAAAGGGTTTGCAACTTGGGCATCCTCCTGGATCCACGGCTGTCATTAGAGGATCATACGACAGCTGTGGCCAGGGGGGCTTTTTATCAGGTTCGCCTGATACGCCAGTTGCGGCCCTTTCTAGATCGGGACTCCCTTTGCACAGTCACTCAGGCGCTCGTCACGTCTCGCCTGGATTACTGTAATGCTCTCTACATGGGGCTCCCCTTGGGATGCACCCGGAGGCTTCAGCTGGTACAGAATGCGGCTGCGCGGGGGATTATGGGAGCGACGGGGCGCTCCCACGTGACACCTCTCCTGCGTGAGCTGCATTGGTTGCCGGTTGACTTCCGGGTGCGTTTCAAGGTGCTGGTAATCACCTTTAAAGCGCTCCATGGCTTAGGACCAGAGTACTTACGGGACCGCCTTCTGCCACCAATTGCCTCCCACCGGCCGGTTCGCTCCCACAGAGAGGGCCTCCTCAGGGTGCCGTCAGCCAGACAATGTCAGCTGGCGACCCCCAGGGGGAGAGCCTTCTCTGTGGTAGCCCCCACCCTCTGGAACGATCTTCCTCCAGAACTGAGAACAATTGCTGACCTCCGGACTTTTCGTCGGGCTCTGAAGACCTATCTCTTTCAACGTGCCGGACTTGCCTGATCCCTTCTATTTTTTAAAAATTTTTAGAACTTTTATCTGTTTTTAAACTTTCAGCCTAATTTATATCTGTTTTAGTATGATTTTAACTTTTTTGTATTGGTTTTTAGTTGGCTGTTCACCGCCCTGAGTCCGTCAGGAGAAGGGCGGTATATAAATTTAATAAATAAATAAATAAATAAATAAGCAAAGCTAGATCCCAAACTTAATGATTTTAAAGAGAACTATTTTTATATGGCCATATATATGTTGAAACATAGTTAATATTTCCCCTCTGCCACAATATAATGTTGCTTTACAGCTGCCTGTAGATGAGGAGTTTTCAGCTTTTTGGAGGTTAGAATCCATATCATAATTTTGAGAAAGGCAAGGGCAACTGCTGGTGAGCTGTGAGGCACTTACAAATTGGCAGACCCTGTATTTCTAATTTTATACCATATTTTTTTCAGATTTATGAGGTTATCTTCAAATAAATTAGAACTCATAATATAATTTTTGTCAGTTTTCTGACTGAAAATGGTGATTGTTCATTTTTCCCTTTTGTGTAGTAACCACAAACAGGAATATAGCTTGGCCCTCATGTTGGCATTCCTGACATTAGAATGATATAAACTGATGCTGATGCTGCTCTTAGGATAAATATAAAAACTTCAAGATAAGTTCCTTATGGCTGCAGAAGTGGGCCATACATATTACAATGAAAAAATTCTGTTATCAAAACAACCACTTCTAATTCTGCCGACTGCCGACTGTTGGCAGTTCGATTCTCACTGGCTCAAGATTGACTCAGACTTCATCATTCCAAGGCTGATAAAATGAGGATCCAGATTGTTGGGGGCAATATATGACTCTGTAAACCGCTTAGAGAGGGCTGTTAATCACTGTGAAGTGGTATATAAGTCAGCTATTGCTATTCCCCTTGACAAAGTTCTAGTATCTCATATTAACCTTATAGTAACATGGATATCCATGCCATCCAAATCATCTGTATTAAAAAACAAGAGGTTAGCCATAGTCTCAGTATACACAGGCTATTTCTTAAACTGGTTTAAAGTTGAACTGGTATAAGCACAAGACAGAAGCAGCTTAAACAGTAAGTGCAGATGTGCCCTATATAAGCCACAGAGATATAAGCATCTTTTTAATGCTTTAGTAAAGAGAAAATTAAGAGCATATCATTAAAAAATCATGAGATATATTATTATATAGGTTACTGGTTATGAATATATAATGTTGCAGCTTCAAACTGAAAGATTTGCATTAATGGATATGATGGGGGGGGGGGAGTGTTGCTTTGATTGTTCTATGTCATCTTCAGCTTACTTTAAAAACAAATGTTCAGAGATGCTTCGGTTTCTTAGGAGCCAATTAGCACTTCACTCTGGTTCTTCGCAACCTATATTTCTCAGTTCTTTCCTTTTCCATCAATAATGTCTGAAGCAGAAAGGTAAGTATAGATGGAGAGAGAGAGAAAAAAGAATCAGGAACAGAAGCTAAGTCCCTCTTTTCTTATTTTTTTTGTTTCAGTAAAGAGAACTAGATTAGACTAAGCCCAGAACCCGGGGCTGTTGAATATAACTATGTGCTCTGAAAAGTTATTTTGTGGTTCTGAATCCATTTAATCCATTGTCAAATTATTTCATTGCACAAAATAAGGTATAGCTGTTTTCACTTTCATTGTGAGTAGGAGAAAGAATTTCAAAATATAGCTAAAATAAATCGAGTATAGGGAGCAGAACAAAAAAGTACTCAATGCCATTAGAATAGGCTTACAAATAATATTTCAAGCAAGTTGCTGCAAAATGTAGGATGTATAAACCAGCAATGTTAATGATGAATAGCCCATGCAACTCATTTAAAAAGATTATTTAAAAACAGAACTAAAAGGAAATGCATTGGTAACTGTACCAAAGAGTGAGTTTTACCATGGGATTTAATGCACCATATTCTGGTTTCCCCCTGTTTATCTATGCTCTTTGCACCAACTCATTTTCAAGATTAATACATGCTCTTGATGGTAAGGACCTGTGCTCTCCCATAATTAAGTTACCCTCATAAAACAGCTACGACTGGTAACTTGAAGGAACCCAATTGAATGAACCACTTCTCTGAATCTGCATGACAATATTGAAAATTAAACCCAGTTAATAGAAAAAAATGCTAAATCAATTGCCATAAAATTTAATGGGTTTATAGCAGCCTTAACTCAGTAGGACTGAATTATCATGTTAATTTAATTTCCATTTCTAAATGAACCAGAAGGCACAATAAAGGTCAATTAACCAACTACCTTCTCTGTCTTCTTTTTCTTTTACTGCCAGTTTTAAATCACAGAAAGCCCCAAAGCTCTTCCAAGAAACTCATTAGTTTGCTCTTGGAAGAATCAACAAAAGCTAGCTCTGAAACAAGTGCCAAGAATCATTCCAGAAATTGTACGGTATTACAAATGCTGGATCTATATCAGACTAAGCACACATCTCCATGATGCTTTCTTCAGAGCTGAATTATTGTATAGTAACCAGCATTCTTCAAAATGAAAAAGGTCTTCAGCAGTCACAACATAAGCCTAAAATTGAAAATCAGGTTTGTCAGATACTATATCTTTTCTATCCTGCTCTATGGAGTGGAGAGTTGGTCTCTGATAGAAAGCCACTTGAAGAGACTAGAAGCATTTGAAATGGGGATTTACAGGCAGCTGTTATGTATAAGTTGGGTTGGCAAAATCAGAAATGAGGTGATAAGCTGCCTGGGAAAGCCAAGGAAAATCATCAAAACCATAAAAAAAGCAAAAGTCAGAATATTTTGGGTCTGTGATGTGATACCCAGAAAAATATGGCATACTTCACTTAATCCTCCAAGGAAAGAGTGAAGGCAAATGAGGTCCAGGCACAAGAAGAACATCATAGCTTCAAGATCTAAGGGACTGGTTTGGAGAAAACTCAGCAGCACTTTTTCATGCGGCTGTTGATAAAAATAGGATCGGCAACATGATTGCCAGCATCCAACGACATATATGGCAGAAGAAGAAGAAGAAGAAGAAGAAGAAGAAGAAGAAGAAGAAGAGAAGGAGGAGGAGGAGGAGGAGGAGGAGGAGGAGGAGGAGGAGGAGGAGAAGAAGAAGAAGAAGAAGAAGAAGAAGAAGAAGAAGAAGAAGAAGAAGAAGAAGAAGAAGAAGAAGAAGAAGAACAACAACAACAACAACAACAACAACCAGCATTTCCCTTGCTGGTAATTGTAATATAGCTTGAGGAAGACCTGGGAACATGTAGCTCAACATGGCATGTGGGAGGAACTGGAAGACATACATATTGTCTTCTATTCTGCAGCATCTTCCCATTGCTATGTTAAGCCATACCAATATTTTTTATGACTGATGATTATATGCCATCATGTTATCGATGCCTCTTGGAAGATATAGATGTTCTCCTTGTTGATCTGCCCCTAACCTGGACTTCCAAAAGTGCATTCATTGTCACAGTCCATCCATCTTGTTGATAGTTCTCCTCTTCTTTTTCCTTCCACCTTTCCTAGCATTAGAGCCTTCTCCAGGGAACCAATATCTTTGGCACAAGCTTTTTTCATGATTCAGAGTAGAGGAACTGGTTTTAAGATATTGCTGAATGGGATCCCAATTTTCAGGAATATTGCAGTTCAGACAGAAAAAAGTCATTTCTTTAGCATATACATTTTATCTATCATCTGTTAGGATGATTAACCTCAGTGGATGATTTACAGTAACTAAGACTGTAATGAAAACACCAAAGTAATTCAGTGTAAATACATAAGTGGTTGTATAAAATAATATAACTACATAAAATAAGAGAAACAAATAGTATAGTTTTAATACAAAAGCTGATGGGGAAAATATATTTAGAGTTCTTTTTAAAGTTTATAGAGCAGGTCATTTATTTTTGCCTTGGAAATGTTGACACATTACAGAAAAGATTTTTCCTCATAAAAAGATCTTGCTGAAGGCCTTTTTAATCTCCCTCCCAAACAACCTTTTGTTTGAACAGTGGGTTTGAAGTTGCCTATTAACTCCTGCAAATTAAACAGGCACACAAATTACTCAGTCCTTGTCTTTTTCATTACACTGAGCTGAACCATTATTTTTACTGCATTATACACATTCATTAGAACCCATGAGAGGTTGTGTGTAAAGCCCAATCTTTTACTTTTTTTCACTCTTGTCTTTGGGTGAAGAATTTACTTTTCTTTCAGTTTAGAAAAGCCACCTGTCCATTGCCCATTTATCCGTTCTAGCTTTCAAACATATGAATATGAAATCATTATTATGATACACAATATTGTGTTGTTTAAAACACAACCAAGTTACAGCTTCAGACAACGAGATCATTCGATTAGTAAGAATAAAGAGAGAGGGGGGAATGGAACACTTGTAATCTACTTCTGTTTCAGTGGTGAAATGTAAAATTTGTTACTACTGGTTTATGGGTGTGACTTGGTGGCAGGTAATGTGACTGAGTGGGCGTGGCCAACTTTTTTTTTTTACTTTTAAAACCCTTTTTTCTACCAACTCTTTGGACGAAAAGGTTGTAAAAAAATGCTTTTAAAAGCCTCTGATGATCCCAGCTGAGTTGCCTGATCGTCAGAGGCTTTTTTTTCTTTTAAAAACATTTTTTCTACCACCTCTTTGGCTGAAGAGGTTGTAAAAAAATGCTTTTAAAAGCCTCTGACGATCAGGCAACTCAGCTGGGATCGTCAGAGGCTTTTAAAAGTATTTTTCTACAACCTCTTCAGCCAAAGAGGTTGTAGAAAAAATGCTTTTAAAAGTCTCTGACGATCCAGCTGAGCCGCGCGATGATCAGAGGCTTTTTTTTAACTTTTAAAAGCATTTTTTTGGCCAAAGAGGTTGTAGAAAAAATGGTTTTAAAAATAAAAAAAATCCTCTGATGATTGCATGGCTCAGCTGGGCATGGGGGGGGGGGAAGGAATTTTTGCTACCGGTTCTCCGAACCACCCAACGCCATCGTTACCAGCTCCGGCAATCCGGTCCAAACCGGGAGCATTTCACCCCTGCTCTGTTTTATTTCCTTTTCTGTTGTCTCTGTGGTTCTCTTTCTCATTCTCTTTGTAGTGTCTCAATTATGTGTGCATCCAATAACTCCTAAAGAGCATCTTTTTCAATCTCATCTTTTTCCCAACAGAGGCAGAGATATAGGCAAGTGGCAAGCAGGCTGATATCTGTTCATCACGAATGGGCAATAAGAACACCTTTAGATGCTCTGTGTACTGCACTCTATTGTTGACTAATGGATTCTCATGTTTGGTGGTTTCTTTAGCTTTTCAGTTGTCCCTTTTTCTCTCTGCTTTCCAGGACTGAGAGTTCTGCCCCAGCTACGGACCCCAAAGAATGCAGCACACACAAAGTCCGTACAAACCTTAGTTTACTAATTAAGGACTACTAATGAGCTTTCTTAGTAGTTGTTCGAACACAAGTACAGTTTAAATCAGTCTTTTCTGAACAAGGGTTGTTAATTTAACTTCATTAACAGCCAACAAGAATCCAAAGAATAATAACTCAATTCTAAGGCACAGTATTTCAGATAACCATAATCTTACTGTGGTTGGTGGAATGCCCAGAAGCAATTTGCAGGAAAACTGACAAGAGATAAACAAGAGCCTAATCAAACATTTCTGGAATCAAGACGCGAAGAAATATGAATGAAGTTGTTTCCGCAAATTGCATCAGTTGTTGTCTTTTCTTAAATAGGCTAAAGGAGTGGTCAATTTGCCCCAAGCCTTACTCTCAAGGAGACCTCCTCCTGAGGAGCCACTCCTGCCTTTTAACAGCTCTGCGTCCTTGTGCATCGAGACGAGGCTCCTCCTTTTCTTCCTTTTCACTTATGGGAGCTTCTGGAGGTTCTGAAGGCCCTGGCTGAATTCCTGCCTCTGGCACCACATCTTCTCCAGCCTCCTCATTGTCTGACTCGAGCACCAACCGCACAGGCTGCTGGCGCAGCACCACACCAGCCTCCTTGCTGTCGGAATCAGCTTCTAACTGTACCGGCCGCTGACGGGCCACAACACTGAGGGAAAAGCATAGAAATAAGCAGACTGGCAGTCAAATTCCCCTATACCATAGGAAGAACACGATTGCTTTCCACTGTGTATATCTACATAATCTCTTTTGCTTAGAAATATCAGGAATTTTACTGGAAAACAGCAATTGGAATCATTTCCATGTGGATTTCTATCTTTCTCTGATCATGTGGGAAAGGCCAATTACAGATACAAGGCCAGATACAAGAACTACAACCACACTTTCAAGGATAAGAATAACCCTCCTGTAGAGTTGCAACACATTCCAGGAAATACAAGACTAAATCTATAGCATTAAAAGACTTAACCTGGGAAAAAAATCTATTAAGAACAATGGGAACAATTTCTGACTCATTGTATGTTGGATGACCCCGTAAATTTTAATTTTCCATCATACCTCATCAAAACCGTTAAAGCTGGCAAACAAATTGTGACTATTACTATAATAATCCTCATTGCGTACATGTTGTGTAATCAATTCCAAAATGTTTTGGGTGAAAAATCTGGGATCACATTTTAATACAGCTTTTTAGTGGAAAAAAAAGTCTATGGCTCATCTGCTTTTACATATTTTCTTCTTGGAAGCAGCTTTTGATTTTACTATGTTTTAAAGACAAATGCATTACAATGTATATGTGGCTATCTGTTAATTTTCATTAAGGTCTGCCAGGAAAGCTGGGAAAAGATGTTTCTCATTACCGGTAGGGAACATCTGTCAATTTTTTGAATAGAGTTTTCTTCAGGCACAGTATTTAATATTATATTTACACAACGAATAAAAATGTTTTTAAAAGGTTTATAAGGGAACTAAATTCTTACAATGGCTGCCTAAATCTATAAAGAAAAATGGGCAGCTAATGAAAAACTACAATAGTGATTCTTGGCTTTGAATCAGGAAATGTGCTTGCTAGGTGAATGGATTGTTCCTTTCTGAGAACATCACGAGGATATTAAATTAAGTCTGTAGAGATTCTCAGTCATCCCGGTCATGATTGTCCCAAAGTGCTTTTTTTTCAGGAGATAATGGGACTTTCTTGTTTTTTCTTAGAAGACGTTTCTCTTCTCATCCAAGAAGTTTCTTAAAATCAGAAACATTTACCATAATATAGGAGTTGGCAACCGCAATTCCCTGGGCCAAATCTGACCCCTTGGGAACTTTTAAACTGTCTAACCATGGACACATCAAAGCAAAACCACGGACACATCAAAGCAGTGGTGAAATCCAATTTTTTTTACTACCAGTTCTGTGGGCATGGTTTGGTGGGTTGGTATGGCTTGGTGGGCGTGGCAGGGGAAGGATACTACAAAATCTCCATTCCCACCCCACTCCAGGGGAAGGATATTGCCAAATCTCCATTCCCACCCCATTCTGGGGCCAGCCAGAGGTGGTATTTGTCAGTTCTCTGAACCAGTGGTGGGATTCAGCCAGTTCGCACCACTTCGGGAGAACCAGTTGTGAACTTTCTGAACAGTCTGGTGGTTGTTGGAAGAAATCATTAGGGCAGAGAACCAGTGTTAAATTACTTGAATCAAAATTTCCACTAGTGGTTCTCCAAACTGCTCAAAATGTCTGCTACTGGTTCTCCAGAACCTGTCAGAACCTGCTGGATTTCATCCCTGCATCAAAGATACTTCATGACATTTCATTTTGTAAATGAATAAGGAATTGTGGAGTCCTCGGTGTCTCTTGCAGATGTTTCATTACCAGATAGGTAACATTTTCAATGTTAGAAAGCAATGAGCATTTTGTTTATAAATGAGAAGCCTGGACTCCTCCTCCTGCTCCTCCTCCTCCTCCTCCTCCTCCTCCTCCCCCTCCTCCTCCTCCTCCTCCTCCTCCTCCTCCTCCTCTCCTTCTTTCTCCTTCCTTTTTCCTTCTACCTGTCCAACATAGCACCTCTTGAACACCTTCATAACTCTAATCCACTTGTTCTGACCTGGCTGACCAACTGTACTCAACATGTAGTCTTCAATGGAACTACATCTACATGGAGGGAAGTACGCAGTGGAGTATCCCAAAGCTCTGTTTTAGGCCCAGTACTCTTCAATATCTTCATCAATGACTTGGACAAGACGATAGATGGGGAACTCATCAAATTTGCAGATGACATCAAACTGGCGGGAATAGCCATCACTTCAGAAGATAGGCTTAAGATACAGAAGGAGCTTGACAGACTTGAACATTGGGTACTATCTAACAAAATGAAATTCAATGGTGAAAAAAGTAAAGTTCTACTTTTTAGACAAGAAAAACAAAATGCACAGGTACAGTGTATGTGATACCTTGCTCAATAGTAGTAACTGTGAGAGGGATCTTGGAGCCCTAGTGGACAACCATTTACATATGAGCCAGCAGTATGAAACAGCTGCCAAAAAAGCCAACACAGTTCTGGGCTGCATAAACAGACGGATAGAATCAAGATCACGTGAAGTGTTAATACCACTTTATAAGGCCACACTTGGAATACTGCATTCAGTTTTGGTAACCACAATGTAAAAAAGATGTAAAAAAGCTGTTGATACTCTAGAAAGAGTGCAGAGAAGAGTGTTAGCTCGGCGCTGGAAAAAAACGCGACTCCGCTGTTCGTTCAGAACCTTTATTAAGAGTGCAAAACTGGACTGCCGGCTGGGCTGCTGAGCCTCCTTATATTCTGCTCAGGCATGCCCACCGGCCAATGACAACAGTTTAAACCTCCCGCCGGTGGGATCGACCAATCCCCCGGCGGATGTCCTTATAAGGACATAACACCCCTCCCCTCCTAGTCCTTAGTCCATCAGTCCGTGTGCGCGATCACGTACTCGCGCAGGTAGGCGGGACGCCTGACAGTTCTGCCGGACCTGCGCGGCCCCGTCGGTGGGTTGATGTTGCTCCGGACGGGTCGAGCCCCTGCTGGCTCCGGCTCCCCCGTTCGGGAATCTCCGGACTCCGGGTGCTGTGCCCGGGTTGCGCCGCCGTCAGTCCGGTGGCCCTCCGGGCTGTCCCAGTTGCTGCAGTCGGGAGACGGTCGTCTGAACCTCGGTACGGTTCCCGGGTCCTCGTCCGGTGTCCAGGGTGCCCCCAGGTCAGGGGGTGCGGCGGCTGTCCCCGTGGGTTGACCCCCGGGTGGGGGTGGTTGCGACAGTCCCATCTTGGCCTCTCCGGGTCGGTCTGCCTCGCCGGGGTAGGGTAGGACTCCCTTTTGGGGTTGTTGTTGTCCTACCCTGCCGGGGTGGCGGCGTCCTTCCAGGCTGGGGTGTAGTTGGCCCTCGTCTTCTGGGTGCGGTAGGTCTACCCCGCGGGGTCGTGGCTGGCCTACCTCGTCGGGGTGGGGTAGGCCTACCTCGTCAGGGTGGTTTTCCTCGACCTCCTCGATTTCCCTCCACCTTTTCCGGAGCTGGTCGATGTGTCGCCGGCAGGTGCGGCCATCGTCCAGCTCGACCTCGTAGGACCTTGGTCCTGTCACCCTCACGATCTGACCCTTGAGCCACTTCGGATCGGCCTGAAAGTTTAGCGCGAAAATCAAATCTCTGCAGGCGAAGCTTCTTGATGGCGGTGGTTTGTTCGGCTTGTCTTTCGGGTTGTACATCGGGTGCAGGCGATCTAGCGGTGAGCGCAGCTTCCTCCCCATCAGTAGCTCTGCCGGGCTTTTCTTTGTTGTGGTGTGGGGAGTGATGTGTTGGGTCAAGAGGAACTGGTCGATTTGTTCCTGCCAGTCCCCATTTCCCATTCTGGTCAGTGTCTCTTTAGTTAGCCTCACCATTTTCTCGGCCTGTCCGTTTCCGGCCGGTCTGTAAGGGGCGATGAGGGCGTGCCTGATTCCGTGGCCGGCCAGGAACTCTTCCATCGCCTTCGCCGTCAGCTGTGGCCCGTTGTCGGAGACGAGGGTGTCCGGAAGGCCGTGCGTGGCGAAGAGTCGTCGTAGGGCTCTGATGGTGGCTTCCGTCGTTGTGGAGGGCATGGCTATAACTTCGAGCCACTTCGAGAATGCGTCGACCACGATCAGGAGGGATTTCCCATTCATCGGCCCGGCGAAATCGATGTGGATTCGCGACCACGGTCCGGATGGTTGTTCCCACTCCGTCGGCTGTGCTTGCGGGGGTGCTGGTCTCGTTGCCTGGCACGGGTCACATCTGGCAATCCACGCCTCAATGTCTTTGTCTAAGGCGGGCCACCAGACGTAACTCCGTGCTAGGGCCTTCATTCTGACGATCCCCGGGTGACCGCAGTGGAGGGTTTGCAAGGTCCGTTTTTGTAATGATGGGGGGATGACCACCCGGTCGCCCCAGAGGAGGCAGCCTTGCATGGTGGTGAGTTCTTGCTGCCTTCTCTGGTATGGGGCAAGTTCTTGCTTCTGTGTTTCTTCTGGCCATCCCCGCAAAACCCAGGATACGACTTGCCTGAGAATCCTGTCTTTAGCGGTGTGCTGTGCTACCGTGGATGAGGACACCGGGCTGGACTGGTCATCGTCGATGTGGTGGAGGCCGAGTGTAGGTGCTGGGTCCTCGATCTGCTCGTTCAGCGGGCATCTGCTGAGGCCGTCGGCGTTTCCGATGACTTTTCCGGGCCGGTGGACCAGGCGGTAGTTGTAGCCCGACAGGAATATGGCCCAGCGTGTCATCCTGGGTGACATGAAGGGTGGGGTGGGTTTGTCCCCCGCGAGGAGGCCCAGTAGGGGCTTGTGGTCGGTGACGATTGTAAAAGCTCTTCCATATACGTATTCATGGAATCGCTTTACGCCCGCCACCATCACCAGCGCTTCCTTGTCGATCTGGCCGTAGTTTCTCTCCGCCGGGGACATCGTTTTGGAGAAGAAGGCGATGGGTGCTTCTGTCCCGTTCGGTAGTTGGTGGCTTAGGACGGCCCCGACCCCGTAGGGTGAGGCGTCGCAGGTCAAGGTTAACGGTAGCTCTCCGTTGTACTGGATGAGGAGGCTGTCGGGGGATAAGAGTCTTTTGGCTTTCTGGAAGGCTTCCTCTTCTTCGCTCCCCCACTTCCAAGGTGCCGCCTTCCCTAGGAGTCGGTGTAGTGGTTCAGTGACGGTGGCTTTCTGTTGTAAGAACACACTATAGAAATTAAGTAGTCCCAGGAAAGCCTGAAGCTCCGTTTTGTTTTTGGGGGCTGGAGCCTCGTGGATAGCCCTCACCTTGTTTTTAGTGGGGTGGATGCCCTGGCTATCAATTAAATAGCCCAGGAACTCGACTTCCTTGACTCCGATCACGCACTTGTCCCATCGGACTCGTAGTCCCTTCGCCTGGAACCGCTGCAGGGCAAGCCTGAGCCGTTCCATTAGTTGGGATTCCGATGTCCCTGAGACTAGGACGTCATCAAAGTAGGGCACTACCCCTGGAATGCCTTGGAGAAGGCGTTCCATCATCGATTGAAAAATCCCCGGGGTGGCACTGACTCCGAACTGGAGCCTGTTGCATTTAAAGGCGCCCCGGTGCGTGACAATCGTTTGCGCCTCCGCAGTTGTCTGGTCCACTGGCAGCTGCTGATACGCCTGCGCCAGGTCCAGTTTGGCAAAAATTGATCCTTTGCCTAGTGAGTGCAACAGGTGTTGCACCACTGGCACCGGATATGCGCTCTGCTGCAACGCACGGTTGATGGTGCACTTATAATCGGCGCAGATGCGCACTGATCCATCTGGCTTCATGGGGGTCACAATGGGAGTCTCCCATGCAGCGTGATCGATCGGTTCGAGGATGCCCTGGGCGATTAGTTTATCCAATTGTGCATCCACTTTTGGTCTAAGGGCAAACGGGACTCTGCGGGGCTTTAGCCGAATTGGATTGATTTGGGGGTCTAAATTTAGCGAAATGGGTTTCCCCAGGAATTTACCTAAGCTCCCGTCGAAGATGTCCTGGAAGTCTTCTAGGAGTTTGTCGAGTCGGCTAGTCCTGATTTGATTTATTCCGCCAATTGTGAGCCCTAGTGGCCTGAACCACTCCACTCCCAGTAGGGTCGGTCGGGCGTCCTTGACAACGGCGATGGGGAGGTCTCCGTTGAAGTCTTTGTATTGCACCCTGATGTTTGTTCGTCCCAGGATGCCAATGGGGTGGCCGCCGAAATCCACCAACTTCGCCTGGATTGGCTTCAATTGTCCCTTCGAGATGTTGGGCTGGAGTTTCTTGAGGTTATGCCAGGCAATGATGGAGAATGGTGAGCCAGAGTCTATCTCCATGGGGCATGGTGCCCCTTCCACGTGGACGGTCACGTGGAATTTTTCGGATCCCTCAGCTGCGGTGTGGGCGATGGTCGTCTTGTTGACTTGCCGGCCGTTGGATTTCCGCTCGTCGTTCCGCCTCGGCTGCTGGGATCGTCTAGATGACCTTTGGTATTCACGGTCCGCAGGTCTTTGCCGCTCGAATGTTGGTTCTGCCGCTCTGCAGGCCTCGGCGATGTGGCCTTTCCGTCCGCAGCGTCGGCAGGTTGCATCTCGCCAGCGACATCTGGCGCGAGGGTGGTCCCCTTTGCAGCTGGCGCATCTGTCCTCCCGGCTGCCATCTTGGTGATTTTCCCGCCTTTGGGGCCTCGTGACCTTATGGACGGCCATTTCCCCATCTGACTCCGAGCACGTGGAGATGTCTTCGGATGACTGCGGGTGGTCTCTGTGGATCTTGTGGATCCCTTTTGATCGTCGCATCGCTGCTGCCGCTCTGTCGGACGTTTCCGCCGCGGTAGCCTCTTCGATGACGTCCTTGAGGGAGATCTTTTTTCGGCTGAGGAACTTCTTTTGGACTGTACTGTCCCTCATGCCGAAGACGATCCGGTCTCGCAGCTGGACGTCCACGTTTTCGAACTCACAGCTGGCCGCGATCTTCCGGAGCGCTGATACGAACTCCTTGAAAGTTTCCCCTTCATGCTGATTCCGTTGATGGAATTCGAAGTGGTTGGCTAGAGGAGTGCTCGTGGGCGCGTAGTGTTCTTGGAGAACGTCTTGGAGCTCGGACCATGGCATCTGTTCGATGTCTCTGGGTGCCACGAGGTCCATCGCCATCTCCAGAACTTTGGATCCGCAGTGGGCCAGGAAGAGAGCCCTCTTCCTGTTGTCGTCCAAGTCTGTGAAGCCGCTGCCCGCCAGGAATTGTCGGAATCGCACCATGAAGGACTTCCATTTTTCCTGGCTTGGATTGAATGGAGCCAGAGAAATTTGGGGTCCCGACATGGTTCAGTGACTTGCTCAAGTGATTCAGCTCTTCGATGGCGGGTGCGGTTGTGCTGGCTGCTCGTCGGTTCTTCTTCAGTCCTTCGTCGCCAGTGTTAGCTCGGCGCTGGAAAAAAACGCGACTCCGCTGTTCGTTCAGAACCTTTATTAAGAGTGCAAAACTGGACTGCCGGCTGGGCTGCTGAGCCTCCTTATATTCTGCTCAGGCATGCCCACCGGCCAATGACAACAGTTTAAACCTCCTGCCGGTGGGATCGACCAATCCCCCGGCGGATGTCCTTATAAGGACATAACAAAGAGCAACAAAGATGATTAGGGGACTGGAGGCTAAAACATATGAAGAACAGTTGCAGGAACCGGGTATGTCTAGTTTAATGAAAAGAAGGACTAGGGGAGACATGATAGCAGTGTTCCAATATCTCAGAGGCTGCTACAAAGAAGAAGGAGTCAAGCTATTCTCCAAAGCACCTGAGAGTAAGACAGGAAGCAATGGATGGAAACTAATCAAGAAGAGAAGCAACTTAGAACTATGTAGAAATTTCCTGACAGTTAGAACAATTCATCAATGGAACAACTTACCTCCAGAAGTTGTGAATGCTCCAACACTGGAAGTTTTTAAGAAGATGTTGGATAACCATTTGTCTGAAGTGGTGTTAAGTTTCGGGCCTAAGCAGGGGGTTGGACTAGAAGACCTCCAAGGTCCCTTCCACCTCTGTTATTCTAAATGATTCTGAATGATTCTATGTCAACCCTCAAATCATCTCAAAATAATTGTTTCCATTTACTCTTTCCAGAATAGTGCAACAATCTTCCTTCCCTTCTGTTGCTGATTTATACATTTAAAAGCACATTTTCCATTCAGTGTTAAATATGTCACTGCCATTGTAAATCATTAATCTTGTGATTAATTATTGTTTCATGTTTTATAGTTTCATTTTCCTTTACTTATAAAGGTACAACAGAAGCAATCCTTAAAAGGAGGAGCAGATCCGAGCAATGTTAGCTCCAATGTCATGCAAACCCCATCTCAGCATTCCCAAAGGAGATTCTCCAAGGTGGTCTCCACAAAGTAGTTCTGAAAATACATTGATAGTAAAGCACAATTACAATCACAAACCAGAGAATCAAAAGTGGCTGCTGAAAAGCTTAGTGTTCATTTTGTTTATGATTCTCTTTCTACAGCTTTCATCCCCAGGAGTTTAAAGAAAATACTAATAGCAGTCTACACCAGTGATGGGTTTCAAATTTTTTTACTACCGGTTCTGTGAGTGTGGCTTGGTGGGCATGGCATGGCTTGGTGGGGGTGGCAGGGGAAGGATACTGTAAAATCTCCATTTCCTCCCCACTCCAAGGGAAGGTTACTGCAAAATCCCCATTTCCTCCTGATCAGCTGGGATTTGGGAGGCAGAGAATAGATGAGGGTGGGGCCAGTCTTAATTTTTACTACCGGTTCTCCGAACTACTCAAAATTTCCGCTACCGGTTCTCCAGAATTAGTCAGAACCTGCTGAAACCCACCTCTGATCTACACGCTCTGAATGTTTATGTCACTGCTGTGCTTTTCAAAACACAGTGTCAGAAAGGACTTAGATATTAGAAAACTCTGTATGAGTAGAAACAGTTGGGATGTAATAAGTTTTGTGGAGTGAAAATCATTCCCATATCTGCATATGCTATAGAAGAGTGGGACATAGATGGCATACTGGGGTTTATGGTCCTTCTTTCGTGTTTGTGTGTGCATGTGTATATCAGCAAGCAATAACTGATCTACATCTTAGTCACTTGTACTTTTCAACCTTTTCAAAGCTGTTCTGTTTTGCTTTTGTCTGAAAAATAAAATGATCAGTCTTCCTTCAAATTGCTTTAGATAGAAAAAAAATGATTAAGCATGGCTTAGATCGGAGGTGCTAATCTTTTGTGGACCAAGCGCCCAAAGTGTGCATGTGCATGTGTGAATGTGCGCACCCAACCCCCCCCAAATGCAATGTACGTGTGCCCCCCACACATGCACCCCACCCCCTGAACATGCCCACCTCTGCATGTGAGCCCCCCGCATGTGCCCTGCCCCCCATGTAAATTAAGACCAACTTGAGAGGCAGAATTTTCTTTGAAATGGTTTTGCACTTGTGAAGAATTCACTTTCAACTAAGGGTCTGTCAAGGCTGGTGCTACAGATTTTCAAGTAGCCTTAAAACATATTGACTAACTGGTCTAGAAAAAAAATTAAGACTTTACTGAAGCTGTTCTCTATTGAGCACTTTTGATTTTAACTATTGATTTTGGTTTTAACAATCTTTCCATGTTTGTCCTTAGATCTGTAGGGGTTTTTCTGTTCTTCACTTTGAGAGGAAATACTGTAAAAGAAAGCTTATTAATTTTAAAGACAATGCTTTATTAAACCACTCTGTGACATCTCTTCTGGACTGAGGAAATGAATTTATCTGCAATTCTTTGAAGGCCAAATTCAAAGAACCAAGTGTTCCTTTTTATAAAATTTGTTAAATGGTACAGATAATACTAGATGTGTTTAAACAGAATAGCTGTTGGATAGATTTGGAGCGCTTTCAGAAAATGTAAGCGAAGCAATTATGAATGCCAATGATGTAACATCCTCTTCCATAGTTTGGTAATAACTTTTTCTAAGGGACAACCAAAATGTCATTAAAGAATGTGCAAGTAGAAGTCTTCTCCAGAAGTTCCCATCAGTTTCTTTAGAAAAGACAGAAGAAACTACTAAGTTCAAAAATCAGTCAGATATTTCAGCCATGTGACCTGCAGTTCAAAGGTAGTGGTTATTGTTATTAAGTAAATCTAAATCCCACCTTTTACATGGGAGCTTAAGGCAGCACACATAATGTTCCCTCTCCTTTTTCTCCACAACAATCCTGTAATGTAAGTTGGGCTGAGAGAAAGTAACTTGCCCAAAGTCACACAGGGAACTTCTGTGGTTGAGAACAGACAGAGACTGAAGTTCTTCATTTTTAATCCAACACCTGAACTACTACTCTGGCTTGTTCATCCTATGTTGGGGATTGAGGGCAAAGTTATTGATATGAAAATAGTAGTGTGGTTTACACTTGGCATTTAGGAACAAAAGGAATTGTTCCTCTTTTCTAAAAATACAGAAGCAATTTTAATATTACCATAGGGAATGCACCAAAGTATGTTGGCCCAGCAGAGAAGACAAATAAAGACTATTGTGTTTGAATCATCAAAACTAGTTAATATAATTGGAGGTGTACTAGAAGAAAATCTATTATGTCACATTGTGTATATTTATTTAGAGGCTGGAGTGAATGACTCCTCAATATGCAGCCCTTTTCCAAAACGTATAAAGTAATCTTCCAGTGTTGGTAGAACCCAGTTTGGGCAGCTAAATGCAATGTTTTTCAAGGCACATAAAAAGTAATAAAAGCTGTATTGATTGTTGGACGGAGGGAATGGGGAAGCACATTATTATCCTCAAATGCTGAGGATTCTTAATGTCCTTCAGACTTTAGCACAGCTTTCCTCCCTCTGGTATAATTCTTAGAAATTTCCTTCTTTGGTCTCTGGAGGGCACCAGGTTGGAGAAAGCTCCTTGAGTATTTGTGTCAGAAATCCATTGAAGGCTTCGGATTTGATATTAGGCCTGGCTTGATTGCAATCACCTTGTTGGAGCTCCCCAGTTATTCACCAAAGCAATTAGTGTAGATCTTAGTAACTCTCCCCCAGCTGTGCACTGAGTAAGGGCGCAGACTCCATTTTGAGCTCTGACCCACCATCTGAGTCCTGCAACCAGCTAACAGAAATCTTCCAAGGGCAAACCACCTCACAATGCCATTCTGTTCATTCACCAGTCTGTCCTTTTTCTCTGCCACCTCTCCCAGCAAAGAATGGGACTACAGGCAGTGAAATCCATTTATTCAAAAATAAGAGTAAATTTCCTTCCCTCTCCCTCTTGATAATGTTCCTGGTTCTTTCTGCAGGTATTATGCTCCATAATGTGCAGCGTGCACCCATTTTGTCATCGCTTTGGGTCATCCTTGCTCACAATTGGTTATTTACTCAGGGGCTTTTGAAATTATTGAGTTGACACATCTGTCAGACGGCAAAAGCAGAAATGCTAAAAGGTCACTTGGAGAGAAACCAGCTGCTTCAGACAAACCTTTCTGCTTTCAAATAGCACAATCATTACAGTCTGGCAGATGGGGCCTCGGCTTTCATATCTTTTTTTTCTCCTTCACTTCAGGTATTTAGATATAGACTACCTCCTTCCCAGGTCAGCCCGGGCCTTGCAATTACCTCCACAATAGATGCTCTCCGCTGAAGGAAAACAGCTCTATTTTCCTTTTTCACAACCTGTGAAAAAGCTCACCACAAACTTTCCAATTAACAGATCAGTTTTGACAGGAGTAAATACATTTTTATTACTCCTTCTTTCAGGATTATGCCATGAAAGCAGGCATTAAGTGCTGAGTACATTGCCTTGAGGGCCTCAAGAGACTTTTGGCCAGGATAAAGATACAGCAGCCCAGATAATGCATAATCACAAATGGACTCAGAGACATTTGGATTCCTTTACGTATAGCCAAATATTTGGAACAAGTATTCCTGCCTTCGTTTGTCATCTCAGTTGAACTAAGGAGAGCAGCACTACATGAAGATCAACTGTAAATAGATTAGGAATTATTTTTAGCTGCTTCTTGAGTGAAATTCAGTCAGAAAACAAACTTTTAGCAAGTGTTGCCTGAAGAGCTTTCAGTGAAGCCCACATAGGCAGATTTGGAAAGAAGCCCATGCAAAGAAATGCATCTGATGTCTCTGCAGCTGAGGAGCCTCGATAGTATAATTCAAAATAAAAACTCAATTTAAATAAATTGTGGAAGTTATAATTAACTATATATATTATACATAATATCATATATCATAAAAACCATCAGTTTTGTGTAAAGGTTAAGACACCAGGCTAGAAACCAGGAGATTGTGAATTCTAGTCCCATCTTAGTATGAAAAATGGCTGGGTGATTTTGGGCCAATTATTCTCTCTCAGCCGAACCCACCTCACAGGATTGTTGTGAGGAAAATAGGAAGAGGGAGGAATATTAAGCATGTTCACTGCCTTGAGTTATTTATGAAGAAATAAAAACAGGATAAAAACTTGATAAATAAATAGTGTTAGTTTTATTTTAACATGGCCCATTTGTTAACTATTTGTTTACTACCTTACCACCCCATGAAACAGCTCAAATAATGGAATGGACATCCTAGTACTTCCTAACAGCAGGCTTGCAAAGGAGGTAGACAGGGTGAAGTCTGAATTAGGGCATATCTGGCCTACAAAATTCAAGATAACAGCTAGATGGCAACAAAGAAAGTTTGTTGCTTTTGCTGTCCTCTAAGGGTTGACTAGGTTTTTGCTGCCCATATATTATAGAATTTCCAAATTGACTCAGTTAGTTACTGCTTCCTGTCTTTTTCAGTGCTTCATGCTGAGTCCTACACATAAGTCTATGCAATATGTTCTTAAGATCTGTGTTTGGATTCTCCTAGGAGTGCCCCTGAGTTTCAGCAGGGCACATTCACTGATGTTCTGGTCAAACAGGCAACTCAGCTGCCACAACAGGAGTAACAATTGTGTAACCAGTATACTAAAACCAAGTTAACCTAAAATATTGAATAAATCAGGACTATATGTGGCCTAGTTTAAATCCTGGATGTTTGGCAATGTGAAGAGGTAATGTTATTATCATTCATCATTAAATCCACCAAGTGTCAAAACTTATCACCTTGACACATTAATGATCCTTAAGCTGTCCTTGTGAAAGCTTGGTGCCATGGCAACCATTCAAAACACACGGCCTTAGTACTGCCGAACTTCTCTTAATAAATCAGGCATAATTGGCATCTATGCATTATAATAAATTAAAAGTTATTCAACTGGAATGATTTTATATTGTACAATATTAAGTCATTAAATTGGCTGTCCTAATCTCTCCTTTGTGGTAGAATTCCTCATGTGTAGGGGTGAGGAGTGGGGGGGATGATTATTTTTAACATGGAACGTTTTATGTAACCTTGCACTTAAAACTGAAGATCATTACTGGAAGTGTGGGGGATGAAGGCACGGAAAAGAGGCAATGAGTAAATGCAAAATCTGCTTCCTACTGACACCTAGATTCAATTTCTGGTTAGTTTAAATCTCTAAGAGCAAAATGTTGCACTTAAATATCAAAGCAATTAATTAAATTAGTTGGGTACCGTAGAGGTAATTTTTCACTCTCAAATTGCACGTGACCAAAGACGATTTGTTAGTCCAGATCATCTCAAAATTATGCCCTTCAGATTTATTGGATTTCGATTGTCAGAATTCCCAGTACTGCAAGGCGTGGTCTGAAATTTTGGAAACATTAGACTGAAAGAACCTGGCTTAAACCTTGGTAGCACAGTGGTTAGAATGCAGTATTGCGGGCAAACTCTGCCCACAGCCTGGAATTTGATTCTGATGGGGTTCAAGGTTGATTCAGCCTTCCATCCTTCCATCCATTCCTACAAGATCAGTAAAATGAGGTCCCAGATTATTGGGGGGTAATTTTATTTATTTATTTATTTATTTATTTATTTATTTATTTATTTATTTATTTATTTATTTATTTATTTATTTATTATTAACATTTATATGCCGCCCTTCTCCCATAGGACTCGGGGCGGCTCACACAATAAAAACAAGAAAAATGATGATGACAATACAGTATTAAAATCTAATCCAAAATTAAAATCCCCAATTTAAACCCCATAATTGGTCAGGGAATTCGATGGAAATGCCATGTCTTAAGGCTGGTGCGGAATGTGCGGAGATCAGGAGCTGTCCGGAGCTAGGTGGGTAACTCATTCCAGAGGACCGGTGCGGCCACAGAGAATGTCCTCATCCTGGGAACCGCCAGCTGACATTGTCTAGCCAACGGCACCCAGAGGAGGGCAGTTCTATGAGAACCCACAGGACGGTGGGAGGCCAGTAGGAGGTGGTCCTGCAAGTACCTCGGGCCCATGCCATATAGGGCTTTATAGGTGAGTACCAGCACCTTGAAGCGGATCCGGAAGGCCACCGGCAGTGTAAACTGACACTGTAACCTGTTCAGAGAGTGCTATAAAAGCACTATGGGGGAATATAGAAATCTGCTATTGCTGTGCTGAAGTCTGCTAATTATTGCTAAATTGCTAAAATACAAATGAAAGAAGTATGAATTATCAAGTAAATATCAGAAATGAAAGATTAAGGTGATCTCTCTACCGTGGCGGCTTTCTCTTCTGTTCAGTCCCTTAGAAATGAATTAGAGTTTCTCAAACATTTTATACCAGGCATAGAATCTTAATTTATTCTGGATTTCCATAGAAAGTTAAATTAACATGAAGTTGCTTTTTTAAACATGAAGATGAATAGTATAGCATATATATGTGAAGACGTATGTTTGCATGAAGTAGTCAAGTTTTTATTTCCCAGTACAACTGTCTGAACTGAGGTGTCTTCAAACTGTAATTCACATAATACACTTAACCAGGTCAGGTAAAAGACTTTGCAAATGCGTTCATGAGCAGTCTTTGGTGCTCTCTGAGCTTGCTTGTTTTCTTGCATACATTTCATCACCCTAACTAGGTAACATCATCAGTGCTAGTAAGGAGGGATGCTATTCTGGTGATTTGCTTGTCTGCATGGAGTGGGAGTAGTCTTAGAGATTCTTTGGTTGGGCTGTTTCTGATGGCTCTTTGGTGGTTTCTTTATGGGAGTATTGTTTACTTAATTGTTGGTCTTAAATGCATCCATGCAATCCATAAAGTTTAATTCTAACTCAGCTTTTTTGTAGCGTTATATGTGATATAAATTTAGTCTATTCAGTTAATTTGATTAACTCAGTCTTTGCAAATTGAGAAAATAGCTAGGTTAACTATCTTGTACGAATTCAGCCACTCAGTGTTGATGAAATTTTCACTTTCAGAGATGGCCAAATGTTTAAAATTTCTTTGCCAAATACAAATTTTATAGAGTACACAGGTCTGCAATTTATTTCCAAAAATATGATTGTGTACTTAAATGTAATCTATATAGAAACCTTGCCTATATTGCCATGTACATTCAGAAGGAAGTGTCCTGTGACAACACTCAGCAAGTAGATTTCCTTCCTTCTTAATTGAAGCACACAATTACTTTGCTCAAGGCAGTTTGTTTTGTTTAAGGACAGAAGGATGCTTTTTGAATCAGGTGTCCTCACCCAGCAATAAGTTAAAGTGGATGGCAAATAGCTCACAAAGTAAGAATGATCTTCATCAGCTGCGATGTATTTAGAGACAAACTACTTCTAGACATAGAATATCTATTTATATTCTAGGATTCATAGATCTTGATACCTCTTTCTACCTCATATTTATCATTACTTATTTTTAGATAAAGGTAAAGGTTCCCCACGCACATATGTGCTAGTTGTTCCCGACTCTAGCGGGTGGTGCCCATTTCCGTTTCAAAGCTGAAGAGCCAGCGCTGTCCTAAGACATCTCCATGGTCATGTGGCCAGCATGACTAAATGCCAAAGGCGCACGGAACACTGTTACCTTCCCACCAAATGTGGTCCCTATTTTTCTACTTGCATTTTTTACGTGCTTTCGAACTGCCAGGTTGGCAGAAGCTGGGAGAAGTAACGGGAGCTCACCCCATTATGTGGCACTAGGGATTCAAACCGCTGAACTGATGATCTTTCGATCGACAAGCTCAGTGACTTAGCAATTGAGCCACTGCATCCCTATATTATTTTTTATCCCCCACTTATTTTTAGAATGAACTTAGTTATCCCACTTTATTCATTTATTTGCAAGACATATATCTCATTCCAATATTAACTGAGCAATATACAGACAAGTAGATCTCACTTAATGATTGCCCTGTTTAGCAACCATTTGAAATTAAAATGGCACTGAAAAAGTTATTTTACGGCCAGTCCTTGCTTTAATGATCATTGCAGTGTCTTCATGGTCACATGATAAACAGTCAAACTCTTCATAATTGGCAGATGTTTATGACTTCTGGTGATATGATTGCCATTTTTATACTTCGCTAAACAGAGTCAAGAGAGAAGTCAGTAATAATATTGCAAGTCATAGTCAGATGATGTCTTGCTTAACAATCTTCAGTGATGCACTTAACAACCAGATGCAAAGTGACTGGTAAGTCCACCATGGTCTTGTGATGTATTAGTGCTTAGCAACTGCAGCCCTTAGTGACAGTTTTGCTGGTTCCAATTGTGGTTGCTAAGCAAAGAAACACCTTGCCCTTCTACACAGTCCGCAGAGAGAGAGAAATAAGTGGCCCTTTTCAAAATATTCAGGTCCTGGGCCATAATGGATTATAAAAATAACAACTTCTTGCAATGGTACAGTAAAGCTGTAAGTTCATTGTCTACTGTTGGAATGAATGTCTTATGTCACTTATCTTTTCCTTTCAATTTCAGTTTGTCTGTTTTGAACATGTTGCACAATTGCAGGGCGTGTCAAAATTTTCAACTTTCAATTTCCAAACACCAGGAGTGCTCAAACGTTGTTTGGTAACTTTAATATAATTTAGACATGCTTGGTAAGTAACCACATAAACATCATAACTTTTTAACGTTTTGTTTGTTTCATTATGCACAGCAACTTGGCCAACTAGTTCTAATATAGTGAAATGAAAAGAGGACATGACTTTTCAATCTTGCTTTTGTAGTTTGAGAAATCTCTATTTGCCTATCTTGACATCATTTTTTTAAAGGTGGGAGTGGGACTGGATACTCTAGCACCTATTACATAAAATATTCATTTTTAATTAAGAAACCTATACTCCTTTCCTCCCCTAGTCACTCAATGTAACTTAAAGAAATGTCAGAAGTATTGAAACCATTTTAAAAAAGACAGTTACATTCATATGATCAAACTGCCCAAGGAACTATTGATACAGTTCTACAGAGGAATTATTGAGTCTGTCATCTGCACCTCTATGACTGTCTGGTTTGGTTCTGCAACCTGACCAAACAGACACAAACTTCAGAGGATAATTAGAATTGCAGGAAAAAAAAATTACTACCAACCTGCCTTCCATTGAGAACCTGTATACTGCACAAGTCAAAAGAGGGCTGTGAAAATATTTACAGACTCCTCGCATCCTGGACATAAACTGTTTCAACTTCTACCCTCAAAATGACTCTATAGAGCACTGCACACCAGAACAACTAGACACAAGAACAGTTTTTTTCCCAAACGCCATCACTCTGCTAAACAAATAATTCCCTCAACACTGTCAAACTAGTTACTAAGTCTGCATTACTATTAATCTTCTCATTGTTCCTATCACCCATCTCCTCCCACTTATGACTGTATGACTGTAACCTTGTTGCTAGTATCCTTAAGACTACAATTGACTGTTTCCCTATGACTATCATTAAATGTTGTACCTTATGATCCTTGACGAATGTGTCTTTTCTTTTATGTACTCCGAGGACATATGCACCAAGACAAATTTCTTGTGTGTCCAATCACACTTGGCCAATAAAGAATTCTATTCTATTCTGTTCATATTTAATTAAGAAACCTATACTCCTTTCCTCCCCTAGTTACTCAATGTAACTTAAAGAAATGTCAGAAGTATTGAAACTATTTTTAAAAAGATAGTTACATTCATATGATCTCTCAATGTGTGTGTGTGGCAGCACGGGGGCAAAGAATAGAAAGTTCAAGACTGACCATTAAACTCTGATTTAGCTATATTTGGTCAAACCAGTGATGACAGCTGGTTCTTAGCACATCAGCCTTTATTCATCAGAAGCTAACAAGATTGTTTGAGTTCAATTGGCTTGTTGAGCTCTGATGACAGAAGCCCATAACAAGGAACCTGACTATGTATCGAATGGCAGATCTGTGGAATAACCTGTCTCCCATCAGGCTGAATTGCCGCTATTGCTTTTTTATCCCACAGAAAGATTACAGTACTCTGTATATGAAAAATGCATTCTTGAATCATTCTGAATTAGTTTTTAATGTACTGTGACCTCGGGTTGCCCCAGGATATTAATGCTAAATGATTACTTCTGAATGCTTTTTGAATAGCTGCAAAGAGCAATTAAATGTACCATACATCATGCATGATACAGTTAAATGCCTCTTCTGGTCAAGGAACCTAAACAATTCTTTCAAATGATGGTAATTCTGTAGCACTGGAGAATGAAAAAAGCACTTGTTACCATTAAAAAAAATGCATAAATGGGAATTGGTGATAACCTTTACCTGAGGTTGATCAAAGGGAAATAAAAAATTTATAGCAGTCTAAAAGGAAGATGATTTCTGATCACTGCTAAACCAGTGTCCTATAATATTATGTTCTCTTCATAATCTAAGATAAAGGGAATAATGGTGTTATATTGATAACTGAGTGACATACTTTCAGTATTATTTCAGTAGGGAAATAAAATATTCACAAAGCCTTCAAACGAGCACATAGCATAGGTAAAACTAGTAAGTACTGAACAAGTGAAATTTTCAACAAGAGATTGCATTGTAGGGTACTTCTATTTAGGATTCCAGTCGTAATATTCCTACTTCTCCTCACCATATCTTCTGTACCCAAGTGAAATTTTCAACAAGAGATTGCATTGTAGGGTACTTCTATTTAGGATTCCAGTCGTAATATTCCTACTTCTCCTCACCATATCTTCTGTACCCTTTGTCATCAGTTTTCAAGTCCTTAGTTTCTGGAGTCTGTGTACTTCTCAAATTCTCTCAGTTCCCTCAGCCCAGCCTCTCCCCCCAGTTTTTGCTGTTGATAAAGGCATTTAATGGCATCTAAAGTCTTAACATCATTTGTTTGTCAATTTTTATACTCTTTTATCAGCTGAAGTATAGCCAATTTCTTCAATCTTTTTTTTTAAAAAGGGCTTAGTTTCTAGTCTGTTGAACATCCTTCATATTCTTTTTTTTTAGTTATTGGAAGCTTCCCTGTATCCTTCCCAAAGTGCTTCCCATGCTTTATGGGCAAACTTTTTGGACAAACATATATAATTTGATTTATATGCCGCCCTTCTCCGAAGACTCAGGGCGGCTTACAATGCGTTAAGCAATAGCCTTCATACTTTTGTATATTTATACAAAGTCAGCTTATTGCCCCCTCAAACTGGGTCCTCAATTTACCTACCTTAGAAAGGATGGAAGGCTGAGTCAACCTTGAGCCTGGGGAGATTCGAACTGGTGTAATTGCAGATAGCTGGATGTTAATTATGGTGCTTTAGTCTGCAGAGCTAAACCAGGCTCCTGGTTTTAATCAGTCTTTAGAAACTTCCACCAATCCATTAACCAGGAACTCAGAGCATGATCCAAGAAACCCAATCTCTTCAACACCATTTTTGTAGACCGTAATTATCATGCTGTACTCTCACTTTTCCCCCCAGTCATATTCTATGGATGGATGAACTGTTTTCTTGAGCTTCTTTCCCAGACCTTCAAAGTCTAGGAAAACTACTTTGGGCAGTATGACTTCTGACTATATGGATTAGCAGAAAGGGATAATTGTAAGTGGATTTGGTCAATCTTAAAGGATGTTTTTATTGAAAGAAAATACCATGCTTTGCTGCTAGAGAACTCACTCAGGAAGCCAATGGATCTGGTCAATGGATCCACTATCTTGTCTTGTTTCTTCCCTTCAAGGCTCAGAACCAATTTTTTTTTTTTTGCAAGTGCCTGAAAACTGTTTCTGAGTTCCCGTGGCATACAATGGAGAACTGCTTCCTATGTCAACTCCCATTGTAGCACTTCTTTTGTTTGAGCTAATCAATTTTTCACCCTCTTTTATCAGCTGAAGCATAGCCAGTCATTGCTGCAATCTTCTTTTTTTTTCAGGAGCAGCTACAAGCTTGTAGTAGTTATAAATGTATGCAATGTTCTTTCAGACAAAAATGGAAACATTGTGCCATAACTGCAGACACTTCTCTTTTCATATTCACTCTCCTCCCACTCCTCTCCCGCAACCCCTCCCCCTTTATTTTCTCTTGTCCAATTACACAGTGCTGACCAAGAGAGAAAATTTATTAGAAACTGCCCCCTCAAACTCTGCTACCAAATACCTATAGCCGTGATGATGAACCTATGGCACACAGCACCTTCTTTGTGGGCACGCGAGCTGTTGCCTCAGTTCAGCTCCACCACACATGCATGTGTGCCTCCCACCAATAGCTGGTCTTCGGGTCTGTGCCGTGCATGCATGGGTGATCTGTCCCCCCCTTCAGAGACCCACAAAAACACAGCCAGTCGAGGGTTAAGAATCACTTGGCACACTCCACAGTTCTTATCTCAAACTTGGCAGCGATATGCACACCGTCTGCCAAGGACTTTATTAGTTTACACAAAAAGAAAATCACCTACGTAGTTTTGCCGTTCATCTAGCTTCCAAGACTACGAGGTTGCTATGTTTGTTTTGTTTGTTCGTCACAAACATCTTGACCCACCGTCCTGTCTTATATAGGCTCTGGGTGTGGTCTAGTGACTCATTGATCCTGTGACTCCAATCCAGTGACTCAGGTCTATTTCGTCATACGTCGCCGCAGCTGCAGTAATCTTTTCTCTCGCCTTCTTTGGCGTGCGTCCAGGAACGACGTCTCTCCCTCACTCTCATCTGAGACACCTGTTTCCCCACTACTTGGCTCTCTTTCAGCTGGCACCTGAGATGGTGCCAGAGGGGGGGGGGCTGGGAGATCTGGTTGGCTCCTCTTCCTCCTGCTCAGAGCTTCCTTCCTCCAATGGGATAGGCTCAGAGGACGGGGCCACAACACTGGGTGTGTGTGTGCTGGGGGTCGTGCATGCATGCACGGGGCATCTGGTGGGCTGCACACACATGGGAGGGCAGAGGTTGTGCACGCATGCACAGGAGCCGCCTACACATTGCATTTTGGGGCTTCGGGTGCACACATGCTTTGGGCATTCGGTCCTGAAAAGATTAGCCATCACTGACCTATAGCATTCTCTTTCCTGTTAGGTTTGCTCGCTTCTGGGGAAGTAACTTATCTGAAGCAACCTCTGCAAGAAGCCATTACCTAATCATCCCCATTGGACAATGATCCATTCCCAGTCATATCCTCGCAGTCAGTGCATCTTTTTGCAGACATACAGTAAGGTTAGTAATTTGGGGAGAAGGATGTCTTGTAATCGAGCCATTTCAGCTACAACTTCTTCTTTGCATATTTAAATGCTTGCTTTTTAATCTACATTTGCCAAACATGTGAAGAGTAGTCAGATCATACCTTATTGTTCTGCCCCTGCCTCTGTGCCATCACAAAGTAAATAAGGTTCTGAGTATTCACAGTTATCATATTTCCAATGGTGAAATGTAAAATTTGTTACTACCGGTTCTGTGGGCGTGGCTTGGTGGTGGTGGAGTAATGTGACTGGGTGGGTGTGGCTAACTTTTTTTTTTTTTTACTTTTCAAAGCATTTTTTTAACCACCTCTTCGGCCAAGGGGTTGGAGAAAAAAAATGCTTTGAAAAGCCTCTGATGATCCCAGCTGAGCTACGTGATCATCAGAAGCTTTTTTTAAACTTTTAAAAACATTTTTTCATCGGAAGAGGTTGTAGAAAAAATGATTTTAAAAGTAAAAAAAAGAGCCTCTGATGATTGTGCAGCTCAGTTGGGCATGGGGGCAGGGGCAGGGATTTTTGCTACTGGTTCTCCAAACCACCCGCTGCCATTGCTACTGGATCGGGTGATCCGGTCCGAACCGGGAGCATTTCACTCCTGGCTGAAATAGTTTTCTGCAGCCATTGGAATAAACCCAGAGAAAAAAATGTCTCTTCTCTTTTAAAACTAAATCAAGTTTTCTCTTTCAGATGAATCTACATTCAATCAGGCACTTTGATAACTAAATATATACTGTAGCATTTTCCAATCACACACACCCCTACCTGAAAAAACAACATGCTCCTATTGCAAGTTTCATCTTTAGCTTTATTGTAATTAAGCCCCAACCTATTACACTAACTAATTGGGATGTATTACGGCATAATGCAATATGAAACAACACACTTTCATTATTCACAGGTGGAAAGATTTACAGAGAAGGCTCTGAAACTAGTTATACTTGCAGAATGCAAGCTGAATTTACTAGGCTAAATGCCTACTCAAACAAAACAAAAAATGCCTACTACTTAAAAAAAAAGTACAGTTAAATTGCAAGCTAATGGCTTAAATATTGCACTGGCATGTTCGGCAATCCAAGCTCAAGCTAACCTTGCCAAAACCCCATAATACTACTTTCACTAGAACTAACTGACCTTGAAAATTTCTCAACCATGGTAGGGGTTGATATGATTTCCCTCTGTGCCCTGCCCATCTGGTCTTTGTTGCAAGGATTTGCTAAATTTGATCCATGGTTTTTAATGGCTACTTTTCTTTTGATGAACTGAAATAGCTTATTCTGCATTTGTGCTGCTCAGTAATTGATGGCATAAAACACATCAAGAACTTCATTCTGGTTTTTTTTTTTCATGGTCTCTGGTAGAATGATGTTTGATTCTGAGGCTTCCACTAAAATTTTAATTGGTTGATTCTGGTCCTTGGGCTATAGCTTTCAATGTTCCAGTCTCGGGATTTTCTTCTTTTTTTTGGCACAGCAGGGAATGTTTGCAACATTAGGTTTGCAATTGGCAGGCAGAATAAAACCTTTGTATTAGCCAGAGGTAATGTAAGCTACATTTGAACCTGGCTACATGTTTTTAAGAAATGAGCAATGACTGTTCAGTTGAGTCCTCCAGGCAGAATCCTTGATCTCTTTAGAGAAGCTGAAATAGTTCAGTCTTGAAATTCTGGGGAAAAAAATGGCCAATACATATCAACAATAATGATCTAGATGGATCAATCAGCTGACTCATGTTCAAATCAAAGTTGATGTTTTTAATGTTTATTGTGCGATACCTCCATTGTTCAACTCAAGGTACTGCTATGAGGAATCTTAAACTAGGAAGCTACTATATTTTAAGGGAGGAAGTGATCTTTACCTATATAAAGAGTTCTAGTGCTTCTGAGAAAAATAAGAGGAAATTGATAATGTTCAACAATGATAAAAAGTAGAGCTTTATGCTCAGCTACCTAGATCTGTTGGGATTTTTCCAAGATCAATTGTTTCTCCCAATCATGACCCTTGCTCCTGAAAAGTTGTATCTTCTCCACCTGGTTTCACCCCAAAAAAGACAAAGCCGTGTTCACGAATATTTCCTAACTAAAAAGTGATGTGAAAGTGATGAGAGATTCTCCTTTTAGTGCTATCCATATTTTCATTATTCACAGCTGGTATGAAGCTCCAACTTGAGGTAATAAAATAAGATAGATACAGTAATATAATTTCCTTATTTTTAAAAAATATATTTATTGGACTATCAGTACTTTTAAAAGAAGGGCAAATTTTGTTTTGATAACTTTTGAGTCCACTACTAAAACAATAGCAATGCCTCTCTAATAAGCTTTCTCTGTTAGATACAAATTTAATTACTGATTCTATGGGCCAAGTAACTTTCCCTCTTTCTATTTTCCAAAAGCATGCAAGTCTCTTAATTTAAACTTTTCCTTTTAACCAAAATTGAGTTTAGATTTTCCCATCATACTCAGATCGGAGGTTAAAAGATAAAGAGAGCAAATTTCCATTGATAAAATTGCTCTTCAGTGGTTTTTTTTCTTTACTGTTGTTCTGTAGGTTTGTTGGCACTAATAGTGCCTTGAAATTTATAGAATGTGAATGAATAAAATAAGTATAGCACTATCCTATGGATAGCCAGCACATTTAACTAAGGCTGAGCCAGCAGCTCAGCCTTAGTTAAAAATTAGTTAAGAATAGATTCATACACCAGTCTTTGGTTAGTGCATTCACACTCTCCCTTACAGCTGAGAATAATTAACCGTTCTTTTGTGACTGTCATTTGTTCTCAAGGAATTAAATGCCACCTTATTTCCCAGTACAAGAATTCAACTACCATCATTATAGCTTCATTTCACGAGCAAAGAAAAAAAATCATAATTTATTACAGATTGTTCACCATGCACGAGAGGTTTAAATGCCACTGAAAGTAAATTGTGGCGTGTCACGATGAGCTTTTGCCTTCATGTAATTGATTTATAATTTCACATTTTAAATTAACAATATTCATTCACTGTACCTTCCATTATGTATGTTTCCATCAGGAATTTGAGAATTATGGGTTTGGTTTGACCAGCTCGTTATAATCATTATAAGAATAAAAAAAAAGTTATAGTGGCTTTAGAAAAAAAGTTGTAGCAATATGAAAGAGAAAAATGATAGTATGAGCAACTATATGAAACGCATATCAGCCCTAAAAATTTAGATATTGGAGACTGATAGTAATGTTTTAAAAGCTAGATTTTTAGGACTGTGGTCCAATCCACACATTCAAAATGAGTGATGTACAGGTGCCCTGATCACATTTGTGTCAATAAAAGGCAAGTATTTGCTTTTATTTCCTTCTAACTTCTGATCATTGATTGGAACAATAATCATCATGAATGTAGCATGTTTAAAGCCCTGCCTGTTTTATATACATGTGACTTATGGTTTGCTTTTTAAAAGGGCCAGGGCTTCAATTACAGGCAATCCTCATATAGCAACCATAAGTGGGACTGACAACTTGGTTGTTGAGCAAAGCAGTCACTAAACAAAATACTCTGTTTATGATCTTATTTCTTTTCTTATTCAATTGCTTTACAGACCTATGAAGGTTGTAAAGAGGTGGATTGGTTGTGAGGTTATGTTTTCTTTACTGTTGGAAAGATGAACAGTAGCTAGATGAGGCAGTTGCTAAATGAGGATTACCTGTATACTGTTGGAAACATTGACTTGAACTTTTGAACTTCCCTCAATCCTGCAGATACCCCTTTGGAATACAAATTTGAGTTTATATTGTACTTCTTAGCTTATTTCTAGTTTGATTTATAGACAAGATTTAGCTGTTGTAACTGCAGCAGTTTTCCCATAGATATTAAAAATGTTTCCTCTGATGGAAAAACGTCTTATGCTTTTTTTTTTGCATATTTATTTAGTAGTTTCCTCTTTCTTCAGTGGTTCAAGGCAATAAACATGGCTCTCCCTTCTCCATTTATCCAACATCTGTGTGAAAGGTGTAGTCCATTCAGTAAGTGAATAACACTGATTCATTCTGATCAGTATGTCCACAAAAGGAACTAGAAAACTCTGTTGCTCTAAAATGATAATTTTTTCTCCCAGTGTTGACTTTAATGGAACTTTAGAACAACCAAGCTGGTACTCTATCTATGTTTGAGACTAGAATTGCATCACCCTTCAGTATTGGTTGTGTTACCAGTGGCTTATGAGAATTTAAAAGAAAAATATATGGAGCGGAGGCACAAAGTTACTAATACTTTAGAACAGCGGTCACTATCTGGTGGTCCATGGACCACTGATGGTCTGTAAGAAAATTTTGGTGGTCCACAGAATTTTTTTTTGCATTTTTTAATATTGCACTAAACCAGGTGTCCTCAAACTATGGCCCCTGGGCCAAATATGTACAATGAACATTTGTGTTGCTGCAGAGAGTCTCCCCTTTCGGGGTCTTTTTGCGTGGGTTGGAGGAGGGCATAAGTTCCGACTTGGGGTTTGCTTCAGCCTCCTGGTACAGGGCTTTGTGTGAAGGCTGGAGGGAAATGCCACTGGTGGCAAGAAGCTGGAGGGCCTTGTTCCAGTGGGACTGCATCACGGCCTGGAACTGGCTGACCACCTCAGCCTGCTGAGCCTCCAGGCACTGGTACCTGGCCTTGCACTCCTGCAGGTTTTCCCTCTGCCTGGAAAGCCTTTGCTCATAGTCCCGAGTGAGGTGCTTTTGCTGAGCCTCCTTTGTCAGATCCAATTTGAACTGAGCCAGCTGTTTTGCCAACTCTTTCTCATTGGTGGCTGCTTAGCTCCAACAACTGCTTCCTAAGGAGCCTGGGCGGGGAGGCAAGGAGTGGCTGGCAGGGGAGAGGTGAGTAGGGGCCAGCAAGGTGCCCCTCGATGTGAGTGACATCAAGTTGGCCATGCCCACTCAGTCACATGACCACTTAGCCATGCCCACCCAGCTGGTCATTAGGCAGATCATATTAGCAGTCCGTGGGATTTAAAATTATGAAATTAGTGGTCCCTGAGTCCAAAAGGTTGGGGACCCCTGCTTTAGAATACTTGTTAGAGAATCTTAAGTAGGAGATATGTGGCTGTCCAAGGTGCTGAACCTACAAGGCTTCAATCCATTGCAAGGTCATGCATTATATTAGCCTCCCTAAACCTGGCATACTGCAAATGTTTGCTTGCTTGCTTGCTTGCTTGTTTAATATAGCAATAGCAACAGCAATAGCAATAGCACTTAGATCTATACTTCACTTTTTATTTTTTAGAATTAGCCTGCATATGCTGTCTCAGTGGCTAAGACGCTGAGCTTATTGATCGAAAAGTCGGCAGTTCAATGGTTCAAATCCCTAGTGCTGTATAACAGGGTGAGCTCCCGTTACTTTCCCAACTTCTGCCAACCTAGCAGCTCAAAAGCACGTAAAAAATGCAAGTAGAAAAATAAGGTCAGAAAGTAACAGCATTCCGTGTGCCTTTGGCATTGAGTCCTGTCGGCCACATAACCACGGAGACGTCTTTGGACAGTGCTGGCTCTTTGGCTTTGAAACAGAGATGAGCACCACCTCCTAGAGTTGGGAACGACTAGCACATATGTGCGAGGGGAACCTTTACCTTTGCTCATTTCTAATCACTGCGCCACCATGGCTTGCATGCATGTGACTCTGGTCAATGTAAACAATTAAAATGCAAAATTAAACAATCAACATAATTCAAATACAACCATTAAAAGACCAGTTAAAATTATAATAAAAAAAGACAAGAGATAATGAATTTAAACCTATAAACAATGTAGCCAGCTAATGGGTTCCACACTTCCATGGTATTATGTCTTGCAATTCATAACTAATGTGAATATCGATACCTGGTTGAAGAAAGATGAATTATGATTGCTGTAGAGAGCCAGTTTGGTATAATGGTTAAAGGCACTGGGCTAGAAATCAGGGAACCATGAATTCTAGCCTGCATTAGGCACAAAGCCAGCCTTGTGACCTGGGCCAGTCATTTTCTCTCAGCTCTAATAAGAAGGCAATGGCAAACTACTTCTGACATTTTGCCAAAAAAACATCAAGGAGTTGTCCATTTGCCAGGAGTCAGCACTGACTTATAGGTACATATGCATATGCAATTGTAAGAATTTAAGACCACAAATTAGTTGAGTAAAATACTCTAAGACATGAGGAGGTCTGTATGCTTTTGCTATATGAAAAAAATTCAGCCTAAGTGTTCTGTAAGATTTTTTTTTTAAAAATAGAGATCTATATGTCCTTTTGTACACAGCAGAAAAAATCTAAATTGCACTAAAAAGCAATTAAGAAATTGTTATTTGATACGGTTGTAAGAACACTCCATCTGACAGGGGCAAAGAACCTAGACTAATTTAGGTTTTTGAAATACATCCAAACTTACTGATAGGTAGAATGTTAAAGAATTTATGATGAAAAAGGATACTAAAACAAACCATTTTAAATTGAGAAAATATGGAATTTCTTTCTTGAATAATAATAATTTTTATTATAGAATTTAATCTATATGCATATTTGAGAATAACTAGCATATTTCTTTTTAATTAAAGGAAAGATTACATGATATGAATGGGGGCAGTGGATCACAAAGAAATCTATATCTAGAACCTCATATGGGCTGCATTCATTCCTGATACTGTACATATTCAATGTGAATTAATAACAATAAATTTTCCATGTTTGCAATTATATGTGCAAACACTTAAGGCATTCTACATACAGGCTGTCCTTGACTTATAAGTATAATTGAACCCAAACTTTCTGTTAACAACAAGGCAGTTGTTAAATGAGTTGCACCCCATTTTATGACCTTTTTGCCACAGTTGTTAAGTGGCTCATGCAGCTGTTAAGCAAATCTGATTTCCCCCATTGACTTTGTTTGTCAGATGCCAGATGAGAAGGTTACAAATGATGATTATATGACCCTGAGACAGTGCAACTGTCATAAGTACATGCCAGTTGCCAAGCATCCAAATTCTGATCATGTGACCATGAGGATGCTGCAAAGTTCATAAGTGTGAAAATAGTCATAAGTGACTTTTTCAATGCCGTTTTATCTTCAAACAGTCACTAAGTGAATGGTTGTAAGTTGAGGACTATCTGTATAGCTAAGTACACATTCTCATAAACAATAGTGAACACTTGTTTGGGTGTATTTGTGGGAATGGGAGAGCAGCAATTCTAGCAGTAGCAAAAAGTAACTTGTATAATTTCATGGTACTTTGTCTCTGCTCTGTTTATTCCCTCGCCTTTCATTTCCTCCCTTTTTCTCCATCTTAAAGCTAATCAGGTTTTTTAAAAAAAATATTTTCCACTTAATTTCTAGACATCTCATCTTCCTGGCTGAATTTCCCTGAATATGGTTCCAATAATTTCTGAGTCAACTATTGCACTTTTATATTAAGAGAGAGTGATTTCTGCAAAACACAAATGCAAAGCAAAATGTGTGTTCTCTAAAATGTCTTCCTTGCCATCCAATTTGTTTGTGCTTGTTTCTTATCTTTCTTATATGTACCGTTCTTTTCTCAGTGAAGCAATTCAGGAAGTGAAATATATATGCTTTGACTATATTTCCATGAGAAAACCAGTTAAAGCATCGCTGTAATTACACAGAAGAAATTAAGGAGAACTATACTGTCCTGATTAACTATATTTTTCATTACCTTTTGAAATGAGGAAATTCAGTCTTTCATTAATATAAGGGGGGTTTATTGCAGGTAAAGCTAATCACTAGAGAATTTTGCCATTTTCCCTTTGAATGCAAATGAAACATGTTGAGTGCAAGAAAACAAAATCACAGTAAAAATTGAATATCAAAGCCATAAAGTTCAGATTACAGTTGCTCCCCAGGGCATAACAGTTCTAACATGCCTTCAATATTTAATGCCAGCTAGACTAATTAATATACATTTGATTTGTGTATATAGACTTCTCTTTCCAAAATTAATGCAAAAGGAAATGCAAAGAGAAGTAGATTAGACTTCCACATATGTATTTATAGGAAAGTGAGAAACTAATGATAGAAAGCCACTGGACTGACATTCCTAAAATGAGCTGGATGATGCTCTCTTATAATATTGTAGAAAGGTCAAAAAGGCAAGATCCTCTTATAGTTTTGCAGCAGCTTCATAGTCAAGAGTCACCTAAATCAGAGGTCTCCAACTTTAAGACTTGTGGACGTCAACTCCCAGAATTCCTCACAGGGATGGGCGTGGCTTATTTTGTGGGCATGGCTTGTGGGGGGTGTAATGTGACTGGGTGGGCGTGGCCAACTTTTTTTTCTTTTTACTTTTAAAAGCATTTTTTCTACAACCTTAAGAGGTTGCAGAAAAAAAATGCTTTTAGAAGCTTCTGACAATCAAGCAAGTCAGCTGGGATTGCCAGAGGCTTTTAAAGGGATTTTTTCCCCCTACAACCTCTTCGGCTGAAGAGGTTGCAGAAAAAAATGCTTCTAGAAGCTTCTGACAATCAGGCAAGTCAGGAGGGATCACCAGAGGCTTTTAAAGGGATTTTTTCCCCCCTACAACTTCTTCGGCTGAAGAGGTTGCAGAAACAAATGCTTTTAGAAGCCTCTGAGATCCCAGCTCAGCCGCGCGATCAGCAGAGGCTTTCTTTTACTTTTAAAAGCATTTTTTCAGCCGAAGAGGTTGCAGAAAAAATGCTTTTAAAAGTTAAAAAAAAAAAGGCCTCTGATGAGGCAGGGTAAGCGAGCAGTGATCAGACCGAGGACTGGTTCGGGGGCGTGGGCAGCCAGTGTTATTACTGGTTCTCCAAACTACTGAAATTTTTTACTATTGGTTCTGGTGAACTGGTACGAACTGGGAACAACCCACCACTGATTCCTCAGCCAGCTTTGTAAAGTCCACAAGTCTAAAAGTTGCCAAGGTTGGAGACCCCTGGCCTAAATGGCACTTGGCCATGAGGAAGTCTCTAATCTGACCTCGATCTTGCTAGCCACCCAGAGTTGCTTTGGATAGTGAGTTGGACAGCATATAAATTTAATAAACAAATAAATATATATGAGCTTCTGAGGATGGGAAAGATGATACGATGTATAAGCAATAAACAACAACTACCTGTCATGTAACACCAAAGACATAACAACTGTCAATAAGGAGAACAAAAAAGTCTGGATAGTCAATAATACAGAATAGAATGGAATGGAATGGAGCAGAGTAGAGTAGAGTGGAGTGGAGTGGAGTGGAGTGGAGTGGAGTGGAGTGGAGTGGAGTGGAGTGGAGTAGAGTGGAATGGAATGGAATAGAATAGAATAGAATAGAATAGAATAGAATAGAATAGAATAGAATAGAATAGAATAGAATAGAATAGAATAGAATTCCTTATTGGCCAAGTATGATTGGACACATAAGGAATTTGTCTTTGGTGAATATGCTCTCAGTGTACATAAAAAGACAAGATACATTCGTCAAAAATCATAAGGTATAATACTTAATGATAGTCATAGGGTACAAATAAGCAATCAAATTATACTAGGAAACAATATCAATATAAATCATAAGGATACAAGCAACAAAATTACAATCATGCAATCGTAAGTAGGAGGAGATGGGTGATAGGAACGATGATAAGATTAATAGATAAGATTAATGCAGATTTAGTGAATAGATTGACAGTGTTGTGGGAATTATTTGTTTAGCAGAGTGATGGTGTTCGGGGAAAAAATATTCTTGTGTCTAGTTGTTCTGGTGTGCAGTGCTCTTTAGTGTCATTTTGAGGGTAGGAATTGAAACAGTTTATATCCAGGATGCAAGGGGTCTGTAAATATTTTCACTGCCCTCTTTTTGACTTGTGCAGTATACAGGTCCTCAATGGGGGGCATTTTGGTAGTAATTGTTTTTTCTGCAGTTCTAATTATCCACTGAAGTCTGTGTCTGTCTTGTTGTGTTGAAGAACCAAACCAGACAGTTATAGAGGTGCAGATGACAGACTCAATAATTTCTCTGTAGAACTGTATCAGCAGCTCCTTGAGCAGTTTGAGCTTGCTGAGTTGGCACAGAAAGAACATTCTTTGCTGTATTTTTTTAAATGACTTTTTGATGTTAGGTGTCCATTTTAGGTCTTGAGATATGATAGAACCTAGAAATTTGAAGGTTCTCTGGTGATACTGTGTTGTCTAGTATTGTAAGAGGTGGTAGTATGGGAGGGTTTCCCCTGAGGTTACCACCATTTTTACAGTTTTGAGTGTGTTCAGTTCCAGATTGTTCCTGTCGCACCATGAGGCTAGTTGTTCAACCTCCTGTCAGTATGCGGATTCATCGTTGTCTCAAATGAGACCAATAAGTACCTGGAGACAGCAGAAAAGAAAAGAAAAAACTGGAGAAAATCCCAAAGACAAAGATCTACAAATAGAATTATGAGATTCATAGGTGCTGATAATGCCTTCGACTGATGATTAGAAACAAACTGGTATTAAATGCAATTGTTAAGAAGATGTTGCATTGTGAATTGGGTCATTTAGTGGGTGTATTCATAATGTACTTGTATTTCAGGATGAGCTTTAAGGGTAGAAATGAAATGTAATAATATATTCAATATAGGGTCTGTAAGATTAATGTAGAGTACATAATCTGCTTCAGTTCAGTGGAAGCTGTACTAAATGTGTGTTTGTGTGAGTCTCTATGTGAGATTAAATAATGTAAAACTGATTGCTGTTTTAGAACATCTGCTGTATGAGCAGTCTAAGATATAGAATATATTCAATCCTTGTTTAAACTTTCAGAAGATTCAAGAAATGTTATGTCTATGAACATGGACCCTGATCTGTGACTTCCCAAGTGGAACTGAAGAGATTCCAGCTTTAGTCAAGTGAGGCCAAGACTCTAAAACATGACATCTGCATACTTCCATAATACTCACTTAAGAAGTACGGTGTACCACATTTCTGATATTACGAGAGATTACTTGATGACAAGCACATGACAATATTATGTGCTTACCAAAGATACTGGGAATGCATTTAATATTAAGTTTCCTCTCTCTTCGTTTAAAGGGTAAGCAAGCAACAAGAAAAAGCTTTAAAAGGCAAGGTCTAAGGGTGGGTAGATAGCAAAATCCTTTGAAATCTTTTGAGCACCACATCATATTAAACGACAACCCACCAAAAAGCCTTTGAAGCATTTCAAGCAAACTCCTTTGAGACACAGGCATATTTTCCGAGACATGTTTGTAGGTTAAAGAACAATGTCCCAGACTTGTTTACAAAGCAGCAGAACAGCTGTTGCGAGCCACTGGCCCCCCTTTGGACAGACAAGATGTATTTGGATCCATTGAGCTGAGCAGCATGGCGATCTTTCAACAGGGATTGACTAGTGGCAGCGCTGAAAGCATTGCCAGGCTCAAGAATGGTTAATGATGTTCACCATATTTCTGTTCTGCTTCATTTCTAAAAAACCATCATTATTAATCACTGGCAAAGGATGTCCTGAAATACCAAGTAGTTATAGAATTCTACACTTGATATCTATGTTATTGAACAAATGTGGGATCTGTCTGCCTATTGCTGAATCCATTACTGGATGGAAATGTTTAGGAGAAAAGACTACATCAGTCTTAGCCTTCAGATAAGGTCCCAGTGGAATGTTGACCACTGTTTTTTTAATATAGTCCATGCTCCTAGGTCGATGATCTTAATGTACTTATCTTTACCAAAGAAAAGTAAACAGGATTCCTAACTTTAAATTTCATAAAGCATGCTATGAACTGCAATGGTACAGTGTATGCTATGCAGCATTACAGTTCTCAGTTTAAAAATCCATTCCTCTCTAACTACTGTATAGGTAAAACAGATTCTAATCTATAACTCTGGGTTGCTGGAGTGAGTTGGTGTATGGATACTACTTAGTTCAATGGTCCAATAGTGTAAGACAATTTCCTTTATTGGAGTTTGAAAACAAGCACCATTATATTCTTTATCCAATGGATAAATGAAGCCAGCACCTGACTGATCTTCTCTGAGCTTAAAGGTTTAGGGTTGACTCTGGTTAATATTTGGACTGGGAGTCTCACAAGCCATTCCAGGGTTGCAGGCTAGATTGGAAAACTGAAAAAGTGTTCAATAATAATAATAAATAATAAAAGACAATAATAAATTGTTTCTGTGTTGTTGCCATGAAAGGTATTGGATATATAGAATGAACCAGTGCCTGAATGGAGGCATTCTTTAGTTTCCAGGCACACAAGCTTAAATGATCTTTCAGGCTAATCTCAGGTTGGGAAGAGATACGTCTGGACAAACATGGAGAAGAGGAGATTTTACCCAAAACTGATGGAAATAGCCCTGGTGAGCCTAAGGTATAGATTTCCAAATTCCAGATTCTGTAATAATTAAGAATATAAGCAGTAACTTATATTGGATCAATCCCCTGATCTATTTAATTCAGCAGTCTGTTTCACATTGACCAATCAGCAGCATGAGGGAGTTCCTTCATGTCTCAGCAGATGGATTTCAGAAGCAGTCACACTGCTATTAAGGCCAATAACCACTGATTCCCAGAATTCCACCAAAAAGCCCAAATCCTTTTTTGAAGCCACAAAGCTTGTGCAGGCAGAAATTCAGTTAAGTCAACAACTTCCATAATCATTTTCTACGGATAGATCTGACAGATTGCTGCCTGATGCATACCAAGGTAATTCCTATCATTATGAAAGTGAATTTGTGCCATTAAAATGTCTGTCTATGAATTATTAGCAATAGCCATTCACAATACTTGACAGATGTAGAACTGCCATTCTTGCACAAGTAAAGTAATTAAAGTATGCAATATGATTAATAATACAGTCTTTAAATCAGATGAAAGGCTTGAACAAACTTAACTTTGTGAAAAATTACAGCTATGGTGTTTCATGGAGAAGAAAGCTTTGTACTGCACTTGCCCAGGCAAATGAACAATGCACATTTTCCTATGTTTCTTCTCTCTGATGCTTTTCAGTTCCCATATATTGCTCCTTTATTGCCAAATTATTTAAGGAAACATGAAGAGGTAAGGAGAGATGATAGACACAATGATGTGGGATTTGAAAGACATTGATAAGTGCAACATTACAACCTTTAAAAAAGCATTAGAATTAAATCTGTATAAGTGGAGTTGTTATCCTAAATCTTTTGCCAACTTAGCTGAGCTGGGAAAACCAAACAAGGTCAGCACTGCTTAATATTTAGATGATGGTTACCAGGAAACACTGACTGTTAACTAGGCTAGAAGTAAAATAAAGGCAGTGCAGAAGAAAACAGAACCCACTTCTGTCAAACACTAAGGTTCTACTCAGCTTGAAAGAGACTATAATTATAATTTGTGTTGTCCATGCATTACTATTGGTTCGCTTCTCTCTCTTGCGCGCGCTCTTCTACGCATGTGCAGAAGCGTTTTGATGACATCAGGGTCAGTGGGAGGAGCCTCCTGCCAATTTTACTATCAGTTCTATAGAACCGGTGCGAACCGGGGGCATCCCACCACTGCCATGTATAGTTATATACTGCAGGCATAATGTAGTGCGAGGGTGTCAAACTCGTAGCCTGTTGTCCCTGGATGCGTCATGTGCTAGCCATGCCCACCCTGGTTTAGCGAAGAGGGAAGAAGTTGTGATATTCATGTGACCGTGACAACAACGTGACTCCGCGAACTTGACTTCCCTGATCTAGCAGAATGTTTTTCAACTTTAGCAACTTTAAGATGTGTGGACTTCAACTCCCAGAATTCCTCAGCTGGCTTCTTAAAGTTGCCGAGGTTGAGAAACACTGTGCCAGAGTTTGAAAAGTATGGATAGGAATTCTGAATATGACATATAAATCTGAACAAAATGGCATGTAGAAACTCTAGGCCAGGGTTTTCAACCTTCACAATTTTAAGACATGTGGATTTCAATTCCCAGCATTTACTGGCTGGGGAATTCTGGGAGTTGAAATCCAACATGCCTTAAAAATCCCAAGGCTGAGAAACTCTGGTTTAGGCAGGGTATCATATTCTAACAACATTATTGCTAAATAAGCACATTTCAGAACTTGATAGAAGTTCTCATTTATTAACCTGCAAAAGAGAAGTGGCTTTACTTTTAATATGATAAACTAGCTTTTCCACTCTTTCTGGATTTTCTTTGGTTACTCATTTTATCTGCTTTCTTATTTATTGTTACCAATTTTGAACCACAGGAATGCAAGCCGTAATTTTTTTAATTAAATAAATGAAAATGAAATGCCCACCTGAATCATAATGCTTTCCTGAGTTTTGCTGAAATGGCACCATCTGGCACCCACCAGTTTTTATTTTACACATGACTAATTGTCTGTAGCTAGATTTAAAAAAAGAAAGAAAATATTCTACACTTTAAATATCGGCTGGGGGTGGGGAGGGCGGGGGGGGGGGCGGCGAGTGGGGGAGGGGAGGGAAGACATAAAAATGTTTCAAAAGAACCTAAGGCTGTAATGTTCTCATACTTCCATGTTACCACATGCTAGAAATAAATCCCATAGTACATCAGCTGGGTTTACTGAAGCTATGGACAACCAAGTGTATAAAGTCTTCCAGACTCGAATTAAGTGCACTTAAGGACTGTGAAATGTTGTGGCTTCATGGATTAAAGGGACAAGGAAAAGTGAATATCTGAGAAAGAAATTATATTTTCCTTAAAAAGGCACTAGCTTCTCTGCCATTGTAGATGGTCTTTCTTTCTAGAGTACTCAGCTTAATCTTGGAACCAGTCTATGATCAACACAGATCTGGGGATACATTTGTGATGAAACTGAATGCTACAGGGTGAAGAAGACGGCAAGAAATCCAGCCTTTAAACTTTGCATAGAAATTTCTTTTCTATTTTAGTTTATTGTTTCTATCAGTGAGCTGCCTTGTTCAATATGCCCTTCTGAATTGGCTTTTTCACCTGAAATGAATGGTACCCATTCAGAATCTGATGATAAGATTTCTTGCTACTTTTTAGTGGGAAGTTTATAAAACTGAACTGAAATGCATGCTGTTTAAGACGTAAGAGAAAACCCTATTAATTTGAATTAATTTGCAATATGAGCACATATCCCAGTTGAACATGCTGATATATCTTCCAGTAGAAGCACTTCTTATGCAGTGGAAGATCGCCATCACAGAGGAAAGGGGATGTTGTGACCTAGACTTCCTGAGTCATTAAAACACACGAGTAGTCCCCAAAACCTCTTTTATTGCAACAGCTGTGAATTACGTTCATTCACAGCTGAGTCCCAATTAATTGCAAAAAGTCCTTCAGGAGAAGTCCTTTGGGATAATCACCAACCTTTATCACCCTTGACACTCTGCCAAAGACCTACCTGGCAAAACCACACAGATTCCAGGATCAAACAGAGATGCCAACTGGGAACAGAATTAACACTGTTGCTTTCCTACAAAGGACCCACATGCCTTTGTTCCTCTTTTAAACCTTATGGGAGGGGCCAATCATCTCCAGGCCTTACTCCCAGGCCGTCCCTTTTGTTTCAACTGTTCTTGCCTTCTGGCATCTCTGCACATGCACGCACTGGGAACAGGCTCCTCCTGTTCCTCCACCTCTCTGATGTCCAACTCTGGAGGCTCTGGAGTCCATGCATGGCCCTGGTCCCATCTCGGCCTCTGACGCAGAGCCCTCGTACGAGCCTTCCCCAGACTCCAGGAGTGGCCGATGTTTTTCTTCAGCCTCCTCACTGTCCGACTCCACTGCCAGCTCTGCAGGCTGCTGGTGGACCACAACAAGGGAGGTCATTTTCAGGGATTCCTTTTTCCCCACAGTACTGCCCACGCTGAACCCGAGGACCCACCAAAACACCAAATTCCAGAATAGACTTTGGCCCTCAGAAAACTCCAAAGGAGAAATTGAAATCCCCAAAAGTATTCCCCATTCTCCTCTAATCAGCCTAGCAGTATTGTGGAAAGTGAAGTCCACCAGATTGATAGCCCATGAGACTGGGGAAGGTTGTTTTAAGGATTTTGTAGTTGAAACTGAAAACCTACTCAGTATTACTAGTATTACTAATATTATAAATATTAATAAATTTATTTTATTTTAGGGCACTATGTACATAGATTCTTAATCCACTTAACCATGAACTAAGTTAAATTTCCTTACTAGTGAACACAATCATATTAACTGCTCACCTTTTGGAAAAAACATTGTCCACAAAATGTCACAAGGCTTCATGATATCATTAGATCTTTCCTTTTGTAGGAGGCTATTGCAGACCAGTTAATACATATCCAGTACGGGATAAGTAGTTTGTGCTTCCAAAGAGCTTTGTAATAAAGAAGTGCACATCTCTTTCTCACTCTCCATCTCCCAATCACAGTTTCTCTGTGACTTTTTTTCTTGGAGACTTTACTAAGTGAATGACAGCATTTAATGGGTTTTTTGTGTTCCATGATGACAAGATGGGATTATGTTAGTTTAACTCTATGCAAGGCTAGGTCTGTTTTGGACCAAATGTATTCCTTCCTTCCTTCCTTCTTTCCTTCTTTCCTTCCTTCCTCCCTCCCTCCCTCCCTCCCTCCCTCCCTTCCAACAGATAATTTGAAAAGTCAAATCACCAGCGTCTCAGGATTGTACCAGCCCCATTGAGATGATAGCAGAAAGAACATGAAATGTTTTCGTCTTCATACAGAACAATTTGGCACAAACAATGCTTCTTCCAAATAGCAGCATTTTTCTTCTATACAAAGTCAACTTAAACAATTGCTGTAATAAATTTCCTTTCTTTGGAAACTGCTGCTGATGCTGCACTGTCTCTCAATCAAAGACCATGACAAAGGAAAGCCTTTGAAGTCTACAAATCAAATGGGTCCAATTCTTCTCCGTCACTTACCGTATTGTTTCATTTGCCTTCCTTCTTATCCAGCAGGTGGTATTTGTTTCCAAAATTATTTATTACTCGTGACACATGGCAAGCTAACATTACATCTCCATCTTAGTTCATGGATGATTTTATTTTTGCTTAACAGTATGGTCCTTACAAACCTGGTCTCGGGCAGAAAGTTTGCATAAAAGCCAGTGGTGAAATTCAAATTTTTTACTTACCAGTTCTGGGGGGTGCGGCCTGGTGGGCATGGCTTGGTGGGCATGGCAGGGGAAGGATACCACAAAATCTCCATTCCCACCCCACTCCAGGAAAGGATACTGCAAAATCTCCATTCCCACCCCACTCTCGGGGCCAGCCAGAGGTGGTATTTGCTGGTTCTCTGAATTACTCGAAATTTCTGCTACTGGTTCTCCAGAACTTGTCAGAACCTGCTGAATTTCACCCCTGATAAAAGCTGTATGCAGCTTCTTCTCACCCCCCTTTTTACAGCTCTGGAATCTTTTCCAAAACCTTCTGTCCTGTTCTAAAACCATGAAAAGAAGGTCCTGATTTCTCCTTCAGGCTCCAAAGGATGAGAGTTTTCGTCACAATACAGGTTCTCTGGAAGGTTCTACTTATGTTTACTACCGGTTCGCAGTGGGGCTGTGTGCGTGTGCTTGCTTCACTCGCGTGCATGCACACTCTTCTGTTCATGCGCAGAAGCGTTTTGATGACGTCGGAGTCAATGGGCAGAACCTCCCACCGGTTTTTACTACCGGTTCTATAGAACCAGTGCGAACCGGGGGCAACCCACAACTGCAGTGAACCGAATTAAAAAGGCAGCTTGAGATATCTGATACAAGTTAGAGATACTATAATACCGTGTTTCCCTGAAAATAAGACCCTGTCTTATATATTTTTTTGAACCCTGAAATAAGCGCTTGGCCTTATTTTCAGGAAGGTCTTATTATTTTGAGCTGTGTGGAAAAAACCGGAGGAAATGAAGGGGATCGGCTGTGCATGCGTTTAAATATTTTTGGGGAGGGCTTACTTTCAGGGGGGGCTTATTTTAGTGCATGTGCTCAAAAGCCCTTATTATCAGGGGATATCTTATTTTAGAGGAAACAGGTTACTAAACGGTGCTTCATTCAATCTACCTGTTAAATGTTGCAATCACACAAAATAAAAGTCATATTTAGTTATTCATTCTTAAAACTGAAGTGGGAATGGCTGCTGCTTAGCAAGATTTGTTTGTGAAATAGAAAATGTAGAAGAGGGAATAAAGAACCCCCATCTACACATATGAAGTTTTGGGACTGTGGTTTTTGCTTCTTGATTTTTCTTATAGCCAAAGCACTGATAATAAATGTAATAACTGGTTGGGCAAAACTCAGTGTAGTTGTCCAATGCCAATGAAATTAACTGAATGGCTAATGTAATGAATATATCAATTAATTTCTTATTCTAGCAGCTTGTGACTGTTGGTAACATGATGAATGAATAAGTTGCGGAAATTAATTGTTGCACATGTAATTTTGTGAGTATAACAATGTAGGCTAAAAATTCTTTCTTTCGCTCTCTCTTTTTGCCCTAGGGTCAATCCACTTACTTCACTCCATTAATTTTAGTGAAATTCATTTTTATTATATTCTGATGCACTAGGCCAGAATTTACTCATTTGCCTTACCTCAAAATCTTTTCCTACCAAAGTGATGGGATGCTTCCCCCCCCCTCACTCTGGGGCAGGACTTTATTGTCTTTTTTGTTATTTGGATCTTTGAGGGCATCAATGATTTGCCGAGAGTCCCCAACCCCTGGCCGAGGTCTGTGGCCTGCTAGGAACTGGGCTGCAGAAATGAGTGAAGCCCCATCCACTCATGCACGGGATCCAAGACATCATGCAAAAGCATGCCTCCCCCCACCCCAGGCCATGGAAAAACGCTCCACAGAACTGGTCCCTGATGCTCAAAAGGTTGGGGGCCACTGGTTTAGTGACACAGTGATATCAGTAGGTATAGGATTGGAAGTTTTCAGTCAACTTTTTCCTCCTTGAGCATTTGAGGAAGGCTTATAGCAGAAAACGATATGGAAAATCATAGTGGTAATAAGGAGTAATCTTATTTGTAAAAATAATGAAACACGGGAAGCGGATTTTACTTCTTTTGGAATAAAATGTGGAATGTGATTCATTTCTCAGCACCCTGAATTAAAAAAAGAAGTAATTTTTTTGGGTGGGATGAATATATACAGTACACATGATGTTTATCTGTGGATTTTGAAACTATTTTTGAATAACAAATAATGCTGAAAAATCTCATAAAAGTGGCATGGAAACAAAGAGACATGTCAAGTCTTAATTTCGAAGGCTTCTTACTGAATTCAGAGATTAATTCTTCTATAAGTGTGCTGAGGGCAATTCTCCACTTAAATGAAAATGAAAACCAAGAAGAATGTATACATTCTTCTCCTTCAAATATGTGTCTGTGAATAAAATTCAGATCTGTTTCCTTTTGTGTTGTTAATTTGTATGTTTGATCCCATCTGGAAGTACTAAACTATATATCTGATTTCAAGAGTCTCAGAAACAGGATGTGTTTGATGAATTAGAAACCAATAATCTCTGTGTAAATGAAGATGAATGGAAGAAAACGTTCACAGATTAAAATGTATAATGAAATAATTATAATCTATAATAAAACCGTTATGTTGTATAAAGTAACCTGAGGCTGATTATATATCGAGTGAAGAAACTAGATGGAACAACAATTAAAAGTTTAATTGGATTAACTAAGATACCCAACAATGCTTTGTTCATACTTGTTGGTACTAGTAACGTAAGAACTTTGCTGAACCATCTATTGCAGCTTCTAGTTGCTAATAGTGGTTTACATCCCCCTTTTCTTAGACATTATGAGATTGAGACATCAAAGAGAAAGCATGTCAATGTTTCTAAAACTGAGTTTGTATAATCTTTAAAAGTTATTGCAGTGCAAAAAGAACATATCGAAATAAGTCCCACTGGGGATTATAGCCTAAATCTAAAAAAAGTAGTATCAATGCATCTTCTTCCAGATGTCCTAGAACTGAAATTTCCACTATCTTTTACCTTTTGCATTTCTGGTTGGGGTTAATGCAATTCAGAGCAACATCATTTAGAGAGCATGCATTATCATTCTCTGCTCCAGGTAATTCAGAAGAGTTTTATTCCTAACCCAAGAAATAAATAAAAGAAGGTATTATTGAAGAGGTAGAAAGAATAGTGATTTAGTATTTCACGTTATATAGACTTGCTGTCTCCTCTGTGGCTCTGAAATTGTTTTCCCGTGCAATATGCATGCAGATTTAATTCTTACCACTACAAGACCATTATATCTTTTAGACATATATTTTCTTTTCACTTTTTTTATCGAATAGTACAGTTTTCTTGTGGTAACATTTATTGACCACATTAGTCAAAAGGGTTCATGAAGCTATCCTATTCCCCTCCCCCATGATTAAACCAGATGGATGGGTGAGATTGAAAAGAGAGAGAGAGAAGGACATAGAAATTGGCAATTATTCACTTGCAATGTGTTTGAATGGAATGCTTTTATGATACTTGCTCTAAATTGCTCAGAACTGCAATGGATAACTGGACATGTAAAGTTTAATTGAAATATTGAAAATACATAGAACGGGATGCACTCTTTTAGGTCTGAGATAGGCATTTGTCTGGGCATCTGACCCCAGTGCTGTATGTGCCCCCCCTTTAAAAAAAAATTGATTTATATGCCACCCTTCTCTGGAGACTCAGGGTGGCTTACAATGCGTTAAGCAATAGCCTTCATACTTTTGTATATTTATACAAAGTCAGCTTATTGCCCTCACAGACTGGGTCCTCATTTTACCTACCTTAGAAAGGATGGAAGGCTGAGTCACCCTTGACACTCCATTGTGGCCCTTGACCACTCACTTTGTGGCTTTCAGACCCCAAACCTACAGTATGCAACCCTGGGCTGCATACTGTAAAAATACGGTGTTTTTAGATCCACACCTCTACAATTACAGTCTGTTGCTTGCATTTTGGCATGCCCTATTTGGTGGTGTAATGGGATGAGCTCCTGTTACTTCTCCCAGCTTCTGCCAACCTAGCAGTTCAAAAGCACATTAAAAAATTCAAATAGAAAAATAGGGACCACCTTTGGTGGGAAGGTAACAGCGTTCCGGGCACCTTTGGTGTTTAGTCATGCCGGCAACATGACCACGGAGACATCTTTGGCCAGTGCTGGCTCTTCGGCTTTGAAACGGAGATGAGCACCACCCCCTAGAGTTTGGAATGACTAGCACATATGTGCGAGGGGAACGTTACTTTCCTTATTTGGTGGCAATAAAAAAGTATAATGCATGGTGCAATAAAAAAGTATAAAAGTATAATGCATGGTGCAGTCGGCCAAACAATGTCGGCCTGGTGGCCCCTAGGGGGAGAGCCTTCTCTGTGGGGGCACCTACTATCTGGAATGAGCTCTCCCCGGAGATAAGGAAGATCCTGGATCTGTGCACCTTCTGCTGCCCTCGCAAGACCTTTTTATTTCACCAGGCGGGCCTGGCCTAATCTTTTCCCTCTTTCTTTTTAATATGTAAATTTTAAATTGGTTTTTAAATGATTGGGGTGTTTTAATTTGTCTGGGCCAAATTATTTAATCTGCTTTTATTCTATTTTTAAATTTTGTATTGTGTATTTTTATTGTTTGGCTGTTCACTGCCCTGAGTCCTTCGGGAGTAGGGTGGTATATAAATCAAATAAACATAAACATAAACAAACATTTAATAGAAACCAAACAAAATTATGAAAGGTATTAATGAAGATGATCCCATCAGGATCTTTAAGCACGTGTATGAAAGATACTAATTATTTCCTCCAACACTATATACAAAGGGTTATAAACTGATGGCTGAGGCAAGATACAGAAATGCTCTCAGCTCAGTTCAAATTCTCTGTCTTGGCTAATATTATTAAGCTATGGAATGGAACCACAGTTAACCATATGCTAAATGCCATAAACAGGGCAGGCCTGTCAAGGCCAGGCTAGTAGGGAAGGCAGGCGAAAATAAATTCTTCTGAAAGGATAACATGCCTCCCACCATGAAGAAACGAGGACGGACAGCCAGGGGCAGTTCATTGCCCAATGATTGACACATGTCCTGATCTAAGACAACAGGGGCAGCTGAGCCATCTCTCTCTGTCAACTCGATTGAGCTGAATCAGACCCTTCAACTGAGGCTGCATTGCAATACAAGGACTTAATAAGCTTAATATACTTAATAAGAATGTTGACCTATTCATTTGAGCAATGCTTCTATCATGGAGAAGGCTATGTGGTACTCTATACATTAATCAATAACCATTGGGTTGCTAGGGGGGATGCTTCCTTCCTGTCCATCACATAGTTCAGTTGTAAGCAACTCTTTGTCCAAAGCATGATTTCCCAGAAAAATCCACCATTTTTAAAGTCCAGTTATAAAATATCTTCCAAGATCTATTAAAAGTATTGGTAATTCTATTCCTCCATGAATAGCATGATTTCCGAGTAATTATATTTATTTATACGTTGCTCCCAGAAAAATCAGCCCATCATGGTTTACAGCATTAATAGATAATGAAAACTTTCGTTAACAGAAACAAATAATGGTAGATAGCCACCAATACATCACAAAGGAAGAAAATGCCTGTATATAAAATTGTGTTTTCAAATTGCATTTAAAAGCGAACAGAGAAAAATAAAGGATAGGCAGACAAATCCATAACATTGGGGTTGCTGTATAGGAAGATTTCCAGTGAAATTCTTCCCGTATAGGATCCTTGGAAGGCACCCTCGAGCACTGTTGAATGGGCCTGAGTGCATAGTTGGTCTTTTAGGTAGAAAGGTCCCAAGCCATAACAAACACTTAACAAGTTTTAAAGAAAGACTTTGAATTTGGCTCAGAAAAAAATGGGTAACCAGTGAAATTGAGCAAGGAGTGGAATCATATGTCCTCAATGAGAAATACTCAACAGAAGTTTGGCTGACACATTATGGATCTGCTATAGCTTTGGAGTTTCCTTCAAAGGCATCTCCACATAAAAGCACAAGACAATCATCTATTCAAGAAGTACCCTGAGTGTGGTTCAAAGAAGTGAGATCAGTCTTATCCAAGAAGCATCAAGCCTGGTAAGCAGTTGCATCAGACAGACAGAAATGTACACCACTGTTCTACCTGAGCAGATCCAGGAGCAGATCTAAAGTGTTGCCTGTTCTTTCAGAAGAACATCTGAAATCAACAGATCTTTTTAAAATATATTTTATTATTATTTTTTCTTAATATAAAATGCAAATAGAGATAAAGACAATGGGAAAAAGGGAGAAGAAACAGGATAGAGGAGACAGAATGAGAAATAGGGGATTTAAAAAAAAAAGAAACTAAAAGCAGTGACTTCTAACTTTTTTTGTGGGGGGGTACAGTAAGATACTTAGAGAAGTTATAATATCAACTTTAGTTAAATCTAATAGTAACAACTAGCCTTTTCTATAGCAATAACCCACTTTCAATTTTTTCTCTTTTATTCAGGAAGTCCAGAAGTGGTTTTTAAGTAACCATAAAATTATGTATATTTGAAATCAAAGGGTTTTGAATAATCTGATTTGGGGACAAGGATGTTAGTTTCTTTTAATCCTAATTGGAAACATGAGATTCATTTATATTAGTTTATTGTTATGTATCTTGAATATTATTTTCTTCTCTTTTATCCTAGTCTCTTTTTTCTTCTTCCGTAGACTAATTCTTTTCCTAAATAAACCAATGGCTGAAATAAGTTCGGGTAAAGCAGAAGCCAATGGAGTGGAATATGATCAACCATGTTTACCAATGAATTTTCAAGGCAATTTCTTGTTTTATTTTTTTTCAGGCTAATTTCACAGGCTTATTTCCTACTTCTTTTAAGATCCTCATTTTTGTTGAGGGGTTTTCATGTAAATGAAATCAACCAAACATTTGTGATAAAGAACGAGAGATAAAAAAAATAAAAGACATCTCAGAAGGAAGTCTTTCCATTTAGATGTAAACAATGGTGCGATTGAAATAATTTAACAACCGGTTCTCTGCCCAGCTGAGTAGGCGTGGTTTGGTGATCATGTGATGTTGTGGGCGTGGCCAACTCAATGTCACTCACGTTGATGGGCGCTTCGCCTTAGCTGTTACAATGTAATAAGGGTTAACCAGAGAGGCAGTTTCTGTAAGCAAGGCAATAAAATTTAGGCTAGAAACAACACCAGAATGTTTCCTTCCTGTCTTCCTTATAGGATTAGCCATGTAAAGTGAAAAAAACAAACAAAATAAGATTTCTTCCAAGAACTGGTTCTCTGAACTGCTTAGAAAGTTAACAACCGGTTCTCCAGAATAGGTGTGAATTGGCTGAATCCCACCACTGCATGTAAAAGTCTGCTGGAACATTACAAAAACATGCTAAAATGTTGATCTGAACCAGCCAGCCAAGAAATGTTGCTTTTTCCTTTGCCCAGCAGAATGACAGTCAGAATGATTGTCTGTTGCTGGAAAACAGATTTATACAAAGGCACTTTGCCTCTCTGAACTGTCTCATCCTCTGTTCATTGGTAAATGGAATAAATTCACTCAGTTGAAAACAGCATTTTGTGAATGGCTGAGAAGGGAAGTGGCAAGAAGCTATTCCGTGATTTCAAAGCAAATGAAAGTATTCAGAAAATTTTAATCTTTATTTAATAAGGGTATCTGGGAGAATGTCGAAAATGGAAGTGGTCATCAAATGACTTTCTGGTTTAATGTTTTTCTGCTCAGTATAGAGATAGAGAGAAACCTCATTGCGTTGTTAGCTTTTATGATGAAAATTTGATTCTAATGGAAAGATTTCCGACCATCCTATAACATTCCTCTGATTTATTTATCGTAGTCCATTATTGCAGCACTTGAAAATGATTGTGATCTCTACTCTTCCTTTTACTTTTTCCATGTTGAAAAATATCTGGACTGAAATATAAACTTTCTGGGATTTTAAAATGATTTGGATCTTGGTATAGGGCATAAATGATTAGGAAGTTATATTTTGGATCTCATGGAAACAACACTTCATTGATATTTCATCCCTCATTTGCAAAATGAAATGAAAACAGCGGTACTACAAATTGATTTAGGAGTAAACCCTACTGAATATTTTTTTAAAATAGTTTTTATTGAACATTTTCCAAGTTTAAAAACCAGAAGTAATACAGAAAAAAGGAAAAAGAAAAAAAAGAAAAGAATAAAATATAAATACAAACAAATAAAAAACACTAGGAACCCTACTGAAGATAATTAGCATTATGGGACAATGTTATCAATAAGCGATACAGGGCTGACCATTTCATGGTTTCCCAAAACACATTTTGCAGTTTTCTGATATTATGCTCCTGATATTGGGCAGGAACTCAGTTGAAAACATAAGAAGGAATCAAGGTTTTGTAGCCATCCTCCATGACAGATTGACAGATTAACAGAGTTGGAAGGGACTTTATAGGTCATCTAGTCCAACCCTCCGGTCAAGCAGAAGACCCTACAACGTTTCTGACAAATGGCAGTCCAATCTTTTCTTGAAAGTCTCAAGTGATGAAGCTCCCACCACTTCCGAAGTAACATTCATGTATAATAAGGAATTCATTTCCCACTCCTTATAAAGAGCTCCTAGAGACTTTAAAGAAAGCCTGAATTCTAATGATTTGCATGGGGAGCTTCTTATTTAGTCGAGAAAGGAATTATGGCTTAATTGCCACCTTGACTTAGGTTATGAATTAATAAAGGCAGGATAAAAATCAAATAGATAGTTGGATAGACAGGCAGGCAGGCAGACAGATAGCCAGACAGCATGGTATTACCTATAGCATCAGAAAGATGGGAATTCAATATAGATTGGGAAGAGCAACTTCCATGACCAAAGCTTGACTTGGAGCCATTTTGTAGATTTGTGTATGACTTCTACTTGTTGATCTACAGTTGAGATTGGAAAGAACCCTACAGTCTCTCAGTTTCTTCCATCAGGAGTCTGAAAATCTATTTCTTTTTACCAGATATTGGAGTTCTGAAACCAGAGAAGAATAAGATTGAGAGGTTTCTTTGGCAGCTAAGTTCTCTTCCTCAAAATGAACCCCCTTATTCATTTTTAAAGGCAAGCCAGGCATACAAAACAAGTAATAAGCCAATTTAAGTTTTAAAAAGGAAAGCTTCCTATTTATTCAGAAATAGAGGTGTTCACTGAAATACATAAAAGCTCATAAATCTGATCTCTCAGCTTTTCCAGACAAGAAATTGTACATAATTTTGTTTGTTTGTTTGTTTAATGTTTATGCTGCCTATCTCACTGTCAAGCAATACTGTTAACAACATTTGTTTATATGTACCTTGTTGCAGATGAATGATGCAAAAGGTATACATATAAACATCCATCTAAACTTTATATTATACTGTATATTATGTTTAAATCAGTATTTCTCAACCTTGACAACTGATGTGGACCAGTGTTGGGATTCAATTTTTTTTACTACAGGTTCTGTGGGCGTGGCTTGGTGGGCGTGGCATGGCTTGGTGGGCATGGTTTGGTGGGCATGGCAGGGGAAGGATACTGTAAAATCTCCAATTCCCTCCCCACTCCAGGGGAAGGTTACTGCAAAATCCCCATTTCCTCCTGATCTGCTGGGACTCGGGAGGCAGAGAATAGATGGGGGCGGGGCCAGTCAGAGATGATATTTATCAGTTCTCCCAACCTGCTGAATACCACCTCTGATGAGGACAACTTCCAGAATTCCCCAGTCATCATGTTGGAATTTGAAATCTACATATCTTAAAGTGGCTAAGGTTGAGAAACACTGATCTATATCAAAGCTACTAAAGATGAGGGCTTAGATTGCTTTTTTAAAATGCCTACTTGAAATGCAGATAATGAAAACTATCTAAACGGTTTATTCATCATAAATGAATTAGATAGATTATATGGAACTTAATTATTTCCTTGGTATTGTTAATGTTCTTTTTAAAAATCCAGAATAATATTCCAGGCCAGCAGTAGTGAGATGATTAATAACTTATTTCACTTGTTATAACTATTGCATTTTAATTTGATATAGTAGGAAAACGATGATACCGGTAATGAATTTTGGAAAATAACATCTTGTTTTCTCTAGGTTCTCCTGTTTGTCAGGTGGATGTCATTAACATTTAATAAAGATCTAAACTTGGCCTTGGTCCAGGGGATATCATTTAGACTACTGTTCTCAGTGGAACAGTGATATTTTTGATGTCCATATGTTTCACTGAATAGCATATACATCTTTTCAAGCCCTACATGCACAATCCATGTTAATTATATAAAGATCACAATTATTTAAAAATAAAATAAAAGATATATTTCTCTCCCCCCCACTCTTGAAAATAAACTTGTTTAGCTTAAAAGTTCCAGCCAAATGTAGCAATTAACAACAATTATGTCCAATATTATTCAGTGATCCTAATGTTTTAATAATCTGACTTTCAGCCAAAGAGAATAAAAGAGAAGATTGGCAGTTTGAGACCTAAGCACTCCATGACATGGTAAGCTCTTGTTCTTATCTCAGCTCCTGCCAACCTAGCATTTCGAAAGCCTGCAAATGCAAGTAGATAAATAGGTACCATTTTGGTGGGAAGGTAACAATGTTCTGTGCAACCTTGGCATATAGTCATGCTGGCCACTTGACCATGGAAGTGTTTTGGGACAATGCTGGCTCCTTTGGGTAAGAAACAGAGATGACCTAGAGTCAGACTCTACCCCCTAAACTCACACACTACTGGTCAGGACAAAACTTTAGCTTTTTAATTTAAGAATCATTAGCATTTTGGACTATTTCATTGTTTACAAACATATGGAAAGGACATAGTAGAAGGCAGAGTTTAAACACACCAATAAATCACTGTTCAATTGTTCCCATTTTTTTTATATCTCTCATGGTCATTGGCATCCTTCAGTCTCAAGAGACAATGGTATGGTGCTCTGGAAAGAGGTCCTAAAACAGCATCTAAGAGCCACCCTGAGTCTCCAGAGAAGGGTGGCATATAAATTGAGCCAATAAACCAATCTGGTGTATGACTAAAAAGGCCAGTTTGAGAGTCTCATACATCTCTCATAAATGATAGTTCTTCAAAATCTCAATTTCCTGTGTTGCTTCTCTAATGTTGAGCACCAAGGTCTGCCTGTTTTTCAATGTGAAAAAGTGTGGAAAGGGACCCTCTCAAAGATAAATATGGTTTACTTTCTTTGCATAACTTTTAATAGATCCAACTGTTTATTAAACATGTAGTGTTAAATCTAGAGAGCTTCTTGTGCATCAGGTTTTCCTGTTTTTATTCTGCCACAAACTGATCCTAATCCCTTGGACTTCCAAAGGATTCTGTTTATACACTTTTACTTAGATATGTTGAGTTTGTTTGGATGTCTGAACCAAGGAATTTGCTGTGTTTTTACAATTCCACATTCAGTTGATTTATTCAGACTCAATTCGAAACTCAAGATTGCTGTTTCCTATTCATTCACAAAATGTAAGGGGAATAGTTTAATAATAAGTTCTTACAGAAACTCACTGCTGCACTATTGACATTTTCATTTAATTCAAAACAGACTGAGAGCAGAAAGCAATAAAAAAAGTCAAGATGATGGCCATAATAATACAATTGAAGCTCCACCTGTATTTAATGTGCAGTAGATGCCTTTCTGATGGCTCTATTCACAGATATAGTAAACCCCATAATGCTGTTCTTGGTTCTCTTCATAAAATAGTTGCTGAACATATTGTGTCAACAGACATGAATACTTATGGATTCTGATAGTGAATAGATCCAGCCCGATATACTCTATTTAGCTTCAGCAAGATTGCTGCAATATATGTTTTCAGATCTAAGTAGGTCAGGTATGTATCCATATTCATACATTCTGCATTTGGATGTTTGCTTGTTTCTAAAATATTGAATGTCTGAAGTGTTCCAGGATCTTCTCAGTAAGTTAGCATGTTTGAGGCATGGCAGCTTTTTCATATCCAGGCAAAAAGATAGATTAGTTTCCTCTAATATGCATCTTGAATCTGTTTACTTGATGTATCTTGTACTATATCCAGTGCATTCAGGAGAGACTGGAGGCTTATGTGTGACATTAACATTTCTGATTAGGATTTCCTCAGAGGGAAGAAAGACAGAAAGTTTTTGCATATGGAAATGAAACCATCTGTAAATCCTGTAGGGTGAAAGGGAACAATTGTGGATAGCTTGCCATCCTATTGATTTATGAATCTTCTTCTTTTCAGTCATCTCAGAAAGCCTTGTGTCCTTAGCCATGCTGATTAAACATGACGTTCCCCTATCATCAGCTCATACTTAATATTCCTCAAACTATGCAGCTTTGTGGCTCTCCTTCTCATCACATGGACACAAATCATGCAAGGGGAGAAAAAAAAGGCACAACCCCATGGGTATATTACACACACTATCAATAAGCAACTTGCCATTAGCAGCATGATGACTTCTTAGAAATATTCAGGAAAAAATGTATGCAATCCCGTTCTCATTGTCTTGGGCTTAATGCATGGTCTGGAATAAAAATGTTATGAAAATTAGTGTTGGTTGCTCTCACCAGCCACTATTCTGTCATAAATAGCCGTTCAGTTTACATATACATGCGCCTAACCCCCCACTCCTTTCCCAAAAAACATAAAATGCTCAGTAAGCTGGGTTTTAATTAGCGAAGTGCTAACTAATGAGCATCTAAATCCATCCAGTATCATCTTTTGAGTATTAACTCAGAAATTGTAGGGTTTTATGAATTCATGTCAGGCCTTGAGGGTACATTTTGAAAGCACTGCACAGACTTTTAGCCATGCAAATCCTATTACATCAACGGGAGAAGTGTGGCTAAAACCTATGCAATGCTTTGGAAATGATATACTCATTAATGTAATCTGAACACAGGTTAGACCTGTTGATTCCTTTACTTTTTTTTCTGGAGAAGGAAAAAAAGGGGTAAGAAAGGAAAGAAAAAGAGAGAGAAAGAGAAGAAATTTTGAATATCATGTTGGGAATATGTGTGCTGGGAAACAATGTGATTTGGAATCAGGAGAATCATTGTGTAATAATGTGGATGAGGGTAGGTTTTTGCTCTTATATATATTTCATAGTAAGCAGCTGTTCCCATGTATTTATGGGGTTTTTTTTTAATTCTAGGATTCGTTGTATCCTGCTTACAAAAAAAAAAAAAAAAAAAGAAAAGAAAAGAAAAGAAAAGAAAAAGAAAAGAAAAAAATCTAATTATTTTGAGAATGCTGAACAAAAAAGAGTAAAGTGTTATAAGAGTGGACGTATTAAGAAAAAGCATAAGCTTATTTGTATGACTTTGGTTTTTAAGCAGATTGATATATATATATATATATATATATATATATATATATATATATATATATATATATATATATATATATATATATATACATACACATACATACATACATACATATGTCTATTTTCTTACTTTTCGTAGGTTTAATGTGTGTTTTTCCTTTAAACCAGGTTTTTCCTACGTAGCCAAGATTTTTCTGGAACCACAATTGAGCGAAATCGCATTCACTACTTTCTGGGTTCTTTCTCCATCTTTTCATTCTGGCAGCAAGCAAAATTTTGTGCTGCATTCTGGGAGATCTATATAGCTATTTCTGGCTTGTTAGCCGTCCTCAGTAGGCCACACCCACATCTCATGCTCCTCCCTGTAAAGGCTCAATGTCTATTTTCTTACTTTTCATAGGTTTAATGTGTGTTTTTCCTTTAAGCTAGGTTTTTCCTACGTAGCCAAGATTTTTCTGGAACTACAATTGAGCGAAATCTAGGGTTGCCAGGTCTGCTTCCAAAAAATAGCGGACAAACGGGGGGGGGGGGGGGATGTTTAAGTAGTAAAAAAAAATTACAATTAAATTATAGATTTTCTTACAAACATTTTAACACGTATTAAAATAATCACTTCAAAACTTAACTTAAAATTCAAAACATCAAATATATTATAATAATACGTAAAATATTAAATTACATTTTACTTTGCTGTCATGTGTATTTTTTATTTGACTGCACAGCTTTGATCAATTCTTTGTGTTTAAGGAATAATTCTTTAATTTCAGTACAACGTTGAGAAATATTAAAAAATATACAAAGTTCACTTTGAAGCAGTCGGTTACATTCGTCAGTGCACAAATTTCCCATGATGCTGAAAATTCGTTCAACGTTTGCATTTCATACTGGAATTGATGCACAATACTGGAACAAACTGCAGCAAGCAAAATTTTGTGCTGCATTCTGGGAGATCTATATACTATTTCTGGCTCATTAGCTGTCCTCAGTAGGCCACACCCACATCTCATGTTCCTCCCTGTAATGGCCCAATGTCTATTTTCTTACTTTTCGTAGGTTTAATGTGTGTTTTCCCTTTAAGCCAGGTTTTTCCTGCGTAGCCAAGATTTTTCTGGAACCACAACTGAGCGAAATCACATTCACTACTTTCTGGGTTCTTTCTCCATCTCTTCATTCTGGAAGCATGCAAAATTTTGTGCTGCATTCTGGGAGACCTATAGAGCTATTTCTGGCTCGTTAGCCATCCTCAGTAGGCCTGTAAAGGGAGGAACATGAGATGTGGGTGTGGCCTACTGAGGACGGCTAATGAGCCAGAAATAGCTCTATAGGTCTCCCAGAATGCAGCACAAAATTTTGCTTGCTGCCAGAATGAAAAGATGGAGAAAGAACCCAGAAAGTAGTGAATGTGATTTCGCTCAATTGTGGTTCCAGAAAAATCTTGGCTACGTAGGAAAAACCTGGTTTAAAGGAAACACACACACACACACACACATGATACCCTTTGGAACATGTTAAAATTCAGAAATTCCAAAACTGAAGCATATGTTAATCACAAGAGCAACATCAGCAGCATGTCTGTTTTAAAAATATGAATAAAGCAGCATGTCTGTTTTAAAAATATGAATACATTCTGTTTCTAATCTCCATTTTTTGAGTAAGCTTTATATTTTCAAGCCCAAACAATTTCTTTTTAAAATTATAATATTCATTTCCAAAGTACAAAAACCTTCAGTGAATCAGGTACATCAGTGGGAAAACAATGACTTAAAGCAAAAAGTTGATTACCATGAGTTGGTTCTTGGCTTGGCCAGACCTGGAAATTCAGAATGGTGATTAAGTCCATAATATAGACTTCATGTTCAAGTGCTGTGGGAATTAGGTGTTCAGCAGAGTGATGGCACAGGAGAAAAAACTGTCTTTGGTCTAACTCAGGGGTCAGCAACCTGCGGCTCTGGAGCCACATGTGGCTCTTTCATCCCTCTGCTGTGGCCCCCTGTCACCAGTCAGCTCCACAATTGATAGGGCTTTCAGTTAGGATAGGTAGAGGAAAAAGAATGCCGTGCTAGGAGGGGGAACCACAGTTCTGGTCGGCAGAGTAAAAAGGAAGCCACACTAGGAGGAGACACTATGGTGGGGGGAACCAGACTTCTGTTTGGCTCCAGAATTGAATGGGGGGCTTCTGGTTAGGGCCTTTGTGGCTCTTTTGAGTGTTTAAGGTTGACGATCCCTGGTCTAGTTGTTTTGGCATGCAATGCTCCTCCCTGAGGGGAGGAGTTGAAACAGTTTGTGCCCAGGATGTGAGGAGTCTGTAGATATTTTCTCAGCCCTTCTTCTGGTTCGTGCAGTACACAGATCCTCAACAGAAGGCAAGTTGGTTGCAACTGTTTTTTCCGCAGTCCTAATTATCTGTTGATGTCTGTGCCTGTCCTGTTTTGTTGCTGGACCAAAGCATGGCCATAAGATCTGTGAGAGACTGAACATGTTTCAGCCTGGTAAAGTAACCAGGTATTCTGATTTTATGGTGGAACTTTCTGCAATGAATATATAATATATAATATAAATTATGTATAAATATATATCAAAAGTTACATGAATCCAGAATTTTTCATTGCTTTCCTTCCTTTCATCTACTCTTTAGATGTCATCAGATCTATGTTGGTTTACGTTGGAATGTTGGAATGGTAAATTAAGAAAAATTACTTCCACTGGTAGAACAGTCTCTGTCAGTGGGATTACAGGTTAATTGACATTGTTAATAATATTGATATTTATTAAAAATAGAAGTGACAATATTCTGTGTAGATGGCTGTGTAGATGAATAATGCATTTCTTTTCTATTTATATCAATTTGGTTTTAAATTGAGTGAGTGAGAATGGTTATAACTTCTCACCCAGGCTTTTCTTTAAACAGTGAGGTTGGAAAGGTGGGGTATCAATTACTTGATTTCCACATGGACTTCAGAAAATAAAATTTTAATTTATCTGTCTTGCTTCAACTCTTTTCATCTTCCTGACTTGTTTCTACCATAGAACACAATTCTGCCCATTTCTTAGTCATTCACTGTAGGGGGCTCCCTAGGAACTTATTTATTACATTTATATGTCACCCATCTTACTGTTAAAGTGACTCTGGAGCAGTGGTGAAATCTCAACTGGTTTACTACTGGTTCACTGGCTGTGCACGCGCGCTGGGCGCACTCATGCGCAGTGTGCACCACATGCCAAATGCAAGATATGTGCACAGGCTCATGCAGTGCACGCCAAAAGGAGGCATGGGGTAAGTAGAACAGCGCGTGGGTGTGGGTGTGTGATCAGCTGTGGTGCACACTTTTTTTTTACTTTTAAAAGCATTCTTTTACAACCTATTAGGTTGTTAAAAATGCTTTTAAAAGTAAAAAAAAAAGGTTCTGATGATTGCGTGGCTCAGCTGTGATTGTCAGAGCCTTTTTAAAAACCTTTTAAAAGCATTTTTTAAAAGAAGCAGCAAGCCGGTGACCAGGCGATTGTGTGGGCATGGGTGGGGGCCCCAGGGATTTTTGCTAGCGGTTCTCCGAACCACCCGCCACCATCGCTACTGGATTGGCCGATCCGATCTGAACTGGGAGCATTTCTCCAGTGTGACTCCAGAGCTTCCTGCTCTGGAGTCACGTTTCTTAGTCAAACACCACTGTTTGGATGAGAAAGGTGAGCTAGAGACTCAGAGACTAGAGATCACCAACAGGTTTTTCAGACAGCTGAGCATGGTTTGGAAGAGATGTTACTGGTCCCATATTTACTTTAAGTCACTAGGATTTCCAGATTTTTGAATCTTTTCAAAACTGCCAACGGAACTTAATTCTTCCTTACATTTCATTCTATTTCATTTCCACATGCTCAGGTATCATACCGACTGCCTTTTTGGATGGCCTACTCTTTCCTGGTGTGACTATTTAATTTCTTATTTGAGGAAAAATGTGCTAAGAAATCTAGGTGGTAAGAACTGAATGTTGCTGTCTCTTTCTTTTCTGGCTCATGACATGCTAATTGCTCAGGGAAAGGGTTGTATTTAAAAATCTGTGTTTGGACTTCAGTTTTCAGACCGATGAAAGTCTTAGAAAAGGTATTGTTTTCCATAATATAGACCTCAGAAATTAATCAAAATGAAAAAAAAAAAATCTGGGCCTTCAGAAAAAAATGGATTTGCAGTCTGATGGTAGAAGGCTTCTTTATTTTATACGCTGATTATCTTTTTTGTCTACCTGAAGCACACTAATGATTTATTGATTTAAATATAGCTAAAACAATAGTAGCCCCTACATTATTTTTTTTTACTAAAAAGTATAGCCTGGAAAGACTGAAGAGCAGTTCTTGCTATGCTCATTTAGAGCACCTTTCAAAACTCTGAAGAAATGGTGACAATCAATAAAGACAATATTTAGTCAGAAGGAACCAATTCTCACTCGGAGACAATTTTTAAGAGTTCTCTAGTCTGAGCAAACTTTCATCATATTGAGTAATGGGGGTAAACATATGAATCAGTGCTTAGGTCACAAATGAATGTCTGTTTTCTTTATTTCTTTGTATTCCATAATCTGGGATCTAACTAGAAGAAATTCCTCAACAGGTTGCCAGAAAGTTAAGCCATATTCCATTACAACCTCAGATAGTGAGTTACCTTCCAGTGTGCTTCTACTACCAATTTTAATAACTGCAGATCTTTAAATACAGTGGATCACACTGACCTTCAAAGACTCACTCCTCTTCTATCTTTTGTATAAAATCTCATGGGAGATTTATGCCAGAGTAGGAGGAAAAATACTTATTTCAGGCTGGAACACTTAAACTGACCTGGAGTTTCCTCAATGGCAGGCTGGTATCAAGAAGCGGATGCATCTTGGGAATATGCCCTCTATGAATGGTAAGTGGAACATCTTCATAACATGACAAACAGACATGGGGATGGACTCCCAGTGTCGTCATTATCTGAGACCCTTTGGTGGTCATGACAGATAATCTTTTCAGCAGAATTTCCCATGATAAGGATTCACTAAACTTCCCCTCCATCTTCTGTTGTCCTTCTGCTATCAGATAAATATTTTCTTTTATTTAGATACATTTTTGGGCTAACTACTTGGTTTGTTTTTTATATGTATGTTGTTCTAATAGTTCTTACGTGGACATTGTCAATACTAATGCTTTGAATTGGAAAGGACCTTGGAGGTCTTCTAGTCCAACTCTCTGAATGAGCAGGAGACCTGTTGTCAGGGTTCCAAGTAACACACCCAATGAGGGTTAAACTATTCTGGATAAATGGCTGTCTAGTCTCTTCTTGAAAATCTTTAGCGATAGAGCACCCACAACTTCTGGAGGAAAGCCATTCCACTGAATTGTTCTCACTGTAAGGACATTTCTCCTTCATTTTAATTTGGATTTCTCTTTGATAATCTTCTATCAGTTACTTCTTGTCCTTTCCCCAGGTACTTTGGAGAATAGGTTGACCCACTCTTCTCTGTGACAGACCCTCAAATATTGGAAGACTGCTGTCATGACAAGGATAGCCTAATCCTTCTCTTTGCTAGACTAGAAATACCTACTTCCCACAATTGTTCATTGTACGATTTAACCTCCAGTCCCCTAATCATCTTTGTTGCTCTTCTCTGCACTCTTTCTAGAGTCTCAAAATCTTTTTTGTATTACATTTTTATGATTATTTTTCTTTGACTATTCTTTAATTATATATTGTTATACATCTTCAAGAATTTTTGAAGAACAATACTGATCACTCTATTAATCAAACATTCCAACTGCAAAGGGAAGAATTAATGCATCTCTACCCTACCTTTCCTCCAGATCAGCTGAAACAACCAGATTCTATTGACATTTTAAAATATTTTATATTTTTGAATATCATGGTTGAACATAAAGCTTCGTGTAAATTTGGGTGATCTATGAAAAAAATTAGGGAAATAATATATAAAGATGACTATACATTATCAAAAATATATTATGAAGAAAGGAGACAAAAATTAGAGAAGGATCTTTGTCCAGATCTTCTGAATGTTCGTATTTCAGAAACTAAGAAAGACAAATAATAATAAAAAGAGCTGGTAGGTCCATTTGCTCCATCCTAAGAATTATGATGTGACATCAATTGTTGGAAGATCAGTGACCAAAAATTAAGTTGACTTAATAAAGATATAGTTTCAGACTGATGTTGATTTTTTTTCTTCTTCACCAGCATGGCTGCTTTTCATTTTATAATAAATTTAGTTGTTCAGTTGCAGTGAAGAGGAGATTTTCCTATAATCTATGCTGCTATAAAATATATAAAGGAGATATACATCATCCTAGATAATTCCTAGTTTGCTCTAACCAACATCTATAATTATATTTGAGTTTTTAAAATATCAACATAACTTTCATTTTCCACATATGATCAGAATGACTTTCGTAAAGATGGAAATGGGTTTAGATTTAGTATTTAGTTTTGCTATTTAAAAAAATAGAGAATAGCAATTGTTTCTTTATCTCTATCTACCTTTGGGAATTCCAACGTATGAATTGACATTAGTGCTGTTCATTATTTGACTCCATTTTCATGTCTGTCATTTATTACCACATTCCTTCCCAGGCTGAAACTGAAACCAATATGCCTTGAATGTTTAACCTCCTCTTTGCTTTTTTCTGATTTTTGTTTGCTTAATCAATTTTTCATAAGAAGAGTTCTTGAATGCATAAATACTTACATGCAATTTGGTAACTTGGCTTGGGGAGTAAAAATATTGCCTCAAGTGGATTTTGCAGTCATCCCCCCTTCCATGACAGTCAATAGTGATGCTTTGCTCATTGTTTCATTAACAAAATAGATGATGTTTTATTACAACCACGGTTAACTTGTAGGATTCTGCATATATTGTAGAAGTGACAGTATGACAGAGAATTTAATCAGCCCACCTACGTAACTGGCTGCCCACCTGGAATAAAGTTATATGTGCTTGTTGGAAATTGGGAGACAACCAGAAATCATAACAACCTCCAGCGTATTGTTTATTAGATGTCCACTTTTCATTCTGTCAGTCATGAACACAGTGATGTGTCTCTATCTTCACTAGATGGAGCTGTTGCATGGCTGTTCAGAGCAGCAGGCTCATCTGTTCTTCTCTTCCCCCCCCACCCCCATTGTCTGAAAGACAAATTTCCTTTGTTTGACAATTTACAAATCATCCGTGAAAATGACAATGGGAGAAGTTGAGGGCATCAGCAAAAGCTTTGGCACATGGAATCTGATTGCAGATTGCCAATTGTGTGAGCACCCATATTTTTCCCATTCTCCATCCTGCCAATTACTTTCCTAGATAGCAATAATTTGATCATTTGTGAGTTAAATGATACACTCCCTTCCAATGCTACACTTGCCACCAGATTTGGCTGTGTTAAACTGCAAATCATTCTTTCCTTAATCAGCGGTTGGATTAAATAATGAATTTTACTCATTCCACAGCAGCAGAGAGGAAAGGAAAATATACCCCGCCCTCAGGAGAGATGAGGTGCCATTATAATTAGTGTTTTTTTCGGGTGTGTATGTGTGTGTTATGTGAATCTGCCAACATTCTCTACTCCCCCCCATCACTATTCCATCAACGTCAATAATTTGTAAATGATGTGCGTTTTTTAAAAAATATATATCAAAAATATATAATCAATTTTGTATGCTTAGCTCTTATTAAATTGGAAGCCTAATAACATCATAGAAGTTAAGAACTATTCATTTTAAAATTATTGTTACACGATTTTGTCCAAAAATTTTTAAAAATGAAAGTCACTCATCTGCCCAGTGCAAATGTTTTAGATATCAAATTTTAATTCCCATTCCCAGTTTTTATTGTATTAAGTCATCTCTCTCTCTCCCTCCTCTGAGGGAGAGAAAGAGAGAGAGGGAAGGAGGGAGAGAGAGAGAAAGAAAGAGAGAGAGGGAGAGAGAGAAAGAAAGAGAGAGAGGGAGAGAGAGAATGTTAAAAGTGTGAGCTTCCTTTCCATCTCTTCATTCCCTAACCATAGCATGTTTTCTGTTACTCTCCCCCCCCCCCCCCACACACACTCTAATGACATTTGGCAGGCTCAACTATGTAATGCTTGGCTGGTTTTATTGTTGCCTGCTCTCAGTGGGGAATAGTTGACACTGCTCTCTGTTTTCAATTGATATCCATTTTCAACAATATTGCTTTCTATTAGATTCCTGCACAGTTTGTGCCAGCCAAGCTGAATATGCAGCGTGTTGACCTCCAGGTTTTAAATGCAACAAACAGAGAAATAAGCAAGTCAAATAAATAAATAATACAACGTACAACTGTTTAAAATGTGCCTTTTAAATTAAAATTAGCCTTCTGTATTTTTTTCCTTCTTCTTAGTCGAAGGACAAAAACAACATGTGGATCAAAACCCACAGGATGACATGGGTTTCCATCTATTTTCCTATGCAGGAAGGCTAACCGAGTGGGATTTCTGGTAAAATAGGAATTCATTGTCTAAACTAAAGTGAGCTGCTACTACCTGCACTCTGCTATTTCTCACATTTATGCAAATGCAGGTTACGTGCTTGCAAAATATTTTGCTAGAGAGTGTTTTCTTGATATCAATTGTCATGTTTGCTCATCTATTCCATTCTACACGTGATTAGTGAGGGAGAGAAGTACCATGCAGAGACACCAAAAGAGAAAGTGAAATTTACGACAAAGGGATACGCAACATGGTCAATGCACTTGGCTGGGAGAGATCCATGTGTCTTTTTCCTTTTACAGACAAAGAAATAGAATTCCTACACTGCCTCCCCCCCCCCCCCCCCGGAAGCAGGTCTTCCAGCAGATGTCTTTCAGTGCACCTCCCTAGATATTGATGAGTGATTGGTGAACCATTTAGAGAATGGCAAAAGTCAATAGCAATACGCTCATTTTAACTGAAATAGAAATGAGATCATTACCATTGTGTCAGAAAGTGGCTTCTTAGTAATTAAAACTTCTATGTCGGGAAGAAATGAAGGAAAGAGAAAGATGAAAAAGGGAGCGGGAGGAACAGGTTAGGAAGAAAGAGCCAGAAAAAAATGCATTAGTTGTTACAGTGAAGGATCCTTGGTGTTCTTTGAACTTGCTTGTTTTCTTGGAGACATTTCATTACCCATATAGGTAACATAATCAGTCCTAATAAGGGGTGCAGTTTGCTGTCAGTTTATATTCTGGTGGCTTGCCTGTCAGTGTGGGTGGGAGTGGTCTTAGAGTTTTTTTGGTTGGGCTGTTTACTGTTGGCTCTTTGGCAGAAAACAAGCAAGCTTAGAGAGCACCAAGGTCCCCTCATCTCAACCGTAAGCTACAACCATTCTCCTTTATTAGTTGTTTTATATACTGTATGTATGTATATATGTATGTATGTATGTATGTATATATGTATATATATGTGTGTGTGTGTATGTATGTATATATACATATACATATACATATACATATACTTATACACACACACACACACACACACACACACACACACACACACACACACACACATATATATATATATATATATATATATATATATATATATATATTCTGAGGTTTTCACGGGTGTTTGTATGTAGGTCTTTGGTTATTCGGGTTTTCTCCTGCAGAAAATTGGAAGTGTATTGGTGACATTTCGACAAAGTCTCATTCGTCATCTTCAGGCTGGTGTTTTCGGCTTCGTGCTTCTAGGAGCAATGTGAGATCACAGCTGTTTCTTCCTTTTAACTGCTAGTGGGGATGTGAACTGATTGGGTGGAGCTTGGCTGTGCTTTGATTGGATGGGGGAGTTCTGTTTGGGTGGGGGCTTGGTTGTGCTCGGGTTAATCTGAGTTGCAGGGGGATTTGAGCTGGTGAGCTGCGTTGCTGTTGTTTGGCTTCATGTTCGTGGCCATGCCACATCTTCATGGTGGGGGTCAGTCTGCTTCATGTATGGATTGGAGGGGTTTAAAGGGGTTAAAACACCAGCCTGAAGATGATGAATGAGACTTCGTAGAAACATCGCCAAGACACTTCCAATTTTAAGTGGGAGAAAACCTGAATAACCAAAGACGTACATACAAACACTTGCGAAAACCTCAGAAAACACACCCACCCACCCACTCACACCCACACGAAATCTCCAGAACCAAGAATTTGGCACGTATGTTCCTCTTGGCTTCTAGGTGCTTACTAAGAAAGGATTTTTTGAAATGACCATCAGATCATTAGTATTTCTTATATTATTATTAACATGCTCTGATGCTAAGAAGTTATATGCTCTAATCCCTCTTCCCACCTGAAAAGAACTCGGTTCCAACTGCCACTCAGGTGTGGGCATGGCTAACATGTGACTCATCTGGCCTGTAGGCTGGGAATTTAGACATTCTACTTCCCACCTGAAAGGGAGAGAAGAAGATAAGATAGGAGAGGCCTAAAATGAGAACCCAAATTGTTGGGGACAATATGCTGACTCTGTAAACCACTTAGAGAGGGTTGTAAAGCACTGTAAAGTGGTTTATAAGCCTAAGTGCTATTGCTATTGCTATATGCTTGGTTCTACATCTTTTAGATGTTTCCATGGCTTGGAGGACAAAGAAGTATAGTGAATATATTGTGGAAACAATGGATGACTATGGTTCTCCCAGTCACTTATACACATAACATTTGGGAAAAGTTCCTTATGTTATAGTCTACTTTTAAATATGTTACCTACCTCCTGCCCAGTGGCAATATAGTTAGTCTTCGACTTATGAACATTTGAGCCTGAAATTTCTGTTGCTAAGTGAAACACTGGTAAAGCGAGTTTTGCCCCATTTTACGACTTTTCTCTACATTTTGATCAAAATGACCATGAGGATGCTACAATGGAAGTGATGTTGTAATTTTGAATGGTCACTAAATAAACTGTTGTAAATTGAGGTTGTGGGATCATCTTTTGTGATCTTCTCACAACCCAAGTCAATGGGGAAACCAGGTTCACTTAACAACCATGTTACTAACTTAACAACTATAGTGATTCACTTAACAACTGTGGCAAAGAGAGATTGTAAATTGGCAAAACTCACTTAGCAAATGTTTCACTTAGCAACAGAAATTTTGGGCTCAATTATGGTCGTAAATTGAGGACTACCTGCATTCTCATCCCAGTTAGCCATCCAGTCAATACATAAAAGCTTCTAGGGGAGAGGAATGCCATATTTTCCCTGGCAGTTTGTGCCATTGTCAAATGATCAGTATCATTATGAAGTCTTTCCCTTTGCTTAGTAGAAACCAACTTTCAGAAGTTACTTCTATCTTGTTGCTCCAGAACAACAGAAAAAGAATGTTTCATCATTTGAAAGACTTTCACGTATTTGAAGAAAGCTGTCATATTACTTCTTAATCATCTTCTTTTTCAAACTAATTAGGAGGGGTGAAGAACATACAGTGTGTATTAATTCATATTGATTACCAGCCAGCCATATGATGTCTCTATAAAAATGGCAACTATAATCTTAACTTGAATTCATAAAAGTGCATTCCCTAAATATTAGCAAGTAATCAATCCACTCTGTCCCTCTTGCATATTTTGTGGTTCTGGGCAAATACACTGCAAGGGTAATAGAAACAAGTGCTCTGAGGAGAGTTTGAAAGAGACTTGGGTGTGTTTCACCTTGAAAACAACAGGCTGAGTAGGTAGGATATAATGGCATTTAAAATACCTGAAAGGATGCCACACAGAAGATAATCCAGACAGAGAGAAACAATACAAGGTCTTCAGTTGAAAAACCACTTCCTATTGGTAGAAGTAGTGAAGTCAATTCCTCAGAGAAATAGTGGGCTTCCCCTCATTAGATCCATTTAGTTGGAGGTGAGGCAGCCATTTGGAAGGAATAATTGCTGAGTGGTGGTTGGATTTAATGTTCTAAACCAGTGTTTCTCACTCTCACCAGTTCTAAGACATGTGGACTTCAAGTCCCAGAATTCTGCAGCCAGCATGTTGGATGGGAAATTCTGCATCTTGAAGTCCACACATCCTAATGTTGCTGACCCTGAGAAATACTGTTCTAAACTCAATGATTATTAGGGGACTAGAGATTGGAGCAGTGGTGAAATGTAAAATTTGTTTCTACCGGTTCTGTGGGTGTGGCTTGGTGTGTGTGGGGGTGTAATACGACTGAGTGGGCGTGGCCAACTTTTTTTTTTTTAACTTTTAAAACTATTTTTTCTACAACCTCTTCGGCTGAAGAGGTTGTTAAAAAAATGCTTTTAAAGCCTCTGACATCCCAGCTGACTTGCCTGATCGGCAGAGGCTTTCTTTTTTTTAAAAAAGCCTCTGACATCCTCTTCAACCTCTTTGGCTGAAGAGGTTGTAGAAAAAATGCTTTTAAAAGCCTCTGATGATCCCAGCTGAGCCGCGCGATCATCAGAGGTTTTTTTTTTAACTTTTAAAAGCATTTTTTTGGCCAAAGAGGTTGTAGAAAAAATGCTTTTAAAAATAAAAAAAAAGCCTCTGATGACTGCGCAGGTCAGTCGGGCAATGAGGGTGGCGGGGGTGGGGGGGGGGCAGGGATTTTTGCTACCGGTTCTCTGAACCACCTGCCTCCATTGCTACTGGATCAGGCGATCTGGTCCAAACCAGGAGCATTTCATCCCTGGATTGGAGTCACCTGAGTAGTGCAAATGGGAACTGCTGAAAGGACTATGTTGTAGACTGGAGATAGATGATGTTGTAACCCTCCCCCTCTGTTGAGAGTGGGCTGTTCAGTTTTGACATAGATGGCCTCTTTGACCCCTCTTTTAAACTAACAGTCCTCTGTATCCAAAATATGGATTTTGCTGTCTTCAAAAGAGTTGCCTTTGTTTTCAAATGCAGATGGACTGCTGAATCTTTTTCCTGATCGGTTTGTGTTCCTATGTTTTAAGGCAGGTACTTTGTGAATATGCCTGCTTGCTCCAAAGCAAACTGAATCACCGGACAGCCTTGAATCTAATAGTTACAGATTTAATTATGAGTATCATGAAGAGCTTGGGTAAACGGATCAGACTCCTTGATCATTCATAATATTAAAACTTAGGGCCAGGATGTAGTGATGCTGATTGGCAATAATAAAGGATTATATATTAAAGATATATTAAATATATTTATAAATATATTAAATATATTTCATTACAGAGACCATGGAATTCATTGCTGTAAGATGTGATGAATCCACTATTTTACGCAGCTCTAAAAAGCTTTAACGCTTAGATGGCTTAAAAAACGGATTAGGGAAATTCTTGGACTACCAATGGCTACTAGCCAAATACAAAGGAGACAAAGAGTAGGAGAAAATGATTTCTCTTTTTCCTGTTCCTGTACAAGTAAACACTTCAAAGCCACTTGACTGGTGAAGTATCTGGAAAAGAAAACGGAAGCAGGTGGTCTGATCTAGTGTATAAAGTATTTTGTTCAAGGGTGCCCATAGGGTGTGGTTAAAAAAAAAGTTAGCTGTGATGGTGTGTTTTAAAAAAAAATCCTGTCTCTTATGTCCTTTGTGATGCACATAAAAATAGGCAGAGCTTTGATAGTACTGTCACAACCGCCACACTGAGTTGTTTTTACACATCCGACAGACTCCCTTGGTTTATGTTAGTAATGCAAACGCATGAATCCCTTTCTTGTAAAAATTGTAACTGCTGTTGTTTCTGTTTTTAAGAAATTGGGAAGGTCTTTTTCCTTAAAGATTACACAGAAGTATCTGAATATAGTCTAAATAGGAAATTCTGTGCCTGGATAAAATTAAGCCCTGTACTCTTCTGCATGTGGATCGCTCTCTCTCTCTCTCTCTCTCCCTCCCTCCCTCCCTCCCCCTCTCCTGCTTGCCCTCCCTCTTGCCCTCCCTCTCATCCTCCCCTCCCTCTCTTCCTCTCTCTTCCCCCTCTCCCTCCGCCCTTCTCACCCTCCGATATAACCAAATCTTGGGAGACAAAGACATTATATTATGAATTAAATATGATTGACAGGTGTATTTATATCCTCAAAACATTTTAAATACAGTTTAAAAACAATTATACAGCATGAAAGATGGAAGACAGAGCATGCACTAAAAAAAGAAACAAATACTTAATATTTGGCTTTCCCCCCCATCAGTCTAATAGTTTATTATCATTACCATCCACTGAATTCAAAGGTAATTGGCTTTATTTCAATGGTAACCTTTTACCAATAGAACAAATATAGCTCACTTTTCTTCTTCTTGATTACCTATACATGTTTTCAAAATTTGCTATAAAGAGTTAAGGAATCAGAGTAAATTTGGCAAGGGTTACAGGATACAATGGTCTGGGGCAATGGTGAAATGTAAAATTTGTTACTACCGTTCTGTGGGCATGGCTTTGTGTGTGTGTGTGGGGGTAATGTGACTGGGTGGGCATGGCCAACTTTTTTTTTTAACTTTTAAAACCATTTTTTCTACAACCTCTTTGACCGAAAAAAAAATGCTTTTAAAAGCCTCTGACGAGCCCAGCTGAGTTGCCTGATCGGCAGAAGCTTTTTTTTTTTTACTTTTAAAAGCATTTTTTCGGCCAAAGACGTTGTAGAAAAAACGCTTTTAAAAATAATAAAAAAAAGCCTCTGATGATTGTGCGGCTTAGCTGGGCAGGTGTGTGTGTGTGTGTGTGTGTGGCAGGGATTTTTGCTACCGGTTTTCCAAACCACCCACCGCCATTTCTACCGGATTTGGTGATCCAGCCCGAACCGGGAGCGTTTCACCCCTGGTCTGGGGGATGCAGAATCAAAAGGAAAACTTCCATTGATCTACTGCAGGGGTGTCAAACTCAAGGGGTGGAGGCTGACCTGACCCATGGGGTGCTTAGATCTGACCCCCAGGGCCACCCTGGAAACAGCAAGGGACTGGCCCACGGTGTCTCTGCCAGAAAAAACAGAAAGCGTGTGGCCCTCCTGAGCTCCATTTTCACAGGCAGAGGGTTTCAGGAGGCGGTCTTGACTGAAAACAGAGATTGGGAGCCCGTTTTAGCTGTCTGATGCGGCCCTGCTCTAGTGTAATTCTACTAGTGGAATGTAGAGTCCTTTATCACTATCTGTAAAAATCAATTTACACACCTATTTCTGACTTGGAAGATTAATCAATGGTCAAACATGAACATCCTGATTTTGGAAGGCTAAAATATTATGGTATCTTATGGTGAAATGTTTTATAGAAGAGAATTTTATATTACCATCAACTATTTTTTTTTCTTTTGCCCTTTCCAAGATGCAAGAAGCTACATTTCCAACTTTTGGGGCTTTTTCATTACCCAATGAAGAAGCCAGGCAAACTTTTTAAAGACATGGAGATCACCTTAGAAGAGTTATATATTATTAATAGTAAATGTATTTCAGGTTGTTTAACAGAAAAATATATAATTCACAATCACAATCACAGCCTTACATTATAAATAATCTTTAAGAAAAGATGTGTTTGGAGCTGGAGAAAATAAATATGTAAAACCTATACAATCAGCGTGGGAACATTCATAAGGATTGATTTTAATTGCCAAGGTGAGTTGGATTATATTAAGTTGGGAAAAAATAACGAAGCTAGAGACATAAACAGATCTGGATAAAATTTCTTTTCAGTTTATTTAAGTAAACACGAATTGGTTGACAGAAAGGAGAATAGAGTAGATTAGAAAGTGAAGTTATGATTGAGGACATGTAGACAGGGAGCAATTTAGAAACATTGATCATCATCTCATTAGGCCTGAGACTGCAGAAAAATGAATGATAAATAAGGAGAAGGGGGCCAAGTAGTGAGACTGGAATCAAAGCAGGTCACCTGTCAAGAACATGACTCAAAGTGAAATAGGGAATAGGAGATAAACAAAATGTAAAGGAGACTGAATAAATAGAGCAGAAAACTATCAGGAAGTGAAAAAAGTATCTTCAAATGCCCAGAGCAATGTGTAGTTCTCAGATTTAGTTTCAGATTCAGTCCAGAATAACTTGAAGCCTTTATCAACTAATCAGAATTTATTCAATAACAATCTCACAAATTTTCCTGATAGTTCGCTACCCATCACCAACTTTCTCTGTGTTGGGGATGCATTCATTGTTCATGTGAAATGAGAGTGATGCCATTCAGGTATAGTACTGTACAACCTCTTTGTGAAATGCATTTAGAATTAAAATGCAAAGGTCAGGCACATGCATTCCCAAAAGCAAAACTAAACACCTCTCAAGGTTCAAGAATGCACACAGAATGTTTCTGGGTTTACACCAACTATAAATAATGCACACGAATTGGCTTCATACTGCACTATTGATACTATTGTGCAATTTGATCAGAACATTATAGCATGGCCTGTTTTAACACAAGTGTATTGAAGATAACACACAGTGACAATTCCACTCTATGCTGCACTGGTCAAATAACAGTAAAAATATAACGTTCTGATTGCCCCAGTGCAAGAAGGATGCTGAGAGAATGACAAGGGGATTGGAGGTTAAATCATATGAAAAGCTGTTAAAAGAATTGGATTATTGTATGTTCAGCCTAAAGAAAATCAGGGTAAGGGGAGACATGATAGATTTTTCAAGCATTTGAAAGGTTATTACAGGGAAGAGTGTAGGACAAGAACCAACAGGATTTAGCTGTACAGAGAGACACACAAACTCAAAATAAGTCAGGTGGATGGATTAGCCTAAGGACTATGAGTTATATCTTAGAGTTGGGTTCTTTATCTGTCTCATAAACTATGGCAAACTTCTTCAAGAGGGAATAGGATGACCGTCTAAGCCGAGAGCTATAGTAGTTCCTAACGATGTTAGGGAAATAGAAACTTAAATTAGTTACAGCCTTTTCCATGGTTCTGCTCAGTACTATCAGGTTATATTTAGACCTCTAAATATTTCTTTTGTGACTAGCGCATCATGTACCACTGGTGTGTACTGTTCAGTGGTGAAAACCATTTTTTTACTACTGGTTCTGTGGGCGTGGCTTGGTGGGCGTGGTGTGGCTTGATGGTCGTGGCTTGGTAGGTGTGGCAGGGGAAGGATACTGCAAAATCTCCATTCCCACCCCACTCCAGGAGAAGGATACTGCAAAATCCCCATTTCCTCCCAACTCTGGGGCCAGCCAGAGGTGGCGTTATCTGGTTCTCTGAATTGCTCAAAATTTCCGCTACCGGTTCTCCAGAACCTGTCAGAACCTGCTGGATTTCACCACTGTTCCTGTCTATACATCATATTCTTCTTTAAAATGAGCAGCAATGAGGTTCAGAGTTAGATATCAGATTTGATTGCTGTTGAAATAACACAGTTAAGGGTCTTACAATGCTAATAGAAGTCTGCTGGTGGATTTTTTTCCCTAGGGTTGGATTGTGTCTGAAGATTGCAATAGTTTACTTTCTACAAATCTGTTTATGACACCAGTCCCAGCCCAGGCTACCTGCAGATGGCTGCGACTGTGCATGGCATATAAAAAAACTGCTGAACCTTCAATTGGATGTCCTGGCCACCATCTTGTTTCCTTTTACCATACTGTGCAGATGCCCCTGTATCCTGGAATACCATTCACATCACATGAGCCAGCTGTCTATGCCAGGGTGTAGCATTTGCTATTGCTTTAATTATATTTTGCACCAGTTTTCTGATTCTGCTAATGATATGCAAGCTTCTGAAGCCTGTAAATTCAGCACTCCTTCTCTCTGGAAATGCATGTTCTGCCTCCAGAGTCCCTTTAACCTGGATGCTTCGATGTAAAGAAAATAAATGGGATGACATTAAGGGAAAGAGCAGCTAGACATTTTATGGGTGTGGGGGGATCTGGGAAAAACGAGACAAATCCAAGTAGACTCATATATGAAATATAGCAAAAAGTGTACTAACCAGATGACAAGAAATTAAGAATATACCTTTCCTGTGGGGGAGTGGAAAATAAACACAGACCCAGGCAAACTCACATTTAAGAGGTTAAATTACCTTTTTTCAGATTTGAATACTATATTCACCCATCCTTTGAAAAATGACAAACTGATCAATTGTGGAGATCTCAGGGGCTGGCACAAAGAAGAGGGAGTCAAGCTATTCTCCAAAGCACCTGAGGGTAGGACAAGAAGGAATGGGTGGGAACTAATCAAGGAGAGAAGCAACTTAGAATTAAGGAGAAATTTCCTGACAGTTTTAAAACAATTAATCAGTGGAACAACTTGACTCCAGAAGTTGTGAATGCTCCAATACTGGAAGATTTTAAGAAGATGTTAGATAACAATTTGTTTGAAGTGGTGTAGGGTTTCCTGCCTAAGCAGGGGGTTGGACTAGAAGACCTCCAAAGTCCCTTTCAACTCTGTTATTCTAAATTCTATTGCCTCATACTTAAATTTTCCCCATATTTTTCTCTTTGCATTTTCATACAAAAACTAGCAAATCATTTTTTCTTTGAGAAGAAACAGCACGATAGGGTGAAATACGAATTCTCTCCCATTGCAGTCCACATTGTATTGTGCTGCTTTCCAAAATAACTTTTTTTTTTTTTACAAACCGTAACAACAATAACAACAAAACATATGGAGACTAATATGGCATGAAAAATGATCGCAGGAATTAGATATGGCTAGTCTAGAGAAAAGAAGGATTAGGGGTGATATGATATCAGTGTTCTAATATTTGAGGGGCTGCCACAAAGAAACCTGGACCACCAGAAGGCAGGACAAGAAACAATGGATGGAAACTAATCAAGGAGAGAAGCAACCTAGAACTAAGGGAGAAACTTCCTGACAGTGAGAACAATTAACCAGTGGAATGTCTTGCCTTCAGAAGTTGTGGGTGCTTCACCACTGGAGGCTTTTAAGAAGAGACTGGATAGCTACTAGTCTGAAATGGTATAGGGTTTCCTGCTTGAGCAGGGGGTTAGATTAGAAGATCTCCAAAACCCCTACCAACTCTATTATTCTTTTACAACAACAACCTTTTTGGCATAAATAGAGTAGTAGCTTAAATTGCAAGCTGTGTCTGTGTTCAAGCTTCTTGCTTCTTGCTCCACTGCCTACCAACCTGAAGAAATGAAACAATCTCCTTCCTGCTGGTGTGAGATCGTAGCCTTTGTAATGTCTTAATCTCTGGCCTTCCTTAATCAAATCCTAACAGTGCTGAATTGTGATTATTTGAGTTGGTATTTGGAATCATTTCATTCGGGCCCTCAAATTAGTTTCAAGCCATGCCTTTGAAATAAAATGCCTTAGTCTAGAAAGTGCTGCTGCCTTTTGCTTTTATTATGGTGTGTCCGAAGAGTCTGTTGTTTAAAAACTTTCCTGGAGAGATGATGATGATGCTCTGTTTAGGTCCTTCAATTCCTGCTGTGTCTGTCTACACACAGCTTTCATGGCAGTTCGATATTCCATTTTGGATAGATGCTGTCCTCAGGGGTGCCGTAAATAACTACAATAAGCACATTCCAATATAAATACCATATATTTGTTTACATGAAGAAGGTTAACTTTGCTGTCAACTTATTTTGCTGAGGGCAACAAGGGAAGTTGAGAATGACAATTAGATAGGTACAAGATCTGATAGATACAAGCAAAATAGAGTGGGTTCCTTCTCAGTGCCAAATTTACAATGGCATCCATTGATGGAGATGTTGTAAAGTGAAACTGTGTTTTATGTACCTGTGTACCAGTGAAAATTGTGTGTGCATATCTGTGTTGCATGAATGCAACTGAATATAAGTACATACTCGCAAGTTGTTTTCACCCACTGTTGAAATGTGGAACCTACATGTTTGCCTGGAATTGCCAGCTGTGGTGGTGCTGGCTGAACATCTGGAGACAAATGGAACCTTGGCAAGATGGTGTGGCTATGGGATTTTGGCTCCCCATAACTAGATGATACTTGATATATGACTCTGAATCAGATAGCACTTTCCCAGATTGAGATGGTGTGTAATTTGGGGGAGGGGGGTCTTCCTGGATTTACAGTTCCTGCTCAAGGAGAAGTGGCAGCTATAGCCAGGGGGTCTTTTCTCAATTCATCAAGTGAGTCAGTTGTGTCCTTTGGTGGCCTTGGTCACCTGATTACTGCAATGTAATCAGGGGGCTGCCCTTGAAGATCACCCAGAAACTTCTTCTGGTCCAGAATAGAGAGCACACACAATAATGGAGAGCTCTATGTTTGCCTATGTAACACCTGTGTTGCATGAGCTGCACTGACTTCATCTGGGCACAGTTCAAGGTGCTGGTCATCACCTTTAAAACCCTATATTTTCTGGACTGCCTTTCAATAAGGACATCTACCTGTCCTATCAGGTCAGATAAGGTCACACTCCTAATCTCTTCCCCTAAATATTGTCATTTTATGGGCTGCTCTGCCCTATGGAACATTCTGTCCCCTGGCATTTGGCAGGTTTCTACCCCCCAGTGGTGGGTTCCTCCCGGTTCCTCCCGGTTCCACTGAGCCGGTGACCATATGACATCACTGAAGCAGTTCTGCCCTCCTGCCCCCCCATCCCCTGCATTATTCTTACCTTTTATTTGGCCCCACCCCCAATGTATTGCTGCCTCCTGAGTCCCAGCTGATGGCTGGAGGGAAAGAAACTGTTTAAATGCTTACCGTGGGGCTTCAAAGGACTGCCCTACAGCTGATCAGTGTTAAAAGAAAACAAATGAGTAGACCAGTGCCTACAAAAATACATGAGTAGATCAGTGCCTGCAAAAATACATTAGAAGATCAGTGCCTGCAAAAATAAATGGGTAGATCGGTACAGCTCTGCAAGCAGTTAAAAGCCTGGTAGACCAGGCTTTTAACTGGTCTACCAGTTTTAACTAAATCCTAAATAATTGTCATATGACCATCAAGCCACGCCCACAAAATAAGTCACGCCCACAAAACTGGTAGTAAAAATTTTTAGAACCCACTCCTGCTACTCCCCTAGACTTCCATAAACTTTTAAGTCTTGGCTTTTCCCATAAGTTCTGGGGTAAGAGTTAAAAGTGCCATTTTTTTTGTTATTTTTAGTGCCTTTAATGTGCTTAGTTTTGTTATTGTTTTATATTATTTTTGCTTTTTACTAGGAGCTACCCAGAGTCGATTGTAAGATTGGTGGCAATATAAGTGTTTTAAATAAAAATAATAAATAAATAAATTACTTCAGCCTTGAGGCTGAATTTAGCTCTTAACCTTCCTAATGAAGTAGGAGTTTCTGAACTGGCTCTGTACCAATTTCAAATCATAGCAAAAAAATGATCAGTGCTCCGAATAGAACAGAATTCTTTATTGACCAAGTGTGATTGGACACACAAGGAATTTGTCTTTGGTGCATATGCTCTTAGTATACATAAAAAGACAAGATACATTTGTCAAGAATAATAAGGTACAACACTTAATGATAGTCATAGGGTACAAATAAGCAATCAAATCATACTAGGAAACAATCAATATCAAGATAAATCATGAGGATACAAGCAACAAAGTTACAGTCATGCAGTCATAAATGGGAGGAGATGGGTGATAGGAACAATGAGAAGACTAATAGTAATGCAGATTTAGTGAATAGTTTGACAGTGTTGAGGGAATTATTTGTTTAGCAGAGTGATGGCGTTTGGGGAAAATGTTCTTGTGTCTAGTTGTTTTTAGTGGAGAAAGTAATTCATAACGAAGAAAAGCTATTAATTATTCTAGAAAGCAGCACTCCAGGTGGTGAGATTAAAAAATATCAGATCACCTCTGGACTGAAACAGCCACACTGGTTAACATTGGCTTTCTGGATTCAATTCTAAGTGATTCTGTGGTGTATAAAGTTTACATATATTGAGACAGATCTCCTACATTCATGCCACTAGAATATCAGCAGTGGTGTCAAAAAAGGTCAAGATGGCTACTGTAAATGCTTGTTCAAAGCCCCGCCCCTTTCCTTGGTGCAGGTAAAAAGAGGTGGGGTTTTGATCATTTGATTATGATTGCCATCTGGGCTGCTTTGAATGCTCTGGAGTCAGCTTCACACCTTTCAGTGGGACATTATTTACAGATTTATTTCAGACATACTTAAGAAGAATGACTTCTGCATTAAACCTGCTTCTCCCTTTTCTTGTTTGCAGTTTAAGAAAGATCTTAGACAATTTTTTCACGTTGGGTGTTTCAAGTTTTTTTTAATGCATAATTTCTTAGAGAGTTTATGTTGCTGGGTTATTCAATTGTTAGCTTGCGTTGCACTAGATACGTATATTTGTAAACCCCCCCAGAGGCACCAAACAGAAGTGGTGGTCTATAATTTTTAAATAAATACATAAACATGTAATAAGGGCTCTTGATAGATATCTACAGGAACCATTGTGTTGTATGATTTGAACTAGCCCCAGTCAACCGGAAGCACTTTCATCCATTGATCCCTCATGATAATATTATACATTTGATTTTTGGAAAACAGCATCTGGTCTATGCAGGCCATTTGACTTTCTGCAGCTTTTGTAATCATGTTCTTTCTGTTGGAAAAAGATGGAGTATGTGTGTGTATATGTGTGTTTGTGTTAATTCACAGTTTAATTTGCACTCAGCAAAATTCTAGTCAATTTCTATATCTGGATCAGAGCATCTGTCCCACCCCAATTACAGGTAACCAAAAATATAGCTTGATGTTTGTATTAGCAAACATGTACTGAGAGCACGACCTTCCACCATTGCCAGGCAGCCTACCAACTAGAGGTCAATGGCCGGCACCCAAAACAGAGATGGCAAGACTCCATCAACAAAGCAGTGGGGAAATGGACTTTACCTTCGCTACCGGTTCAATGTGAGCACGCGTGCACTCTCACTACACTCACGTGCTCCTCTTCTGCACATGCTCAGAGGGTCAAAAATGGGACATAATGATGTCTTAGTGGGTGGATGGAGCCTCCCACCGCTGGCCCTACCAGCTCGCGCAACCTGGATAGATCCGGCTGGATTTCACTGCTGCAACAAAAATATGCAAGCTGGAGGCCATGGAGATGCAGCAGATCATGCAAAGTGGTGCTCAATGAGCCAAAAAGTGAATCCTGCACTTGACAGAATATAAGAAGAAGAAGAAGAAGAAGGAGGAGGAGGAAGAAGGAGGAGGAAGATGATGTTTGTACTGGCAAACCGGGGTGAAATGCTTCTGGTTTGGACTGGTTCAGCCAAACAGTTAGTGATGGCGGCGGGTGGTTCAGAGAGCTGGTAGCGACGGCAACGCAAGGCTCTGCCCATCCGCCCGGTTGTTGTTACTTCCTGGTTTTAACCAGGAAGTAACCTGTTTTTTAATCCTTGGTGCATGCGGCGCATGCACTTCTGAACTGGTAGGGAAGGTAAGTAGATTTCACCCCTGTAGCAAACATAAAAAAAAAAAAAATCCAGATCCACTCTAAACAAGACTGTGGATCCATTGCATGGACAACTGCAATGACAGTGGCCTGTGGTTATTCCAGCTTTAACCTTTTTATATGTACAATGACAGCAGAGTAGACAAGCAGTGTCAGATACCAGATTATTTCCCTCTCTATTCTGCATCACAGAGGGAACAATATGGATTGGGTTGATGTATCCCACACTTCCCTCCATCATCCTCTGCGTTGGTGAAATTATTTGGTATTATGCCATCCTGTTAATCACCAGAACTCTGTGCTTTGTTGAAAGACTTGTCATTCCTTATTTATTCCTTTGTATCCCTTTGATCTGTTCTTTCCTTTTTATTTCATCTCATCCTCCTTTTTCTTCTTCTTCCATGTTCATCCCAATGGCAGGAAAAGACTGTTAATTATTGCTATCAATACCCTAGACTATGTTTGCAACAAAAGCTTGACAAATTTGTCCAGTGCCTCATTCCTTTAGACTGCAGTGGATGTTTTATGAAATGAAATTAGAAAATTAGCATATTAGATGTTTTTTTTCTTAGAGGGGTTCTGATTTAATGCAAAACTTCCAAAATACTTGGAGCCTCATTATTCCAGGAATTGGAATTATTCTAAGTCCCCCCCCCCCCGCAACTCTTAAATTAAGGCGCGGTGGCACAGTGGTTAGAATGCAGTACTGCAGGTTACTTCTGACTGCCGGCTGCCTGCAATTTGGCACTTCGAATCTCACCAGGCTCAAGGTTGACTCAGCCTTCCATCCTTTCAAGGTCTGTAAAATGAGGACCCAGATTGCTGGAGGCAATATGCTGACTCTGTATACTTCTTAGAGAGGGCTGTAAAGCACAGTGAAGCAGTATATAAGTCTAAGTCCTATTGCTATTGCTAAATTACATACAGATACTCTCCAACAAACCTTATTCAGTGTTTCTCTTATCTTCCATCCACTTCTTTCCATATTTTTTGCTGCAGCATGTTCAATTTACCATCTACAAGACCATATAGTCCCTGTATCTGAAAATACCTTTCTTCATTAAATTAAAACAACCACCAGCAATACATAACATATATTGCAAATATTTGCAAATATTATAATACAAGTTTTTCTACAATCAGCATTCTTAACAGCAGAACATAATGTGACATTATTTTCTAATTTTACTTTCTTTGGGTACTCACATAATTTTGTAAATCTGGTGATGCAACATTTTTAGCTCCTGTGGGATTGTAACTACACAGTGCCACACAGTTTGAACACTCTTAAAACTTGTCCTGTCATATGGAAAGGTCAGAAATGGACATAAAAAAGAAAAGAGAATATGATTAATCTCCATGCTTACAAGTGTACCTTTAACTCTTTTACATGGCAGCCTGTTCCACTGATAATATCTCCAGGCAGTAGAGCTGGGTAGATATTATGTGCAAGGGATAGAATCATCAATGACAGATAGATGATTTTGCTGTCCTTATTGGTAAGAGTCACAATGTCTGAAAAAAGTCCCAAGCATTCTTCCTGGTGCCAGATGAATATATTTGGCATTTTCCTACATATTTTAGGAACCCTTTTAGAGTTCCCAAACATGTTGGCTTTATTGTTATTTTCCCAGCTGTGTTTCTTTTCTTATTAATGCTGACGATTTCTATTATTTTATGCTACAGTGTTCTTCATTATATGTTTTAAGAGATTTGTATACTACCCAATAATTGAGGTTGCTGGGAGGTTTAGAAATTGAATAGAAAGAGGAGAGAAACAAACAATAAATAATTAAATACGCCAACTAAATAACCTGGCATCTGAGAGTTTTATCCTACCAACTATTTTATCCTACCAAGTCCTTTGGGAGATAAAAACAATTTTTTTTTGTTTCTAAAGGGTGCCCAGCTTCTCACCCAGAAATGAAAAACATTGTGTTATTGATTTCTTGGTTTGTATAACCTGTGAACCACTTTTGGGGTTTCTGCTGTCTGTAGAAAAACTTTCCAACTTACTATAGCCATGTGTAGTACAGCAGCACTGATGTGTGTCTCCTTAATATTTCATTTGGGGTGCATTATAGCATGCTGTTGGGTTTTACTGACTCCTAAACAAGCTTCAAGAGAACTTATTTGTAGGTTTTCCTTCATTCCCATACTAAAATTATTTCTTTTTGTTTTCCTATGAATAGTAAAGTGATGATACTTCTTTCTGGCGGAAAAGTCTCTAAATCTGCAGAACTAAATACTATTGTATGAGTAATTTGTTAAATTGCAACACTAGTATTCATTTAGTCTGAATATTCATTTAGTCTGAAATTGAGGCATCACTGTAATAGTGGCTTGAACGGTTCTCTTTTTTGCACCACTTAGCCTGGTGAAAAAGTTTGGGAAAACTTAGGAGTTTGCATACTTTTCACATCATTTGGTTCTTCCAAATCAAGACATTGTTCAAATTTGGATTTTGAATTTTTTGTTTGGTGGATCAGCATTCCTATCTGTATAATTTTAAAAAGTATATTAAGTGCCATTGTTGAAGAACAAACCAAATGAATATTTATTGAAAATTAAGCTGGAGAACTTGACAATAGTGGAACACATTGCCTAACGAAAGATATTTCCATTTTCATTTCAAACAATCAACTAAAATAATCTTTAATAGCATAATAACAATAAGTGGATCCATTATCCCAATGTCAATCACTGCGCTGTCATTGTGTAAAAGACCACAATGTCAGCACATGATGAAATTGGGATTATCAAACAAGACGTAACTATAGGTTCACTTGGTTTAGCCTTTCCATGTATACCTTTTATCTTCACAACAGTGACTCTGTGAGGTATTATTGGTATTTGGGGTTAAGAAATTATATCTGAAAGTTGTTCACTCTATCTTCCCGCATTCTCTTTATGAAGTTCCTAGGTATGTCAAACACAATATATTATACTTAGAAACAAGTCTAGTTGTAGCAAATGTATGGGTTTGGTCAGGGGTGGGTTCTAAATTTTTTTACTACTGGTTCTGTGGGCGTGGCTTATTTTGTGGGCATGGTTTGATGGTCATGTGACAATTCTTTAGGATTTAGCAGAGGTATTCGTCTACCAGGCTTTTAACTGCTTGCAGAGCTGTACTGGTTTACCCATTTGTTCTTGGAGCATTCTGGTCTACTCATTTGTTTTTGGAGGTACTGCTCTACCCATTTGTTTTTGGAGGCACTGGTCTACTCATTTTTTTTGGGAGGCACCGGTCTACCACCACACTGCCTTTTAACACTGATCAGCTGTAGGGTGGCCCTTTGAAGCCCTGCAGCAAAAGTTTAAGCAGTTTTTTTCCTTCTAGCCGATCAACTGGGACTCGGGAGGCAGCGAATAGATTGGGGGTGGGGTCAAATAAAAGGTAAGAATAATGTGGGGGGGGGGGAGAGGGCCCAGCTCCCAAACAAAGAGAACCAGTTTGGTGACGTCATATCATCACCGCTACTGGCTCGGCCAAACTGGGCCAAACCGGGAGGAATCCACCACTGGGTTTGGGTCTTTTCCAGTGTTCAGCTAAACTTTGTTTCTGGTTTGGACTCTTCAATTTTAGAAGATCAATGCACTTTTATTTACTGCAGTTGAGAACTCTGGGAATAAAGAAGTAAACACCAGCCCCATGTGTTACCTGGACTGGTTTTGAGAATCCCAGAACACAATCAGATATCATATCTGGGACTCATATTTCAACTCACACCTTCCATATGTCACAGTATTGAAAGCTCATTATGTTAACTTGATTTAATGTTCTTCCCTCAGTAAATCAGAGCAATCTCTGCCCCCTTAGGGGGTTTTACCAGTAAATCCTGCCTTTCTGTTCTGTCCATTTCCTAACTGTAGCAAGGAACATTTTGGTAGAATTATGGTTAATATTCTTATTTCCTGAATTGGCCAAACTTAGTGCTAGTTATCCATACTTTAGTTGCAATTACTCTTGGCTCAGGGGTGAGTTCTACTTACCTTTATTATCGGTTTGTAACCAGGCCGTACATGCATGCACAAAAGTGTTCTGATGATGTCGAGGTTGGTGGGCAGAGCCTCCTGCTGGTTTTACTACTGGTTCTATCTTGACAGCGCTTAAGTTGATGGCCGATCATCAGAACACCACACAAAAGTGGATGGAAGCGTGGAGTAGCTATTCCCCCCAAGATATCTCTGAATATATCAATCCTAATAGTATACCTCCAGGATTTAACCTACCCCGACACATATGGGTGACATATAACAGAATTTGAACAACTCATGGGGTGTGTGCTGACTCCTTATATAAATGGGGAAAGACACCTTCAGCACAATGTGATTGCGGGGCCCCGCGACAGACTATCCAGCATATAGTGAGGGAATGCTCTAACAGAAGGTATCCAGGAGATTCTAGGGACTTCCTCTGCATAACAATGGCAGCTACTGACTGGATCTCCAAACTCGACATTAAACTCTGAAATGTTATTTCTGTTTTCCTTTTAGGTTTTCTTAATGCTTTTAAAAATTGTTTTAATTGTTTTAATCTGTAAAAATGAAGTGTTTTAATACTGTGTGTGACCAGCCATACACTAAATAAATAATTCTATAGAACCGGTCCGAACCGGGGACAACCCATCACTGTCTTGGCTGCTGCAGTGCTCTATACCTGGATCTTTTCTTGAAACATGTCCAAAAACATGGCTATTTGGCTGCTAACCAGTGCAAGGTATAGGGATCATAGATTTCTGTGCTGATTACAAATTTCTACTACATATAATTCAAGATATTGGTACTGATTTTTAAAGTCCTAAATAGCTTATAGAGGGACTACTTCTGTTGCTATAAACCTGCACGGCTTTATAGAAGACTAGTAGGAACCGTAGTGGCTCAGTGATTAGAATGCTGTATTGCAGGCTAACTCTGGCTACAGCCAGGAGTTTGATCCTGAACAGCTCACTTGGTCCAGTTGCTTTCCCTCAGCCCTAGGAAGGAGCCATTTCTGAAAACTGTGGTGCAGTTTGTGCAGTGTCAGGAATTAACCCTGACTCAAAGGAATCAATAAAATCCCAGATCCATGACTGTGCATCTATAGCAGCACCCAGCCTTATGCCAATATGCATCTCATATGTTATTTGTGTTTTTTTGGCAAGAGTCCAGATGACAATTTAGGCTAAAGGTTGGTATTCACTTTTAAACTTTTTTAAAAAATTTTGGACAACCATTTGTCTGGGGCAAGGGATGGTATAAGGGACAAAGTCTCCTAGGCCAACTTCCTTGGGTAGGGAGTTGGACTTAAAGACCTCCAAGGTCCCTCCTAGCCTTATGAGTCTCTCCTGCCGTGTCCTGTTCCAAATTTGGGTTTAATTTTAGCCTATACACTGATCGTTTCATATACCTCTTTTATATATCTTTTAAAAAATATTCTGGATCTTTTGTCCATAACAATAAAATAGCTAAATTAACTAGCTATTAACATAGCTATTAATTATCTATTAACATATATGATATATTTTTTTTAGAAAGGAGCAGGTTTTAAACAGCCACAAAGCAACAGATTATTGATAAAATGTATTTTCATCATAACTAAAGTAATCCAGTGCTCTGCTCAGCCTAGAGCAATGACTCTGTTTTCCCTCTTATCTTATTACTTGTCTCACAGAAATAATTCCCCTGTTCCCACATGAAAGGAATTCATAGACTATGTGTCTGTGTGAATGCCCTTGACCAGAATTTTTTTTTCCAGTTGGAGCTCTAATGTTTCAGTTACTGTTGCAAACACATCTATTTCATTTTATAAGACAGAGCTGAAATAGTGCAGAAACTGTACTGACCATTCAGTTTGAAAAGGTATATACAGAACATCCTTATGGCACTTATTTACCAAAATCTCTCTGTGTATTTCTTGTAGTTTGAGAAAGGCACACTTTGGCTCTAGAGAGACAGCATTTGTTTTGTGTTTTGTTGATGTGAAACATAGAGAACTGTATGCAATATCTGATGGCTGTCCAGATATTTGGCAATACCTGATCTTTTGGGGGCAGTGGACATATTCGGAACATTGCAGAAAAGTCAGTGAGTGCTCTCACAAAATGTTTACCCATTTACCAGAAGGAAACTGGCTGTTACATTCTAGCTTCCTTAAGGTGCTCTCTATTAGCTCAGCTTACCTTTGTGTAGGAGATGGCCTTGACTGAGCCTGAGGGAGGGGTCAAGCACATCATCAGCCTTGAGTCCCTTCATAACCATGAGAGATCTAACTACAGCCCTACTTGAATTAGGTTGACTCTTATCTACCTCCTATTTGCTTTGATCATTAGTAGTTCAGCTTCTTGTAGATAGTGAGTCAGCATGCAATAAACCTAGGGAAGGATTCTACCAGTTCAGACCATTTCGGATGAACTGGTAGCTCCGATGATCAACTGGGAGCGAACTGGTTCGCTTCAACAATTAGGTGGGCCCAGTCACCCTTGTGCTTTACTGACCTATAACTTCTTAACGGATTCATGTGGCAGAGCAGATTGCCACGCTTCCCAGCAGTAGCGTGGAAGGTAAGTTTTCGTAAAACTGTGCACATGTGTGGGTGCGACCACCAAATTGGTTGTTAAACCAGCAGGTTCCAACTACTGAATAAACCTATATTCATTTGAACTGCTTTGGCTCCTGATTTCCTGCGCTTGACATTTGTGTGTTTATGTAAAGGTATGTAGGAGTGATCTTAGGAGAGAGAGAACCACAAACTAGGCAATAGACAAGCTGAGGCCCACAGAAAGAATGGGGCCATGGCAAACATGTCAGAAGAGATATACCCTAGTTTCTCGGACTGTAAAGGAAAGAACTGTTCTTGTAACAGTCTCTTAATGTATTTATTTTGTTTATTTTTATTTATTATATTTGTGTGCCACCTATCTCATTTAGACCTTACAGTAAAGTTAGAGCTGGTACCTGTAGATGTGCTTCTTGTCCAGACTACCTTGTAAGATTCCTGGGATTTTCCAAGGAAAAGAGAGGGTTTATCTCCGTTTTTAATAATCATGCCTATGGGAACTCTGCAAGGCCAGAAGCATTCTTGCGAACAGCTTGAGGCTGTTATTTTGCTTTGCAGCATGCCCGTTTATCTTTTGTTTTTCATTAAAAGAATCTGAAAGCAATAATGAAATCAAGCAGGGACTGAATTTGACAGGTACTAAAGTTTATATTGCTGGGGACTGGGTAGCTTACAGAATATTGGCATTCAGAATCCAGTCTAACATTTATACATTGTCTGCCAGTGTCAAACCACATTTTCATATAGGGATCTTTTGCACTCCATCAAGAAACTCCAGGATCTGCATCTCTGTGCATGAAAAGGATCCACTCTATCAAAACATGATGATCCTGTCTTTCCAATGTTGCTTTCAGAATAATGCTACAGTACAAGATGTTGCGGTAAAGCACAGTTAGGCTGGAATGTGAGAGTATTATTAGCAAAAAAAGATGTTTCAATTTTTTTCCTGCATTTCCAATTAGCAAGGGTTAATCCAAGTTTAATTGGCTTGATACTTTTATGTACTGTTTGTATCTGTGTTTCAACTTTACATACTCTAATTTATAAACAGCAAAGCAAAAATTACGTCTTCCTGCTTCTTGCCCAGACTTGGTTTGACCTTAGTATGTTAATCTACACTTTGCTGTTATATTCAAATCAGGAAACTATGGCTTAATTTGCATTATTTATTTGTTTATTTGCCATATATGTAGACCAGCCATCTCTCTCATTGAGTGACTCTTGAGAATAATAATTCAAAATATAGATCTAGTTTAGGAAAATTCTATCTTCAAGTACTTGTATGAAAAGGAAGCAAGAAGAACTGATAGGAAGAAGAAGATATTTTACCACTTACGTAGCAGGAAGAGAACGTGGATTTGAGTCAAGATGACAGTGGGTTGCAGAAGAGACCTCCCCCTTTTCTATCCCTGTTTCCCATGTACTGGCAGCTTGTAGAAGAAAAATCCTGAAGGCAAGAGCCAACTGTGATATATAGTTTGACCTTGTAACCGGGAGCAAGAAATGCACGTCAAAGGAACAAAGTTGTTGATAAACCTTGGTTCCATACTTCCTCCTGTTTTACTTTAGAGCTTAATCATTGCTTATATATTGCTAGAGAATAACCGTTCCCCAGCCCTTTGCCACTGAACAGAACTGGAGGACACTCTGCAGAGGATTCCCATGCTGTTCACTACACAACCATTTGCCTGAGGCTGATCACAGCCATGTCCTTTTTGCTCAAATTAATAACTTTGACCCTGGGGGGAAAAGTCCACCAGATTTGACCCCAATGGTCATAAGTAACAAGTTTGTTGATAGAGCAGATATTTCACAGTCCCACCAGAAAAGGAAATCCTGGCCATTGCTCAAGTGATGTGATCTGTGGTTGAAATATATATATATATTTCTTTTTAATGATGAAGGCATAATTAATTACAGTGTCTGCTCTGCCTTGTATCTTAGCTTACTTGTTTATTTTGGGCTTCTGAAGTCATTGGCCTGTTGTGTCCTGTTCCTGTCTTCTTGACATGTTAAAGAACCAATCCTTTGCTGTGTATTTAGTCTGGACATTCCTGTCTTTGAACTACCATCAATGCAGAGAGTAATATTACCCACATATTCACTCACTTGCTTCAATGATCTTTATAGGCATTGTGCCAGCAGGAGACCAGCATTGAAAATATTCATAAAGAAGAAGATGAAGAAATCAAGCAATTATTTCAGTTCTTGGGGGACATAAGAGGGGAGCTTTCATTAGACTTGCCATCATCTCCACTTTTAATCACCTCTATTCTTATCAAATTAAAAAAGAAATTTTATGATCAAGGCTTTAGAAGTCCCAGAAGTGCCTTCTGGGGTTATCTGAGCCAGTCACCTGTTTGAAAGAGACAGCCTTTCAGCATCAGACAGAAATGCATTTTCAATAATTAACTATTTTTTGCGCGTAGCTTTAAGTGAAAAATTAATAAGACCCAGCAGTATGTCAGTCTTAGTAATAAGACTGAAGAAGAATCCACAAAACTGCGGCAACCTCACATACCTTCCGCATTTTTTTCTTCTTCTTCAAATGCATTTTCTGTCTGGAACAGATCCAGATTTTCACTAGAATATTCCAACCTTCCGTTAGTTGTCCATTTTTAAAATATTTGCCATATTGGGATCTCTGTCCAATTACCTTCTCTATCTTCCTTCATTCCTCCTATATTTTTTTCCCCATGTAATTTTTCTGAAAATGTTTGATACTCTCTTAGGAAACAAAGTAATGCTATATTGTTTCTGTGGGCTTTTTATTTATTTATTCACTTAAAGATTACCAGTAAAACCAGATAGCTTTTTTGAAAAAGTAAAAATATGGTGCAAAATGTCCTAGTAATAATCATTTGTGTTTGCTAGCTGGAGTGTGAATGAATCAGAATGACCAATTGTGTTTGGAGTAACACAGATGGCCTGATATTGCATTGGTAATTTCTCAATACCTAAATATTCCTTTTCTTCAACCCCTGCCTGCTTTGCTTGAGGGAAAGGTGCTTTTTCAGGAGGCAACTGGACTTTCTTGGGGTTTTTTTTGAAGATATTTCACTTCTCATCCAAGAAGCTTCTTCAGCTCTGACGGGATAGTGGGGAATGGAACGATTTATATTCCTTGCAGACAGCTGTACTGTTTTAGCTATACAATTTGGGATCAACATCTTTTGAATGCTGTGGGAGTAGGAATGGATTTCCAGAGAAAAATGTGCAAACTACAAAACCATTAGCACTACTCAGGTGACCCAGAGGACACAGATAAATCTCCAAGTGCTTCAAGGACCCTCTAAAATGACCAGCTGTTTGCAAGGAATATAAACCCTTCCATTCCTCAGTATCCTGCCAGAGCTGAAGAAGCTTCTTGGATGAGAAGTGAAATGTCCTCAAAGAAAAAAACGAAGTCCTGTTGCCTCCTGAAAAAGCACCTTTGGGACAACCATGACCTGGATGACTGAGAATCTCTCCAATGAAATGCAAACTTCTTTTTATCTATTCTCTATTCACTTACCTTTGCTACCAGTTCAGGAATGTGAACTCACATGTGCTCGCTTCACTCCCACGTACCACCTCTTCACATGCACAGAGCCTTCTGCACATGTTCAGAGTGTCCATGCTGATGTCCAGGTGGGTGGGTGGAGCCTCCTGCTGCCGCCGCAACCGGTTCACCCAAACTGGGTAGAACTGGTAGAATCCCACCACTGTTCCTACATACTTTAATTTATTTGAAATATTCCACACTGCTTGTCACTGGCCAAGTGAAACTGTCAAGGTCCTGGATCAGCACCAAGAGGTTATGATAGGGAGAAACCTACTCTGATTCAATTTTATCAGGATTGAGTGGCTGTAGATTTTAAGGCATCCTGGATCTTAGGATTCCCATGCATACTCTTCAATGGTGTAGCACTGCCCAACTCAAGGTGCAAGGTCGTGGATTCATAGCTCTGGTTGAAGAACAGGTAGCAACTGTGGTCAATGGTTGGCAACTGTGGTTAATTGCTCAGGTCCTTCTGGTGTGACAGTTGCACCTTTTCTCAGACTGGGCAGTCTCCCAAACAGTCACTCATGTCTTAGCCATTTCACAGCTTGTCTTCTGCAATGTGCTCTACTTAGGGCTGGTCTTGGAAACTACTAGGAAGCTCAATGTTTTGGCAGACTTTGGAGATGACTCAAAGCTCTGGCCATTATTTTAAAGCCCCACATGGTGAAGCACCTGGATAAATCAGACAACACCTTGCAAGAATCAAGCTTGCCAATCTGGCCTGGTTGTCAAGAAATGACCCCTCTTCTCAAGATATACATGATGCAAACAAGATATTGGGCCTTCTCCACATTAGCCCCCACTTTATAAAATTCTCTCCTGCAAATGTCCAGTGGCTCAAACCCACTAATTGCTTTTTCTAAACAAGTTGCCCAGAATTCTCAAGATTAAGGTGTGGTGTAAATTTTGCTAAAAATAATAGATAAATGTGAATATAGTAATCCGAAGTACAATCATTTCTTTTGATTTATGGCTATTATTGTGTAGTTACATTTTAAATAGTTTCCTTTTAATATATTTTAATACAGTCCTGTTGCCAACTTTGGTTTGGAAGAAAAAAAATTCCCACCATCAAGATTTCCAATTTTTATGCTGCTCCAAAAAGAAGGAAATTACCACCAGTTACATCCTGTTTAGAAATGTATTTATGACGGGAGCTTTGAGTCCTTGAAAGTTAAAGCCCTGACAGCTCAGATCAATTCTGCTTTCTGGAAGAGCTGACCTTTGTTGTATACAGAAGTGAGAGTTTAAAAGTCTTAGGGGATGCAAACTTTAGTGTCTGTCTGTTAATAATAGGAATTAAATTACCACAGTAGCAGCCACAACATCTCCCCTTCCCATCACTCAAAATGCAATGCACCAGAGGGGTATGTTGGAGCCACTTCTGACATGTGGAAGACAAGATCACAGAGTTTCTCACACTCTCGAATTCTTACTCAGAATGCTGAATGCAAATTGCCGATTTCCCACCCTTGATGAATTTATTCTGTGTGGGCAATCTGTGTGGGCAACGAATAATAAATTTGGGTTAAGAAAATTTTGAACTCTCCAGCCATCTTTACTATTTCTACAGAAGCAAAATCCGAAAGCAAATATTGAGTTGCTAATAAGATGTGGAACATACTGTATGTGTGGCTTTACATGCCCGCACAGACTCACGGAATACCAAGCAAGGGAAAAGCATAAATAGTTTAGTAATCTTCTGTATTCCCCAGATTATTATTCATACAATATTGAGCCTGCACGTCTCATGAAAGCATCGTTTGGTGGCTCTCAAGCCTCTGTTTGAAATTCTTCAATGAAGGAGGCCATTGCTTGCCAAAGCAATTTAACCCACTGCCAAATAGTTCTGCTCCTTAGAAAGTTTATCCTAACTTTAAGTCAAGATCTATCTCTCTGGTGACTAAGCAATGTTATTTATTTATTTAATTATTTATTTAGTTTGTCAAACAAGTATGAGATAACAGGTATAGGTGTAAACATGGACAGGAGCACATGAGATGAGCACAAATAAATGGGAACAGTAGGACAGGGACGGTAGGCACGCTGGTGCGCTTATGCACGCCCCCTTACAGACCTCTTAGGAATGGAGTGAGGTCCACAGTAGACAGTTTAAGGTTGAAGCTATGAGGGGTTTGAGGATGTAACAACGGAGTCAAGTAGAGCATTCCAAGCATTGATCACTCTATTTCTGCAATTAAGTTTGGAGCAGTTTACCTTGAGTTTGTATCTATTGTTTGCCCGTGTATTATTGCGGTTGAAGCTGAAGTAGTTGTTGACAGGTAGGATGTTGTAGCAGACAATTTTGTGCACTATGCTTAAGTCAGACCATAAGAGGCTTAATTCAAGGTTGTCCAAGCCCTAAATTTCAAGCCTGGTGGCATAAGGTATTCTGTTGTGAGCAGAGGAGTAGAGAACTCTTCTCGTGAAATACCTGTGGACTCGCTTAATTGTATTAACATCTAATATACAGTGTGGATTCCAGGCAGACATGCTGTATTTGAGGATTGGTCTGGCAAAGGTTTTGTATGCCCTAGTTAGCAGTACAATATTACCAGAGAAAAAGCTTTGCAAAATTAGGTTAACAACTTTTAATGCCTTTTCGGCAATGCTGTTACAGTGAGCTCTGGGGCTTAGATCATTTGAGATGAGTATTCCTAGGTCCTTGACAGAGTGAGGGTCATCTATGAGGTTGTATCCTCCCAGTTTGTATATGTTGTAATCAGAGGTTTGCAATTGCAGAAAATCTTTGTAAAATCTTTTGTAACAATCTGGAAATTCCATTTCAAGGCAGCTTCTCTCTTTTAAACTGAAAAAAGAAAGAAAGAAAGAAAGAAAGAAAGGGAGGGAGGGAAGGGAAAGAAAGAGAAGGGAAGAAGAAAAGAGGGAAGGTGGGAGGGAGAAATCTTAAAACAAAATGGTAATACCTAAAGTAGGTTGGAACAACTAGTGAAACCTGGTCTGTTGCTAATAAACTGTAATCATTTTCATCTGTAGCCTTTTGTTTCTGGGCTATTCTATATAGGAAGATTTTCAAGGAAGGGAAGAAAGGGAACAGACTTACATACAGTCAAAACAGCTCAGATCAATCTTAGGAACATTTTATACAGTAATCAGAAAGGCTGAGAGACAGAAAGGCTGGTTGTTTGGAAGTGACCATAGTTTTTGTGTCTCATCTTCCATAGACTAATAGAGGAGATGATGGGTGTTCCCATTCCTCCAAATTAGACTATCAGTATGAAGAAAAATACCACTAATCCAAATGAAATATTTATCCTGCAAAGGGATGTGGTTTCTTTCTAGAACTTTGTGTTGATAAGAAGCTTCTTTTATTTCTGTTTTATAAGCAATTATGGAGGTTACTTATAAAAAAGAGGAAATAATTATGTGATGTGGCTTTCTTTGCAAATTCTTTGAACTTGAAACATTTAATATTAAACCTATGTAGAGGAAAAAAAAGACACACCCTGCTAACAACTGTATTTAGGTTAGGGAAAATGTGTTTTATGTATGAACTGGATGATTCATCTTATTTTAAGATCACTTCTTATTCTTGGATCCAGTAATCCCTTATTTTAACATTGCCAATTTTTTCTTTTTTCTTTTCCTTTCTACTAAGGAATAAGTATGAAAATTTGGCAACACCTGTAAATAATTACATATCCTAAAACTCAGACACATTCAATATTTTCCTTTTGTACTTAGGGTTTTGTTAGAACTATTCATTCAATCTCAGATATGGGCACACTCCTCTAAAGCCTTCTTTATAGCTCATTAAGATTTATTTGGAAGGAAGTATGGGAACTTAAATCCATGGTAGCATACCTGTGCTAAACGTAGGAGGCTATTAATCGCAATTACACAAAATAAAGAGACATGACATGTAACGTTACAATGCAAGTTCTACCCTTTGATATTTGCTACAGAAATGTCATCACATAAAAATTTTTTTAAAAGGGTGAATTTGTCCCTTCTTGCAGGTGCTGGTAGCAACATTTTGCAGTCAGCTCCATAGGGTTTCTTTTTGCGCCCAAACTTTGTCTTGACTCCTGACAATTGTCTGGTCTCGTCCCTGCAATTCTCCTGGCAGTATTTTGAGAAATGGTTATAAAGATACTGCCTAACCATTTTCTAAATGGTTAGCCAATGTTTGTTCTTGCTTACCATTTTTCTGGTAAACAAAACCTTTCAAATATAAGATAACTGCATAAAGATCTATTATCTTCAGCATGATCAACACCATTCAACTTTTGATAAGTCATGGTTTAAAAAATAGGTAGTTGTTGTATGAACTTATATTACATCAGAAGTCCCACTTTTTCAATCCAACTGACTGCGATGAGTAGTTGGTTGATTCCTAAGATGGCTGGGAGATTGGATATACCAACCAGGAAGGAAAAAACAACAACAAAAGACACACCTATAAATTGCTTTCTTGCTACAAAACCTCAAAATGTCGGTTATAACAATGCAGTCAAAACCTCACCTCTTCTTATACGTCTCATGTGTGCAATGCATGTGAAAAAAGTGCCAGGTCACATGACTGATTATCGACTTCTTCTGATTCTCCCCTGAATAGGTCCCAAACAATTTTTTTTGACCTTCTCTAAGATCATCTCCAAATTTATCTACAGTATGTGAAATCCACAAGTGCACTTGAAAAATAAAGATGGTGCAATATTCCAGAACATATTCTGTTATTATTGGGCAGGGCAGACTCTTGATGGACACCAAAGAATAACTGTGGTCACATTGGGTATCAGTGGTTGATCCCAGAGTTATAGTTTGTGGACATCTTCCATTCAAACATTTTTTCTTTAGAGGGTATGTTCCAATTTGTTAGGGAAGTGCTATTATTTCTGCCCTTTGATCTTTCCAGGCTTCCTCATGCATTCAAAAATATTTAAGTCAAGGTGAAGTTGCAAGATATTCATGCCTAACCTAGACTTGTCTTAATTTTCTTTTTTAAAAAACACCATTTTGATCAAAGAGCTTTAAAGCTAGAAATTATCTTAATGATGTTATTTACCCCACATTTATCATGCTAGCTTGCACTGTTTCCACCCTACTTGCTTTACTGGATGCTATTCAACTGCTGACATTTATAGTCCATTTTGCAGAGTCGAACTGTGCTAAGGAATGTGGACCTGTATTGTAACTCAGGGCTAAAACAGCAGGGCTGTTATTTCATACAAAAGGAGCTTCCAAAGCCTGCATTCCCTGTAATCTAGGAGTAAATGATTTGCAGTTTGGAGCTGTGGGCTCGCATACTGGGGCACAGGTTAATGTGTGTCTGTAACTTGGACAATGGCTTCCAAAGAGTCATTAGGTAGCTACGGCTTTCAGTCAAAACAGAAGTTGTATAGAGAGCCGCAGCATAATAGTATGCATAAGGGTTCACCTATGATGTATTTGTGTGCTTCTCCACTTTGGGGCCAGGGAAAGAGAGAGGAAAGTCTCTTGCATGTCGAATTTTTTCAACATGTGACATAAGATGTAAAGATTGTGTATTTCCTCCTAGGGAGGAAGAAAAGAAGAAAGATGGGTAGAATACAGCAGATCAATGAAGGCAGAACTTTTGGGCAGAAGGAAATGATTGAAACATCTTCTAAGCACCACCGTAACTGCTTCCCCTGATGTGACTGTGATGAAAAGAAACAATGGATGTGGCGGCAAAGACCTGGGGTTGAGCCAAAGCAGCCCTTTCATTGCATCATTTTGATTCTGGGGGGGGGGGGGGGGAACATACCTTCTGATTGTTTACCTTCGGAAGTTGTGGGTGCTCCATCACTAGAGATTTTTAAGATGCCATTGGTCTGGAATTATATAGGATCTCCTGCTTGAACAGGGTGTTGGATTAGAAGAACCTCAAGATCCCTTTCAAATCTGTTATTCTTTTTTTTCTTTTGTTTTCTTTTAATTAAAAAAAACTTTATTAAATTTTAAAAGCATTTGAAATATACAAGTTTTTCTCAATCATAAAATTACATATACAGTACACAACACCACATACAAACTCAATATATGTAATTATATATGCACACATATACACACAGTGACTTAGTACCTATTCTATCTACCTGACAGTGCTGTTTTTATTGTATTAATTTTCCCTGAATGTTGTCTTTACCCTTTTTTCTTTTGGTTTATCCACTGGTACCATCTATTCCATACTTTAAAATATTTTGAGTCTTCCTTGTCTTTTAATTCTAAGGTTAATTTGTCCATTTCTGCACATGTATAAATTTTTTGCATTACCTCCTGATCCATTGGCAAATCTGTTATTCTGTTACTCTTCTAGCTGTGCAATAGGGATTGCTCTGAATATGTCCTCAGACTGGTGCATTGTGAGCTGTGAGGCCATTTATAATGGATCCAGCAAAAGCTGATTTTGAAGTTAAGATGGCCATACCGCCCTGCAGCCATGTGATCACATTTTGAGCGCTTGGAAACCAGTCTACCTTTATTTACTTATTAAATTTACAGAGCCTGGATAGCTCAGCAGACTAATGCATTGTGCATTGTGATTAACTCCAGCTGTCTGCAATTACTGTAAGTTCGAATCTCACCAGGCTCAAGGTTGACTCAGCCTTCCATTCTTTCTAAGGTAGGTAAATTGAGGACCCAGTTTGTGGGGGCAATAATCTGACTTTGTATAAAAATATACAAAAGTATGAAGGCTATTGCTTAACGCATTGTAAGCCGTCCTGAGTCTCTGGAGAAGGGCGGCATATAAATAAAAAAAAATTTTAAAAAATTATGTGCCACCCATATTGTCAGAGACAACTCTGAGTGGTTTACAAATATTAAAACTAGTACACATTAAAATAAAAACAAACAATAAACAAACAACAATAATTAATGGCCGTTAGCAGCATCCCACTGACGACTGATTTTTGAGATTTTTTTGCTGGTTACCGGCATTTACTTCTGGTTTCTGACAAAAAACACTGGCCCATAGGGCAAAAGGGATCACTCAATGGTCGTATTAAAATCATTGTATGAAATTTAACATGTACCCTTTTTTTTCTGCCGCATTTTTAACTTCTGAAAAAGCCCCCATGAAAAAATTATGTCAAATATTTTCTCCTAGACCTTAATAGGAATACCCATATATATATATATATATATATATATATATATATATATATATATATATATATATATATATATATATATAAAATTTACATCCCCACTTCCCACTCAACTGAGCATTCAAAATGGCTAAAAATAGAAATAGAAAATAGAAATAACGAGACATAAATTAAACCTTAGATAAATATCAGCATTTGTACCTGAAGCCAGAGAGGAAAGGACAAATGTGACTTTCAAAAAAAAAAAAAAATGAGGGGGGGTGGGGAATGGAATAGTCAGCTTTAAGGTAGCAAAAAGCACATTTTTATAGTGACTAACACAATTTCTCGTATAACATTCGGTTAGCTCATAACTCAGTTTATATGAAATGCAAGAATTTAACACAGTCATGAGAATTTCATCAAAATGTTGTTTTCCTTTGGAAAAAAAATCTACTCGAAAGCAAATGCTTTTCCTTTTTTGGGGGTGGGGGAGAAAGGTGCAGCATTAATTTTCTATAGTTGACTTGCAAATATGCAACCTATTACAAGTAGATTGTCAATTTCTTTCATATCATTCCAGCACATAATAGTTCACACAATATATTATTTACCCAGAATTAACAGAAGCTATTTTTTCTCAATTAACCCAATTTTTCAGAAGAACATCATCTCAACATGGAGAACTTCATCACTCTCTGTGCCATATTTTGCCTCACTGAGGTAAATCACATCTGAATAACTTTATATGTTTATCATATTTACATGTGAAGAAAAGACCAACGGAAATGCCTTCAATCTGGAGTTAGTCTTTTGTGCCATCATATAATCCATCAAGAGAACAACTTTATGAACAGGCAGAGGAGATATTTTCAGATCTATTTTCATCATTATAAAGTGTTTTTCAATCTGTGTCAAGGAGAAAGAAAAAAAAAAGAGAGATGGAGCAGGAGGAATGGAAAAGGTGTAAATGTGTTTCCGTATAATGATTTGTGGGGAGGAAAGGAGAAGAGGTTTGTTTATTACACTTTTACTTCATTAATATTTGAGTCTCAGGTGCAGAACTCCAAGTCTCACTGAAATTGAGGGGTCTGTGACAGAGCCATGGGGCATTTGCATTATTTATCCCAGACTGCACTAACCATACAGCTTTCAGGGAATATTTTCAGACAGAATCTCTAATTTGCACATATGTGGAATTTTTCTTCTTTAAGAAAAAAAAAGCGGTTGGGAACTCTCCTCATTACTTTTTAATTTTTTTTTGTTCTATTTGCAGAATGTTATGTCAAAAGATGGAAATGAAAAATGATGGCTGGGAGAATTTTGCATTTTAAGTAGATAGGGCAAAAAGAAAGGTAAATTGTAGCAGCTGGATAAGGAGTTTCACCCAGTTCTTTCTTGTCTTGGGTTATTTCAAAAGTACTGAGGTCGAATCTGTCTTAAAATATAGAATTACCATATGCTATAAGCAGGTAAATTCATGCACCTTCAGAATATGCAAACCAGAAGGATTGTGAACAAATACAGATTTTCTTAATCCAGATGTGACAAAGAATACTAGCCTAACCTGGTATTGTGAATGCAGGACTTGTCTTCTATACTTTTAATTATTGCTGTGGTTGTGAATTTCTGTGGGAGTATCAAAAAAGTTAAGATAGCATCTGTATGATTGAAACCTTGCCACTTTTTTTACGTACATCAGATGTAAAAAGGTGAGACTTTCATTGTGTAGTCCCAAACACACATACATCTGAAAACTATAAATAGCAATAGCACTTAGACTTATATACCGCTTTGCAGTGCTATACAACCCTCTCTAAGCAGTTTGCAGAGTCAGCATATTGCTCCCCAAAATTTGGGTCCTCATTTTACCCACCTCGGAAGGATGGAAGACTGAGTCAACCTTGAGCCTGGTGAGATTTGAACTGCCAAATTGCAGGCAGCTGGCAGTCAGCAGAAGTAACTTGCTGTGCTGCACTCTAACCACTGCATGACCGCAGCTCTTATCTGAATAAGGAGAAACAAGCTAAAATGGATTCAATGTTCAAACTCACAAGCCTATTGAGTTGACACAATACCAGATCTGGATTGAGGGCAAAAGAAGAAAGGGACGACAGAGAACAAGATGGCTGGATGGAGTAATTGAAGCAGTAGGCGTGAGCTTAAATGGACTCCAGAGGATGGTAGAGGACAGGAAGGCCTGGAGGAACATTGTCCATTGGGTCACAATGGGTCGGACACAACTTCGCAACTAACAACAACAACAACAATTTTAGCTTGTTTCTCATCATCCATATCTTTATAGTTTTTAGATATGGGGAAAGAACTACACTGCTTTACTTCGACTGAAATCAGTGGGAGTTATTTCTCACAGCAGCCAGATGACAATTCAGGGAAAACATTAACCCAGTCTATAAACAACAACAACAACAACAACAACAAAACCCTTAAAATATAATAACAAGATCTGTAGAGGCAAGAGAGAAGCAAGCTGAATAGAGGCAGGCTCCAAAAACAGTATTAGCCTTGAGAGCAGAAGGGCTGAAATAAACATCCTTTGCATCTAGCAAATGGGTCACTTTCCTTTTTGCTTTTCTGAGGCCTCTGGGGTCCTGTCCCTCCTTGGTTCAGTTGATGTCTTTGAATGCAAAGATACCACTCTTTCCCCAGCTGCCTATGCCTTTAGCCTGTTATTTAGGGCACAGGATCTGATGTTCAATTTGCTGAGTTTGCTTATGGAAGATGGATCCCCCAATCACTTTGAAGTTGATACTTCAATAGGGGCTGTGCAAAAATAACAGCAACGGAATACATTTCCGTAGATTTTGTATTATGTAAAGTGTTCAATGAAGTGCTATTCTATGGCATTTTGGTGGGAAGTTATTGCACCATCTGCACAACTATATTCAAAGGGTTACTAATGTCTTCTGTCTCCATTATAAATAATAATAACAGAATAAATAAATAAACAGAATAAATAAATAAACAGAATAATAACAGAATAACAGAGTTGGAAGGGACCTTAGAGGTCTTCTAGTCCAACCTCCTGCTCAGGCAGGAAACCCTATACCATTTCAGACAAATGGTTGTCCAATCTCTTCTTTAAAACTTCCAGTGTTGGAGCATTTACAATTTCCGGAGGCAACTTGTTCCACTGATTAATTGTTATTGCAAGATTATTTTTTAAAAATTGCACAATGTTGGGAATGAAAGCATATGCACTCCAATTCCAACTTCTACACTAGTGCTTTTTACGGTCCTCTTTGACCCTGCCAAACTGCCTGTGTAGACAAATGTATCTAAATCCGGGAAGGCCTGAATCAGATTAGCCTGGTTGGACAGAATGAAGCCACCATTCTGAAGCATGTGAGCAGCTCCTGGTAACATTCCATAAAATGAAAGCAATCATTTTGGGCAATTATCATTGTGCTTTAAACTTGTAGTTTCTCTAAGTCACACTAACCTGTTATAACTCCTTTTACTAGTGTTGCATTTGCTATGGGGCATATTTAATTATGTGGTGTGTCTCTGTGTATCAGATTCACCTAGGTTACTTGAGAATTGCTTTAGAAATGTGTTAAAATTACAGATATTGCAAAATCATGTTGGCATTTGGAAAAATAAAAGACAATATGCCCGTCTGTCTGCTGCTGCTTTACAGAGATCCAACTAAAGCTTGCCTTGTTATATGTGGCTTGTTTTGCCAAAAGTAGACTTGATCCTTGCACCTTCAGGAAAGGGAAATTATACAAGAAAATTATGGATTTGTTTCATTCATTAAATACACCTTTTTTTCCTGTGTGAAAGGAAAAGGTGCTGCATGGTAGCATGAGCTAATCTGGGATTTATAAAGGGATACAATTTACTCACTAATATAGAATGAAACAGATTTAAAGTATTTGTCCAATTCTATAATTGCATCCAATAATATGAATACACTCGGTGAGAATGCTTTACTAAAACGCTCACATAATTAAAACTGCTTTGCATTAATTGATGTAACTATGATGGACCCAAGATTCCTTTTAGACAATCATGGGCCTCTTTTGTCATTTAGCTGCTGTAGCCCTGAGTGTGTATGAGCTATGCCTTGGCCTACACGCAATCATCACACAAAAATGGTTTTATAAAACAGTTATGAACTTTCCTTATGTTTATGGCACACTTGGCACAGATACAGTTTTTATGGCATTTGAATCTATAAATCATTATTAATGATGAGTCTCTTCTATGAAATACACCAACAGTACAATCTTCAGGTCCGGTCTGCCTTTCTGCAACAATTCTTAGCACCCCTCCCCAAAGCTGAATTTTTCTTCTGTATATAATTGCTGCTTGAATACAGGTAATTCCTAATTTATGACTATTCACTTAATGAGTATTCAAAGTTATAATGGACTCCTCAGAACTACTTATGGTAGCATTTCCCCCACCCCAACAATCACATGATCACATTTTAGACAATTGGCAACCAGCTCACCTTTGTGGCCATTTGTGGTGTCCTGAAGGTCACATGAACATGATTTGTGACTCCCCCCCCCCCCGTTTTCTGGTGTTTATTTTCAATTTCCAGCAAAAAAGAACCCCCATTTTATGACGCGGGTCAAACACCATACTGGTTAAGCAAAGAATCTCCACTGGGGATTTTTGCTTAACCAATGTGGTGTTTGACCCGTGTCATAAAATCAGTTTTGGTCGCATGATGCCTCAATTTACTTACAACCATAATTCCAGTCTGAATTACAGTTGTAAACTGAGAATTACCTGTAGGTAATTGTTGCATGGGCATTTCCTTAGGCAGTCTCTTAAATTAGAGAGGCCTATTAGAAAGGCCAGTTCGGGTGATTAACTATGAGATTGCCAATAGTCCAATTGCTACATTTCACTTAACTATTCTTTAATCGTGGAGGCTCCTTAATCTCATTGAGTTCTTCTGCTGGATACCAGTTAATAGAAGCCTTTGTCATTTTGGCCTCCTTTTCTGAAGTGCCTGGGGTGAATATAACTCGATGAATTTGCCTGAGGGGCTTTACTGTAAAATCCTGATCACATTTAAACAAGGAAAAAGAACAGTGGCAGAGTCCCAGATTGAAGCAGATGTTTCCTTTTAATGATGTTCAGGTCTTCATATTCCCAGGAAAACCATTTTGAACTTTAATATTTTTCATCAAGTTACTTCAGGTGTGCATTTGAAATCTCTTATGTGCACTCAGTAGAGTAGACAATGCTGGCTGAAGGAAAATCAAGACCAGTCTCTAAGTATACAGTATGTGTAAATACTTGGAAGGAAAATCTCATGGCCTGTGTTGATTGCTTTTTGTTGGCTTTTTGTTTGTTTTGGGTCAAGTTCAGTTTAGAAAGTTATAGTGTTTTCTCTCTCTCTCTCTCTCTCTCTGCTTCAGACTACCTGGACTCAAATATGATATACAGTATCTAAAAGAATATAAAATGACAAATAAAATTGTATGAAAGCAATAAAACCGTGTGTGTGTGTGTGTGTGTGTGTGTGTGTAGTAAAACTAAGGTGATGAATGAAACAAACACAGAAGCATCATGGATAATTATTATTATTATTGCCTTCAAGACTTAAGTTGATAGTTGACAACTATATTGATGTTAATAGGAACATTTTTGGAGATGATTTCACTCTTCTTCTTATTGCCTTATGTCACACCCAGTTGGTTTTTGTATCTAAAACAGGACTAGAACTAGGTTTCCATAGTCCTACTTCACCCTTCCCATACTCCCTACTCCAGCTGTCCTACTACAGTTAACCACCAGACCACACTAACTCTAATTAATTATGAAACAAATTAAATATTTTGATCTGATGCTAGAAATATTGTGATCTCTTAAACTTCATCAGGAAAGATGAGTCCAGTTAAGGGCACCAATCTCAAGAAGGCTCTATTTTTACATCTATATTTGTTTTTTTTTTTAAAAATGAGATAGGGGCCTAATTTGAAATGTTTAATGCAGAATCAGATTAGTAAGGGAAGAGATATTCAATTTAATAAATTAAAAATGCTATCTCTGCAAGAAAACTGCTTTTTCCCAGAAAGCTTGAAGAAGATGGAAGATCTGGGATAACCTTCTGAAGTATCTCTCACTAATTTTTGATTGCAAGTATTTTTGTCTACCGTTGCTCAGGAACAGTCCTAGTTTTGGTTTGTATTCGCTTTCCCTATCTTTCCTTGGATCTTTCAGGTTCCTTCTCTGGTACTGTCTAGATCACAGGATCTAAGCCAAGAAGAAGGCAAATTCAACTCCAAATATTAAATGCTTTGTGCATCTTAAAGTTGTGTGATTTTTTTCCAGGTTGAACACGTTTATGTTAGTAAGTACAGCATTGTTTCTAAAATGGAAAAGATTCCAGTATCTTCCTGACCCTATTTCAAAGACTGACTTAAACTGTGCTAAAATTCAAGGTCAAGGCATCTGTATCTGCAGTGTGTAATAGCAATACCTGTAATGAGCAGTAGCAATGAAACTAGTTTTTATTTATGGAAAAGATGGGAAACCCAAGACTTTCCTATGTTGCTAAACTACATTTCTCAGTTTCCCTTACTAAACTAGTTGGGAATGCTAGGAGTTGTTATTCAGAAAGATTTGAAGATCTACCAGTTTCCTATCTTTGCATATTGGGAACATAAAAATGATTATTCCCTTCACTTATTATTAGGAAGCCTATCTGATAATGGTAGGGATGCAGTGACTCAGTGGCTAAGTCACTCAGCTTGTCGATAAGAAAGGTTGGCAGTTTGGCAGTTTGAATTCCTAGCACTATGTAACAGAGTGAGCTCCTATTACTTGTCCCAGCTTCTGCCAACCTAGCAGTTCAAAAGCATGTAAAAATGCAAGTAGAAAAATAGGGACCACCTTTGGTGGGAAGGTAGCTGTTCCGTGCGCCTTTAGCATTTAGTCATGCTGGCCACATGACCACGGAGACGACTTCAGACGGCACTGGCTCTTCGGCTTTGAAAAGGAGATGAGCACTGCCCCCTAGAGTTGGGAACGACTAGCACTTATGTACAAAGGGAACCTTTAACCTGACTTTATTTGTTAATGGGGATAACCCCAAGTTAATAAACTGCATGGTAATTTTACAAGTTAGCATTCACACATTCCTACTGGCATTTCCTTTCCCCAGGATGAACAGTTCTTACTGCAGAAACAATGGGACATGACAAAGCATGCATTTTGGGGTCATTAAGACACTTCCTTTGGCCTTCTGCCTCACAGGACTCTAGGGGATTACATTAATGGTTTAAGTAATACGACACGCCCTGTAAGTGTCTTATCGCTTAATTGGACTCCAGACAAATTCAGTTAAATCACATATGCTGTTCACTTTATTGCAACTACTATGCAGCTTTTTAAATAATTTCCTATATTCTCTGCTGCTTTCAGAGGCATCTGAGTTATACTGAATGTATCTCCTGAGGATGCAGATTGTGAAGGCAGAGGTTTAACTGTGCCTCGCAGGCATTCACCATAAAACTAGGAATATGTTCTTCTCAAAAGTTTAAGATCGGACCAAAGCCACCCTCAACAAGGATATTGAGTAAAACAGCACTAAGGAATATCAAAAAAAGGTTTCAGGAAGATCTTGACAAACCTGACACGTTTCTCTTGTAAGTGGAAGAGTTTTGTACCTACAGTATGTTTCTTTAAAAAAAAAAATCCTTCAGTTTGCCAACATCTTTTGTCCTGAGCGTTGTGTTACGTACTATAAGAAGATTAGCCCAGTAATCTCTGCAGTGTTACCAGATTCTCTGTTTGCAGACAGAGTCATTGTTAACTTCATTTCTACAACCAACTCACCAACCTGGACGTCATCATGGATGATATGCGCATGCGTGGAAGCGCACAGGCATGCTCCCCTTGCAAACCAATAGTAAATATAAGTAGAACCCACCCCTGGTGTGTGTGTGAGAGAGAGGGGGACGGGAGAGAGAAACACTTTTATAGTCCCAAAACTAGGTATTTGGACAACAATGTTTTCTGTCCAAGCAAGAGAGGGCTATTAATATTTTTAATTCCAAATGTTGATTCTTGGCTTGAAATTGGTTGCATAGCCATGCCTCCAGTACTTAACAGAATTTTCTGCAAGGAAATTGAGATGCTCAGGGATGAAAAAGAGAGGGAGGGTAAGTGCTCTAATTCTTCCATAGAAAAGGAGAAGTAGCGGTGTAGGAGAAGCAAGGAACAAATTACACACATCTAGAAGAAAAGCCTATGGAAAGCAAAGGGATTGTTATTGGTTCCATGAAATTTCGTGGCTGGAAAGAAACAATGTATCTTTTATTATGCAATTTTCTCTTTGGTCCCCCCCCCCCGCACACCCATTCTTTGTTATATTCTCTCCAAATAGTCTTGCCAAGATTGATAGAGGAGGCACAAGTGTCACACAGTCAGCCCAGCCTCAACCATTTTAAATCTCTGTATGCTCTGTATGTAACTTGACACATCAACAAGTAATTTGAAATGCTTTGTAGAAGCAAGAGTTGCTAAATGATCTCAATCAATCTGCATTTCAAAGCAAAGGCAGACCAGATTCCTGGATAATGTGAATCAAATATGTGAATTATGCACTTTTCATAATTTTGCCATATGAATGAAAATACTGTGAACAAAGCAGCATATTTTAGGGCTCAAAATATTAGAGCATTATTTTAGAATAAAATGCTTTCATATGCTTAAATATGAACTCTTCTGCCTTTTTAAATAAAAAATGCAAATGGATGCAGAAAGAGAATAGAACAGATTTGTAAATAAGAATATGAGAAGCTGACAAGGACCAAACTCACAATTAGCTTTTAATATCCTCTTATCTTTCCCTAATATACCCCCTATTTACCTCTTATATTCATCCTTATACATCCTCTTGTGCTGCTAAGTGGAGTTGTTTACACTCAGTCAAGGCCAACCATCCTAGAACTCCACCTGGTGAAATACCTGAAGATGAGCTTCACATGACATTATGCGGGATGTGGATTGGACAGTCAGCCTGGGACCTTGTGGGAAGGGATTTGGGGAAACTTTCAACCTGCAACTCCGTGCCTTTTGAATCAGATCTTGCCTTGCTTTAGCTGCTATCATTTCAAACTCAGTAAAAGTACCTCTTCTCTACTTTAATGGAATCAGGGGATTCCTTTCTTGGGTCTTGAATGGAGGCAAGCCTGACACACAACCTGTTTTCCTTGTTACCTTCTGGAGGAGGCTTCGTGGTATCTAAAGCAGAACATCTAGCTTCAGTTACAGTTTTGCTCCATATAGTATCAACCTTGTAAACTTGCAAGTTTCCTCTTTCCGCTGTGTATTCAAAATGGACAGTGATTTTTATATGTGTATGTGGGTGTAGCAAGTGTATATTTATGTATGTATATAAATAGATATACACTTTCTTTTGAGAGCAGGCAACAGAATTTCATTTTTAATGTGGGCCAGAGTGCTCACAGTAAAAAAGTGACAATAAAGGTTATCTTGTTTTGTCTTGTCTTAACTTACCTTAACCCACCCCACCCCACATCACCCCATCTCATCTCTCCTCTCCTCTCCTCTCCTCTCCTCTCCTCTCCTCTCCTCTCCTCTCCTCTCCTCTCCTCTCCTCTCCTCTCCTCTCCTCTCCTCTCCTCCTCTCCTCTCCTCTCCCTGAGCTAGAAACCAAGAGAGTCTTTGTACTAGTCCCAGTTTAGGCACAAAGGGGTGACCTTGCTCCAGTCACTCTCCCCTACCCCTACGAAAAGAAGATGATGGCAAACCACTTCCACAAAATGTTGCAAATTTCCAGAAATCAAGATTGCCTTGAAGTCACACATAAATAAACAAATACATTCTAAAACTAAATGGCAAAACTTAGTCATTCCAATAAAGCATGGTAGATGCAGTTTGTTCGTATTTATTCTATATATCAGGGCCTGTTAAAGATAATAGATTTGGTTGATGTGGATGGAAACATTCATCTTTATCCAGCATCATTCAACAGAGTCATACTGGAACATGGCTGTATCCTTCATGAGCCCTTCCATTGATAAAATGCCATGGGCAAAAAGTACACCATGTGAAAACACAAATCTTCTTTTGAAATCTTCTCTGTAAAATTAGAAATACATAAGAAGGAGAGCATGGAAAACTGTATCCTTGTTTCTTCTGATCCCCATATATAAGATGGGCAAATTTTACAGCAGAGAGTTTATGGTATATACTATAAGTAAGCTATCTGCATGATTTGAACCGAAATCTGACATAAGCCCTACTGATAGATGGAGACAAGCTACTTCAAGTAATGATCTAAGGTGATCAATGAACTGGAAGCCAACCCCCACCTGCTTAGCTGGATCAGCTAAGGTATCTGATTGGGCTTGTCCCAGGCCATTTGGTTGGCAGTAATCTTAAGTGGTCCTCAGAGGAACATATTGTATAGTGGCAGTTGTGACTGCCAACTCAAGCAACTACCACTGCCACCTCATTAGGCATCACTCCAAGAATGCCCTCAAAGCAACATTTAGGAATTGACTAGCCTGTTTCTTGCTGGTGGATGAATTCTCACAGCTGCTGCTTAAAGAGGATAGACAGCAAGGAGAGTGAATGGGAGAGAAATATACGAGAGAGAATCACCGATTCTCTCTACATGTTTGTATAACTCCCAGTGGTGGAATTCAAATTTTTTTACTACACATTCTGTGGGCATGGCTTGGTGGGCATGGTGTGGCTTGGTGGACGTGGCTTGGTGGGCATGGCAGGGGAAGGATACTGCAAAATTCCCATTCCCTCCCCACTCCTGGGAGAAGGATATTCCAAAATCTCCATTCCCAGCCCACTCTGGGGCCAGCCAGAGGTAGTATTTGCTGGTTCTCCGAACTAGTCAAAATTTCCGCTACCGGTCTCCAGAACCTGCTGAATTTCACCCCTCGAGAAATCTTATTCCTATCTCTTGCAACTTCCTCTACCCACATTAGATAATGCCAGATAATGGTAGAAGGATGAAGGTGAAAGATGAATTTGTCAAGGGAAGGGAAATGAATTCATAATTGCTTCTAATTATTAGTAGTGGGGAAAACATCCAAATAGGGCCACAAAGACAACAATGTGTGTCCTCAGTATATTCTATGAACAGAACATATTCTCCAAACCATATATATATATTTCTTTAAGCCAGGTTTTTCCTACGTAGTCAAGATTTTTCTGGAACCACAATAGAGCAAAATCACATTCACTACATACTGGGTTCTATCTCCATCTTTTTCACTCTGGCAGAAAACAGAATCTTGTGCTGCATTCTGGGAGATTATATATATATATATATATATATATATATATATATATATATATATATATATATATATATATATATATGCAGGTTTTTGGTTGTTCAGGTGTTCTCCCGCATAGAACTGGATGTGTCTTTGCGACGTTTCAACGAAGTCTCATTCATCATCTTCAGGCTGGTGTTCTCGGCTTCGTGCTTCCAGCCTGAAGATGACGAATGAGACTTCGTCGAAACGTCACCAAGACACATCCAATTCTACGCGGGAGAACACTCAAACAACCAAAGACCTGCATATAAACACCCGCGAAAATCTCAGAAAACAAACAAATTATATATATATATATATATATATATATATATATATATATATATATATATATATATATGTATGTTTTTTGAGGTTTTCGCGGGTGTTTGTATGTAGGTCTTTGGTTATTCGGGTCTTCTCCCGCGTAGAATTGGATGTGTCTTGGTGACGTTTCGACGAAGTCTCATTCGTCATCTTCAGGCTGGTGTTCTCGGCTTCATTCTTCCAGGAGCAATTTAATATATTAATATATATGTATGTATGTATAATTGAATTTCTGACAACTCCCGTAAGTGATGAAAGAAAAAAATGAGCTGAGATATCAATAAAGGCACATGGTTTATGGGTTTGTATTCCAGTTTACTTACAGATATTTGTTTCATCATGTCTCTGGATTCTCTCTGTGCAAATGGTTGAGGCTATTTTGTTTGATGTAAAATACAGCGCAACATATTACTTTCTAAAAGTCATGTTCTTTATTTTTTCAGTTTCAAGAGAAATTTATTGCCTTCGAAACAACAACTGGAGAGCCCAGAATTTTGGAATGTTACTAGGATTCTTTGATAATATTTTTTCACCTGTAGCTTTAGGCATGATGTAAAGATATATCTCTGGTCACTTTTATACAATTGGAAAGAGTCCTGTTCAGCTGGAGAGGAACTGCATGATGATACGTTCTGTACAAAAAGATCAAATTAACACATCTACAGTCAGGTCCAGAAATATTGGGACATCAACACAATTGTAACATCTTTGGCTCTATACACCACCACAATGGAGTTGGAATGAAACAAACACAATGTGCTTTAACTGCAGACTGTCAGCTTTATTTTGAGGGTATGTACATCCAATTCAGGTGAATGGTGTAGGATTTACAGAATAATAATCATAAATCAAGCTTTCCCTTCTTAATACTTGGTTGCAAATCCTTTGCAGTCAATCACAGCCTGAAGTCTGGAACGCATAGACATCACCAGACGCTGGGTTTCATCCCTGGTGATGCTCTGCCAGGCCTCTACTGCAACTGTCTTCAGTTCCTGCTTGTTCTTGGGGCATTTTCCCTTCAGTTTTGTCTTCAGCAAGTGAAATGCATGCTCAATGGGATTCAGGTCAGGTGATTGATTTGGCCATTGCATAACATTCCACTTCTGTCCCTTCAAAAACTCTTTGGTTGCTTTTGCAGCATGTTTTGGGTCATTGTCCATCTGCACTGTGAAGCGCCGTCCAATGAGTTCTGCAGCATTTGGCTAAATGTGAGCAAATAATATTGCCCGAAACACTTCAGAATTCATCCTGCTGCTTTTGTCAGCAGTCACATCATCAATAAATACAAGAGAACCAGTTCCATTGGCAGCCATACATGCCCACGCCATGACACTACAACACCATGCTTCACTGATGAGGTGGTATGCTGAGCATTTCCTTCTCCATACTCTTCTCTTCCCATCACACTGGTACAAGTTGATCTTGGTCACATCTGTCCATAGGATTCTGTTCCAGAACTGTGAAGGCTTTGTTAGATGTTGTTTGGCAAACTCTAATCTGGCCTTCCTGTTTTTTTTCCTGAATTTTTACTACTGGTTCTCTGAACTATTCAAAATTTCTGCTACCGGTTCTCCAGAACTAGTCAGAACCACAAGATGTAAACCATTGTGAGCCTCAAAAACAGGAAGGCCAGATTAGATGTAAAAATTCAGGGAAAAAAACAGGAAGGCCAGATTAGAGTTTGCCAAACAACATCTAACAAAGCCTTCACAGTTCTGGAACAGAATCCTATGGACAGATGTGACCAAGATCAACTTGTACCAGTGTGATGGGAAGAGAAGAGTATGGAGAAGGAAATGCTCATGATCCTAAGCATACCACCTCATCAGTGAAGCATGGTGTTGTAGTGTCATGGCGTGGGCATGTATGGCTGCCAATGGAACTGGTTCTCTTGTATTTATTGATGATGTGACTGCTGACAAAAGCAGCAGGATGAATTCTGAAGTGTTTCGGGCAATATTATTTGCTCACATTTAGCCAAATGCTGCAGAACTCATTAGACGGCGCTTCACAGTGCAGATGGACAATGACCCAAAACATGCTGCAAAAGCAACCAAAGAGTTTTTGAAGGGACAGAAGTGGAATGTTATGCAATGGCCAAATCAATCACCTGACCTGAATCCCATTGAGCATGCATTTCACTTGCTGAAGACAAAACTGAAGGGAAAATGCCCCAAGAACAAGCAGGAACTGAAGACAGTTGCAGTAGAGGCCTGGCAGAGCATCACCAGGGATGAAACCCAGCGTCTGGTGATGTCTATGCGTTCCAGACTTCAGGCTGTGATTGACTGCAAAGGATTTGCAACCAAGTATTAAGAAGGGAAAGCTTGATTTATGATTATTATTCTGTAAATCCTACACCATTCACCTGAATTGGATGTACATACCCTCAAAATAAAGCTGACAGTCTGCAGTTAAAGCACATTGTGTTTGTTTCATTCCAACTCCATTGTGGTGGTGTATAGAGCCAAAGATGTTACAATTGTGTTGATGTCCCAATATTTCTGGACCTGACTGTAGATGTGTTAATTTGATCTTTTTGTACAGAACGTATCATCATGCAGTTCCTCTCCAGCTGAACAGGACTCTTTCCAATTGTAAAAAAGTAACCAGAGATATATCTTTACATCATGCCTAAAGCTACAGGTGAAAAAATATTATCAAAGAATCCTAGTAACATTCCAAAATTCTGGGCTCTCCAGTTGTTGTTTCCAAGGCAATAAATTTCTCTTGAAACTGATAAAATAAAGAACATGACTTTTAGAAAGTAACATGTTGCGCTGTATTTTACATCAAACAAAATAGCCTCAACCATTTGCACAGAGAGAATCCAGAGACATGATGAAACAAATATCTGTAAGTAAACTGGAATACAAACCCATAAACCATGTGCCTTTATTGATATCTCAGCTCATTTTTTTCTTTCATCACTTACGGGAGTTGTCAGAAATTCAATTATACATACATACATATATATTAATATATTAAATTGCTCCTGGAAGAATGAAGCCGAGAACACCAAAGCAACCAAAGACCTGCATATAAACACCCGCGAAAATCTCAGAAAACAAACAAATTATATATATATATATATATATGTATGACATATATATATATATGTCACCAAGCCATGCCACGCCCACCAAGCCACACCCACAGAACCGGTAGTAAAAAATTTTGAAACCTACCACTGATTTGTACTTATAACTGTTGTAAAAGAAAATTAGAAGTCACTTTTTTTATATTTTGTTTCTTTTTTCTGCACTTTTGTTTCTGTCCTTTTAGTATATCTTTTCTTTCCACTTTTTTGTTATAAATATTAGCTTTTATCTTGCATCTTTAAAAGTTATATATTGCAATAAAATTAATCTTTGAACACGTTGTTACTCTGAAGCATTTTTGGGGGCCTGTAGAACACCATGCCTGACTATATCTCCTAATTCCTGAATGTCAGGTTTGTTTTTTTTTAAAGAACAAAAGCTTCATGCTTTTTAAACTTCTCTTATAAGAATTACTGAGAGGTTATTTTGTTTTGGTTTTTTGCATAAATGAGGTACTCGTCAAAGTGGACACCTGAAGTTTCCCATTAAGCAAATATAACTCAGCTCTGTAGTTAGGTCATATAGGAAAGCATTTGAATGCAAAATCTATTATCTACCAGAAGAAAATGAGTAATTATCCTCCACGTTGACTGAATAAATAAACAAATATATTTTTAATGAACAGTGGAGATGATTGGTTTATTGGAAGTAATCACCAAAATTATATTCATAGTTATAATCTCTCTTTACCCAAACATGGTAATAAAATTAAGACCCTTGTGCACTATATTCTGTTAACATGATTAATGGAAATAAGGAAATGCTCATATCTAAAATGAGAACTATTACGAGGATCATTCATTTCTGTGATTGGAATGCTGCAATGCAATTTTCCCCAAGGGGCATAGAATTACTCCTATCTGAGATGTTTATTGTACAGTTAGTAATAAAAATGTGGTTTAAGTTTGAAAATTGTCAAATGTTGCATTTAAGCTACAAGAAATATCGCAGAGGATCCAGACTATACAAAGTGATTGTATAGCCAATTGAAATAAATGGTCCTTAAATAAGATACAATATACATACAATCCTATATGTATTCAGTAGAAAATTCTTTCCTGGTGAGACTGCTTCGGATCACAGGCACAGGCTATATAGATATTTTCTGGGAATATATCGTTAGAAGGCAACGAGGCATTCTATGTAAATTTCACTTAGATTTACATCCTTTCAATTGCGTCCAAATCTCAGAGACTGCAGTTTTCTTGGCAAGGTTTTTCAGAAGTGGTTTGCCATTGAAAATCCTCACTGATCTGCTGCTAGACCCTTGCAGTTTGCCTACCATGCAAATAGATCCTCAGGTGATGCTGTCAATATGGCATTGCACTACGTCACGCAACACCTTGAATCCCTAGGGACCTATGCATGGCTCCTTTTCGTGGACTTCCGCTCAGCATTCAATACCATTATTCCAGAAATTCTTCACTCTATATTGATTCAGGGAGTTGTGCCTGCCCATACCTGTAGGTGGATTATAATATTTCTGACAGATAGAAAGCAACAGGTGAAGCTTGGGGAAATAACATTGAATACCCGAAAAACTAGCACAGTGTTCCCCCCCTCCAGGCTGTATACCTTCACCGTTGTTCTTTTCTCTCTATACCAGTGACTGCATCTTTAAGTTTCCTCTGTTAAAGCATGGAAGTTTGCAAAGGATACAACAGTGATTGGTCTCATTTGAGATGGTGATGACACTGCATATAGACAGGAAGTTGAACAACTGGCCCTGTGGTGCAGCCGGAACAATTTGGAGCTGAACATGCATGTTTCATTTAATTAAATATACTTCAAACATTTTATGATGAAGAAAACAATGCCAATTAATTCTTAAACATTACATCTGTTCAAATATATCTACAAATGAGCCCATCCTTGAATTTTTAGAGCAAAATACTGTGAAATATGTGCCCCCACGGGTAAGCTGTTCTTCAAAATGATTGCATGTTTTACTTTTCAGAATTGGCTTATCCATGGGTAATCCAAAGATGATCCATTTTTATAGTATTGTAATAAAAAAAAATCAAGGGTTGGTTTATTTGTGGATCAACTTATACTTGAGTCTATATGTGAGGTATAGTTGCTTTAAAAAAGTATTGCCATATATGCTCACAAATAAGCCCATCCCTGATAAATTGAACCCTATTTTTGAATATATTGAGGCACCTAAAGTTCTTGGGTTATTCATGAGCATATATCATAATACATAGATATGCTGATAAAGCATCACTCAGCCAAGTCTGCCTAGAAGGTGTGTTATACAAGGAATAAGAGCAACCAGTTAATTCAGGTATCAATAAAGGAGAATATTTGTGGTTCAGGGTTGAAATAAGAGTTCCTTGGTGCTCTCTCAGTTTGGTTGTTTTCTTCCAAACTAGATAATTAAACTAGTTAGCACTGATGATCTCAAAGGTGCTTTTTCCAAAAGGCAACTGAACTGTTTTTTCCTTGAGGAAGAAGACTGTTTCTTCCTTAATGGGGAAAATAAATCCAGTTGCATTTTTAAAAAAAGCGCCTTTAAGACAACTATGACATGGATGACTGAAAATCTCCTTAAACATTTAGCACTGATGATGTTACCAAGCTTGGGTAATGAAATGTTTGCAAGAAAACAACCATGCTCAGGGAACACCAAGGAATCCTAATTCGAGTATCATGTATCACTCACAGTATAATTTATCAATGGGTTGAAATGCTCCAGTGATGAAACTCCAAATGCTGTCTGACTGTAACTAGGAAGAGTATAACTTATTAATCAGAATAGAACTGGAAGGGACCTTGAAGGCCTTCTAGTCCTGATTGAACAGAGTGCCCCCTGCTCAATCAGGAGACCCTATACCATTTCAGATAAGTTTCTGACCAGTCTCTTCTTAAAAGCCTCCAGCGATGAAGCACCCACAACTTCTGAAGGTAAGCTGTTCCACTGGTTATTTGTTCTCATTGTCAGGGAGTTTCTCCTTAATTCAAGGTTGCTTCTCTCCTTGGTTAGTTTCATCCATTGTTTCTTGTCTTATTTTTTGGTGCTTTGGAAAATAAATTGAGCCCCTGCTCTTTGTGGCAGCCTCTCAAATACTGGAATACTGCTATTATGTCCCACGTAGTCCTTCTTTTCTCTAGTCTAGCCAAACCCAAATCCTGCAAGTATTCTTCATATGTTTTAGTCTCCAGGCCTTTAATCGTCTTAGTTGCTCTTCTTTGCACTTTTTCCAGTTTCAAAGTGATGGTGGACTCCCCTCCCCTCCCTTCCCCTCTCTTCTCTTCCACTCCACTCCTCTCTCCTTCTACATTTTGACCAGTATCCCACAGATGCAACCTATCCCAAGTATGCTGTTGTGTCAGGTTCCCAAAACCAAGAAGTTGTGATTCTTTGAAACACATTTCTTTATTGTTCCTCACCCATAGACAGAGTCTTGCCAAACTAAAGCATGCTAAAACTCTCATAAAGCATAAATACTCTGGGAAGTATTAGGGAGGGACCATCTTCACCTTTTTTCTGTCACACCGATTATCTGAAGTAAGTTATCTCTTGCTCCTTTGGAATGCACTTCCTTCTTCTTGGGAATCTTGACTACATTCCATCATACATTAGCCTTCCTTTCAAACCCACATTTTGTTGTCTGCTTCCTATCCGCTTGGAGACAGATACTCTGTGTTAATTCATTGATGCAAATAGTCAAACAGTTGTTCTCTAGTTCCCCTTTAAGTCATGAGCTTAAAAAAGTGTGGGAATATGGTAGCCTTCCAACGACAGCATATATATGTCCTTGGGTGTAGGACTATGAACGTGCAAAGCCATTAGTGAGGGCCTCTTTCCTAGTGATTATACAGACATAATTTCGTATGATCAAGGTATGAAATGGAATCAAGTCTTTCCATTGCTTTTAATTTGCCTTTGGAGGATGAAATCATTGCCTGCAGTTATCAGCTTAAAAACCAACACATTTATTCTGCTATATCATATTTGCATAGACAAAATTCTAAAACAGAGGAAGGCAAACCCCCGCCCCACCCCCAAAAAAACTGAAACCAAACAACCAAACAAAAACAAATGGGACATGTCAACATCCTGTTGATGCTTGCTGACTGATCTTGTTAGCACACATCATTGTCATCATAGCATGGTGACCTAATACAAGAACTGCAGCCTGAAGAACTACCAACCCCCCCCCCCAAAGTGTTATGATAATGTGCTTTAGTCAGACCTCCCCCACCCCGTCTCCCACCCTGGGTCTCTTTGAACGGAATTTGATTGTCAGCATTATACACAAGTCCAGACAATGCTTTCAATGGAAGCCTTTTTGGAAGACAATTAAAGAAAGCATGATAACGGGATTTGTCACCATGATGTGGCTGCTATTTGAGCAGGCATTATAATAATGAAAGAAAGTTTTACTAATTGAAAATGTGAATCAAATTCAGCTGTCTTTCTCCCCCTCTCTCTAATTTCTCTTGGATGAAAGCCAATTAAGCTCATCTGTCTAATGCATCTATTCACCCCTCAGTGCAACAATGTGTCAATTGTAATGGATGTCTAATAAACTCAGACTTTTTAGGACAGAATGCTGAGTACATAAAAGAATCAGTGAGAAACATGGGCATATACCTTAAAAATGTTTTGGTAAGAGAAACATTTGACCTTGGAAAAGGTCTCTGTCTGGGTTTTTTCTTCCATCTCCACAATGAGACATGCATAAATTAGGAGAATGTGATTTTCTTCCAAACCACTGCTCAGTTTTTCAATCTTGAATGCACTTTGATTGCACATACAGAGTTCAGCAGACTTTTATATTAGCAACAATTGTGTGTGTGCACAGCGAGACAGCAAGCTAGTGGATTTTTCCACCCCATTTTTTTTTTTTTTTTGCCTTTGAGACAAACTTGACTCCTGGCAATTGCTTGTATATGTTCCTGCACTTTTCTTGGCAAGATTTTTAGTGGATTTCCATTGTCCACTTTTTAGGGCTGAGAAAGTGTGAGGCAAACATGTGTCCCAGGATAATGTTGTGAGATCCAATCTGGGTTGGTCACCAGGATCAGAGGTTTAATCTCCCAAGCTTCTGGATTTATGCTGGAGCCCATCAGGGAACAAATATATGCACATAACATCGCAAAGTACACATTCTGTTAAGAGAGGAGATCCCTGAGGATGAGTCCAGCATGAGTCCGAAAGCTCGGAAGACTAAACCTTTAGTTGCGGTGACCGACCCAGATTGGATCAGTCAGCAAGCATCAGCAGGATGTTGACATGTCCCGTTTGTTTTATGTTTGGTTGTTTGGTTTCGGGTTTTTTTTTTGGGGGGGGGGTGTTTGCCTTCCCCTGTTTTAGAATTTTGTTTCCATTGTCCACTTTTTAGGACTGAGAAAGTGTGAGTACCCAAACTAACCCACCTGGCTTTGTGGCTAAGGCAAGGGATGAAACTCACAATCTCCCCATTTCTAGCCTGGCGCCCTAATAACTATACCTGCCTGGCTCTCAGAGTGGCGGTTAGGGTTTAAAATTGGAGAGTATAAAAGACTTACTTTGCCATACAGTACAATAAAGTCATTTCATCGGTTGGTCTTACTAAGATCATATTATGGACAGTAAGGAAGAAGAAGTGGATGAGTCTGCAGTGTAATTATATTTCCAATGCTCTTCAGCCTTTTTGGCTTGCCTTTGTTTCTAGGATAGTTCAAGAGCAAGGGTGTCAAACTGGATTTCTTCGAGGGCTGGATCAGCATTGCAGTTCTCCTCTGTAGGCCAGCCAGGGAATGGCAGATGCGACACAGGACTCCTGCAGCACTCTGTGGGCCAAAACGGGGAGTGAGGAGGCCGTGTGCTGCCACCCTAACCCTGTTTTGGTTGGCAGGGTGCTGCAGGAGGCTATCCAGGCAGAAAATGGGCATGGGGCGCTGGTCCTTTGCTATTTCCAGGCTGTTCCTGCAGGCCAGATTTAAGCATCCCCATGGGCCAGATTTGGCCTATGGGCCTTGAGTTTGACACTCCTGTCCAAGAGAATGGAAGGCAATGAGAAGGATTTCTTCCTATTGAGCTTCTTAAGTTTTTGGAAGAGTGGTGAAGCTTCAGAGTGATGGAGAATAGTGGGATTTAGCAGTAGGATTTAGCATCTCCAACCATTCAATAAACTCAAATCCATCCCCAGGAAAAATCTGAAAGAACAAGATGACTAAACCAAAGCTCCTTTAATAGAGGAAAAGAAGTTTTGAGAAACTCAACCATCGATTTCAGCACATCTTATATTCTTACACTGGATCTGAGTAGCTCTTATTCTCAAGATGCAATAAATCACCTATCTTTATTTTAATGCAGACCTGTAGAAACATCTGAAAGGCAGAGGCTCACCATTTCTGCTTTTAAACCAGAGTTTCTGCCTTTCTGACCCATGTTTCTTTGTTGAAGATGCTTATGCTTGTTTCCTGAAGCTACCAGTTCACAAATAGAATCGAAGGAAATATGTCAAATCTGGTATTATCAAGAGAGAAATTCACAGACATGTATATATTAACAATTAAGTTTGCTTTTTATCCCATGCCTTCTAGTATAAAACAAGTGCAGAAAAAAAAAGTTTTATAAAGCAGAAGCCATAGTTGGAAAACTGTGTTCCAGATATTTACCTACCAGTGGTAGGTTTCAAATTTTTTTACTACCGGTTCTGTGGGTGTGGTTTGGTGGGCATGGCATGGCTTGGTGGGCGTGGCATGGGAAGGATACTGTAAAATCTCTATTCCCTCTTCACTCCAGGGAAATGTTATTGCAAAATCCCCATTTCCTCCCGATCAGCTGGGACTCAGGAGGCAGAGAATAGATGGGGGCAGGGTCAGAATTTTTACTACCGGTTCTCCGAACTACTCAAAATTTCTGCTACCAATTCTCCAGAACTGGTCAGAACCTGCTGAAACCCACCTCTGTTACCTACTGATCTAGCTGGTATTCCGGAGTCAGCATAAGAGGATAAGGTGTAGCTGTATCTGCATAAGAGAGTAAAATTACATAAACATACAAGCCAATTTTTGCTTTATTTATTTAGCATATGGTATATTATACATGGACTAGCAATATGTATTAACGTTTCTAGATGAGTAAAACACAATAAAATATAAATGTTCGAAAGATCTTTGTTCAAATACCTATGTCTATGCCATCTAAGCACTGAAGGGCAGCATCGTTTATATTACAAAAAATCAGATACTGGACCAGTATATGCCCTCAGTTTACAGCCAGTCATGATGGGATCTATTGTTTGATGTGGGACCCTGCAGTCACACTGAGGGTAGGATACAATGCCCCATTTATACAGTGAGTCCTGGCAGACGTCATGTGAGGTGCGAATCCTATTCAGGATTGTCCAATGCTAATGTGATAGCACCTTTTATACATAAGTCATTTATATGTCTTCCTATGTCTGGGTGTTTAGTGATACATTTGGCTTTCCATTGGGAATCGATGTTAAAATTGTTGGGCAGATGTTGTGCAAGTCCCAGATGGGGCTTCCTAGATTTGAATCTTCTGGCTGATAAATGTGGAAGGTCAGCGTGCATGGGTAGGAGTGAGTTGTTCATAATGTTACTGTACTCTCTCACTAGTGCATTGGGTTGTGAAGCTACTTTGCCTCCTTGTGGTGCACCCTGGATAGTGTGGCAATATGGACTAAACAATTTAGCAACTGCTGGCAGCCAAACTTCTCTGTAGACTTTCCTGGCTCACAACAAAGACCAAAAGAAAGAATCAGACCTTTTCAGGCCCAAATGACAAGAGAGATCGGGAATATTGTTCAAGTGTATCAAATCGATGTAGAGGGGTTCAGAAGATCCAATCTTTGCTATTGAATACACATAGCAGACTTTAGATTTCCTTCACTTGGGTTTACTGATTTAGTTTTTGCAATATTTCTGAAGCTACAAATGATCAACCAACTCTTAAATCCAAGCCAGATGGCTCACCTGCACCTTTGCACTGATGTCTTGTGAATGTAGACTGGTCAACAACTGATTCATAATTTCACAGTGTACCCATCTGTTTGTAGAATCCACATGCTGAGAGGCATTTCATAGCATTGCAAAACACTCATGCTCATACATAGCTTGCTACTGCCTTGTTTATTCTGAAAGTAAATGGTACATTCTGCAGATTGTTGCTATTAAAAGAACCATGAGTTTAAACAACATATAAAAAACCCCACACATGGTTTTCACCCTACTTTTTTTAAACTATCCTTCTTGCTTGGCTTAAATGTCTGTTAAAGCAGCAGTTATCAATTCATTTTCCAAGTCATCAGACTCCCCCAATTTAAAAAAAAAAATGCATATTTACAACTTCCTTTTCAGACAGGAAAAAAAAAAGCCTGCCACATTAATTAGAGCAGTAGAAAGTTGCATTCCTGAAAAACTGCCTGTTGCCAGAGCTAAAGGAAATAACACTAAAGTTGTAGGACCTCTAGCTCAATGGAAGTAAATTCATTCATATGAGGAAATGTACATCAGGTGTATTAAGAAGAAAAGTAGTGGAAAAGCGTACTGCATAATTCTTTGTATTGAATAAAAATATAGAAAGGGGGAAAAATACCATACAGTCTTTATGTGCAGAAGCACTGGAATTTTAATCCTATATTAGCAACAGGTATCCTAGGAGAATATTTTATAAAACCACTAATAAATTACCAAAAATGATTAGCATGATGGGAGTATATAACAACAAATAAAACAGCAAAGAATTTTAGATTTCTTGATTGTAAGAAACAAACTCAATGAGATAGTAAATGTATGGAGGAACAGAGGTTATCAGAATTAGGATACTGCTGCATAAACTCTTTTTTAAAAAAGACCTTTTTTTTTGAACATTTTCTCCATTTCACAATGATACTGGAAACCTTGCTGTTGCTGGGTATCCCACAGTCACTCACATATGATACCTAATAAGTGTAATATATCTGGCTAAACATCAGAATGATGGAATTTTTTGTAGCAGTGTGATATTTACACAAGAGACTTATGATGGATGTTTTATTAATGTGAGGAATAGCTATGTCTAATTTTTAATCTGAGAATTACTAGCTACAACTTATTATGCTATACATACGATGAGAAACTGAATTCTTGCTTACAAGCAATGGGAAATAATGAGTTCAGGCACTAAAATGACCAATAATTCAAAAGTTATCATTTACATCTCATATATGCATGAGGAGACAATTATTTCTGTGATGAAAGAGAAAATGGCTGATTTATAGAGCCAGCTATACTATCTGATCTGGAATATCCATTTCAGGAGGGGGTCTATGGCTCAGTAACACTTTCCTGCAGAGATTTAAATTTTGACATCTTCAGAAATGGCTAGAAAAAAAATCCTGTTGGATAACTTGAAGAAAAGATATTGGTCAGGGTAGGCCATACTGGTGGAACAAATCAATATTTGGATTCAGTATAAGGCAACTAGAATCCTAAAATAACAGAGTTGGAAGGGACTTTGGAGGTCTTCTAGTCCAACCCCCTGCTCAAACAGGAGATCATATCATTTCAGACCCATGGCTGTTCAGTCTCTTTTCAAAAGTTCCCAGTGATGGAGCATAGGAAGGAGGCACTGGCAAATCACTTCTGAAAAACTTTTTCAAGCAATCTCTGAAGATCAGACAGAACTGAATGAAAAAAAAATTACTACTGATATTACAATTGCTACTACTGATATTACAATTGCAACTACTGATATTACAATTGCTAAATAAATTGTAAAGAAGAGCCTGGTGGTGCAGCAGACTAATAGCCTGTTATTAACATTCAGCTGCCTGCAATTACTGTAAGTTCGAATCTCACCAGGCTCAAGGTTGACCCAACCTTCCATCCTTTCTAAGGTAGGTCAAATGAGGACTCAGATTGTGGGGGCAATAAGCTGACTTTGTATAAATATACAAAAAGTATGAAGGCTATTGCTTAATGCATTGTAAGCCGCCCTGAGTCTCCGGAGAAGGGCGGCATATAAATCAAATTAAAAATTTAAAAAATAATTAAAAAATAATCTAAAGATATTGTAGAAAATACAGAGAGAAAGGGAAAGTGAGAATCAGTTCTTATCAAATGTAGCCTGGAGGAAACTTTAGGAAGAAGGGGTATTGGGCAATTTCAGAGAAGAGGACCATCAAGGGCTTCATTTATGGCTTATTAAAAAAAAAAAATTAAAGGTATGTGCAGTGCACAGACTTGCTTTGTAAGTTGACAATTAAACAATAGCAAATTTCTTATTTTCTGGTGAAGGCATAATGTAGAGGAGTATTACCTTGAAAAAGGTAAAGAAATACAAATATTTAAAATAGTGTATTATTCAGAAATATTTCCAGAAAAATCTAGATAGGACAATTAAAGAGACAGCAAGACATTTTCATGGAGTTAGAAATTACAACAGTTTACTTAAAATAGATTAAACAATAGACTTGTCAATAAATGATAATTATCTGCATCTAATCTAAACTAATCAAATCGAATCGAATCTTCATTATCTGCTTTACCTTCATCTTAAACTTAAAAACCTTGCACAAAAAGACATAGTTTGCAGCAAATATTGATGCATATTGATCATTATAACCAAGTGCTATGTTCAGAACTGACCTCAGACTTACTGTAATTGGACTGTACTGGACTGTGCAAGGAAGTGAGCTCCCATTACTTGCCCCGGCTCCTGCCCACCTAGCAGCTCAAAATCATGCAAATGTAAGTAGATAATTAGGTACCACTTTGGTGAGAAGGAAATGTCTTCAGACAACATTGGCTCCTTTGGCTAAGAAATGGAGAAGAGTACCAGCCCCTAGAGTCAGACACAACTGGACAGGGGAAAGCTTTACCTTTACCTTTGAAATGTGGGATGAAGACTAAAACCTGAGAGCTAGGGGGGGAATCCCTTTTTACTACTCTTATCTATTAACCACCTGTGGCTTCCATTAAACCTCCATATATTTAATTCAATGTGGCTTCATTACACTAAATTTAGTAAGGAAACATATATATGCAGGAGTTTTCTTCATGATCCACAACATCCATAGGGCTTTGCATTTCCAATTTCATCTGCAGATTGAGTTACATGAACCAATTGTGCCATTAATTCAATATGTAAGGCATTGCTTCTTAAATTGGTCCCCTCAAATTGTGTTGGACATCAATGGTCATAATCCTCACCCAACCTAGGTTGATGGAACATAGTTCAACACACAACTGGAGGGCACAAGGCCAGGGAAGACATATATAAAGGTATAATGAACGTCTTTACACAATTATATCTACTTTAAAAAATAAAGTCTCCTTAAGGTTTTCCATAATAATTAACAATAATTTCCTAATTGCCTCTTACTCTGTTTCTTAAAAAATATCTTGACCATTTCCAAGTGATGCTAAGCATATGCTGTAGGATATAAAAAGGGAGCCTATTAGCATAGAAATAAATTTTATGCTCTGTAAATTTTTGTATCATTCATAATCTTAAGGAAAAAACATTTTTTTTTTTTTAAAAAGCCCACTCATGTTGTCTTTGGAGACATTCAAGTTTATGTCTTTGGTGTAGGTGGTTAAAATGATGCTTTTTAAAACTCATTTCAACTGAATTCATAAGGATGATGAAAGCCTTGCCTATTTTTTTTTAATGCTGTACGGTTGGCACCATCAAATTGGAGTTTCATTTTAAAAGGCACCCTTGGAGAATAGACTATAAATGGCAATAGATTCAGTGCAGGAATTCAAGATGATTCCAATTGCAGTGATTTTTGTTGGTTCTATATACATCAATATCTCCCCCACACATCTAAGCAGAAATTGATAGACAATGAAAGGATAGAAGACTGGCAGGGTGTATGGGGGGGGGAGAAATAGATAGACTTAGTTTTCATTTCTTTGGGGTTAAGAATTCATAGATATTTTTTCCTGCCTTCTTAGAACACAATGCAAATTGTTACCTTCTCTCCAATCATTAAGACTTTCCCCCTTTGAGAGACTCACCTAGGGATTTTCTTAGTGAATTTAGTACTGACCCTAGGACTGGAGTCATTGTTTCTTTTGCTGAGTAGATAAAAATGCAAAGCTATAAAGGACAATTGTTATGGCTGGCAAATGAAAGGCGAATCTGTTGGCAAAAGAAGCCAGATTCTTGAGGCTACTGCTTGAGCAAATGTGATCAGGGTTATCTCTCTATAAACATAATTCGTTACTGATGCACAGTTTGCTTGATAAGCAGTTCCATAGGAGTATGTGAATTTGTTGTGTGTGTAGCTTCAAAAGCGGCGAAAAATAATTTTCTTCACCAATGCATGTCGACATCACTAGAGATATGTTGACTAATATATACACACTTCAAAGGGGAACTCGATAATGTTTCATTGTATGGAACAATCTGCTAAAAGCTCTATGATTTTAAACAACGGGGAGAAATTTGTCTCAGTGGTACCAAGAAGATAAGTACCATATGCCTGTTCTTTATAAAATAGCTTGGTACTTTCAGTTAAACAATAGTAACTTAGTTTATTTACAATAACGTATTTATGGGAATCTAGACATAAGTCTGCCTTTCTAAGAAGAAATCAAATACCCAGACATATCCTACTTCGATTCTTCCAGGGTTTTTGCTTACCGATGGAGGTTTTGGCTCCTCTTGCTCTCAGATTAGAATCTCATTTCACAATTCCTTATGCATTAATGTCGCTATGTAACTTTCAGCAGAATTATGTGCTGCTAGTAGAAGAGATATTGCTTATTTTAAGTGCTTATGTGCTCTGAGGACATATTCATTCAGTACGACTGAGTAATTGCTGGGACTCAGCTAGAGGCAAGTCCCTTTAAGGATATATGCTATGGATATTAGCCATTTTTCTTTTACAAGTTTCCATCATCAACCCTTTATCTGGCGCCTTTCAGATTGCTTGGACTATAATTCTCAGAATTCATGGCCAGCAACATTGTGGGCAGTGGTGGGTTTCAAATTTTTTTACTACTGGTTCTGTGGGTGTGGCTTGGTGGGCGTGACATGGCTTGGTAGGCATGACAGGGGAAGGATACTGTAAAATCTCCATTCCCTCCCCAATCCAGGGGAAGGTTACTGAAAAATTCTCTTTTCCTCCCAATCAGCTGGGACTTGGTAGGCAGAGAATAGGTGGGGGTGGGGCCAGTCAGAATTTTTACTACCGGTTCTCTGAACTACTCAAAATTTCTGCTACCGGTTCTCCAGAACTGGTCAGTTCCTGCTGAAACCCACCTCTGATTGATGGGCAGCAGTTTAAAGAAAGCTGAGCTCTTTGAACATGCAACAAGCTGCCGTATGTGTTTCTTTGGGTACCAAATACTATTGCAAATATCTCTCTTTCTTGATGCAGCAGCCTACACATGTGTCTACTGTGTAACTGGTGATCTAATTTTCCATTGCCTCAAAATAGCTGACTGCCTATTTCTGAAATATCCCATTGTAGTATATGGATCTATCAATACTGAAATGGTAAAAAATGGGATGATTTTTCTATGTGTTTAGATCTGGGGAAAGGATGAACATCGATTCTGGCAGGTACCGGAACTCTTGTTGGTTTTAAAAATTGGATTAGAAGTAGGGATACCCAAACTCAAATCCGTTCTCAATCATGGGGATTACTGGGTGACCTTTCACCAGATGAAAGATACCAGATAAATTTGGAATATCAATTTTTAAAAATAAGATTTTGGAATAATGGATAAGGATTTTCCTTTGCATATACAAAGGAAATCTTTGTAGGAGGTCTGCTAAAACGTCAGAGAAGCCCCTGCAATGGGAAGAAGAAAGAAAACATCTGAATAAATTAAGGATCAAGATTGTTAGAAGTAATATCTTTTTGCTTATTTTTAAACACTTGATATTTATTTTATTTTTTTTTACTTTTGTTCCCTTTGTTTTTTCCCTTTTTCTTGTTACTTGTTACTTTTTCTGTTTTCTATTTCTTGATACTTGTTTTGAAGGAAGGAATCATACTGGTATACTCAGCTTGATATTTTCATTTTTAAAAAAATTGATACAGTCCACAAAACATATTAATCTCACTCCACATCTTATCACAACTTGCCCATGTCAGAGAAATCAGAACTATAGTGTACATGCAGTACACATTCTGTTATTAACTAATCAGAAGGTACATGGTTGCCTGCAGCTTTTGCAAGAAAATGTGGGATCACAAATTGTTTGGAAAAAGAAATAAAATTCTTTCCAAATTAGCTGCAAGGCTTCTTTGCTGACATTTAGAAATAACAGAATTGTTTACCTGAGATTCCTTTCCTCTACCCTCCATGCAAATAACGGCAAAGCTCCAGTAGAGCTTTAATTTCAGAACCACGTGCTGGGATGCTATTTTTGCTACTATTACATTTAATGTAATAATAATATTTAATGGTGTTGAATAAATTGTTAAAATTCCAGAAGTCTCTTGAGCTGAATAAATATATTTTGAAGATGATTGCAAAGAGAAGGTTTTCTCCCCCCCTTTTCTGATCAATTATCTATCGAAGGCTTATTGATTTATAATATTTGGATCTGTAATATTTATTTATTTATTTATTTATTCATTCATTCATTCATTCATTCATTCATTCATTCATTCATTCATTCACATTTCTATGCCACCCAACTCCCAAAGGACTCTGGGCAGCTTACAACAAAGAATAAAACAATGCGAACAATCCCATAAAAAATGTTAAAAAGAAAAATATTAAAACATTAAAAGCTTTAAAAACGTTATAACACATGCACTCCTATTCGTGGCTGGGTCTCGCAAGATCATTATAACAAGATCAACGGCCCCAGGCCTGCCAGAACAGTCAGGTCTTCACCACTTTGAGGAAGGCCAAAAGGGTCGGGGCGTTCTGGACATCAGGAGGTAATTGGTTACCGAGAGCCAGGGCAGCCACAGAGAAGGCCCTCCCCCACAGGCCTGCCAGCCAACATTGTTTACCTGACGGGACCTGGAGGAGACCAATTCTGTGGGATCTTACTGGTCGCTGGGAGCTATGTGGTAGAAGGCGGTCTCGAAGATAGCCTGGCTTTGAGCCATATAGGGCTTTAAAGGTAATGACCAACACCTTGAATTGCACCTGGAGACCAATAGGGAGCCAGTGCAGCTCGTGGAGAATTGGTGTAATGTGGGTGTATCTAGGCACACCCACTATAACTCACGCAGCTGCATTCTGGACCAACTGTAGTCTCTGAACACTTTTCAAAGGTAGCCCCATGTAGACCGTGTTGCAATAATCCAACCAGAGCTTCCTGATCCAAGTAGGGTCGCAAGTGGTGCACCAGACAAACCTGTGCAAAGGTCCCCCTAGCTACAGCTGTCAGATGTTGTTCCAGTCTCAGCTGTGAGTCTAGAAGGACACCCAAATTGCGAGCCCATTCTGAGGGGGGCACTTTCTCACCCCCCAGAACCATGGATGGACAATCGACATAGTCTTTAGGGGGAAATACCCAGAGCCATTCAGTCTTGTCTGGGTTAAGTCTGAGCCTGTTGACTCCCATCCAGATCCTTACAGCCTCCAGGCACCGCGACATCACATCTACTGCCTCACTAACTGATGAGGGGTGGAAATATACAGCTGGGTATCATCAGCATATTGCTGATATCCCACCCCGTGTCATCAGATGATTTCACCCAGTGGTTTCATGTAGATGTTAAATAGGAGAGGAGAGAGGACCGAGCCCTGAGGCATCCCACAAACGAGGGGCCTAGGGGTTGACCTCTGTGCTCCTACCAGCACCGACTGTGATCGACCAGAGAGATAGAAGGTGAACAACTGCAACAGGGTGCCTACCACTCCTAGCTCCCTTAGCCGCCCCAGAAGGATGCCATGGTTTATTTATTTATTTAGCATATGGCTGGTCTTACTGCTTTTTTTTATTGTTTTTATTGTTTTAACTTCTAAAAATGAAGGATACCATGGTCAATGGTATCAAAAGCCGCTGAGAGGTCAAGTAGCACCAAGATAGAGGAATGACCCATGTCTTGGGCTCGCCAGAAATCATCCATCAGTGTGAGCAAGGCAGTTTCCATGCTATAGCCAGGTCTGAAACCAGACTGAAAAGGGTCCAGATAATATGTTTCATCCAATGACTGCAGGAGCTGAAGTGCCTCCACCTTCTCTACAACCTTTCCCACAAAGGGTAGGTTGGAGACTGGACGAAAGTTTTTTAATTCTGCTGGGTCCAGGGAAGGCTTCTTGAGGAGTGACCCTACAACTGCTTCCTTTAAGGGCTGTGGGAAGGACCCCTCCCTCAAGGACGCATTGACTAAAGACTGGAGCCAGCCTCGTGTCATCTCCCTGCTGGCCGAAACCAGCCAGGAGGGGCACGGGTCCAACAAACAAGTGGGGAAACTCATCGCCCCTACAGCCTTGTCCACTTCCTCAGGAGTCACTGGCTCACACAATAGGACTAAGGACCCACCTCTGTCATCTTGTTCAGTATTGCCCAATCAGAGTCCAGGTCCATCCGAATCTGAGCAATTTTATTCGATAAAAACTGTACAAATTCCTCAACTCTACCCTGCAAGGGTTCCTCCGTTCTCCCAACTTTAAGGAGGGAGCGAGTTACCCTAAATAGGGTGGTTGGGTGATAATCAGTGGATGCAATAAGTGAGGAAAAATGTGAACATTTTGCTGCCTATATTGCCACTAAGTAAATCCTAACAAAAGCTCTTAAAAGTGTTTGGTCGGATTCAGATTTACTGGTCCTCCAGTGCCGCTCTAGACATCTCTTCTGGCGCTTCATCTCCTAGTGGCTCCCTGGTCAGCTCCTTCTGAAACTCCTCAGGGTCCATTAGGCGTCTGAGATGGAACCACTTAATTGTCTCTGCCTCCCTGTGATGGAGGAGTGGCATCTTAAAGTCCAGCCTCAACGGGAAATGATCTGACCATGACAAGGGCAAGACCTCTATCACCTTAATTCCAGATCATATCTCCACTGCCCCGAGAGAAATACCAGGTTGAGAGTGTGTCCCCCCTCATGGGTTGGACCCTGAACTACTTGGGTCAGGTCCATGGTTGTCATGGAAGCCATGAACTCCTGAGCCCCATCTGAGAATTTGCCAAGTGATGGTAGATTGAAGTCCACCATTACCATAATCCTGGGGAACGCCACTGCCAACCCAGCTACTGCCTCTAGCAGCACAGGCAGGGCTGTTGTCACACAGCTGGGAGGCAAGCACGTCAACAACAAGCCAAACTGAATCCTTGAGTCCAACCGCAAGAAGAGAGACTCACACCCAACAATCTCTGGGGCTGGGATCCTGTGAGGACAAAGGCTCTTCCGGACAATAGCTGCCATTCCTCCACCCCTTCCCTGGAGTCGTGGCTGATGCAATATCTGAAACCCATCTGTTCACATCTCTGAGAGGGGAACCCCCCCTCCTGGCCCAGCCAGGTCTCAGTTATACATGCCAGATTGGCCCCCTCCTCCAGGATTAATTCCCGAATGAGGGGGGCCTTGTTAACAATAGACCTGGCATTAAACAGCAGCAGTCTGAGGCCTGGGCCCTGACATCCCAAGTTGCCAGGTATATAAGGTGAGCCCAGCAAATCAAAGCCAGAGGGCCAGAACAAGTAATTGCTTTGAGGCAGCGAGTCTTAGTTCCCCAAGAGCGGCCTACCTCTTGGCTCCTGCCATACTTATTTATTTATTGGTTTGATTTATATGCCGCCCTTCTCCAGAGACTCAGGGTGGCTTACAATTCGTTAAGCAATAGCCTTCATACTTTTGTATAGACTTGCTTAGTAGGGCTTTTGGGCGCCCCATCTACCTCTCTCAGTCATAACCGCAATATTCCAGCTCTCCATCCCCCTGGGGATCCCCTTCCCCACCTCGGCCTCCTCCCTGGAAGGCAAGGCATTCCACCTGTACTGAACCAGGGGTCATATCTGAGCCCTCATCTGCTTCTGCTTGCACAGTCAGCAGAGGGGACTCCATTCCCTGCCCCCGGCTCCCTCATTCTCCCTAATCCCAGCCACTCCAAACCCACTTCTTCCATTCTAAAAATAATTTAACTTTCAATCCATCCCAAACACACTCACACATACACACATACGCACCCTCCCCAAGGTAAAATTAATATAACAGGCAACTTCAAAAATGGTCTAAGCTTCAAAGATGTTGAATGAAATTGAAGCAAGTGTGGGAGTGCTCTAGGGACTCTATTGATGGCTTGTGAGGAGCCACATATTGAGGTATCCCAGTAAATAACAAATGTCCTCCAGTCACTGAGCCTTAGCCCTATCCGATCATTTCCACAAGCCGACGGCCACTCCACCATCTTGCCTTGGGAGGCCCGGTGCATTTCACGGAGGCCTCTGTTTTTTTTTCTTCAGATGGTCCTCCTGGTTGAAGTCCTGCTTTCCTCTCCACTAGGACAGTCTAAGGGGCCACAACCTGGCCCTATTTAAAAACATTTACACGGGAATAAATCCTAGTTCTTTCTAAAGACAACCTCTAGCCCAGGATAGCTGTTTTATCAGTGGCATGGAAAGTGAAGATTAAAAGACAATTTGGCTGAACATTTTCCCAGAAGGAACTCCCACTGCAAGGAATGCTGATAAACTTAATGGGTTTCTCTGCATCTATTTTCAGCTTAATTAGCAGTGTTTCAAATCCTAAAATTTCTGACTCACTCTTCAAGTAAACCACAACTGAGTTTGTCCATAGATTAAGAGTCATCCATTTTACGGTTGTTCCGGATGTTGGCGTTTTCCTCCCTGGGCTGCCTTAGCTAGCCCAATCTGGTAGAGCTGAGGCGATGAGGCGACAAACAATCTTAGGTGGTGTGAAGGGCTCTAGGACCCAGGGGAGCACAGGCAGATGGGAGCCAGATTGCAAATTCGTCTCCATGACTCCGTGACTCAGATTAGAAACCAAGAGTCTCAGATTCAAGTCTTATAATCTTTTTGACTTTGGAGGGCTCGAGGCTCTTCCCTTCCTTTCAATGGTTGATGAATATAGTCTCTGAGGTGAAAAAGGTGAAAAAATATCCCCAGGGATGCAAAAACTCCCCAGGGAGTTACCGCGATGTAGCTAGTATTCGTCGTGCTGTCGCCGTTCTTTTCCCAAAGTTCCTTTTTCTAATCTGCTCTCTTTCCAATGTTTGTTGGCATGAAGATGTTTTAAGTCTTGAAATGTGCGAACTGCTGGTTATCTGCTCTTTCTCCCACACATTCCTGGGGTTTCTTTCTCTTACAGGAGAAGGCCTCTCTGCAGCCTCTCTGAAGCCTCTCAGAACCTCTCTTCCTATCTTTTAGCATACCTGGTAGTTTCCAGGTAGTTTCAGCTATTATTATTCCACCTACTAGTGAGTTCAATTTATGTTTTACTGACAAAGAAATAAAGGGAGACTAGTATAGATCTATTTCAAGCTATTTAGCTCTCATCAGCTAGCCATACCCTTCTTGGATTCACGCTCGGGCTACTTACTTATTAGGTACATGTATTAACCTCTAAGCCACGGGCTCTCCTCCCTTTGTTGGCTATACCAGGGGAAAGATTAAGTGTTTTTTGTCAGGGTCTACCCAATTATGGGATGGAGCATACTGCTTCCGTTTTCACCTTTCACCTTTATTTCTGTGTCGGTAAAACATACATTCAAAACCTATTGGTGAATTTCTGGCTTTGAGTGCCAAATGCTTTTGCAGATAAAACAGCTCAACCTATTTCTCAAGGAAAGTTAGTGGTGGAGTTGGGGGGGGGGATTAAAAGTATGAGGTAAATCAATGGAAATTGAGAATACTTAATAGCTTTAGATTTGCGATTGGATGTTGATAGTGAAGGAACAAAATGAAAGGTTGGTCAGAAGAGTGGAATGGCTGCAATTCTGAACAAGGCTAATGAATACTACAGTATGTTGCTGCTGGCTTCCCTTGTAAAATAATAAAAAATATCAACACAGTACTATGTGCATATAAGTGGGATGGGATGTTGCTTGGATTCCAGGAGGGATTTCAGAGGAGCAAGAGACAGCATAGTTTAAATAGTTTGTGTGGGAGAAAGGATGGAGACAGTTCCTCCCCAATAGTTTCCAGAGTATATGTGTTATGGTTCAAGTAGTCTATTTTAGTTTGGCAAATAATTTTGTCCATAGTTGAGGAACAATTAAAGAAACTGCCTAGAGAAGCTCATTGTGTCATCAGCTTCTCAAAACTCTCCACCATTTTATGTTAACAGAAAATGTGCTCCAGGAATTAATTTCACTAAATTTTTCTATTAGGAGGAGACATTCATTGGTACAGTAATGGTTTGGGAGTGGGTTTCATGCCAACCATTCAATTTTTTCCCCACTAGCAGCAGTATATAAAATACTAGATTTTTTCCTCTAAAAAATGAGAAAATGAAAATAATAAAAAATTCTTTCTGTCTCTGTCCCTGTCCCTGTCCCCCTCCCCCACCTCTCTCTCTCTCACACATACACAAATGTTGGCTGGGTTGTATAATAATGTGTAGGAAGACCTGAAGAATTAGTTCGGAGACAGATCCTTCTGGATATCTTGTGGTCATTAAGAATTGACACTGACTTAATGGTTCATGATCAATTAATTGATCAGATTTATAATGAAATAATAATCAACAAAGAGCCAGTCTCTCTCCTTTTCAAACATTATTAATTCATAAACACAATGGAAAAATGTACCACTTATTAGCAGTAGTGTCCCAATAAGCAGATTGGCTCCATAGCATTAATTACTTGATTCTCAGATAAAACAAGCTAGTAGAAACAGTTTTTCATCTGAATTCTACAGAAATCATCAGTATATTACATAAAAATAAAATCTCCTTTGAGCAAAACTCAACTCTGGTAATGTCATGGATAAAGTGATCATAGTCACTTCATTGGCATCCAGCTATCATTTCTAAATGAATCCTAACAATTAGAAATGAGATTAAACAGGTTTTGTATGGAATTTATATGATGTTGAAGGTTGGCTACTTTAAGTCCTTAAGGTTAAGGACCTGGCAGACATGGCAAAATTGGTGGACATGGCAAATTGATCTCCCTATTGAGATAGAAATCTACAGAGATTTTTATTAAAGACTGGAGACCATTTATGTGTTATATCAAAAATAAGCAGAGAAACATAACTTGATGATAAAGGATTTTGAAAATTAAATAAAAGGAGATAAGGGAAAATTTCTGTTGTGATTATTTATAATGATATAAAAGAAAAAGAAATGGTTGATGAATTCATGAAGACAATGAAGAACAGAAAGAGATTGTCTGGCTTTTCAGATATATGTTTAATTTTGTAAAGTATTTGTATGCACAGATAGTCCCCAGTTAAGATCAAGTTCTGTCCTTAAGTTGAATTTGTATGTAAGCCAGAACAGTATTATTGTATAATATGGTATAAGTAGCATTGTGTAATAAATTTGAACTATACTTGAATCATTGTGTATTTAAACTCAAATTTTGGTACAATAGGCTCCATTCTTAACTATAGGTCATCTCCATGGTCATGTGGCCGGCATTACTAAATGCCAAAGGCACAAGGAACGCTGTTACCTTCCCACCAAAGGTGGTTCCTATTTTTCTACTTGCATTTTTTACATGCTTTCGAACTGCTAGGTTGGCAGAAGCTGGGACAAGTAACAGGAGCTCACCCCATTACGTGGCACTAGGGATTCGAACCGCTGAACTGCCGACCTTTCGATCGACAAACTCAGTGTCTTAGCCACTGAGCCACCGTGTCCCTTTTGGGTCATCCTTAAACTGGGGCATTCTTAATCTGAAGATTTGCTCTATATCTTTTTATCCATTTTTATGTATTGTGTATTTTGTGATTAGCAAAGTTTATATTAAATAAAGCATCATGTTTTCCTATTGATTTTCCATGGAAAGGAAACATTCTAGATTTTGTTGATATGTTCTGGTTACTGATGGTATACATTGGATCAGAGACCTGCAGAAGTGAGATGTGTTTGGATCACCCTCCGGTAAAAACACATAAAAGAATATCCTTTTAGTTTTATCTGCTGAACCTTGAAGTGGTGTAAAGCATTGATTTCAGCACAAAAATGCTAAAAGTTGAAGCAAAGAAAGAAAAAGCAGGGAATCCAATTTATTCCAAATAAAACTACTCTGTTCTCTTGTGACAGATTCCAGAGTCAAACACCAGAGGGGAACTGACAGCAGATGTTTTAGAGCCAGGACACAGAGAAGCTGAGTAATAGTATAGAAAAGAAATTGCTTTGAACTTCACCCCTGCTTTAAATACTTCAAATCAATAGGGTCACAGAGCTCTTTAATAGAGTGATGAGGTCCTGGCCCAGCAGATCTTCACAGTGACAAGTTGATGTGCTTCCTAGCAGCCAGGTCATAAAAATTTCAGGCTTCCTTCTGAAAGAGAGCTTTGTGTTTCTGAGGTCCATGCGAAGTAAGTCCCTTGTATGGCCATTCTCAAAAGCAGAGCTCTAATAGTCTACATCTAAATGGGACTGACCTCATGAATTACCTCCCAAAACTTCATCTATAAACTGGCTCCTTCTTATACAGACTGATGAATTCTTGTTTATTCCTAAATGGCTGTCACAAAACCTATTCATCAAACTCTTAAAGGGAGTGTGGGGAGGGGGACACAAGAAGTCTCACATAATCCAGCGTCAAGCGCGGCACCATTAAATAATCATTAGACCTATTGCTGGTCTTGAGATCACTCCGAATCCACAAAGCAAGCTTCCCCCCCCCCAACCCATTCATCTGAACTGCATCTAGATGAGATTTTGATCTGACTTAAAAAAAAAAGTGGTGGGTTTTTTTGGGGGGAGGGGGTCATACTTTATTTCCCATCCTTTCAGAGAAGGTGGGATTTCCATCCCCCCCATTCCAATTCTCCTTCTTAACAAAAGTAAGAGAAAATAAAGGCAGATGGCCAACTCTTTTCAATATCCATTTGCTTTATTTGAGCAGTTTAATGTAGTGAAACAGAGTGAAATGTTGCCACTTGCTAAATGGTAAACAACCCCATTACCCAGAATTCTGTAGCAGAGCGGCAGCAAAACCGAGTGCAGGTAATTAATCAAACTGTTGTTGTAATTGTAATGCATGATACATAAGAGATAGTGTGCGGTGTTGCTTATTACTGGTTTTTTTTTTTTGCTGCAAATTAGCAAATAATAACTTCAACACAAAGTACATATCCATTCCATGCAGCTAATGCACCAATCATATAAATATAAATAAAGAAAGTACAGGCCATTACGGCTAGCCATTATGCCTGTATGATTTTTCTTTAAGCTGCTACGAGTACTATTACAGTTGGACACATCAGCGCACCAAATCACTCATGCCTGCGGTAAGGGAAGTACTATTCGCTCTGTGTTCTGACTTACACAAATGTGCAAAGCTGATTTTAAATGGCTTTAAAGGTTGGGTTTTCCTTTTTGAAGACACATCTGTACTACCACTTAACTCTGATGATGAAGAAGTAAAAACACCTTTCTGCTTCCATGTGTATATTCATGTGTGTGTGGATAAAAACCTATTTGATTGATTTTCTTTTACCTTCCAGCATCTTCCCAAAGGAGCAGTTCCCATTTAGGCATATAATGTTCATGCTTAGTTCTCACAGGCTCCCTTATGTCTGCTTGGTTCTCTTGCTAGCCTTGAGATCATCGTTCTCATTGATTCTACAAAGTATCTCAGTTCCAGAAATAAGCACGTCTTGTCTAGGAGAGTTTATTTTCCAAATGTATTTACTAGTTCTGGGGTGCCAAAGATGGTGGGGGCACAAATGTGCCCACAGATATTTCTCTTTGTGCCTACTTCCAGATCTATCTCTTTAAAAATGCTAATAATAATGGTAATAATGCCAATAATGCCAATAATAATAATAATAATAATAATAATAATAATAATAATAATAATAATAATAATAATATTGCCACACAAAACACCAACTGCTTGGATCATCTTTATTTCTAATGCCTATAAGCCCTGCATTGATGCCATAGGCCTCATTAGAAAATTAAAAATATGTATAGCTACAACCCAATGGTTGCTTTGAAGCAGAGCTCCCTGCCCAAATAAAGGGAAGAAAGGGAAGGGGTAGACTAAGGAATATCCTGCTTCAGGAAGTAGCAGGTAGAATTCTGGGAAATTCGTAGGCTGACACCAGTGTTTAGTTCATAGGTAAAACCCTTATGGCTGTTTTGTGACAGTAACTACTGTGCATTTTCTAAATTTTGAATTTGTTGTCTTGCTCCTGTACTAGCTTGTCAAACTGCTTCTTCTTCTTGAAGCTCCAAGATTATTTAACTGAAAATACGCTCATGCTCTTTTGCCCTACATGAAAATTTGGTTAAAATAGAACATCCTGAGACTTTTATTGAAATAAGTTTAACTATCATCTATGACAATACAATCTAGCAAATATATAGCATCAAGTTTGGAAAGATACTTTAACTCCTTGATTGTTGTCAGGGGGGTCATTATTAAACCTGATGCAATAAATTCGTCTACCTATTTCAGTCTTATTAGATGCTTTTAAAATTGTTGAAGGAATCTTCTTTATTTGTTAGTTATGATCCTCTTGCTTATCTACTCTGCACCTGGCATGCAACTATAAGAAATTTACCTGAGAATTGTAGCTCGCTCAAAATGTGCTATTGCAACTGAAGAATGGTACTTCCTGAAAGCCAAGTCTCCCCATGTTGAAAAAAAATCTTTGAAATCCAATTCAGTCTGCTGATAGAGACATATAAAGCTTTACATGGCTTACCACCAAGATATTTGTAGAACCACTTATTCCCATAAACTTGGCCCACATTCTTAGATCATCAGAAAAGCATCTTAATAGAATAATAATAGAATAGAATAACAGAGTTGGAAGGGATCTTGGAGATTTTCTAGTCCAACCCCCTGCTTAGGCAGGAAATCCTACACCACTTCAGACAAATGGTTATCCAACATCTTCTTAAAAACTTCCAGTGTTGGAGCATTTACAACTTCTGGAGGCAAGTTGTTCCACTGATTAATTGTTCTAACTGTTAGAAAATTTCTTCTTAGTCCTAGGTTGCTCCTCTCCTTGATTAGTTTCTACCCATGCTTCTTTTCCTACCCTCAGGTCAGTGGGGGGTTGCCCCCGGTTCGCACCGGTTCTATAGAACCGGTAGTAAAACTGGCGGGAGGCTCCGCCCACCAATCCTGAAATCATCAAAATGCTTCTGTACATGATTGTCCACTAGGACTCCAAGATCCCTCTCACAATTACTACTATTGAGCATATACTATTTTCTACTATACAGTATATATTTGATACCTAGAAGTACTTCTGTTCATTTTATGGCAGGACCCTATCTTGTGAAACAACTTCCATTGGAACCAACTCCCATCCTTACTATAAGTTAGGAAGAGGTTCAAAATACATGTGTAAATCACATTAGTTTGTGTTGAGTTGTGTCACTATGCGACGTTTGCATGCTTTGTCATTCATCTCCTCTGTGGACACTTATGTATTTTGGAGATACCTTATGTGGTATTTCCAACCTTATGTGAAGATAGATAGCATTTTAAAAATTACTTCTCCTTTGGTAAAGTTGTATTTGTATTATTGCAATGATTTTCTGTGGGAACATTAGAACATTGCCTTTGGAAATGTTCTAATGAATTCAGTTAGTTCTGAAAAAAGCATCCAGATTTCTGTCTAGAACTTCCTAGACATTGTCTACCAATTTATTTCTTGGTCTAATTCAAAGTGCTATAATGCTATATAAATCTTCACATGATTTAATGTCAGGCTTCTTGAAAGAGTAATTTAGGGTCACCTATGCTGTCCCTAAAGTTTTCATCTGATAACCTTTATTAAATGTGGTTGTTGGTGAAATACTCACCCAGAGAAATTGGCTTAGCACCTACATTCATCAGATGGAGGCTTCTTAAAATGTCTAAATGTTTTTTTTTTAAAGAAGTCTTAAACAGTATTTTGCTTCTGGATTTTTAGTTTGCTGTGTTTTAGAAGGATCAGTTTTTAACAAATTGGTAGGTTGGTTACTTTAAAATGTAATAATTAAGTAAATTCACTTACACATGTAGATACCCGCTCATAGCAATATTTGAAATAAGCTTGCTTGAAAATTAGAAAGGAAATCCCTCCATGTGGATATTACTAGATATTACATAATTAAAAGAACAATAACAACAGCAACAACAATGCATTATGATCTTCATCCTAATCTTTGACTTCTATTAACCTGTTAACTGAAAGGTCTCTTTGGGGATCTTCTGGAGATCTTCACAACATAACTAAGTTCTCCCAGCCACTTCAGTCTCTCCATTCCACTTCCATAGTTAATATCTTTAGCTGAATCCACTTTGAGCCTCTCTAAACTAAACCTCTTAATTATTATCAACTACTACAGTCTTTCAGTTACTGTGATCTCCTTTTTCTCATTCACTTCTCCAGTGCTATTTCATATCTCATCTGTTTTTCCCCACCTCCCGCTCACTTTGGATCATAGCAATAGCACTTAATACTTACGTACCGCTTCACAGTGCTTTACAGCCCTCTCAAAGTGGTTTATAAAGTCAACATATTGCCCCCAACAATCTGGGTCCTCATTTTACCTCAGAAGGATGGAAGGCTGAGTCAACCTTAAGGCGGTGAGACTCAAACTGCCAAAATGCTGGCAGCCAGCAGTCAGCAGAAGTAGCCTGCAGTACTGCATTCTAGCCACTGAGCCACCATGGCCCTCATACTGGTTGTTTGGATTCACATATAGCCTTCACATATAGCCAGACAAGTTCTGAACTGAGAAAAAAATATAAGATATTGCACAAAAAATATGGGATTGTATTTTTCCTCCCCCATTTGGATCTGCCTCTTTTTATAAAATACTGTAACAAAGACATAACCTACAACCTCTTTGGGCAAAGTTCAATCAGCCACATACCATCATGCTTTATAGACAGAGATACTGGTAGATAGAGGGAGAGGGAGAGAGAGAGGGGGGGAGGGAGGGAGAGAGAGAGGGGAGGAGGGAGAAAGAGAGAGAGGAGAGAGAGAGAGAGAGAGAGAGAGAGAGAGAGAGAGAGAGAGAGAGAGAGAGAGATGGCACATAGATAGTTCATGGTTTATGTGCTCTATGTGACCTCAACATTCCATTATACAACCCTCTGAGAACTGCCTTCAAATGGCAATTTGAGTGATATGGTTATTTCTTTCTCCTCAAATACACACAATTTATGTAAGGAAATGGAAATGGAAATGTACTTATTTTGAATTAAAATTAAAAAGGACCAAAAGTTTTGGCTCCTCACATTCTTGTGGCATCATTGTGTCAGAAACATGCTAATTTTGATCAGAGAAAAAAAAACTACAAGCAAAAGGTGATTGATTTTGAGCAAACAGAAATTAATGATAATCTCTGACTTGTGATACTATATGCATGCAATATATAAAGTATAAACGAATTGAAAAGAGAAATAGACCACCAATGTCTGGCAAGCTCCTACTATTCCCTCTGTTTTTGGGCACCCATTTCTTCTTAATTCACTACACTTTATAGAACTTTAGCTAAATAAAATACTAGATAATACAGAGAATGGGCACTGACCCCAAAGCAGTATGTTCCATTGGAAAAAAAATTAATTATTTCAACTTTAAAATCATCCACTGTTGAATCTTTGGGTATACAAAAATACTATGTTTTCCCGAAAATAAGACCCTGTCTTATATTTTTTTGAACCCTGAAATAAGCGCTTGGCCTTATTGCCATTCACTCAAAAGCCCGATTGGATTTATTATCAGGGGATGTCAGACTTTGGAAAATAAAGCAAAGAGACAGTGAGGCAAAGTCATGTATAAATTTTTTTTTTGTCTTCCCAAGATCAAAGAAATGAAAAGAATGATCAGTTTTCCTTATTTTGTACTAGTCAGGCTGAATTTGGCATTCAGTATCTGTTTCTCACCAGCAATTTTAAAGTTATTGACAAGAGACATTACAAATGAAACACTAGAGGAGAAGAAAAATTAAGAGAAGTTATGATAGTGGTGCTCAATATTTAAAAGCCAGAAGATATAGCATGCCTGTACCTTGTTCCAGAGAATAGCTAGAACCAATAAGTAGAAATCTCAGAGAAGCAAATTTTGGATATATATGAGAGGAAATGTATCCGATATATAGAAAAGGAGCAGTCTGCTTCACAAGATACTATTTCTTTTGCTGCAGGTTCCTAGATTACCATTGGTCAGGAATGCTATAGAGACACATTTTACAGTGTAAATTTTTCATTGAACAAGATGTTGGTTTAAAATATCTTCAAGATCCCATTGTACTATTCATGATTTATCTTCTGCTTCCATCTTTGGTCCTTTGTTTTTTGGAAGGGGGAGGGAATGAAGTGACTAATCTGTAGTTTGAGCAGCATTCTACTATGTGGCAATAATGGAGATGCTACTGTCTTGTTTAAGACTGTCACTTGAGTTCATGAGAGAGGAAAAGCATGAATGAAGGTCTTCCTGGTTCAGAGTTCCATCACTTGAATGAAGAGCTCTACTAAATGGAAGTGAAAATATAAGTGTGAGAGAGATCATAATTTGAGATTCTTTGTAATTATTTTCTCCGTTTTAGGAACAGAAGACTCAAAATACATGTGGCAAGTCACTTTATGAGCAATATTTATTTTAACTCATTTTCCCATCAAATAAAGGTGAAGTGCTACATAATAGGTGACTCCGTATGTTCCCAAGGAGGGGAGGGGGAAGCAGCACCAACCCAAAATGTATAAATTTTTGAAGACCTGACAGCCTTCTCTCCCACTTCCTCCCTCTTTTGTTTATGACTGTGACCTGCACTTTTTCACCACTTCAAACAAAAGACAGAAACTCTGTGTTTTCTCTGCCTGGGTTTTGTTATTTTAGTTTGCTTGTATGACACTGAGCTGGGCTCCAATTGCTCTTATCTACCTTGGTTTGGACGGATGGAAAACATCAGACCTCACAGAACTCTTGAAGGAGCTCCCAGCTCAGACATTCCTCTTGAGATGTAAACACATCAGAGGGGGCTTAAAGCTAATAAAAATAAAGAAGACATTAAGGACTAAGTGATTGTTTGCAGAGTCCAAATTCTACGTGGAACTGCAAGTTTTAAAGGGAAAAAATAGAGGTTGAAGAAAAGAAATGTAAAGGCTGGACTTCCAAATCAATCTTTATTGAACCTATTGGGGATAATTTATATTGATGTACACATTTCTTTAAATGAGGGGTATAAGCTTTCTCATTCACACATTGTTTTCCTTGCATTTAAAGCTTATGTGTGCATCAAATGTGATGTATTCTACAAAGATTTTGCAATCCAAGGAAGCACATTCATGACTTACTGTGTTCTCTTCTGAATATATATATATACATATCAGGGGTGGTATTTACTTACCTTCACTACCTATTCACAAATGTGAGCACATGTGCCACCTCTGCACATATGCAGGGCTTTCCGCACATGCGCAGTGCATCAAAAATGTGGGACATGATAGAATAGAATAGAATAGAATAGAATAGAATAGAATAGAATAGAATAGAATAGAATAGAATAGAATAGAATAGAATTCTTTATTGGCCAAGTTGATTGGACACACAAAGAATTTGTCTTGGTGCATACACTCTCAGTGTACATAAAAGAAAAGATACATTCATCAAGAATCATAAGGTACAATACTTAATGATAATCATAGGGAACAAATAAGCAATCAAATCATATTAGGAAACAGTCAATGTAAATCATAAGGATACAAGCAACAAAATTACAGTCATACAGCCATAGGTGGAAGGAGATGGGTGGTGGAAACAATGAGAAGATTAATAGTAGTGCAGACTTAGTAAATAGTTTGACAGTGTTGAGGGAATTATTAGTTTAGCAGAGTGATGGCGTTCAGGAAAAAAATGTTCTTCTGTCTAGTTGTACTGGTGTGCAGTGCTCTATAGCATCGTTTTGAGGGTAGGAGTTGAAACAGTTTATGTCCAGGATGTGAGGAGTGACAGGATCTGTAAATATTTTCACAGCCCTCTTTTTGACTCATGCACTATACAGGTCCTCAATGGAAGGTAGGTTGCTAACAATTGTTTTTTCTGCAGTTCTAATTATCCTCTGAAGTCTGTGTCTGTCTTGTTGGATTGCAGAACCAAACCAGACAGTTATAGAGGTGCAGATGACAGCCTCAATCATTTCTCTTTAGAACTATATCAGCAGCTGCTTGCTTTCTGAGTTGGCGCAGAAAGAACATTCTTTGTTGTGCTTTTTTGATGACATTTTTGATTTTAGCTGTCCATTTTAGATCTTGCAATATGGTAGAACCTAGAAATTTGAAGGTCTCTACTGCTGATACTGTGTTGTCTAGTATTGTGAGAGGTGGAAGTATGGAAGGATTTCTCCTAAAGTCTAACACCATTTCTACGGTTTTGAGTGTGTTGAGTTCCAGATTGTTCCACAAGGCTAGTTGTTCAACCTCCCATCTGCATGCGGATTCATCATTGTCTCGAATGAGACCGATCACTGTTGCGTCATTTGCGAACTTCAGTAATTTAACAGATGGATTGTTAGAGATGCAGTCATTGGTATACAGAGAGAAGAGAAGTGGGGAGAGCACACTTCTTTTATGGCTGGGCGGGTCGGCAGAGCCAACAGCAACTACCAATTCGCCTGAACCTGATAGAACCGGCTGGATACCACCATTGATGTATGTGTATGTGTATGTGTATGTGTATGTGTATGTGTATGTGTATGGGTATGGGTATGGGTATGGGTATGGGTATGGATATGGATATGGATATGGATATCTATATCTATATCTATATCTATATCTATATCTATATCTATATCTATATCTATATCTATATCTATCTATATCTATAGCTATATCTATAGCTATAGCTATAGCTATAGCTATAGCTATAGCTATATCTATAGCTATATCTATGTAGGTCTTTGGTTATTTGGGTGTTCTCCCGCGTAGAATTGGATGTGTCTTGGCGACATGCACGAAGCCGAGAACACCAGCCTGAAGAAGACGAATGAGACTTCGTCGAAACGTCGCCAAGACACATCCAATTCTACGCGGGAGAACACCTGAATAACCAAAGACCTACATATAAACACCCGCGAAAACTTTAGAAAACAAATATCTATATCTATATCTACACACACACACACACACATACACATACACACTCTGTGCTAGATGTAAGATTCCTATATAAAATGTGAACACTTCAAACATGATTCAAAAGAAGTGCTTTGGGGCACAGCTCTCTCTGCTATTCATTACAGCGGCCTTTTTCAGACTTGCGAGTGCTTGTGCATGCCTTGTGTAAGATCTGAAGCACTTCTTCTCAATCATTTCTGAAGAGTGCCCAGCCCTAGTGAGAGCCTTCTGAGAAAGTGATACTTCTCCAGGCAAACAGTAGGAAAAACCACCTTTTCTTTGTATTTGAAATCTAACCACTACTGCTGACAAATACATTCATTCTAGAACTCTCATTAAGAATTAGAATGGTAGATCTTATGGCTGTCATGTCTTGGCCTCATTTTCAGACTTCTTGTGTCTTTTCCATCCTTCCTTTTTCACAAAATCTTGCCTGTTGAAGAGCTCAGAAGAATTTGAAACCTTTCACCTTTTTTTCTGTCATTTTCATTGATCCTAATAAAGGGGGAAGACATTGAAGAAGAGATACTTTGTACACTGCTGAAAATGCAAATATTCATCTAGTGAGTAAATCAATACTTCTATGGATGCTGGGTGCCACATTTGAAAGAGCTGTGCTGCCAATTACAATCCATTTAATTGAAAATAGTTGGGTATTCAGGGAAAAAACCCTTGGATGATTAATGGAATGCTTGCACAGCCTGAGGGACATCTTTGAGAATGGGCTCCAAAAAGTCACATGGCAGCCGCAACAAGCTTGAGGATTGTGGGTGGAAGGGAGGGGGGAGGAACAGGGCTTTGACTGGGTAGTTGCAATTCTATCTTGACTTTTTTAAGCCCCTGTTCTTGCTTTTGCAAAAATTTCAAAATAGGTTGATCTGTCTACAATTGCTAGCTCTGACTAGGGCTTTATGGTATGCCCAAATATTTTATTTGACTTGGACCTGTATTTTGAGAGGTTTGCTGATTAAGAATTGTTTGATAGACTTTTATATGAGCCACGGTGGTACAGTGGTTAGAGTGCAGTACTGCAGGCAAGTTTCAGTAGAGCTTCTGCTGCCTGCCAGCTGCCTGCAATTTGGCAGTTCAAATCTCACCAGCCTTTCATCCTTCCAAGGTGAGTAAAATGAGGGCCCAAATTGTTGGGGGCAACATGCTGACTCTGTAAACCACTAGAGAGATCTGTAAAGTACTGTAAAGTGGCATATAAGTCTAAGTGCTAGTGCTATAGACCTATTTACACAATGAAGGAAAAGAAAATTACACTCTTGGACCAGCAATGTCCTAATATAATGCAATTTAACAAGAGACCAGATACAACAATGCCGTAGTAGCGATATATGTTATTCCAATCTTGCTTGTTGATAACATAATGAAGCTAGACAGAAATAACTGCCATTGACCTTTGGACTTTTATCCAATAAAAGGTGATAGATGTAAAAAAATCATGCAGGTAGCCAGATCTTTGTTAATAAAGACTTCAATAGGAGGTTGTTATTACATCTGCATCTCAAAATTACATGTTCTATAGACTCAATATTCCCATATTCATAAGAGCTGGAATATTATTTAATCTCCACTCTGGAACTGCAGAGTGGAAGGTATTAAAATAGGCTCTCAGCCTCCTAATATGTAGGGGAGAAAGTGACTCAAATAAAAACCAGCTAACTGGGGAATTCTGGGAGGTGAAGTCCATCCATTTTAAAATGATTAATGTTGAGAAACATTGCAATCAAAGGATTATTTTTTAACTTTTTCTGAAAGTTCAGGGCATTTGTTCAGGAAGTTCAGGAAGTTTGGCTAATTTTTTTCCTTCGGTTCTTTGCTAAAGTGAAAGATTATCAGCGATACCATTTGCAATAAGTCTGCAATGCATTATAATTTATGATTGCTCAGTAGCCCTGTGGTTTAATCATGACGCAAGTGTCTTCTATTGTCAGGACTATGATAGGAACACATCTATATAGGATAAAAGGGGATCTTAAAAAATCAGGTGGAATTTTTTTTGTTGGCTTCAAAGTTAGGAAAATGATTTAATGATGCATTATAGAGAGGTTGTGCCCAGTTGTGCCATCACACTAGTTTGATTCCAGTGGGATATTTGCACTATGATTTTTGAAGAGGATCTGCAGGTTGGGAGTGTAAAAAAATTGCAAGCACATAAGGACTGGACCATGAAGATATGCAGAAGTATTTAATAGATTGGTCTTAAAGAGTACCATGCATATGGATCCCCAAGGTGCTCCTTCTTCCTAGGGTTGAAAAAATCCTTTGCAGTATCAAATTAAGCTAAATTTGTGCAGCTTGGCATCTCCCAGTTGTACTGGAAAACATTTCCCTGACCTCAATCTGTAACCCAAAGTAGCTATAGGTAACCATGGGATGGTCATATTGAATTTGCTATTTGAAGAATTAATAAAAAAGACTTCCTAAGTTCTTGGTATAGATAGTCCTCCCTTAATATCCACTCATTCAGTGAATATTCCAAATCTAGTGGGTTTTTAATGATTTCCATGGCACGGGGAATGCTTCTAGGTGTGCTTTTGGGTCAAAAGATTTCATGTGAATTATCCTCATGCTTTATTTTCAAATGTTAAAAAGCACACATAAGGTACTCTCTTTATCTAAAACAGTATTTATTAAGCTTGTCTTCTGCTTAATATAAGTACTTTCCTGAGCAACTGGAAGACAAATTAATTCTAGTAGGGTTAACCTCCTCCCCGATAGGTACCACAACTGCATTATGAATGCTGTGCCCCTTTTTATATGCATTGTGCATATGAAAAGGGGCACATTGTGCATATCTTCAAGCTAGCTGTTTTCCAGATCTGAGACAAGGTTTATCTTTTTATGGAAAAACGGGTTTCTTTGGCCAAACAAATGCTTTAGTTGCAAATAATGGGATGTTAACAGATGTCTCCTTATTTACACAATGAAAAATTCCCTTTGTAGATGACAATCAACAAAGAACATTTATTTTAAATGAATTTTAAATGACTAGATATTGTAGGTCCAACTAGCTTTTTCTTGACAACTTTATGAAAGTAGATTTTCGGCACTCAATATAAATCAAAACCAAATACCAAAACAGGCTGGATATTATGCTGATTCTGTCTTTCAGAAATTTGTCTTTAGCCATTGATAACACTCACCATCTATTTCCAAACTTATGCATCTTGTTATGATTGATAAACAATGTATTAACTATAAGAGAAAATATTACTAAGACATGTCTTACTTCAATATATAATATAAATCTTCTTCTCTGTTAATGTTGCACTACTAACTAGAGCATAACAAAACATTAGCTAGACCAATTCTTGAATACAGCTTATCTGTCTGGAACCCACACTGCATATCGGACATAAATACAATCAAGAGAGTCCAGAGATATTTTACGAGAAGAGTCTTCCATTCCTCTAACCGCAATAAAATACCTTATGCCACCAGGCTCCAAATTTTGATCTTAGACAATTTAGAACTATGCTGACTTCAGTCTGACCTAAGCATGCCTACTGTTCCTGTCCTAATATTCCTTTTTTACTTACTCTTTTCATGTATTCAAATTATGTTTATACTGTTATCTTGACAATCTTATATGCTTGACAAGTAAACTTATGATTATGATTATGAATATTTTCATTGTATGCCTTTTTAAAAATACAATCTACTGTCATATATTATGCAAAATTGCTATGTTGCCTAAAAGGCAATGCTATGTGAGGCAATAAAAGAAAGTCATTTTGGCCCTGTTCCAGTATAAAATTCTAGCTGATTATACTTTATTTTACTGAAAAGTGCAGGTTACACTTTCCCCTAATCCTAAAACATCACATTTTGTTCATTCAAGGTCTAAATTCTGTCATTTGGCATAGGAAGCTATTTATTATACAGTTACTAATTTCTGATTCTCTCCCTTTCCATCATTCAATTCTGAGTCTCCAAATTCATTACAGGCCTCACAGGCCTGAGCAGGAAAATCAGCAGTCTCCAACTTCTCATCATGTCATATAGGAAAGCTTAGTCATGGAGCTTAAACTAAAGTAAGCAAAGGGCAGATGGCAAAGAGGACAAAATGTGGTTTATTTAATCTGTCTTGTGTTTGCAAGGAAGCAATTGTCTTTCAGGCTCCTGAAAACACTGTGCTACCAAAAGACAAACAATTCAGCTTCTCTTTCCAGCCTATATGTGATACTGTTTGTCTAGCCTCAACAGCAGATGTTTCAGTTAATGCAGAGCTTTCAATAGACGCTAAATTCACCATACACAGAGAAGAGTATCTTAGGGATACTTTGCTAAGATCAGGGGTCTGCAACCTTAAATACTCAAAGAGTCATTTGGACCCATTTCCCACAGAAAAGAAAACATCAGAAGCCACAAAACCTGGATGGGCATGGCCAACTTGAAGTTACTCACTTCCACCAGTCACATGATCCCCTAGCCACACCTACCGAGCCAATCATTGGAGCAGAGAACCAGTTGTTTAAAAACACCGGGAATCACAAAATCCTTTTGAATATATCTCTCTCCCCTCCCTCCCTCTCTCCCCCCTTTCTCTCCCTCTCCCTCTGTATCTCTCTATGTCTCTCTCTCTCTCTCTCTCTCTCTCTCTCTCTCTCTCTCTCTCTCTCTCTCTCTCTCTCTCTCTCTCTCTCTCTCTCTTCCCCCCCCCCCCCCTATCTCTGTATCTCTCTGTCTTTGCCCTGGCTGCTTCTGCATCCCCTTGCTTTCTCAGGTGAGGAGTGACTGGAAGGGGAAGGCACGGGGCAGGGCCAGCCAGTGGTGGGATCATCTGACAGGGAGCCACAGCAGAGGGCCCAAAGAGCTGCATGCGACTCCGGAGCCGCAGGTTGCTGATCCCTGTTCTAGGTGAACCTGGAGCCATGGAAACGGCCATCTTTTCCTGGCATTCTAGATGACATATTCAAGCAAAAATCTATCCAGATTCTCCAATACTTCCCCTTTGACTTACAGGTAGTAAGTCAACTTATAAATTTAGCAACTGTTTAAAGTAATGGCATTGAAAAATGGGACTTATGACTGGTCCTTGCATTTACAATAGCTTCATGGTCATCTGATCAAAATTCAGCACTTGGCAACCAGCATGTATTTATGATAGGTTGTATCCCAAGTCATCTGATCACCATTTGTGATCTTTCCAGCTGGCTTCTGACAAGCAAAATTGATGGGGGGAAGCCTGATTAACTTAATAATTGTATACATCACTTAATAATTGTAGCAATTCGTTTAACAATTGAGGCAAAAAAGTGTCTTAAAATAAGGTGTGACTCACTTAATAACTGTCTTGCTTAGCAATAGAAATTCTGGTCCCAGTTATGGGCATAAATGGAAGATCACTTATATATGAAGAGCCTTAGTGGCGCAGTGGTTAGAATGCAGTATTGCAAGCTATTTCTGCTGACTGCCGACTGCCAGAAGTTTGGCAGTTTGAATCTCACCAGGCTCAAGGTTGACTCAGCCTTCCATCCTTCTGAGGTCAGTAAAACGAGGCCCAAATAGTTGGGGGCAATATGGTGACTCTGTAAACCGCTTAGAGAGGGCTATAAAGCACTGTGAAGCGATATAAAAGTGCTATTGCTATAATCTAGTAAATTGGAATTCCTTTGGTGTTTCTTTTGGAGGATGGCATTTGTAGTATTTTTCCTCTCAGACTGAATTTTTTTTAAAAAAAAATATTTTAATGAAAAAAAACATAACCTTAAAACACATGCCCTCTTATATTTACCTTAGTTGTGAGATGTGTATGTGGGTGAATTACATTGGTGAAATGTTTCTCCTTAGTTCTTTAGCATTTTTGGCTGTTAACATGCTGTGGTCTAAAAATGGTTTTATGAGAAGACTTGTTTAGATATTCACCTGTGGGATTTAACTGAAGTGAGGGAAGCCATCAGGTTATAAAGCATGTTGCGGAGCCTACCCACATATATGTCACTGAAATATTCTTCTCCTTTGAAAAATATTTTAAAAGCCATTTCTTTGGTCTCAGGCTGAGTATTGTTAAGAAAAATAGCTAGAAATGAACAATTTTGGCAGTACTTTATGGTTGTGCACTTAACCGAACTGCCCTTGCACCAAACATTTCCTAGAAATATCCCTTTTTCCCCCTCTCTCCTGCCTGTCTTTGCGAAATTGCCTTCATTTCCTCTCCAGCCAACATGTGTAACAGGCTTAAGTAGCCCTTAGGTGTATTAGTGTTAACTAGTTCCCTTTTTATTCCATCCGGGACCATCGAAATGTGTGCAAAATTGGTTGGGCTCTGCTACCCACAGTTGGGTTTTGTTACCTGAGGGAACTGGCAGGGAAGGAAATGATTCCCTGCCAGTTCTTCCTTGATCTGCTCAGGGCAACTTCTAAATCTAATTTTCTTTGAGATTTAATGAAAGGAAAGTGAGCAGTGGGTGCCTATTTATAGTCAAAGACAAACAAACAGTACAGAACAGTCCAATCAATCAATCAATCATTAATACACACACACACACATGTGTGTGTGTGTGTGTGTGTGAAGTTTTAAGTTTCAGTGAATACCTTTGTGGAATTTCTCTCTAGACTAGTGACACCTCACTATTTTGCTGCTTTTTTAGACTGCAATTGACTCACTGCTACATAAAACACTAAGAAGTCCAGTTAATCTGCTTAATTCAAGGTGTAAATCCTATTTGGTGACCTACTGTTCTCTAAAGTATTTTCCCCCTTTTGGATTCTCTGAATTTTTGCCACTGGATGTTATCCAAGCTTTAGGTGATCTGTAACATGGAGTCTGATTGAACAAATAGCACCAATATTTGTTGCTTCTTTCATTTATTTCATTAAGATAGTCAACCAAGGCCAATGTGAAAAGTAATTGCCCTCTTTCCCCACTCTAATCAGTTCAGTTTCGAAGAGAACTAATTCAGCAAACAGGCTTGATTTAGGCCTGACCTGTTATCAATCTCAGAAACGTTAGTTCGCCTCTCATCACAGTGAAATTCTCATCACACAGTTTCAGAAGTTTGTCGTTCTTTGCTCAAAAGAAATTTCTGAAGACCTCCATTAACTACCCTTCCTCCCCCCCTCCCCCATCAAAAAGAGGGCTGTGAAAATATTTACAGACCCCTTGCATCCTGGACATAAACTGTTTCAACTCCTACCCTCAAAACAATGCTATAGAGCACTACACACCAGGACAACTAAACATAAGAACAGTTTTTTTCCTGAATGCCATCATTCTGCTAAACAATTCCCTCAACACTGTTAAACTAGTTATTAAGTCTGCATTACTATTAATCTACTATTAAGTCTGTATTACTATTAATCGTTTCTATCATCCATCTCCTCCCGCTTATGACTTCATGACTGTAACCTTGTTGCTGGTATCCTTACGATTTATATTGACTGTTTCCTAATATGATTTTATTGCTTATTTGTTCCCTATTACTATCATTAAGTGTTGTACCTTATGATTCTTGACAAATGTAACTTTTCTTTTATGTACACTGAGAGCGCATGCACCAAGACAAATTCCTTGTGTGTCCAATCACGCTGGGCCAATAAAGATTTCATTTCTGTTCTGTTCTGTTCTGTTCTTTTGTTATCTTTTCTAATTCTTTCTCTTCTCTTCTGCTGTCTCCAGGTACTGCCATGTCCACTATCCAAACTTTTTAAAAAATATTATTATCACTTAGTTAAATTTGCCTGACTACCACCAACTTTGGGTGGGCTCCAAGTAAAAACATTAAAAAAAAGAAACAAAAATAAAATAATAATTGACATTCATTTAAAGCAAAATAAGACATGTGACTTGTGAGCAGCATAAAGATAGATGCAGCCTTTTTAAAAAGGCATCAGAGAAGAGATAGTGTTAACCTTTTGAATAACCAGAAGCATATTAATCTTACTCCCTGTTGCCTTTCTTTCTCTTCTTCCTTAAATTTGGGTATATCTGTTAGTAAAACAGCATCTGATTAGCAAAAGTATTTAGTAAGCTAATGTTCATGTCCACAGCAGGAGGCTCACACAGCTTGGCTGATGAGAAATGAACTGCCGCGAGCAAGCTTTTAATGGCAACTAATTTCCCATATTTGATACTTAGCTTAGCCAACTAATATGTAGTTCAACCGTGACAGACAATCAAGTTAGTTTTGAAAATCCTTTAATCTGGGATGCAAAACAGTATGCTCAGAGCTATAATGAACTTCAAAGATTATGGGATGCTATTTCTTTTTGGCTAAGTACAATTTAAACTAATTCCCTTGTAACATGGAAGACCTTTCCCTAATATTCTTGATCCACTACCAGGTAAAGGGTAAAAAATAATAATAATTTAAGAAACCCAAAGGATATGGCAATAAACAACAACACAAGATGATGCCTTTTAAATCTATTGATTTTAATATGCTTAAAACAACTACTGTGTATTATATACTACAGAAGTTTCTTCTTTGAAAAATCTCTTTATTTTCTCTCACTACACAGTGAATTATTAATCAGAACACTTAACCTAATTAGATATGATTATCATAGCAGTATCTTTAGACAACTCATCTCTATTTGTCTTTTTGGGACAGCTATTTCTCAGTAACATCTTTCCTTTTCCCTTTCTTTCAATTTTCCTTGCCATTCACTCAGTAATTCTTCAAATCATCTTATCTTTGATATATTTTCCTTGCTGGAGGTGCAAGAGATTTTCAGAGGGGCTTTTGACAGGTTGATAAAGAAATGTTACTTGCCATTTTAGCCTTAGATCTAACCATTTGCAATTAAATGGAGCTCCTACTTAGACAAATGGTATTTATAACATTGATTTATAACAAATCAATACTCCAGGTTCAGCATTCTCCATGGACTTGATTGATTTTATGATTGGCCTACAAAACTAAGATGGACATTAGACACAATCTCAGTCTTAAAACACTGAAAAAATAGTGTATAAAAGTTGGAGATGGAGGATTGCGTTCACAGGTGAGTTTTGAGAATTAAGATGCATTGTCTACAATCTTACCCCTGCTTACCTGAGATAAGTTCCATTAAATTCAGTGAGAGGTAATTCTAAAACAATATGGAAAGCTACAAATAGGTGGCTGTGGATATGCATAGCATATATAATATTCTAATCTGAGGTTTCTCAGCATGGCACACAAACACACACAAAAACAAGCACTGAATAATAATTTGAATGTTATCCCTTCCATCCTATATACTGTGTATTTTTGCCTATATGCATGGATGAAGGGGGATGTATGTATGTATGTATGTATGTATGTATGTATGTGTGTATGTATGTATTGCTTACCATTTTCTCATTCAAAGAGCCACACTGCTCTATTTATGCTTCAGTAATGATACAAGTTTTAGGCTGCCTTGTAAATCACTTGAAAATGCAAGTTTGAGAGGAACTATGGTGTATGGCTAACATAAACCAGAGCCTCAGTGCTGTCAAGACTTCAGTGGTGGGCCTTTTCTAAACTCAGGGATTGTAGCTTGCATCTGGGAAACTCCATGAGATAATTACTGGTGATCCCTTTCAGAGAATTATCAGATCTACAAACCTGAACTGGTGAGTTTCAGTCAACTCTTGAAAAACACAATGAGCTTATCTGTGGCTGATTTATGAGAAGTGCTGTTGAGGTATATCAGAACCTGCCCTTTCTAAACTAACAAGAGATACTTCACATACCTGTTTCAGTTCAATCTGCCTATCAGAGAACTGCTTACCAAAATAAGCTTAAAAATATAAATAGCGTCTTGCTTGCTACCAAGTAGTGATAACCAAATAAACATTGCTAGTTTAATGAAACAGCCTCGCTTTCGGAGTTCTTTTCTTTTCTTTTCTTTTCTTTTCTTTTCTTTTCTTTTCTTTTCTTTTCTTTTCTTTTCTTTTCTCTTTCTTTCTTTCTTTCTTTCTTTCTTTCTTTCTTTCTTTCTTTCTTTTTGTTTTCAGAGGAATTGTGAACAAAGTATCATGTTTTGTATGGGAGCAGCTCCATTTTGCTATTTCAGAGATGACCCAGTTATCTTGTTCCTGGTGTTCTGGCACCAGCTCCAAGAGGGAGGGAGGAAGGGAGGAAGGGAGGAAGGAAGGAAGGAAGGAAGGAAGGAAGGAAGGAAGGAAGGAACCCAGCAACTGCTACTGAGGTGCCAATCACCTTAGGAAGTATTGTTTCCTGAAGGTTATTGGTGTACAAAGGATGACCATATCAGCAACCACATGAAAATTATATTTCCTGAATTTACCAATATCTGGGTTGCTTCCACAGCACAAAAAAAGAGAAGTTGGAGGTTCTCAGAAAGTTTGGAAGGATGGAATTGGTAGCTAATGAGGGGCAAGAAAATGTGTAATTTTAAAAAAGCTAATTATAATCAAAGTTCGTCCCCCAACCCCACCCACCTTTGGAAAGCTGTCCTCAAATTCTACTCAAAGACCTAGGGTGGTCAGTAGCCTGAAACATGGTGGGCATCTCTGCATGTGAGTGGCTATTGCTAAATTCCTTTGTAATCTCTACTATGACTCATTCCTACATTTGTAACACTACATTTGTAACACTACAGATATGTTTGGGTGAATATAGAATTTCATCCTATGTTTAATTTAGAAGCAAAGGACATTATAACCCCATATAAGGAGATGGAAATGCACAAGACTTATCCCAAAAGGAAATGAACTATCTGCCATCTGGTACTTTTGATTTAATGCAAAGGAATTCTATGAAAAGAAAATTGCCTCATCTCTTCAAGCTACCTGAAAGAAGACGAAAAATCTGCTTATCAGCAAAGATGAAACTCTATTGTGAATTGTAGTGTCGGTTGGAAAATACAGAACAAGGAATACATAGAAGATTAAGGAGGGATACATTGCCTACTAGTAACATTTTTTTTCTTTGATTCTCCACTTCAACAGTACTATAATAAAGGAAATGTTTTTGCGATGAGGTTGATTCAGAATTGGTTGTATGTGTACAGCAACCTTCAAGATGAATAACTCTAGTGGCTGAAATAAGTACACATCAGATTTAGCTCAAGTTTGTTAGAGTTATAAGCTTTCTCAAAATACCAGCTAGGCTAAATCAAAGGATGTAAATATTGAAGGATTTTGGAGGAAAATATGGTTACACTGCATTGCTCAAAAGACATTAAAAGCTACTCTGCTCATCTTTAATCATTGGTCAAGCTGGGCAAGAATTTAGGGAACTGCAGTCCAATACTTTAGAGAAGCACCCATTTCAGCCAAGTTTCTTTATACATTCAATGGCAATAGAATGTCTGAATTAATTACTCCATGAAAACATGTGGCATATGTGATCCTATCCTGCTAATCTGCTAAACCAAGATATGTGAATGTGAATAAAGGGCATATGGAACCATTCAGGATACCTTGTCCTTAATATTTCCAACTCTGCTTTTCCTGCTTCTACTCTTATCAGGCCAAGCAACAAGGTCTGAAAGGGGCAGTGTTTATTTGGACACAGGTAGAAACCCAATAAATTGGTCACCCACAACATTAGGATATTTTTGTTAATGTGACTAACATCCCTAATTAGAATCTGCTTTCCAACTGTTATTTCTCCAGGATCAAGATATCAGCAGGACTGTGAAGCAAACCTTGTGTGCAATGAACTCCATCTCATCCTAATTTTGTGGAAGCCCACAGGTCTCACCAATCTGACCAGAAGAAGTTACCTTCCCATCATTTGTTAACTCATTCTCTAAGGCTGTCCTTTCCATATGTAGCACTCACCCCTCTCCTAGAAGAATGAAATATTTTAGGAAATATTTAAAAAGGCAAAATATTATATTTCCCTGGATGAGAAATAGAGAAACATGTTTTAAAGACAAAGCAGCTTCCTGCCCTCCCCGCCCCCACCTTTGTCAATGGGCCATTAAGGCCTCAGCCAACCTCACTCAATGGGCCATCATCTGCAGGACCCATCTAGCAACAGAAACTCACCACATGGTAAGAGTCAAGCAAGCTTGAGAGACAACCTACAGAGTTACCTGAGACCCCTAGACCACCTGGGAGTTTGACAACCAATCAGGATACATTTCTTATACAGGAACAAGAAACTCAGAGGTGGGGCCCAACAGAGAGCATAAAACCAAGGCACTCCAGTTTCAGAGGCTTCTTTGTTTTCTACTCAGGAACTCAAGCCATGTGCTCCTGTTCAGGAACTCAAGCCATGTGATTCCTGTCTACCATTAAACCATCTTTCCAAGCAGTCTCCATGTTTCCAGTGTCTTTTTCTCCACTTGGAACTGAACCCAGATGGACATTTCTTCCAACACATATTTCTATAGTCTTTGCAATTTTTTTGGACCTGCAGAACTCAACTTTAGAAAAAGTCATATGTCAGGGGCTCTAAACAAATGCAAGAAAAGCTAATGAATCACCTAGCCTTCCCAGATTTCTTGTATGTATATGTATAAGGGAGCAATCTTGTAGAAAACTTAATTGTTCCCCTTGCTCTGCACTGAATACACAGAGTCAATATTATATGCTGTCATTGGATCAACAGTTCAACTAACTCCCAAGGTGCTTTTTTAGGAGGCAACTGGACTTTCTTGTTTTTTCTTTGAAGACGTTTCACTTCTCCTCCAAGAAACTTCTTCAGCTCTGACAGGATAGTGGGGAATAGAAGGATTTATACTCCTTGCAGACAGCTGGTCACTTACATCCTTTTAGTAGGTTGTTGAAACACTTGAAGGTTTATCTGTGTCCTTAGGGTCACTTGAGTAGTGCTTCTACTCAGTTCCATTCCCCACTATCCTGTCAGAGCTGAAGAAGTTTCTTGGATCAGAAGCAAAACGTCTTCAAAGAAAAAATAAAAAAGTTGAGTTGCCTCCTGACCTGGATGGGTCAACCATGGGACAACCCTGACCTGGATGACTGAGAATCTCTACAGACTTTTAGTTCAGCTACCTGCACCCATTTAACAGTAGGCTAATTCATCCCATATTTTGTCATCTTCTGTCTAATATCCTCACTGAAGAATATGTTGGTTTTTTATTGCCAGAGTATATTTATGTCTACCTTATTTAGCTACAGACACCATTGTATCACAAAAGATTATCAGTTTGGCATGATTTAACTCTAATGAGCCCATGTTGACTTCTGACAAGCAATGCATTATTTTCTATATGCTGTACTCACAAATTGTTGTTTAATAATGTTTTTCCAGTTCATCCTTTTTACTTTTTTTGGAAAATAAGAACATGGTTTGCTCTTGTCTATGAATATTCTCAACCACCCAGATCATGGTTGTCCCAAAGGTGCTGTTCAAAAGTCAACTGGACTTTCTTGGCTTTATTTTTTTTTCCTTGAAAACATTTTGCTTCTCATCCAAGAAGTTTTTTTCTCAGTTCTTCAGTTCAGTTCTTCAGAGCTGAAGAAACTTCTTGGATGAGAAGCAAAATGTTTTCAGGAAAAAAATCCAAGAAAGTCCAGTTGCCTTTTGAACAGCACCTATGGGACGTGATTTGCTCTTCAATCTTCTGGCATTATACTAGCCTTCAAAAAACAAAAAAACAAAAAAAAAACACCCCAACAACACTAAAATAACACCCACATTCACAGTCTTCCTTCAATATTTTTGTTTGTTCTTGAGATTCATTTATGATAGCTGGCTGCTCCTAAACATTTTTATTTTTTGATCTGTTGCTCCCCTCTTTTGTCAAACATCTAAAAACAGTTCTGTTTGGGGAGAAGATTGAAGCAAAGAAGTAGAGAAGTTCTCCCCTTCTTCCCTTTTACTTTCCTACTACACTTTCTTCTTGTTGCAACAGGCCTGCTTTTTTCTTTCTCTTCTTTGTATTATTGGCATTGCCACAAAAAGTTCTTTCGTGTTAGTTTTAATTCCCCAAGTTCTTTTTTGCACTTTAGCCTTTCTAATACTTTTTAATGCATCTTTGCCTTCCCATCCATATCTCTTTGAATTCTTAGAATCTCAGTTGGTCCCTGTTTACTGGTAGAACAAGATGTCATAAAGTTCATATTATTAGTACAGGTAATCAACTGTAGTTGAGCCTGGATTATGGTTGTAAGTCATTGCAGTCATAAGTTGAGGTACTCATATGTTTTAAGTTTAAGTTTAAGTTTTATTAGATTTATATACCGCCCTTCTCCTTGCGGATGACTGGAAATAATATTTTGGCCTTTATTTGTAGTGGTCATTAAGCTGTTGTTAAGCAAACATTGTATTCATTAAGTGAACCTTTTCATTTGAATAGACGTTATTTTCCAGACCCCCCCCACCCCCCCCCACAAAAAACAACTGGAAGCCAACAAAACCTATTGTGGATTGCGGTTACATGATTGTGGAAAACCGTAACTGGTTGTAAAGCTGGCCCACTTATCATGCAATCATAGGACCATGGAGGGAAGACAACAGTTTATGATGGCTGGGGATCCTTTATTAGAAAGGAACCAGATAAGGAGTCTTATATAAAAATGGAATATGGGAGGTCCTTGGTGTTTTCTGAGCTTGGTTGTTTTCTTGCAAATGTTTTATTATCCCAACAGAACTAAAAAAAATCTCCTCTAAATGGAACATTAATATTAAAGAATCCAGGGATCATTACATTCCTACATATAGGTTCCAGAATCAAGTAATGAACATACATATATTAACCAGATCCTGACTTGGTTATAGGATTGAAAGCGTAATCCTAAATATGTTGCTCAGTTCTATTGAACTCAGAAATATCTAAATATCAATAGATGCAGTTAATATTAGGTTTGCAAGATTGGTGTATATCCTTCATATTCACCTTGTGTTATGAATTACTAGAGAAAGTTCATAGAGAGTCCATGTTTCCCAAATATAATTAAACATTTATTAGCCAGTCAAAAATGCTGCAATACTCTTTCCAGGACTCTTTGCAATTTCACATTTCATTATAATTTTTCGGCCTAATAATAATAGAAAATTAATCCACTTTCCTAGCCTTTCCCTTAAAGGGGAGCCTTACATTTCAATAAGATGAGGGGAATCTATATATTAAAGTTGGGGATTTATATTGTTTCCCTTGCCCGACATAATTTACATAACTGAGATTGATGAGCTAGGAAGGAAAATGTTTACAATGCAAGAAGATAGAATTTGGGGATTTAAGCAGGAAGTCCTCTGTAATGAGCTGTCTGAGGTAATTATGGAACTCATACTTCATATATTTTCATTAGATATTCCTATTATATCCTATTATATTATACATGGCAATAGTGTTGGATTAAACTGCCTTCAGGTATGGAAATTGTGGTACACATTATAAATGAACCAGTTCATTATATTTAAGAGCTAGTAAAATTTCCCACAGTAGTTAAATCCTCAGAAGGGTTTACTGAGGGATGTCTCTCCAGGTATACTGTATAGATCTAGGTTAATAAATAAGACTGAAATAATATTATACAAATGAGGGAATAAAGAGAGTGGCAAGGATTACAGTTGTAGTTAGTTTATATCACTTCCCTCCTTTGTTGTTCACAACACTGACTTCTAAGTAACAGCAAATCAAACTGGGAGACAATTATAGCACAACTGTTTTTACAATGCTATACAATGCTTTGCTCTGACATAAATTTTCTATTTCTGGTTTACATCTTTCTGAGAGGTCTCCTTTTAGGAAAGATCAATCTGTTTTGTTGTTGCTGATGAATTATTATCAATACCAACAATGTAGTGGTGAAATTCAATTTTTTTTTACTACCGGTTATGTGGGTGTGGCTTGGTGGGCATGGCTTGGTGGGCATGGCAGGGGAAGTATACTGCAAAATCTCCATTTCCCCCCCACTCTGGGGGGAAGGATACTGCAAAATTCTCATTCCCTCCCCACTCTGGGGGAAGGATATTGCAAAATCTCCATTCCCACCCCACTCTGGGGCCAGCCAGAGGTGGCATTTGCCGGTTCTCCGAACTACTCAAAATTTCCACTACCGGTTCTCCAGAATCTGCTGGATTTCACCTCTGCAACAATGTAATAACCACATTTATTCCTTTATATTTATAATTATATCTGTATTTTGGGAATTTAAGACATCATGCATGGAGATATCCTGTCTTATTTTCTTCTTATAACAATAATTTTAATTCGGACTGACCCAAAGCAACAAAGTAAGCTTCAAGGTAGAGTGATGATTGAGCTTAGATTCCCCAATCTCAGTCCAACAACATATCCAATACATCATACTGGCTTTGTTCTCATCAGCGCATCCTAGTACCATCAAGGAAGGATTGGAGTGCAGAAGTCCACACCCCCATTCAGCAGAAATGAGAAAGAGGAGAACCTTAAGGACAACATAGCTAGTCATTCCTCCTCCTATGCAGAAGGAAAAGCATGGCCATCTAAATAGGGATCCAAACTTCTGCCCTTTGTGCAAATTTTAAGTGTAAAATTATTCAACCACATGATAGCATAAACAAAGAAGAAAGTTACTTAGTCAACAGATACTTTCTCTAAAATAGTAGCTGCTTTTGTTAGCTGGACTATGAGTATACAGAATGTCAAGGTTGCTACAAGTGAACAAATAGCAGATTCCAACAGCAGGTCCAAGGAGGCTAAATAAAATGCAGGTTTTGCAGGATCAAAGAAATATGCAACATGTATTTTCAGGGCCAATGACTCTTTGATTTGCAGCCTTCCAAACTAGTCCGACTGTGACTGCTAAAAACTGACAGAATAGTTTTTAACATTTAGAGGAGGGAGTCCCATGACAATTTAGTATAAGCTCTAAATTTGATAAAAAGCAAAGAAAGTTCATGATTTCCCAGATTCAACTCCTACATATGGGACAGAACTCCATTTACTTTGTACACACAACACACACACACGCACACACACATTTCATGATCAAGAACTATGTGATCATGAGTTAAATGAACCATGGTTGTGCAGTGGTTAAAGTGCAGTACTGCAGGCCACTTCTGCTAACTACCGGCTATCTGCAATTTGGCAGTTCAAATCTCACCAGGGTCATGGTTGACTCAGCCTTCCATGCTTCCGAGGTGAGTAAAATGAGGACCCAAATTGTTGGGAGTCAATATGCTGACTCTGCAAACCGCTTAGAGAGGGCTGTAAAGCACTGCAAAGTGGTATATAAGTTAAGTGCTATTGCTATTCCTATACACCGCCTGATATCTACACAATGATATCAATGAACAATCCAGTGAGGGTGTGAGCAAGACATGTGGACCACAATGCAGGCAGCAATACTAGAGACAGTGACAATGAGCAATAATTGTCAAAGTCCATCCTGTGGCTCAGAAATACCAAAGCAGTGCCATGCAATTAAAGAACCAGAAATAGTAGGCCCAGATGTGTCCAATGAGAAACTTTGGTCAGAATCTGATCACCCAGATACAGAGGAAGAGTGTTGCTCAGATTGTGTAGACCAGGGGTGTCACACTCGATTTCATTGAGGGCTGCATCAGGGTTGTCTTTGACTTCAGGGGGCCAGGCTGGGCGTGGCTGGGGTGGGCATGGCCAGCTCGACGTTATTCATGTTGGGGGCACCTGTGGTGGTCCAAGCACTCTGCCAGTGAAAATTGGCTCCTGAGCTCCATTTTTGGCTGTGACAGCCTCCTGCAACCCTCTACCAGCAAAAACAGAGCTCAGGAGGGCCATGTGCTGTTTCCAGGGCAGCTCTGTGGGCCAGATCTAAGCACCCCATGGGCTGAATCCGGCCTCTGGGCCTTGAGTTTGACACCCCTGGTCTAGACAGAAGCAGGCAGCTTAGGATACTACTGGCATTCATTTTTCCTGGACACTGAAGGAGTTCCTAACTCCAAAATTTTATTTATTTATTTATTTATTTATTTATTTCAATTTATATACCACCCTTCTCCCCTGGAGGGGGACTCAGGGCGGTGAACAACCAAATTAAAACACATATAATACAAACATTAAAAGAATTTTAAAATTGAATTAAATCGTTGGCGTTCCAAATAAAAGTCTCAACCCCATTAAAATACCCAATTTAAAACCCCAGAAATCAATAATAGCAAAAATTTTGTTAAAACCCCATTAAAATTGATCAAGCAAGGCCGGCTTGTTGGAATAAATAGGTCTTAAGGGCCTTTCAGAAAGCGCGGAGGTCCGGGATCAAACGAATTTCTGGAGGCAGCTCGTTCCATAGGGTGGGTGCCCCCACAGAGAAGGTTCTCCTCCTGGGGGCCACCAGCTGACATTGCTTGGCTGATGGCACCCTGAGAAGGCCCTCTCTGTGTGAGCGTACTGGCCGGTGGGAGGTTATCGGTAGCAGCAGGCGGTCCCGCAAGTACCCCGGTCCCATGCCATGGAGCGCTTTAAAGGTCAAAACTAACACCTTGAAGCGCACCCGAAAGACCACCGGAAGCCAGTGCAGCTCGCGCAGGAGAGGTGTCACATGGGAGTGCCCTGTCGCTCCCATAATCACCCGCGCGGCCGCATTCTGGACCAGTTGGAGCCTCCGGGTGCACCCCAAGGGGAGCTCCATGTAGAGAGTGTTACAGTAGTCCAGGCGAGACGTGACGAGTGCATGAGTGACTGTGCACATGGAGTCCCGATCCAGAAAGGGGCGCAACTGGCGCATCAGGCAAACCTGATAAAAGGCCCCCCTGGCCATGGCCACCATATGCCCTTCCAAGGACAGCCGTGAATCCAGGAGGACACCCAAGTTGCGAGCCCCCTCTGTGGGGGCCAATGACTCACCCCCAATAGCCAGCGATGGCACCAGCTGGCTATACCGGGACGCCGGCATCCACAGCCACTCGGTCTTGGAAGGGTTGAGACGAAGCCTGTTCCTCCCCATCCAGACCCGCACGGCTTCAAGGCACTGGGACATCACTTCGAGGGCATCATTGGGGTGGTCAGGGGTGGAGATGTACAGCTGAGTATCATCAGCGTACAGTTGGCAACTCACCCCAAAACCACGGATGATCTCACCCAGCGGCTTCACATAAATGTTGAACAGGAGTGGCAAGAGGACCGACCCTTGTGGCACCCCGCAAACGGGCGCCTCGAGGTCGACCTCTGCCCCCCTGCCAACACAGACTGCGATCGGTTGGAGAGATAGGAGGAGAACCACCGCAGCACGGTGCCTCCCACCCCTTGAGAAGAATAAACAATTCTTCTCAAGGAGCCTTACAGTCTTGCATTACATGGGTTGTTATTTTACTGCTTAACAGTGACATTATTCTATTGAATCTGACTTGGTCTGATAGCTTCCTGAGCTATCAGTCCTGAAATATAGGTTCTGAAGTAGTTGAAGGGAAGGAGTTGGTCTAGTTCAGAGGTGTCAAACTCACATCATCACAGTGGCATCACATGACATATCAGGACTTTTTCCCTCTTTGCTAAACTGGGCATGGGAGTGGCCTGCATGCCGGTAGTTTGACAGCCCTGATCTAGATCATTGATCCATGCTTTTGAGTATTGAAGTGAAGGCAGAATTTCTTTACCATCTAAACTACTTGGCCCTCCAACAGGATGAATCATTCATTCAGCTCTGAATGAATGAACAAATGAACAAATTGCTAAAGCAAGTGATGTAACTAGAGGTGCAGAGAACAGGCTTTGAATTACATTTTTAATACAAACAACCTTCTTGTTTTGTTGCTATATTTAAGAATAATTTCACACATGGCAGGTCCAGGGGTGAAATGTTCCCTGATTGGACTGGATTGCCTGATCCGGTAGCAATTTTTCCCTATGGTTTGATGATCTGGTAGCGATCGCCACCTGGGTGTCATTACTTCCAGGAAGTAATTTTTTTTTACCTTCTGCTCATGGGCCCTCTGGAATGAACTGCCTCCAGAAATATGCACGATCTCCGACCTCCGTATTTTTCACTGTGCCCTCAAGACCCTGCTTTTCTGACAGGCCGGGCTATCCTTGTAATTGAGCTTTTAAATCTGGAATTTTTAACCGTGGGGTTTTTAATTAATTTGGCCGAAAGTATAATAATTTTAATAATTTTAAATTTAAATTATGATGTTTATATACTGTGTTTTATTTGGCTGTACACTGCCCCGAGTCCTTCGGGAGAAGGGCAGTATAGAAATAAAATTATAAATAAATAAATAAATAAATATGGGCACGCATGTGGCGCACGCAGCATGTATGCTTCCGAACCAGAAAGGAAGGTAAATAGATTTCACCCCTGGGCAGTTCCCTTATAAAATGCACTTTGTTTTGGAAGGTTATGGACCCTAATCTACCATACTGATCCAGTATGGATTGGTAAAGAGATATTTTTTGATTTCCCGGTCTAGTGCTGAAAGAGAGCAAGTGTCAAAAGAGCTTTTGTCCAGGGCTACAACCTGGATTTCCTGGTTTCAGGTACAGCACATTACCATTATACTATACTATCTTTCCTTATAAACAGTATCACATTTCTGCAAAGAAAAAGGAGTCAGTCCCCCTGTGGTGGTGCAGTGGTTAGAATGCAGTATTGCAGGCTAATTCTGCTGACTCCAGACTGCCAGCAGTTCAGCAGTTCGATTCTCACCGGCTTAAGGTTGACTCGGCCTTCTATCCTTCCAAGGTCAGTAAAATGAGGACCCAGATTATTGGGGGAAATATGCTGACTCTATAAACCACTTAGAGAGGGCTATAAAGCACCGTGAAGCGGTATATAAGTCTAAGTGCTAGTGCTATTCTACAATAATCCAAAAGTGCATCAAAAAGTTCCACTAAAGCTTACGTTGTAATAGCCTGAGTTCATTATGTATAAAATTACTGCTGAATGGACAGTTCCAAGTATCTTCTTGCAGCAACTCTTTACAAGTTTTATATGTTTTTCAGTACTGATTCCTTTATCCATGTTTGTTTGGTTTGTTTTTTTTTTTTTTTTGGCTGAATAGCCTAAGTAAGTCTATTTACTGAAAAAAGAGAAGAGAAAAAGAAGAAAAGAGTTTTCCCTGCCACCCAAGAAAGAAAAAAAAACCTGCTAAAAGCAGTAAGTTTGCTGACAGATGGTAGAATCAGTTGAAAATCGAGTACCATATTTACTGAGTCGAATCCATTTAGTAAGCCAGAAAAGTGTTATCTAATTTTTTTCCCCTGTGTGTGTGTATGTTTTGGAATAAACAGATGCCTAATGAGGAATGTGTTGAGAATTATTTTAAAAGAACCTGAAATCAACCAAATTCAGATTCTATTCTTGATCGGAAAAAAAAGATGACTAGCAAAATGGACACACCCCAAAATTTGACATCGTAACAAAGTTTACTTAGAATCAGGAAATCATTTTTAAACATGAGTGAGTTTTTCCCATTCATGGGTATAAGACATTCTAACCTTCTCACTAGATTTCCTATTCTGTTTATTCAACACCCAAAGAATGTGGTGAGAGAAAGGGCAAATACTCTTGAAGTGCTCACAAACCTGACAGTCACACAATGAATACACAGGATTCATATGTGTTTTGCAGTTGGTATCACACGATAATAGAGAGCTTGCTGAGGCATATGTTTGCTTGCACTCTGGCTGAGAAAGAAGGATTGAGCGTATGGGAGATATAGTTTTTTTCAGTCCTTTGGAGAGAAATGCTAGTCATCAATGCTTAAAAATCCAAAGATGGGAACCTACCAGAATTTTCCAAACTATCTGATCTTTGCTTCCATATTAGGGGAAGCATGTGCAAAGAGAAAGATCATAGTCGGCCTGTCAATTTTAATGTTAGCCAATATAATGCCATATTACATATTGTTTCTACCTTATGTCCTGCTGCAATTCAAGTCAGGTAATGTTGTTTTCATTGTTGATGATTTTATCACATTGTTTGCTACTGCTTTGTCAAAGAGGAATTAGGGTCACGTGGTCTTCCTTCTTCTCTATTTTTATTTTACAACAAGCCTATAGGGTAGGTCAGATTGAAAAACTGGTATTTGCTTCTGAATTTTGAAACAGAATCTCCCTATCTAACATTTTTACCACATTGCCTACAGATGTCCTGGGGCTCTTCAGTTTTCTAATGTTGTAATCATATATTGTGACACTCAAGGATCCTATAGTTCTATAAAAGCCTAGCTGCTTTATTTTCAATTCCATTCCTAATCAATCCTCTTTTTTTAAAAAAGGAGGATTGGTGATTGACATTTACATTGAATAATCCATCACAAGTTCACGATCCTTTTCTTACTCTGTCACAGCAAGCTCAAACAGCATCTGTGCATTATTCAACACTTGAGATTGTTTTTTGTTTTCATGCCAATGTACATTATTTGGGGGCTTGCTTTCAACCGAGCATCATTTGCCATTTTATAGCCCGTTCATCCAGTTGAGAGAGATGTAGTTGGAGCACTTCAATATCTTTTAAAACTTATTATCCTGGATATTTTGATGCCATCAGCAAACTTGGCCATTTCGTTTCTCATCTCTTATTCCGGGTAATGTGTAAACATTTTTAGAAGCTTCCTTTTCCGCATGCATTCTTGTGAATTCCATTTTGCACACGTCTGCCTTGAAAACATTGTCCATTCATTCCCTTCCTGGAAAAAACAAAACAAAACAAAAACCAACAGAGTTTGGGCACTTGAGAAAGAAGTTCATACCGTAAATAATACTGCACTCTCCAACTTAGTTTGAAAAATCTTAGTGCTTTGTCTTCTCTCATAAATAAAATCCGACCCATTGTTAATCCTTGACCGTGTCTCTTGGAATTCACATGGGGTTGCAATAATATGCATTGAAATTCAAATCTGGGACCCTTTAGGGAGTCATCTGGCTATTATTAGACATAAGTAAGGGCTCCATTGGGTTGGGATTTTCTTGGATCACCTCCCAGTTTCTTTCCTATTTGATTCTGACCAGCCTCCTGACCATAGCAAACAGCAATGTGCTCTTTCTTTGTACCATTTCCCACTGGCTGGCTTTGGTTTCATCCTATGATATCGAGACTATAGCTCAGAAATAGAGTCCATGATCAGGGGAGGTCAAAAGAAATAAGAAATAAAGAAGTGGAAAAGCATCACTAATGAAGGGGGAAAGAAATCAGCGTTTTGCACAAGAATGGCATATACTCTTTCAAATGTAGAAACTGAGATTGGTCTTTTCTTCAAATACATGACAAGATCAAATAGAGGACAGACTGGTTTGGTTTATTTATTGATTTATTTATTTAGTATATGAGTCACCTAATGACCTTAACAAGATTACATATTAAACACTGTATTCAGTTATCCTATAGCCTTCATGAAATGATCTTTTTTGGAAGCCAGCCAAGCTGATAGCCAGCAGCTACATCTTATGGTAGTGAATTCCAAAGTATAATTGCACATTGCATACAAAATAATAATATTAATTTTGCCTTCCCATATTCCTCTATGACTCAATTTCATTGGGTGACTTCTGATTCCACTATTTTGGGGAAGGTAGTTTCTCCTTGTTCACTTCATCCACACCTTTATTTGCCTCTTTTCTAGAGTAAAGAACCCCAAATGTTGCAACTCTTCCTGATAAGGAAGCTTCTCCAAGACTTTTATTGTTCCAGTAGCCTTCTGAAACTTCTCATTTCTGCAATGTCTTTTTTGAGATCTGCCAACCAGAACTGCACATGATATTCCAGATGAAGTTGCACAATTAATTTATATAAGGGCATTATGATATTGATTCATTATCATTATTTTCAGTACCATTTATTCTTATCCCTAATATGTTGTAGGTTTTTTTTACAGTGAAGGCACAGTGTCAACACCTTCATTGAACTGTTTACCATTATCCCAAAATTTCGTCTCTCATTCTTAGTTCTGAATCTTACAATAGTTCTCCTGGTTAGTTGTTATGGGTGAGGATGGATTTGAACTTGGGTCTCCCTAGCCCTATTCCCAAACACATAACCGCTATGCCTTTTTGATTCAGATTTTAAATTAAATTAAATTAAAAAATTAAATTGTCCTGATCCCATCCCGGACATGCCTCTCAAACCTAATATGTGGCCCTTGTCACTAGAATAACTTAGAAGCCAGCTCTGATCTTCTGTAAATTGCACATTTCGTTCTTTTTTGCAGATGGATGTGAATTTCTGGGTTCAGAGGACATGCAAGTGAGGCTTGTTGGAGAGGTACAAACTGTCCCCAACCCTACATGTTTTCTGAGGTGTTATATCATGAGGCATTGTCTCATGCATACATGATGTAAAAGCTCTGCTTTTGCTGCCTATTATAGCCAAAATGCTGAATGTCAACACCGTCAAATAATTTATTAAGACTGTATTACTATTATTCTTCTCCTCCTTACTAGTATCTATCTCTTCCCACTTATTATAACCATGTTGCTTATATCTTTCAATTATATTGTTTTTATTTGTTTCCTAGTACGATTTGATAGGTTATTAGTAACCTTGACTATCACTAAGTGTTGTATCTTTTTATTCTTGATGAATGTATTTTGTTCTCCTTATGTACACTAAGAACATATACACCTAAGACAAATTCCTTGTGTGCCCAATCACACTTGGCCAATAAATAATTCTATTCTATTCTATTCTATTCTATTCTATTCTATTCTATTCTATTCTATTCTATTCTATTCTATTCTATTCTATTCTATTCTATTGAAACAAAACATATTAAACTTTCCCTATGAAGCTTAAAGACTTCCATCCTAAAGGGAGGAAATGTAATGCAGAATAACTGAGATTATCACTGACCTGCAATAATGTATTAGTTACATAAAACACACCTGCTCCTCACCAGACATACTGACCGCAATCAAAAAAGACTGGCATTTTTTTATCACTGCACAGATGTTTCAAGTTAGCTTTGCAATGAGGCAGCTAATAGGTCAAAGTTATTGGAAGTGATGTAAGGATAGATTGTGAGGGTCACTTGCAGCAGGACCGCAGGGCTATCAGAGGTATGTACCTTCCAGGAGCAATAAATCCTGCTGGCCTTTTAAATTTATGATTAAAGGACAAGCCCTTTACTCCAATGCTTTCCACCCCTCCCTTCTCAGCTTTGGAACTATCAAATATAACAGATGGGAGAGGAATAAAGACTGAAGCAAAATGAAAAAGAGGCCTTCTATCCAATTTCAGAGAGTACTCTTTACTTAGACGAAGAAAAATAAATAAATTAAGAACACCACCAATGCCTCCATTCTGAGATCTTGGCTTCTGTACCTGCTTAGCTTTGGAGGGTGTTGAGATAAAAGACTTCCAGATGGATGTTTCTTGTGCTACTGGTCAAAAAGGCATTCTGAATGCGGCTACTTTCTCCAAGTGATTGTGGGAAGAAAAACTGGATGTGTCTGTTGGAAAGTGGTAGACAACACTTTATGAATGAGCAGGGAGATTGATGATCTGAGTTGATCAAGGATAGGGCTTAGAAGATCCAGGCCTTGAAGGTTGAATGGCTGATTTGGGTCTCTCTCTCTCTCTCTCTCTCTCTCTCTCTCTCTCTCTCTCTCTCTCTCTCTCTCTCTCTCTCTCTCTCTCTCTCTCTCTCTCTCTCTCTCTCTCTCTCTCTCTTCTTTCCTCAAAAGCATTCACCTGGAGTAAAAACATGTTGAAATAACAAAAACACAAGAAGTGCATTATAAAGGGGGACAGGAGGAAAACCCTTTTATGTAACTGGAAGAAAATAAATATCCCTAAGGAACTGAAATACATTACCATGTTGTAGCCTTGTTTGCACCATATTTTTATTTATTTAATTTATGACAGAAAATGAAACTTACAGAGAAGAAGGCAAAGCACACACACAAAGACACACAAAGACACAAAACCATGGACAAGAATTGACTGTTGAAGGCTTGGTGAGGACAAATGAAATTCTTGGGCATTCCAAAACCTGGGGATGATGTAGGAGAATGTCCTCTCCAGGGTGTCAAAGAAGTGGGTCTCTTAAAGCAGGAGATTTTATTTATTTATTTATTTATTTATTTATTTATTTATTTATTTATTTATTTATTTGTTTGTTTGTTTATTTATTTATTTATTTATTTATTTATTTATTTATTTATTTATTTATTTATTTATTTATTTATTTGATTTGTATGCCACTCTTCTCCCTGCAATATTTAAAAGTTGTGGGGTTTGTTATGAAAAAAATAAATTTGTAGGATAGTCCTAAACCATTAAAGTAGTGGTGGAATTCAAATTTTTTTACTACTGGTTCTGTGGGCATGGCTTGGTGGGCGTGGCAGGGGAAGGGTACGGCAAAATCTCCATTCCTCCCCACTCTTGGGAGAAGGATATTGCAAAATCTCCATTCCCACCCCACTCCGGGGACAGCCAGAGGTGGTATTTGCCGGTTTTCCAAACTACTCAAAATTTCTGCTGCTGGTTCTCCAGAACCTGCTGAATAGCACCCCTGCATTAAAGGCTTTAAGAAGTACGCCCTCAAGGAGGGTCAAAGTTAAGATGTTAGTCATGGTGATAAAAAAAATCCTGCTCCCTTTTTACACACAACCATGTATGGACAGAACTAGAAGGTTTTAATCAAATGATCATACATACCTCTTGGACTTTTTGCTGTCCAATAATGCCCCTTCCCTTCTGGAAGACATTTGGTAAGTTCCCATTCTTTCCCAAAAGAATTATATCCAGAACATTTGCTACAGCCTCAATCTGTGTACTTGGATTCAATGTATTCAACCTCTTTTTGCTTATAACCAGACTGACTTCTATAGCTCTGTTATGAGTATTGGTATACCATTAAGTTTGTTGTTATGCCTATGCCTGTCATGGTGGCATATTGTGAAGTTTAGGTATGACTGCTCTGAACCAGTATGGTGAGAAAATGTACATTTATCCATATAAATGTGGATACTGTCATTAAACACAGGTAGAAAAATAAAGCTGCAATTTGTTATTTTTATTAGTGATGACTCTGCTTTCCTTGAAAAATGTATGTATCCCATTCTCTAAAATTATTGGGTAAATATACATGCTCTACATTCATAAGTAAGCTTCAGCTAGGAATATTTTCTTTATTTCAGCAAGTGATGGTGGGTTTGAAGAATTCATATACTCTATGCACAATATTTGTGCATAGACAATATTTCAAGCATGAACCTTTTTCCAGATATGCTGTAATACTGTTGTGGCCCGTCAGCAGCCTGTGCAGCTAGTAGCTGATTCTGACAGTGAGGAGGCTGGTGTGGTGCTCCACCAGCAGCCTGTGCAGTTGGCACTCGGGTCGGACATTGAGGAGACTGGAGAAGATGTGGTGCCAGGGCCTTCAGAACCTCCAGAAGCTCCCATAAGTGAAAAGCAGAAGAGGAGGAGCCTCTTCTCAATGCATGGGCAAGCAGAGCTGCCAAAAGGCAGGAGTGGCTCCTCAGGAGGAGGCTTGGGGCTAATTGGACACTCCCTTAGCCTATTTAAGGAAGGAGGATGACTGAGGCAATTTGCAGGGAACAACTTAGTTCACTCTCCTTCGCGTCTTGTTCTTAGTTCTCTGCAAATTGCTTCTGGGCTTTCTGCCAACCATAGTAAGATTACGATTATTTATTCTTTGGATTCTTGTAGGCTGTTAAGAAAGTTAATTAACAGCCTTTGTTTGAAAAAAAACTGATTTAATTTAGTAAACTAAGGTTAGTATAGACTTTGCGTGTGCTGCGTTCTTTGGGGTCCGTAGCTGGGGCAGAACAAATACTATGGTTTCTGTCCAAAATTAATGCTGCTTGCTTCTAATCCAGTTTTCCCAGCCTAGCGAATGCCTATTTCTGTGGGCTCCCACAATTCCCAGCTAATACGGTGATATAGCCCAGAATACTATAAATTGGAGCTCATACATAAGGAGGACATTTACTGTATGTTGCTGTAGCCCACAAACCTTAGGAATATTCACATTTCCCCCCCTAAATTGAATAACATTTAATGATTTAATTCTACAGTAAGAGCATTTTACAATCACTTTATAAAGAAGTCTCCAACTAATTTTGGGGGTAACTCAGACTAAAATAAATGACATACTAGAAAATCTGTGGCCTTGTCTTTACTTCCATTTAGGCACTCTGAAACTGACAGTAATCCAGGAACAGTTGAAGAATATGAAGAGTTAATGGTCCTTAACATCTGAAATTATATTGTTTGGGACTTCAGATCCAAGGTAACAAAGATACCTGAATCTAAGAACTTTAAATCCAGATTGAAATCCATCTGTAACTGCACTGATGAGCCAGTAGCATCACAACCCATAAACTGTAACATCAATACAGCAAGGCCTGAAGACTTCATCTTTGTAAAATGACATACTAGAACTGGAGTATCCCACTAATGCCAGTAATCAGAGAACAGTCAATTAGCATTACAATCTTTTATGAACATCAGCTGATTGAAAAGCCCAGTTGCCTGACTTGTGTTCCAGAGATAGTATTTGGTTTCCATTAACTACTGGCATATTTAAAGATCCCACTTTTCATGAAGAATTGAGAAGGAACCTCAATGTAATAAATCTTTTGTTATTTTGTTAAGTCCTTGGAGCCATTGTGCTAGTTGTCTGTCAGGGCTTTCTGCAACCATTGTAATGCCTCTGTTGTAGAGGACCTCACATTCAGAAGTTAATCGAAGAGAAAGGCAACATGAAGGGGATAGGGATGGAAATGGTGAGGAAAAAGAGGAACTTTGATTTATTTTCCAACTTCTTAATATCAGATATTTTTGGGGAAATGGGGTCTCAAAAACATTGACTTATTATTAGACAAAAAAACATATTTCTTCCTAGCCTTTTTAAAATGACTTTTTAAATACATGTTCTACTGATTACAGCTTTGTAGCTGCCATCACTCATAATTGCTACTGATTCTTTCATCAAAAGGTGTGAGAGAATCAAAGCAGCGGCAGTCATGGCTGTTTTGCTTTTATCTATGTCAAATATTTTATGTGACTCATCTTTTTCCACACAATTAGATTCTAAGGACATTGGGACCCGGGCTTATGATTTTGTTTTTTAATTCCAAGTTCTCAATACGAATAGCATAATGTATTCCATCCAAACTGTGAGAACAGAGCAATACAGTATAATTTACTTCCCTAATGCCAAATTAAAATTCATAACACAATTCGTTAATTACCATCTGAATCTAATTCTCACAAAAGTGTGTCCTAATTGCATTGTTGTTATGCATGGATGCAAATAAGATGTTGACTGTTTCCCCTTGTAGCAAATGATGCTGATTCTAATCCCCATGCATTTGCAATATATTGAGTCCATCCATTATTCCCCCTACAGCCGTAAAGCCAGTGGAGACCACTCCACTTGCTCCTGCATAGAAAGGAGCCAGACTGTGATAGCAGACATGCAGAGAAAAATCCCTCAAACAAGTCTGTTAAACACTCAGATGAATTCCCAACAGGATGCTGTGACAAATGGTGTGTGCGCGTGTGTGTTTGTGTGTGCAGCAGGGGTGTGGTGAGGAAGTGGAGGGGGGAGACAAAAATGAACAAAACCCAGGTTTGTATGTTCCATTGTTTGAATTGAACATTGCTGAAACTGTATTAGTATCTAAGAAAGCATCTCAGGTGGGTTGCAAAGCTGAGAGGTAATCCAGGAATATTGTCATGATGGAGAGAAAAAACAACAATCACAAAATGATGAGTAGCATGAACCATTAAACAGTTATATCATTCTTGGTAACTAGGGAAAATTTTCCATATCATGGGGAAAAAACGGACAATGAATACATTGATATAATTTGGATAAGGTATCTCTAGATTCAAATATTTTGACTTTATCATTAAGCTCAGCAGATGGCCATGGGACAACCTTGATTCTCAGCTTAACAGATTTCACAGGATTTTTGGAAAATGTTGCGGTCACACCTCATTACATTTAAATGGTCTCACTCATATTAGTGCCAATGCAGTTGAACATTTTAATACCTTAATCTAGTTCTGGAGTGTGTCAGTCAGTCTACCTTCAGTCAAGGGAACACTTTAATAACTGAAGGACAGTTCCTCCCTCTCCGCCCAACCTATCCAACAGTGTTATTTTTTGTGGGATAAGTATGACCATCATCTAACTCATAGAATGAACAGGTTTACACTAATGTTGTAATAATATGGGTTTAAAGATGTGAGTGTACTTTTGAATGATAAGATATATCAAGTACTTGGAACTGTATTGCCAATTATGGATTTATTGAGCATGGGGAATATCAGTAAAAAGATTATTCCTCAGTACGGGAATGACAGTGCTGCTTCCAATGTAGAAACTTGTACCATTGATATATGTTTCTTTTGATGAAGTAGCTGTTGGTGCAATCGAAGATCAGTATTATTCCACAGGATTAAGGTTTAATAATATATTTTAAAAATGGGTTCAATTATTTCCCCCCTGTTTTTTTCTATGAGCTGTGGTGGTGCAGTGGTTAGAATGCAGTACTGCAGGCTACTTCTGCTGACTGCTGGCTGCCAGCAGTTTGGCAATTCAAGTCTCACCGGCTCCAGGTTGACTCAGCCTTCCATCATTCCAAGGTTGGTAAAATGAGGACCCAGATTGTTGGAGGCAATATGCTTACTCTGTAAACAGCTTAGAGAGGGTTGTAAAGCACTGTGAAACAGTATATAAGTCTTAGTGCTATTGCTATTAAATGTTGCAGAAAATGCATGGCACATTTACACAAGAAATAGAAATTGAATAACAGAGTTGGAAGGGACCTTGAAGGTCTTCTAGTCCAACTCCTTGCCCAGGCAGGAAGCCCTACACCTCTTCAAACAAATGGTTATCCAACATATTCTTAAAAAATTCCAGAGCTTGAGCATTCACAATTTTTGCAGGCAAGTTGTTTCACTTACTAATTGTTCTAACTGTCAGGAAATTTCTCCTTAATTCTAAGTTGCTTCTCTCCTTGATTAGTTCCCACCCATTGCTTCTTGTTCTACCCTCAGGTGCTTTGGAGAATAGTTTGACTCCCTCTTCTTTGTGGCAACCCCTGAGATACTGGAACATTGCTATCATGTCTCCCCTGGTCCTTCTTTTCATTAAAGGAGACATACCCAATTCCTGCCACCATTCTTCAGTTTTAGCCTCCAGTCCCCTAATCATCTTCATTGCTCTTCTCTGCATTCTTTCTAGAAAGAGTAAACATTCTAAAAAGAATATTACCTCTGAGTAAAGATACCATTTATAAATCAGCTGCAATCCAAGAGAGCGTTTCAAAAAGAGCAGCCAAAGACCTGTTTGAATTTCTTCCAGAGCTTCCAGGCTATAAAAAAAATGTGGAACCTTTTAAAAATGTTAGAGTCTTAGTAAATGTTTCAAGACAAAATTGTTGTCCATCCTTGCATATTTTCTCTGTGGAAAGAATAATGAATAGTGACCATGAATGCCTGCATTTCTCCTTCCTCTTTTACAGCCCCACCTCTACCATATTTAAAGAGCCAGCTTTTAGAGAAGGTTCTGGATGAAGAGAAGAGTGTGATGATGGAATAGAGGATGAGAAGAAGATGAGAAGACAAAGATGATGATGATGATGATGATGATGATGATGATGATGACATCTTCATCAACTTCAATAAATCTGGTGGGGGAATGGCAACTAGGTAAGGCAGTGTTCACTGTGGGAAAGAATGCTGGCTGCAGAGTGGAGAACTTTGGTTAAAGGCAACCATAACATGTTGTAAAGACTCAATGCTGGTGCTGTGGATAGTTCAGTACTTGCAAGATAGAATTGCCCAGATATGGCGGAGCAGCTGGCAGATTTAAAAAACCCTGGTGCTGGTAATCCTAAATCCATGCTCTGGGAACTTGATAGAAAGCAATCTTGAGTAACAACCCCACCACCATTCACCTGGATGTCCTGACTAGCTGCTGCAGTTCTCCAGAATCAGCCAAAAGGAGAGGAACAAAACCCTCCATCCAGCCATAGACCCAAGGGAGCAATGATTGAGATGCATGTGGTTTTAGGAAGATAGATATGCTTGGAGACCCAGGAAGAGTAAAGGGAGGGGGGGGAATTAAGAGAAGATAAAGCAAAGTATACTATAAAATAGACATACAAGTGATATAATGTCATACATTGTGGAATTATAGGTAGAATAGATTTGGAGGTGGCATCCTGGGTGATGGATCTATTCAGTAGGGAGGAAAGGCTCTTAAACTCTTTCTCTACAGATTGTCTTTCTGTGTTAAATAAATTTCTCTGGCAAATGTGCTGATCAACTTAAAAATACTGTTTTTCCTCAAAGTATAGCAGGTTGACAGAAGAGAAGCAATTTTAATCAGTCAGAATCAGAAAGAACTCGGTGGAGATTTGGTGTTCATATTTGATGGTTGCAAGATACATTCACAATTTCAATTTATACTGCCAGGTCTTTGATATATCCTTAAAGAGTCAGTCACTCAACTAGTTTGTGAACCTGTACATACATATCCTTCACATTCTTCATAGATGAATAAGCATAAACGTAGACAAGCACAGAGGCTGTAGAAGACAGTTCTTGTTTAATCTTTGGGGGAGGGGGCTGAAATAAGCATAGAAAGTTGGCTTTTAGTATCAGTCCTAATCAGTGGTGAAATCCAATTTTTTTTTACTACCGGTTCTGTGGGTGGGCTTGGTGGGCGTGCCTTGGTGGGTATGGCAGGGAAAGGACATTGCAAAATCTCCATTCCCACCCAACTCCAGGGGAAGGATATTGCAAAATCTCTATTCCCAAGATTTCTGCTACTGGTTCTCCAGAACCTGTCAGAACCTGCTGGATTTCACCCCTGCTCCTAATGCTCAAACTTGTGTTTTTGTAATTTATAAATCATTATGACCACCTATCAACTGCTAAAAGTTAATTTTTCTCCATCAGTTTTAATATTATTAAATTATTTAATATGTTGACTTCATATCTAGCGAGCTTGATCATGTGCTTTGAAACAGAGCCCTGGCTGATCGTGATGATTTATCTTTTACACTGGAGTTGTATCTCCCTGATGGCTCTTTAAAGGCATTGTCAAATTATCACCCAAGTGTTGTAAGTACAAGTGTTGTAAAGAAAGATGGCCCAATTGGATTTAGAAGACATTTACTGATGGGGAGAAAAGTAACAGAATCTCTTAACTTGATAAAACATTCCAGTATCTTGCAGACAGTTGTTGAAAGTTTTAATAGTTCTAATGCTTCCATTATTAGTCATTATGAGAATCTCATTCAGAGGCTGTATAAATTGGCTGGAAGGAAGTAGGAACTCACAAAGTCATAGCTCTGAGAGCAAATTTGTTCAGAAGTGTCTTTTTTTAAACAACAAAAACAAACCCTAAAATCAAAAGCCAGCTTTTTTTAAAAAAAACCCATCCTAACTGAAGCTTGTAGGAGATATAAAGTCAATCTCTTCTCTGGAACCGTTAGAATGCTTTTAGGTACAAAAAGAAATATTAAAGGATTTTGTAGGATAAAAAGAAGGTCACCCCCATGGAACACATGGGGTTGATTAATATACCTGTGAAGAAAACAGATATAGTTAAATTCCTGTGTACTATTGTTGTTCACTTGAATCTCAGTATGTCTCCTCTGGCACGATAGATTTCAGAGGAACTCTAGGAAGTTCACTTCCACAGTCTGCCCATTGCCAGAAGTTCGATCCTGATTGGGTCAAGGTTGACTCCATCTTCCATCATTATGAGGTTGATAAAATGAGGACCCAGATTGTTGGAGGCAATATGCTGACTTTGTAAGCCACTTAGAGAGGACTGCAAAGCACTCTGAAGTGGTCTATAAGTCTAAATGCTATTGCTATAGTCTAGCAGCTAATTCTCTGGTTGATTGGGTACCCTACTTCTTCCATAAATTGAGAAATGGGCCAATGAAAGAGAGTAAAGCCCAGGTAATAAATTTATCTTGGCTGAATTGTTTCAATCCAATGCTGATTGGTGGGAAACAAGGCTGGTATCCCTATTTGCTTTTATGAACAAAAGCCCATCTGCCAAATAACTAGGCATAGTATTTGTCACGCAAATTTATAAATGTGGTAGGAAATGTTTTAAGAAAATGACACCCACAGGTCTTTCTAGATCCTTTAAAAGCAGAAGCCATGAGCAGCATCTATCTTTTCTTATATGTATTAAAGGAATGTCTTTATGTCTATATGTAGGTTTCCCTTCTCTCCTAATGTCATGTTATCATGTCTGTCTGCATTTGGGTGTATGTGAACGCTTGAGAAGCATAAGAGAGGATGAGATGATCAAATTTTCAAAGCTTTGCGCTGCCCTAACCGATGGTTATTATTAGTCCACTTAATGTTATTATCAGTTCTCACCATGCTCAGTGTAGAATTGCAAAGATAAATAGGAGATAAAAATAAAGCACAATGCTGAACGAGTAACTGCTAATTCCAATACCCTGATTGCACTGGGTGAGGGAGCAGTGAGAATGTTATTTCAAACCTTCCATGGGGGAATTCTGTGGGACCTTGCTAATGGACAAACACAAAGTGTGAGAAAACACAGGCTTGGGCTTTTAAGTGTGGATTTAAAAAAAACTATCAAAAATGAAGAGTAAAATAGCATGACGGGGGATGGAGAGGAATTTAACTTTTAAAGCAGCTGTTTAAATCTACAGAGAAGTAGATATTCCATTGAGAGTTGTGGAGGATTTATGATTTAAAGCAACTTTACCATGGTATGTAAAAGATTAATGGCAGGAGCTGAATTACAGAGTGCATTCTTTAGTATGGAACATATTCCCTCTCTTCTCCTGCCTCCCTTACAATTTCTTCCTTGAGGCATTTAAATGTACAACTCAGTGATAAATGATATAAAGTATTTGAGAAAGCAAATTGCTGATAGACTACTTGAAATCTCTGAACAACATTTGGATTTATAATCAAATTTATGTTCTACACATAGGCATCTGTGCCTAAATGTGATGATGCCAAGTTGCACTGTGCATTGTGACATCACAATGCAAGCTGTGAATTTTGGCCTTATGTTGCAATGTCACATACAAATATATAAAAGAAGGAGTTTGGATTATGAATTGGAGCACCTGTTTTCTCACTTTCCATCCAACTCTTCTGGCATTTACCTTACCCACATACAATAGGGGTGAGGATCTGAATTTATGGGCCCAACTATCATCTTGATATTTTTTACCTTTGCTGGATTGAGACTTTATTTGTATTTTTGGTCCAGAAGGACAAGCTAGGGATGCTTCTCTTGTATTATCCTTCTAGCTTCAGCAGTATCCCTACACAAGCTGCTCAGTCCCATCTCACAATTGGTGTTTGGTACACTTAGATTGGTAGTTCAGTGGATGTCCTGGGAAATAAAGTTGGATATGGCTCATGACTTCATGGCCCAGGTCATTATTCCAGGTCATTATGGAAATGGCATAAAAGGGAAGACTTGTGTTAAATCTGGTCTATACCTCAGAACAATGGAGGCCTGATCTGGTCAGGAGTGGGTTTGTTCTGTAATCCACTGGCACCATTAATCTCTGCACAGAACTCAGATCAGTTGGAAGGCCCACATCTCTCCATATATCTAATAGATTCAATTAGTTTTCAGAAGGTGCTTGGAGAGTTTGCATAGAGTAATTTTGTTCCAATATTCTGGAAAATTATGCCAGTCTGCAAACTTTCTTGTTTAGGAAGGTTGTTGGTGATGATTGCTGTGAACTGCAACTTTATAAAGAAATAATGATAGATGATAGATAGATAGATAGATAGATAGATAGATAGATAGATAGATAGATAGATAGACAGACAGACAGACAGACAGACAGATAACATCAACAGATAAATGATGCATTTGTGAAGCATTTTGAAATCTGGGCCCTTTTCAATTAGGGTGCAGGTCTGGACATGTTGCTCTTATTATGACTTATAACAGGATCTATATTGAAAGAATTTAGTTTTAATACACTAAATACATGGCTAGGACTATGTGAAACAGAACATGCATCATTTATCTGTATTTTCCAGCTCAAGCTACAGCAAAAGGACAAAGCTATCCAGTTTTTAATAATATGAACATGAGTATATGCCCACCATTTTCAAAGAAAATGTCAATAATTGCTTTAAAATCTGCTCAGGTTAGTTTGGTATTTACATCTGAATCTCAGCTACAACCTTCATATGCATCTTCGGGTAACACTATGAATAGCAGAGAACAATAGGATTAAATTTATCCAATTAAAAAAACAGAAGACATATATACAGAACAAAGAATGTCCAATTTAAGTTGTTTCAAGGATGTCTTGTTGTTGTTGCTTAAAGAAATATAGTGCGGGAAATGAAGCCTATACTTTTCCCACTTTGAAACTCCCGGAAACATTTATCATCTTTAATAGCCTCTGTTCCTGTTTTTAGCAGAAGCTTAATCAAGTGTGAGGTAGGAGAAGTTATACTACAGTTATACTACATTAAGTTATACAACATTATCCAAAGCATCAAAATGAAATACATCATAACTACAGCATCATCAGAGTTAATAATTCAGTTATGAAAAGCACCAAATAGTTTCCATCCAGTGCAAAAGACAGAAAACAGAGAATGCTCACTAAAAGACCAACCTAAACCTCAACTTTCTGCAATCCACACTTTGAATGTATGTGCATGATTGACATTATGTTAGAACCTATCTGTGAAATCTGTCATTGTCTCCTTCCTGGCTCTCTCTCTCTCTCTCTCTCTCTCTCTCTCTCTCTCTCTCTGTCACTCCCCTAGCTCAGTTTTATCACATTGCAAGCAACCTGCTCTCTTGGCCCTATTTACTGATGTAGCTGGAGGATCTCTGCAGAGCTTCCACATTCATTTCCCCACAGAAAGCACTGATACATCTTGTCCATGTGACAAGTTTATGAAGGATGAGTCCAGTGCTACTTCTCTTGTCTCCATCCTGGTAAATTATTCATCATTGGTGCAGCATTGGGAAAACTCAGAGAGAAAATACAGAAAAAGGATTGTGTTTCAAGGAACTGGAGAGATGGGAGTGGGGAAACACACACACACACACACACACACACACACACACACACACACACACACATTATCAAGCACAGAAACTTCTGACAGATCTGTAAGAAAGAGGGCAGCGTTTCCTCATGTGCTGGAGCCTATTCTGGGCATTATGCATGCCATTTTCAGAACTTGCCATCAAAAGCTCCTTTCAAGCTTGAGCAACTATTCATTTATGCCCCCTCCTGTTTCTGGTTGTGAATGATTCAGAAGACAACACTGTCAAAGTAGGCGTGTCAGCCACTCTGTCCTAGCTGTATTCCAGTCTGAATAGGGACATTCTATCTATGTGTCTTGTCTTGTTGATGCTCACCAGTATGCTGTGGTTGCTTTTACAATCTTGTTAGTACATCCCTGTGTCAAAATAAAAAAAAAGTTGCCTGTGTCTTAGTTGGCTTTTTATCTGAGATGTTCAAGAAAATCTGCCATAAAGGCCTAGAAAATGCAGTAATTCAACTGACTCTTTAGGAGATTGAGTGAAGACTATGAGAAGTATCCCTCATCTCTAAGGGGACACCAACTCTTCATGATGTAAGAATACTAGGCAGAGGTGGTATTCAGCTGGTTTGGACCGCTTCAGATGAACCAGTAGCACTGAAGATCAGTTGGCCCTGCCCCCCTGCCCCTGCCCTTTTCTGTCCTTTATTACCTGCTTTGTAGCTCATCTCAATCGTGTGGCATAGTTGATCCCCCACTCGCGCTCACTGTTCTACTTACCGTTGCTGACTTGGAAGATAAGCAGCTGAGTTTCTAAATGCTCCATTTTAAGTGCTGCGTGCAAGCACCTTAGGCATGTGTTTGTGCAAAGGGCATGTGCGTGCACAAAGCACACGCCTACTGAACTGGATGTTAAACCAGCACCATTGGTATTAGGGAGTAAGAAGAATTCCACACTGAATGCTGCTGTAAGAATAGAATAGAATAGAATAGAATAGAATAGAATAGAATAGAATAGAATAGAATAGAATAGAATAGAATAGAATAGAATAGAATAGAATAGAATAGAATAACAGAGTTGAAAGGGACCTTTGAGGTCTTCTAGTCCAACTCCTTGCCCAGGCTGGAAACCCTACACCACATCAGAAAAATGATTATCCAACATCTTCTTAAAAAATTTCCAGTGTTGGACCATTCATAACTTCTGGAGGCAAGTTGTTCCACTGACTAATTGTTTTAACTGTCAGGAAATTTCTCCTTAATTCTAAGTTGCTTCTGTCCTTGATTAGTTTCCACCCATTGCTTCTTGTTCTACCTCAGGTGCTTTGTTGCTCTTCTCTACACTCTTTCTAGAGTCTCAACATCTTTTTTACATTGTGGTTACCAAGACTGGATGCAGTATTCCAAGCGTGGCCTTACCAAGGTATTATAAACTTCATGTGATCTTGATTCTATCCCTCTGTTTATGCAGCCCAGAACTGTGTTGGCTTTTTTGGCAGCTGCTGTACCACCACTGGCTCATATCTAAATGGTTGTCCCCTAGGACTCCAAGATCCCTCTCACAGTTACTACTATTAAGCAAGGTACCACATATACTGTACCTGTGCATTTTGTTTTTCTTGCCTAAAGAACTAAGAAACTTGATGTATTTCGTCAACAAGTAATGGAATGTTTCCTGAATATGCAGGGTACTTCCTTGAAGCAAAGGTCTACAATGGGATTTTTTCTAAATTGTATGAGTGGCTTTAAAAAAAAATAGCGCATCCCAGAGTAGCCATGAGGCAATGGGTCCCATATCTCATTGAATTTATATATTTTGAGTTTTAGAAGTTGATATGACCACTTTTTAAAAAATGGAAATCTGTCCCCCAAATTAGGACGTTCTACTCTTTCTTAATGAGTTTCCCACCAGGAAATTTAAATATCTCTCACTGCAGTGGAAATTCAGGCCAAACGCTCATGCAGGTTTGAGTATCTGCCTACTCACAAAACACTTGGAGTGCTACTTCTTCATTATATAGTTTGCTTTGTGTGTGTTGATTGCATAGCCTGCTCTTTAACATTTAATTAGGCAGGCTTATAGAAAGTGCATTTGCCATAAAAGAAATTAATCATCCTGAAGCCAAGCAGTACAAGGAATTTAAACCTAGTAATGGGTATTTCCTGGACATAGGAGCAATAGCTTCTGCACCAAGCATGGGAGTGAGACTTATGGGGCCTCAAATCCTAGCAGGCAACTAAAAACATAATTTCACCAAGAAAGACATTTCCCAAAACAAAATGTAATAGAGCTGCTGATCAGTCATTGCTCACTTGTGGAACAACTAATATTCTCTCTAGGCAAAGTTTCTGTCCTTTTTATAGATAGAAAAGATACTTAACTTCCAGAATGCTGGCTGGGGAATTCTGGAAGTCGACACATCTTAAAGTTTGCCAAAGGTGAGAAACCCTGGTTTAATGTTTGTTTTGCCTTATGTGCTTAACCTTTACTCTTTTTTTGTGCTGATAAGACACTTTGTACCCTTGCCTCCATCATGGAGAGTTTTATTTATCCTTACATAAAGATAAATCTCCTTCAAGTTCAACTGTTTTCTGAGTTTCCATTGCTTTCATTCAGGTTTCTCCCCTTTTCCCTTGACCACACTTGAGGAACCCACAGCCTGGGCAGGACATCAGGAGTGAAATCCAGCAGGTTTTGACAGGTTCTGGAGAACAGATAGCGGAAATTTTGAGCAGTTCGGAGAACCAGCAAATACCACCTCCGCCTGGCCCCAGAGTGGGGTGGGAATGGGGATTTTGCAGTATTCTTCCCCCAGGAGTGGCATGGGAATGGGGATTTTGCAGTATCCTTTCTCTGCCACACCCACCAAGCCATGCCCACCAAGCCACACCACGCCCACCAACCTGGTAGTAAAAAAATTTGGATTTCACCATTGCAGGACATGGTCCTCCAATCTTCTTGCCCACCCTTTCTCTGCTGCCCCAGAAGTGGCAATTGGGTAAAATGAACAGATAAGCTCCCTTGCAACCTTTCCACAGGGCTGGGCATTGGCCTGGAAACTCTTCTCTCTCTGCTGTTGTGTCCCCTTCCATTTCTATTCATTGAGAACAAACGAGAGACCGTTATAAGAACTAAAAGAATGCATGATAGAAAAACTAGGTGGCAGATAATCAGGTTTTGTAGCCCAATACTTGGTTAACCATTGTGGGATTTAGCTTCCAATTGTCAACCACTGCTTCAGTTTGGAAACATCTGCTCTCTATTCTGCAGGAAAGTCCCAATCTTGCAGTTGGTGTTTCAGAATCTGTTCTGAAGCAAACATCTCCCCCCTCCCCGCTTTCTCTGGAAGAACTTTTCCTACTTGTTATTACATTGCATGGCATTTGTTCCCTTAGCAGAACATATGTACCCAATCCCCTCTGTTAGAGGTTGGGAGGCTTGTAATAACAACAGGTTTTTAATTTTTGATATGGATACTAAACTCAGTGTGGAGTGTATTTGGTTTTCCAAATGTTAGATAGATAGAGAGAATTCTTTATTGGCCAAGTGTGATTGGACACACAAGGACTTTGTCTTGGTGCATACACTCTCAGAGTACATAAAAGAAAAGATACATTTGTCAAGAATCATAAGACATTTAATGATAGTCATAGGGAATAAATAAGTAATCAAATCATATTGATTGCTATGACACTTAATGATAATCATAGGGAATAAATAAGCAATCAAATCATATTAGGAAACTGTCAATATAAATCGTAAGGATACAAGCAACACGGTTACAGTCATACAGTCATAAGTGGAAGGAGATGGATGGTGGGAATGATGAGAAGATTAATAGTAGTGCAGACTTAGTAAATAGTTTGACAGTGTTGAGAGAATTATTAGTTTAGCAGAGTGATGGCGTTTGGGAAAAAACTGTTCTTGTGTCTAGTTGTTCTGGTGTGCAGTGCTCTATAGTGTCGTTTTGAGGGTAGGAGTTGAAAGAGTTTATGTCCAGGATGAGAGGGGTCTGTAAATATTTTCACAGCCCTCTTTTTGTTAATGAATATACTCTAGCTTTTATTTTTGTTGGGATGAAACCATTATGGAAATTGTTGTAGAGGTTTTTCCTTTTCCTCTTGAAGCTTAAAACTGGTGTCCAGAAAAGTAACCATCTCTATTTCAGCTTCCATAGATTGACAAGTTTGGAAATATGGAACATAAAAAGGCCTCAAGTATTACAATACTGGGTTCTTTTATTTCTCATCGTGGCCAGTATTGTGAAATTATTTAATCGGCATCTTACTTTATGATGCCCAGATCGACTTAGTATGGACTTACTTGACATGTCCATAAATACATTCACCAGCTAAGAAGTTCATGTGCATTAGTTAGTATGCCAAGAATAAATGGAGCCCTGAAGCAAAAGAAAAAAGAAAGTCAATCTGCAACTTGGCTCCAGTTTCCCACAAGACAACTGGCTATTTGTTGTGTGGAAGCATACTTCAATACAGTGTGTCAACTGGTGAAATCATGAGAAAACTTGAGATGTATTCTCATTAGGCCCTAATTGATTTTCAAATACTCTATTATGCCAAAGTTGGCATCTAATTATTTTCTTTCACTATCATGACATCCTAGTGGTAGTTTGAAGATGTAATGATTGTTCGAAATGTAACACAGTGGGCAATAGAGGTTTGGCTTGAAAAAGGAGGAGGCAGTGAGGTCCCCCTTTTGTGTGTGTGTGTGTGTGATCTGATGGACAGGTTTGATGGATTGTGCAGCACAGCAGAGAGGGATGTGTGAAGTAGCAATGGGAGGCTTGTAGATGTTGTCAGTCTCCAGCTGGGGTAGGACTTCAGTGCAGAGATCAAATACATTCCCTTTGTCAAACAAATCAGCTCAGTCTTGGGTCAGTCATATTTATAGTAAAAAATCTAATTAGACAAACAATTGGGAGAAAAAGTCAAACAGCTTTCCATAGACTCAAGTCATGATTGCAATGAAAGAGAATCTGAAAGAAGAGTCACTTTTGGAGTCTTACCAGGGTGTATTCTGCCAATGTCAGCTGCTATGGTCAAGTGGGCAACTAATCATGTTTCTCCAATGATTAGCATCGTGTGTGGTAGTCACTTCAATCAGGCTTAAAAGGGGCAATTGAGAACATTCTAAATATAGTTGTCAGCAACTGTCCATGGATATTCTCAGTCTTCCAGGTCATGGTTGTCCCAAAGGTGCTTTTTGTCAGTAAATGGATTCTATATTCTGAAGGCTGTAAAGCAGCATTTCTAATTCAATGCCCCAAACGAGATAAATTAAATTATAATCCTACAGTTTTAATCAATATGGCAAACCTATCTTTAAAAATGTCTAGACCAGTGATGGCGAACCTTTTAGACACCGAGTACCCAAACTTCACACATGCCCAAACTGAAAGGAGTGTGCGTGCAAATGTGCACATGTGTTGACATATACGCACATGCACTGACGTGCATGCATGCGCAGCAGAGACCCGAAGATCAGCTGGCCGGTGGGAGGTGGGACATCCCAACACCGGCAGTGCGGCAAGAGCTAAGATCTTTTTCTTTCATGAGTTTGCAAATGTCTCGTCATTTGCAGGAAATTCACTTTCTAATAGACTGAAGTGTGAGCCAGGTCTGACAAATTCACTTTCTAATAGGCTGAAGTATGAGCCAGGTCTGACAGCAGACTCTGAGAATGGAGGAACAGAAAAAGCCAAAAATTTAATTCAGATATGGACCAGTCAGAGGAGGTAGGCTGACTTAACAGAAAATTGGTTAAGAACCATTGGGCTGTCCATTGGTTTGTGACATCATCTTACTATCTGTAGGCTTGAAAGTCATCTTCAGGCCAGTAACAAAACTCTATCAACACAAATAGCTTTTTCCCCCCTTCTATTCCGATGTTTTGGGATGAATGCTCCCCTAAAATGATTGCCATAGATTGTGGTCAATGAAGAAGTCAACAAAAAGTTTTGTGTTCTAAGAACAGGGTTGTCAAGCACCAGGGAAACTAGGAGATCCATGCACTTTAAATAGGTATAAAGATTTATTGTAAGCTTAAGCTCTCTACAAGAATCTGAACTACTAATGGTCAAAGCAATTTGGTGGTAGATAAGGAATTCACAGTAGGCTGGACTTAGATCTCTTGTGGGTGCAAAGGGACTCATGACAAATAACGTGTTTGATCAGCCCGGTTCTCTTCTACATGGATCTTAAGAATGCCTTTGGGGTCTACAGTATGTGGGGCCAAGAGATATTGTTGGAAATATATGTTGTACTTGAGACTGGTTCTCCATTGTCTGGATTTCCTACTGCTATTGATACTGGGAAATCTTTAATAGATCACTGAGAATGAGAATGATATATGACAGGTGCAAATGGCTATGGGTGGATTTGAATTGGCTCTTCCTAGTTCAACACCATAATAATAACACCACACAGGTAAAAAGTTAAGCTTGCAAATCTGGGTTAAATTCAAGTATAATTGTTCTTTCCTGTAAATATATTTACTTGCCAGAACAATATTGAAAATATTTTGGATAATCGTATTTCCTTACCTAAATGTGTGCAAACATATAATTAAGCTGTTACTTTTGCTATGTGCGAAATTTTATTCTGATGATTCATGCCTACATTGGCACTTTTCTTATTTAGCTTTTGCTCACATCTGTTTCTCATAAAGAAAATCCTATTCATGTGATGTACTAACTCGGCTACTTGCAATTCTGAAGACGCTTTTTTCAAGACCTTACCTTGGTTGCAGCAGCGTCCTTGAATAGTTATAGACCTTCTTTTAACACCTTTAGGCTTCCTTTATTTCTGTTTTTAAAACTGGAGATTTGACATTCTTACTATTTCAGGAAATGAAATTGATTTACATTTAGACAGACAAATGGGTACAAGTGTATTTTTTTTAATTCTTTGATAGTTTATGCTCGGTTTTATTTCGTTAGAAGCAAAAAAAAAAAGAGAGAGAGGTGGATGATCTCTGGAGGGCCCGGGGTAGGGGGTACTCCTCTATCCTGGTGCTGTTAGACCTCTCAGCGGCTTTTGATACCATCGACCATGGTATCATGTTGCGCCGGTTGGAGGGATTGGGGGTGGGGGGCACCGTTCTGCGGTGGTTCTCCTCCTACCTCTCCGACCAGTTGCAATCGGTGTTGACAGGGGGGCAGCGGTCGACCCCGAGGCGCCTAGTGTGTGGGGTGCCACAAGGGTCGGTCCTCTCGCCCCTTCTGTTCAACATTTATGTAAAGCCGCTGGGTGAGATCATCCGTGGTTTTGGGGTGGAATTCCATCAGTACGCTGATGATACTCAGCTGTACATTTCCACCCCAGACCACCCCAACGATGCCGTGGAAGTGATGTCCCAGTGCCTTGAAGCTGTGCGGGTCTGGATGGGGAGAAACAGGCTTCGACTCAACCCCTCCAAGACTGAGTGGCTGTGGATGCCGGCGTCCCGATATAGCCAACTGACTCCATCGTTGGGGGCGAATCATTGGCCCCCACGGAAAGGGTGCGCAACTTGGGCGTCCTCCTGGATCCACGGCTGTCATTAGAGGACCATACGACGGCTGTGGCCAGGGGGGCTTTTTATCAGGTCCGCCTGATACGCCAGTTGCGCCCCCTTCTAGATCGGGACTCCCTGCGCACAGTCACTCAGGCGCTCGTCACGTCTCGCTTGGACTACTGTAATGCTCTCTACATGGGGCTCCCCTTGGGATGCATCCGGAGGCTTCAACTGGTACAGAATGCGGCCGCGCGGGGGATTATGGGAGCGACAGGGCGCTCCCACGTGACACCTCTCCTGCGTGAGCTGCATTGGTTGCCGGTTGATTTCCGGGTGCGTTTCAAGGTGTTGGTAATCACCTTTAAAGCGCTCCATGGCTTAGGACCAGGGTACTTACGGGACCGCCTTCTGCCACCTATTGCCTCCCACCGGCCGGTTCGCTCCCACAGAGAGGGCCTCCTCAGGGTGCCGTCAGCCAGACAGTGCCGGCTGGCGACCCCCAGGGGGAGAGCATTCTCTGTGGTAGCCCCCACCCTCTGGAACGATCTCCCTCCAGATCTGAGAACTATTGCTGACCTCCGGACCTTTCGTCGGGCGTTGAAGACTCATTTCTTCCAACTTGCCGGACTTGCCTGATCCCTCCTATTTTTAAATATTTTTAAATATTTTAAATTTTAAATTATTTTAAATTATTTAAATTTTTAGAGTTTTAGTGTTTTATTGATATATTTTCAGCCTAAATTTATATGGACTTTTAGAACATTTTAACTTACTATATTGTTATTGGTTTTAAATTGGCTGTTCACCGCCCTGAGTCCGGTAGGAGTCTCCTGGATTGGAGTCTTCTTTCAGAAGTCATATCAAATGGAGCAATTTGAATGAATTTGAAGCATCTCAGTTGGGACCAATACAATTTTCCAAATTCACTTTTACATATTTGATCCAAGTTGTTGATTCAGCTGTCCAAAGCTTCAAAGGAGCACTTCACTTTGATGATGGCTCATGCAGAACAATCGGTCAGAGCTGCTTCACAAAGCAACAAGTTTCTTTGCATCAAAATATGAGCAAATTCCCTGAGATATCCAAGCTTCTCTTGCAGGAGTGTAAGTAGAGATATCTGACTGTGTTCCAAGGTAAACCTCTGAGATAATGAGAGAAATGTCACTGAACCCTCCTCCTAGGCTGCAGCGTTGAAGGTAGGCTAAAGAAACGGAAGGGAAGATCACCTGATGACCAGTTGTTTTCCCCTGAAGCAACAGGTCTGAGACTGTCACCAATTCAGACATTCACCTTCTCATCATTTCCTTCTTCCATGAGAGAGTACAGTTGAGCACACAGGAAAAGTACTCATGCTCCTTTCCCTCAAAAGACTCTAGATACAGGCAAATTGCCTGGATTTCATAGTGCAAGTATGGCCTGCCTTTTCCCACTTTGTCAGTTCTTTCACAAACTGAATGGAAGAGAAGAGTGAAAAGAGGAAGACAGTGGCCACACTCGCCAGTAATGATCATTAGGGAAACCACTGGATCCTTCTAAGGGTTGTTTCCAGGAGCTGCTGCTGTTGATGTGACAACTAATTTAGGAGCAGTATCAGTTGAAGAGGAAGAGACAACAACTTTTCCTTGCCTCTTTTTGGTGGTCCCATGTGCTTGAGGTGCCATATTCATGTTGAGAAAACTCTTTGCTGTCGTTTAGTGGTTATCTGTAATTCTGCAGACCAGATAAGGTAGGGTTTTTCCCCTTCCAAATGAACAAATGTCTTGAAGGCATAGGCAAGGTTAGCAGATCCCTGGTATCTGTGTTCTCTGCATACTATATTCTCTGCATACTATATTTATGCATATATTTATAGCACTATCCATGTTATCCACATTTCTGCAATGAAGGCTTCAACAATTGAAATGTCCTAATGTAAACTTTCTTTTAAAGATTTATTTTAGTAGTGCAACTATCTCAGGGATATGCTTTTTGCTTTTGCTTTTTCTGAAACATCTATTCTTTTGGAGGTATATTTTTCGCAACACTCACTCATTCACTCACTTATTCATTCACTCACTCATGATGTTTTTGTGGATACTTTGGGTCAGATAAGGAAAGACAACAGGAGATTCAATTCAATGCTGCCTCAATCAAGGCTATTTTGGTGAATTTTGTTTCCCTGCGTTTGACAGCAGTCCTCCTGGATTTAGGCCAAAATATACATCAGAGTGGCAACTTCCAGCTTAGGAACACATTCAACCTCAAGCTATATACATGTAGCTTTAGATTGTCTCAGAACTTGGGCAATAATTACCTGTTTTTTCCCCTTCCGCTGCTGAGAGAAAGCAGAGGGAGACAGAAAGAGAGAAAGGAAGGTCTACGAGACAGAATATCAGCATCTCCACCCACTTTTTCACTGCCTCTAATAGCCATGGAGTCTCTGACAGATTGCCTCCAAGGAACTCAACAGAAAAATGTTTGCCCATCCATGGTAGAAATAATTTGTGATCACACTCCTCTCTCACACACCCTTTTCCTATTTTCTTTAACATTATATACTTAAAAAATATTCTAATGAATGACAATCAAATTTTTCTTATGTCTATTGTACTTCATAAATGGAAAAACTTTTATTTTTGCAAAGACAAAAACAACAACATCCAGGGGCAGGTGGTAGACATGCCTAGAATGATGTCTCTGAGCAACTGAAACAATACTATTAACAAACAGAGCAAAGCAAACAGAGAATGAAGATGGTGAGGTGGTTTGGTTAAGGTAATATTTCTCAACCTCAGAAACTTTAGATTGTGTAGAATTAGACTTCTAGAACAGGGGTGTCAAACTGGTGGCCTGTGGGCTGGATGTGTCACACGCAGACTACGCCCACTCCAGCTCCACGAATGGGAAAAACATAGCAAAACATCATGTGACGGCAATTTGATGTGGTGAGTTTGACACCTGTGTTCTAGAATTTGCTGGCCTGAGAAATTATGGGAATTGAAGTCCACACATCTTAAACTTGTTGAGATTACGAAACACTGGGTTAAGGTAACATATTATTAATGGGAGTTGCAGTTTCAACTCCACTCTCAGCCATGAAAGTCAATGGATGACTTTGTACCAGAATATCATTCAATCTACCTCACAAGTTTGTTGCTGTGGGTATAATAGTGAAGGAGGGAATCTAATGTATATTATCTTGAACTTTTGGAAGAATACTAAAAATAAATTAAAAAGTAAAATCTGGTTCTCATCTTGGCAATGAAAAAAGCAAATAGTAAATAATAATTTAAAGATTTTAAAAACAGAAACAGATAGAAGAGGCTTGATTTGGGCATTTAACATTTTAACTGCGAACTATGATGATCAGAGCCAGTATTTTCTCAAGGTGATAGCAACTGAATATTATGTTCATTTAAATTAAACTAGTTCCTTGGATAATAGCAAAATAATTAAATGAGTCACCAAGGACAGGGAACCAATTTATTTGAATCATGTTCATAAAATCTACAGCAAGAATCTACAACAAGAGCCTGAAGGTAAAACAATAATATTGTTAGGAAGGGAGAGACATTTTGTTTTTAAAAACACCTTGATGTTAAAAGATCTCATAGTTTGAGAGTAATAGAAATACAGTAGTTCCTGATTTTTATATTTGTATCTGTTTTTATATTTTTATGTTTTTAAAGCTTCTTAACCTCAAAAGTAAATCTTTCATTTTGGCTGTCTTTAAAATAAAGCAAAAAGCTTGCAAAGACAAAGAAAAAATAAAAGAATCCAAAAGTGCTTATTTTTTTAAAGTCAAGATAGTGATCGTGCAATCACATCCTTTTTTAAACTTATGTTCTGATACACATTAAAAAAAAATAGATACTAGAGATTAAGTTGCATAAAATGGTTTTTTAAAAAAAACTTGAAATAAGAGTACCAAAGATTCAGTTTCATACATTTGGTTGCAAAAATTATTTTGATTTACAAATGAAATTTCCAGGCATCTCCCAATGCAGACAAATATTTATGCAAAAGGACCATCTTCTGGTGGTCCGAGGAACACAATGGTTGGCTTCCCACAATAGTGTTATTCATGTACACTCCTATTGCCAAAGGCACAACCTTCCTTGCTGTTTTTGATGAACTCTTAGCATATTTCATTACAAGCCTTTTCTTCTCCTTTTCCAAGCTCACTGGAAGTCACTATCTGCTTATATTTTCTGCAATGAAGAAAAAAGAAATAATTGCAGAGAAACTGCAAATAAAAAAGGATTGCAAAGAATATGGCAGCTGTTATGTAAATAATTTCTCATTTCTAAAGAGCATTTTTGAAGTAAAATAGTGTGCACAAAATAAAGATATGAATATGCAATGTATTCTTTCCTTAGCAATCCTAGTACAAAGCACAACCTTTTTTTTTCTTTATTGAAATTAAGTGTCTTCCCTGATTTGGCGCTTCCTAAATGGATCACAACTCTTATAATTCTCAATCAATATATTGGGTGACAGTGGAGCTATAGAAGTCTCAGTGATCATTCCAGGGATGGGCTTCAACAATTTAAGCAAGGGGTTCTCTGCCTGGTTGCTGGGTGGGCATGGCCATAGTGGGCGTGGCCTAGTCGGCTTCCTGCACCACAGTGGGGGCGGGCAGTTTTGCCCTCCCGGGCTCCAGAGGCTTTCCTTGAGCCTCCGGGAGGCTACGGCCCAGGCTACGGCCTTCTGGTAAGCCGTTTTTTACCATCCCCGAGCCTCTGTATACACTCTGCACTTACCTGCATCCAAAATAAGCCGCGTGGGAACTCCTGTGAGGAGAGGGGTGGGGAAGGCAGCCAGGAGTGGGATTTGGGGGTTCTCTGAACTGCATAGAATCTTAGCTAGAAGTTGTCTTGAAACCCCGCGAACCCCCAGCAGCCCACCCCTGGATCATTCACATCGTTGAATACATAATCCCATTATTTTCCAGCTGGAGTTTTCTTCACTAAGTTTTGGAAATCCTATTTACCAAACAATATCCTTTAACTTAGACAGAAGGCCTTTTGTTTTGCAAGTAGAGGACTCCTGGTTCAACTCCAGAATAAGTTTCATCAAGAAATGATGGAAAATATTTGGGCATGAGAACTGTTTTCAGAATGGGAAATAAAAATCTAGGGAGACATATAGGTTTAGATGGAATGAAATCATTTCCTACTTTCCAATTGTGGCCAAATCAGTTTTTGACATTTCCTTTAAAAGAGATACTGAACAGACTTGGATACAGTGGAGTTCTCATAGGATGTGGTTCCCTTGTAGTTGAATTCGATAGAATTTGGCTTTCTGGACCAATCATTTCATCCATACTGCTTATGTCCTAGATGATGCTAAAGAAAATATTACTTGAAATGGAAAGAGGATTTATTACTGAACCTCCCTCATTCCTGCCTTCCATTTGCTCTTTTCTGCCATCCCCAGCATAAATTTGGCAACACTGATTGTATAAGTGTCCAACTGCCTGTCTGTCCCATGAGTACCAACTAAGAAGGATCTTATGGTTTCACATCAGTGGCTGTGTCAGCTGCCACCTTACGCTTGATTGTGCCTTGCTACCTTGTGGTGACAATCTGCCATGAATGCTGGGGTGGATGATTGGGAGGGGGAATGCTTGGGGGGAAATGAAAGTAACTTCTGTATCTCCCCAAGACACTGCCTCAAGGTCACCCGGCTGGGAAAAGAAGGCAGCTGCATACCAGCTGTTCTGAAAACATCTTGCTTGAACCTGATTGGTCATGGGTGGGGGGAGAATCAGCAATGGGAATCAGTTAAGGGAGGGAAAAGTTGAACTTATAGATTTTGGTGCATGATTCTCCATTGGCTATGCATTACTGCAATGCGCTTGACTTCTAATAAAATTATACCTTTCTCAGCAAATAGAGTCAAGGATCATTTCTATATAGAGGTTTAAGTGGTGGCAGGTCTGACAGGCTGACTGGACAACAATGAAGCATTTGCTCCAGCTATTAAGAAGGAATCATTCCTGCTTCAGTTCACTATCTGGACTCTTTCACCATTTGAATTTGTTCCTTCATTTTGCCTAATGATATATTTGGTGGCATATCTTTGAGGTTTTCTGCTTCTAGGCCAGAATTTGATATGTGAATTAGGATGATGCACACCTTTGAAGACTGTTTTGATTTGATGTAAGATGATGTAAACCATGATTTGGCAGTAGCTTACTTAAGAGATTCTCCACTCCTATGCCTTCTAAATAGTGGGGTGAAATGACTACATTCTTTTGTTGCATTAAATGCACTTCTGAACATATAGGGAGTTTACCATTTAACCCTGAACTACATATATTCTCTTCAATTGGAACAGAAATTATTTCCATCTATGAGATGTCCAAGAAAGGATATATCAGTACAGCTTCAGTAAAAGAAGTGGCATGAAGCATATCATCAAGTGGATTCCACATGTCTTGCACAGCTTTAAGACGAATGGTTTATGGCTTAAATAATTTGAGATTATCAATTATTTCATAGACCAGGTTTAAAGATCTAGGTTAGAAAAATGGACATATCTACCACATATAAGGTTATTCAACAGACTTCTTCCGTTCTTGAAAGGGAAATAAAATGAAAGAAAGTTAACACAAGTTGGGTTAGTATTCTATCTCTGTGACACAAAATAACAAAAGGTCTTCTGAATGGAATGATATTTATTTCCTGCAACCTCTAGAGCAATGTTTCTCAACTTCAGTAACTCTAAAATTTGTGGACTCCAACTCCCACTTAAGTTCATACATGTTAGAGTTTTCTAGGTTGAAGAACAATGCTTTAGGGAGTAGGAATAACTCACATCACAGAACACTGTCCAGATATTTTTCTGTCATCACTTAAAACAGTCCAACCAAGTGAAATTATAGGATCCAATTTGGGTCAGTTACAAGGACCAGAGCAGGCGTGAAATGTAAAATCTGTTACTACCGGTTCTGTGGGCGTGGCTTAGTGGGGGGGCGGTAGTGACTGGGTGGGCGTGGCCAACTTTTAAAAAAAATTTCAAAGCATTTTTTCTAATGCTTTGAAAAGCCTCTGCTGATCAGGCAACTCAGCTGGGATAGTCAGAGAGGCTTTTAAAAAAATACCTCTCTAATGATCCCAGCTGAGTTGCCTGATTGGCAGAGATTTATTTAAAAAATACCTCTCTGACTATCAGGCAACTCAGCTGGGATTGTCAGAGACTTTTCAAAGCATTTTTTTAAACCACCTCTTTGGCCAAGAGGTTGGAGAAAAAATGTTTTGAAAAGTCTCTGATGATCCTAGCTGAGTTGCACAATCATAGAGGCTTTTTTAAAAAACTTTTAAAAGCATTTTTTCATTGGAAGAGGTTGTAGAAAAATGCTCCAAACCACCCACTGTCATCGCTACCGGATCAGGCGATCCGGTCCAAACTGGGAGCATTTCACCCTGGACCAGAGGTTTAGTCTTCTGAGCTTTCAGACTCATGCTGGAGTCTATATTCATGGAACTTTTCTCTCACCAGAATGTGAGAGAGAAGTTCCCTAAGAATAGGCTCCAGCACGAGTCCAAAAGCTCGGAAGATATAAACCTCTGTTCCCAATGACTGACCCAGATTGGATCCTGCAACATTATCTTGGGACATGTATATTTGCCTCCATTTGCACGTGAAGTTATCCCTGTACTTACAGTCCGTGGCTAGATCTAATACAAACAATGAATAAAAGACGGGCAGTGTGGAGTGGTCTCTGATCTGTAATTCTATTCTTTCTATTTGAAAGTCTCAGAAAAGGAATTAAATGATGGTCCTCATTATCCCAAGCACATATTTGCCCCAAAGATTATTCTTGTCTGCACACATGTCACCTTTTGACTTTAGCTTTGAGGCTGTCATTCTCAGATGTCTGACAACCTTATCCCCCACCCCCAACCCTAGACAAACACATCACCCTATGGTGTGCTTTCCAGCATGCTAAATAGTCCTGCTGACCAAACATTCTTAAATTGTTTGAGAAGCTCAGGCAGTTTCAACATCCTGCTATACCAGAGAACCCCACTTTCAAAATGTTTACATTCTTATGAACGTCCATATTCAGTACTGTCTGTATGAGACTCTGCTTCTTCACTCTTACAGAGCTTTAAGAAGTTGTTTTGGCTAAATAAAGATTATCTTCCTTGTTGTTATTTTCATGGTGAGCAAAGAAACAAATTTAAAACAGTGCTGAGAGAACTTTTTCTGTAGTAAGTGGTGACACAGAACTGATCATAGCTGATCTCAAATGGAGAGGAGAGCTCAGGGATATCCAAGGGTTCTTGGATCACACTTGCTAATGGGATAATAAATTGGTTAATCTTTCAGATGCCACAGTAACTGATACAGTACAGTCTATAGTCAAATATTTTCAGTTCGATTAACCTGAATAGGATTCAAGCAGTTTCAGTAAGTGCAGGATTGAAACCCTTCTTGTTTCATTTTGGAAACTTGATAGTTGCTTTCTTTTTCTCCCAAATGCACTTATCTATTGAAGATAATCAACCAGTCTTAAAGGTTTCTCCCTCTATGTCTTTTATGCAACTAGCTTTAATTGAGAACCAGCCAAATCCTTTCACCAGGGATGTATTTTTCAATATTAAAATATTTCTTTAAATGCCATTAATGTAAACCGTTGCTGGGCAGGCTTCGTGTTTTATAGACTGAATCGCATAAAAGGTCATTAAAGTTACAGGCTGTGCTTTACTTCCACATGTCACACAAAAGGTGTCTTAGGGCTAATTTAATGACACGTGAAATTGGTAAACACAGGGCAAGATGGTGGCTGCCTGCGAGGATCAGAAAGGTTTAAATTCTTCTGTAGTGATGGCAACTGCCTCCTCTGCCTTAGCAACATTCTGACCTGGAAGGCTGAATCAGATGAAATGGGCCAAGGAACCAAACAGGAAGTCAAGTCAGCTCAATAATAAATCAGATAATGGTCTGATATCATTAACACATGGTCTCTTCTTGAAGTTCACATAGAATTTTCTTCCTTACTTTTCAGCATCACTGGAAAGAGCTTAGCAACCTCAAAATTACCCCTTGTCTGCTGCAGTTGTTATTTACAAAATCAGTCTACCATAAGTTTCCTCTAATTGGCTATCCATAAGTCCCAATGATACAAGAGATGTGGTGACTCAGTGGCTAAGATGCCGAGCTTGTCGATCGGCAGTTCAGTGGTTCGAATCCCTAGTGCCGCGTAATGGGGTGAGCTCCCGTTACTTGTCCCAGCTTCTGCCAACCTAGCAGTTTGAAAACACGTGAAAAATGCAAGTAGAAAAATAGGGATCACCTTTGGTGGGAAGGTAACAGCGTTCTGTGCACCTTTGGCATTTAATCATGCTGGCCACATGACCACGGAGACGTCTTTGGACAGTGCTGGCTCTTCGGCTTTGAAAAAGAGATGAGTACACCCCCTAGAGTCGGGAATATATGTGCAAGGGGAACCTTTACCTTTATCTTAAGTCCCAATGAAAGAAGTTCTAGTTTAATCTGAATCAATTCATCTTTAAAATTATTTGCATTCTCATTTGTTTATTTGTTTTTTTTGTTTTGCTTTACTTTGTTATTTGGCAAGCCCACTGTGCATGGTAAAATGCCCTTTCATGTTTGCCATATTTCTAACATTGATTAGAAGTAGCTTTGTACATCTTAAGATAATTTATCTGGTGTCATATACAGTACCAATGTAAATCATTTTATAAAAGTTCTCTCTTAACACAATGTGAATTTCAGTCCTTGTAGTCCCATTGTCTCGACACTTTGAGAACCATCATGCTAAGGAAAAGGCTTACAAAGAATTTTACTCTATCATAGAACAATTTGCACTTGAGCAATATTTTCTGATGTAGTATTGGAGATTTGGTAAACTGTCATGGCATCCAAAAAAAGATACACCCAGGAAATCAAAATAATACTGCTTTCTAGCCAATGCAAGCAACTCTCTTCTGCTATAATAGCAATAGCAATACCACTTGGACTTATATACTGCTTTACAGTGCTTTACAGCCCTCTCTAAGCAGTTTACAAAGTCAGCATATTGCCCCCAACAATTTGGGTCCTCATTTTACCCATCTCGGAAGAATGGAAGGCTGAATCAACCTTGAACCTGGTGGGATTTGAACTGCCAAATTTCAGTCAGCCAGAAGTCAGCAGAAGTATCCTGCAGTACTGCATTCTAACCATTATGCCACTCCGGCTCATGTTGAGGAATAGGCTACTAGGGCAAAACTGGCTCTGAAATTGAATGGACATGGAATAGGCAATAACTGTTGACAAACATGTCTTCCTAGAACTTGCGTGCTCCCACTTTTTTAAACATCTGATGATCAGACAATATCCAATATATTTTTTTAAGTACAGGATATCCCTCTTGTTGCCCATTAATTTCACAGAATGATTCTAATAGTGGATTCATTTTCTGCTTGGCCCATCACTAGCTCACTACTTCCTGAGTGCTGAAACTATTGCTGTCTTTCCAGTCTTGGTTTCTTGAAAATGCATCTCAAAAGATGTTTTCTAGCTTTGACTCACAATTGCTGTTTTCTGATCCAAGTTGTCTTAAGCCTTTTTGTGAACGTGGTTTCCAGTGCTTTGTCGCCTTCTAGTAGTAGATCTAGCTGGCACATCTCCTTCTCTTTAGCAGCTAGTTTTTAGACAGCTGTAGTTTCTGCTATTAGATAGTTGCTAGTTCATTAACTTTTTATCTTGAGGTTGATCGAATGATGCATTGTGATCAAGCAAATTGATTTGGCGGCCTGAGAAATTTCAAGATCATGTCTATCCTTGTTAATTAAAAAAACAACAACACAGGAATCTGATTTGTGACAAACCAAAATCCACAGCCTACTTCAGAAATCCAAATATCCTTGAAAGACTGCCTAGAAGAATCCACATCGCTAACAAATGTCCTAGATGGTCATCCACTTGCTAGTTAAACACTTCTGAACTGACTTTGAATGATTCTTCTACATGAGATCCCTCTTTTACTTGATGACAACTGGCATACTGTATCTCCCAGGAGTGGTCTCCAGACTACCCAATGCTAATTGTTCCTCAAAAGATGACAAGATTCTTATCATCTTTGGGCTCTCTTTTGGATTTGCTGCCTAATTTCAATATCCTTTATAAACTGTCATGCTGAAAACTAGAAGCAACATTCTAGATACAGTCTGAGCAAATTAGAATAGAGAGGATTTCTCCTGATTTTTGACTCAAGTAACCTAGGAATCCCCACTCCCGGGTTGTGGTCCACTACTGGGCCATCCTCTCTCCCCCCCCACCCCCCACCCCTGGACAGTTCACCAAGCCGGAAAGGTTGGGGACTGCTGAATTAACCCATTCAATTTTAATGCTAATTATAATTAAAATTAGCTTTAACCAATTAATATTATCATCCCCCCCACAGTGTACATTTCATTTCATATAACTTTTTTACAATTTGTCATAGGTGGTCTGCAGTGGTTTGCACTGGACAATTTTTGTTCGGACACTTTTGTTCAGTGGTGGGATTCAGCCAGTTCGCACCACTTCGGGAGAACCAGTTGTTAACTTTCTGAGCAGTTTGGTAAACTGGTTGTTAGAAGAAATCATTAGGGCAGAGTACCGGTTCTTAAATTACTTGAGTCCAGGGATGAAATGTAAAATCTGTTACTACCAGTTCTGTGGTCATGGTTTGGTGGGGAGGGGGGAGAGGGGGGGTTAATGTGACTGGATGGGCGTGGTCAACTTTTTTTTTTAACTTTTCAAAGCATTTTTTCTACTGTTTTGAAAAGCCTCTCTGCCGATCAGGAACTCAGCTGGGATTCGTCAGAGAGGCTCTTTAAAAAATGCCTCTCTGCTGATCAGGGAACTCAGCTGGGACCGTCAGAGACTTTTCAAAGCATTTTTTTTACCATCTCTTTGGCCAAGAGGTTGCAGAAAAAAATGCTTTGAAAAGCCTCTGATGATCCCAGCTGATCACGTGATCATCAGAGGCTTTTTTTTTTACTTTTAAAAGCATTTTTTTCATCGGAAGAGGTTGTAGAAAAAATGCTTTTAAAAGTAAAAAAAAAAAAGCCTCTGATGATCGTGTGGCTCAGCTGGGCATGGGGAGGAGGAGGCAGGGATTTTTGCTACCAGTTCTCCGAACCACCTGTCACAATCGCTACTGGATTGGGTGATCCGTCTGAACCGGGAGCATTTCACCCCTGCTTGAATCCCACCACTGCTTTAGTTCCTCACCTGCATGGGATCAAGCAAATTGACTTAGTGGTCTGAAAAATTTCAAGTTCCACAGAGAGATTCCTCTGGATAGCAGTTAAACACCACCACCAACATTATAGGCAGATTGTATTTTTTTAAAAAATGAAATAGTACCTTCTATAACTTGCAGGCTGAAGAAGAGCTAAAGATTTAATTGTAATGCAGCTCCGTTTGCAAGGGGCGGGGGGGGGGGGAAGAGTGTCACTCAACCTTTGCTTGCTTGCCTTTGGTGAGCTATAATTATAGGTTGACCTGCTGACTTACATGATATACCTGAGAAAAATAAGAGAAGTTACATATATCAAAATATGCCTTTATCCTTTATGTGCTGCTCAGTGTGAGATGGCAGGAGAATCATTATTCCATGTCAGCCTTTGTTGACAATCCTGTTTGGAGTTCAGGTAATGGAAAACTATCACACTGATTTGCTTCAGTTTAACCTAATCTTCCTGTCACACTACAGAGCTTTTCCATTATGCAGAGCTTATCTATAGTGATAGGTAAATGATTTGATGAATTCTGACGCAATCTTTAAAATAGCATTCTTTTAGAATTGACTATAGCAGGGGTGGGAAGGGGGAGTGGAAATGGCATCTGTCAAATGTCTATGGTAATTTCATCTTACAAAAGTAACGTGTGTGTGTGCGTGTGCGTGTGTGCGCACGCCCGCAGGCACACGTACGTATTACCAGTTGCAGGAGAAGTTATTTTTCAGCTTCAGGATTAAAATTTGGTGGGTTTAACATTTTCTACGTTTCCGCCTCTTGGAGGCATTTTTTCACTCATGTCACAGAATGCTGGACGACACCCAATCCAGCAGGATTCATCTTAAATTGCCTCCTGTGCACTATTTCAATTGGGTGTCAGCCAGGGGTGCTATTCAGCAGGTTCTGACAGGTTCTGGAGAACTGGTAGTGGAAAATTTGAATAGTTCGGAGGACCGGCAAATACTGGAGGACCGACTGGCACCAGAGTGGGGTGGGAATGGAGATTTTGCAATATCCTTCCCCCAGGAGTGGGGAGGGAATGGAGACTTTGCAGTACCCTTCCCCTGTTACGCCCACTATGCCACACCCACAGAACTGGTAGTAAAAAAATTGAATTCCACCACTGGTGTCAGCCCACTGAGGTAGACCAGGTGAAGAAATCAATTCCACAGGCAGATCAAAACTTGACTTTATAGAGATAGGCTACAGTAACAAAATCTTGCAAATGTTCTAATGCCCTCCCCTACTTCTGACTCAGGGACAAATCATCTCTCTCCCTTTCTCCCTTCCTCCCTCCCCACCTTCCCAGAATACTTCTGTCCTTTGTTGATCTAAGGATTTCTGAATATTTGCTTCAAGGATATCTCCCTACCTCTCCATAGGCAGTTTGAATAACCAATCGACATAAAATAAGATTCTCCCAAGCAGCAAGATATTCAATGCCAAACATGAAGATGAAAATATCCTGCCCTGAAATGGTGTGATACAACCTAAAATGAAGGTTTTGTGCAGAAGTTTCATTGAAATGAACTAGCGCAAGGTGTTTCCATTAATCCCAAATTGAAGATTGTCTATAATTAAACATGGTTGAAGGGTTCCTTTTAGAATCAGGGCACCCAATAGCATGGAACACTGGAACTTCCTTTTAAATTTTAATATCTATACTGCTATATTTTCATAGAAATTTATTACAGAAACATAAACTTGAATTTAAAACATTAAAAAATTACTTTAAATCTATTGACAGTGAAAAAGTCATTTGAAAAGTGTTTTTAAGATCTTAAGAAAAATAAGAAAATATATTCCTTTGTTTTACCATTCTGAGAAATCTGGGGTAGCTATAGAGCAGGCTCATCAGCAAGAAAATCCAAAGCATTTGAAGCCAAATCTTCTTAAAGTCTTCAGAGATCAACAGAATCATATAGAAAGTGGTGTCTCTTACATAACCAAGATTCAAACTATCTAGATTTTAAAGGTAAAAGCATTCATATTTGACTCAAAATTAATTGGCAGCTAATGCAACACTTTTATCATAGGAAATTGCCTTTTCTATATCTTAGCCCAACAGTGCTACAGTTGGTCTTCAGACCTAACTGTTTAGATAGATGTTAGAGGTGAATTGTGTCAGGACAAAGCATATATTCTTTGGTACCCATTCTTCTTTATAATAATAGAACTCTTGAAGAGAGTTCAATGTATGTTAATAAAATTTTACTGCTTTTCTGGACAAGAGAAAAAATAAGTGATAGATACTAATTAACATTGTTAAATAAGAGAGTTTTTGGAGGGTTCATCATTATTAGGTCCTAATCTGAATTTAAGAACCACTAGTAGAAATGAACAACATTTGTACAGTTTTAAAATCAATTTTATGCTGAACTATCATCACATTTTTAATTTGCTGCATTTCAAAATATTTTTGTGAATTTTACATTTTTGTTTGTTGGTCTGCTAATTTTCACTTATTGAGCAACTTATTGTTCAATGAGATGGGTTTGCCATGTAGGTAAATAAATTACAGGGATTCAAAAATTCCATAAGTGATAAGAATTAGGAAACCCCTAATAGCAATTGCAAAAACCCAAGTAATTGGTACCTTTTGATTCTAGATGAACATATCTTTTCTTTTATGTAGACTGAGAGCATATGCACCAAGACAAATTCCTTTTGTGTCCAATCACACTTGGCCAATAAAAAATTCTATTCTATTCTATTCTATTCTATTCTATTCTATTCTATTCTATTCTATTCTATTCTATTCTATTCTATTCTATTCTATTCTATTCTATTCTATTCTTTGCTGACATTCTCACTGGATGGATAAGAATCCATGACATTATGACTTCACAAAAGTGGAACTCAGAAATTCTCACCAGCCCTGTATTGAAGATAAAAGAATCATTCTGAAGATGAAATTAAGGAATAAAAAGGGGAAAAAAATAAAAGCAAAGGAAGAGTTTTAAATTAAAGCAGGTGGTGTTAAACCAAGTCATTCTCTTCTCTGACTGACAGGTATGTGTCAACAGATCAGACAGTACTTTAGAAATGATTTAGAGTTTTAAGCAGAAGTATAGCTGGATAAGAGGTGAAGATTTTTAAAGTAACCTGCATGTGGTCATTTCTTGTATGTCAGACCCACAGGGCAGGAAATGATTAATTTCTCTAGAGTAATTTTCTGCAAAATGAAATGGTGATATCTTTTTAAAACTGAAAATGTCAAGCTTGTACAAAGAATGTTCTTGGGAGCTGCATTTGATCATTTGTTAACTATTATGCTATAAAATGGAGAAAATTCATGTGTAATGCTGCAAGTCTCTAATCTGGTTTAAAAGGTCAGTAGCAGCCTAAAAGGACTTGACATTTTCCCTTTAAAATCTGACTTCTGGACTCTGAGCTAACAGCATTTTGAGCATGAATGACCTAAAGGATAAATGCAAAAAGCTGATTTCAATTGAACTACTTAGAAAGCAGGGGATCTTCTAATTTATAAGATAGCATTCACAGGGCTTTTTGCCATTATGAACTCAATCGACTGAAAAAATGATTTCCTTGGTTATTCCACCAACTTTCTGAGCTTTTGTAAATTTTACACAGGAGGGGGTCAGTGATTGAAGCTCAGGATGTGTAACACCATGCTAAGAAACTGGAAACATCAAGCAGAAAGCTAAACAAACTAGCTTGTACTGTATCCTTCTGACAATATGTCCTTATTTTACTTACAATATGTCCTTTAGCTTACTTAAGGCTGCAGCCCAGTGGACTCATTCCAAGGAAATGAATCCTACAAAGTAAACTAAAATTCGTTGTCTAACAAATTAGTAGTTTCTTAGAAGAGTGCCATTTTGGTTGTATTGTCTCAGTTATGGAATGCCTTGCTTGGACACTTGTTAGGTGCTCATATTTGCTTGGTATATTACCAACTCATTTATTTAACAGATGAATGTGCCACCCAACTCATCTACAGATGCTTTTAGCTGCTAGTCCTTGTTGATCCCTAATATCTAGATGTTTAAAATTCTAACACTCTTTCTACATATGAACTCAATTACATTATTGAATACAATTAAATTACATGTTTATCAAAGATATAAATTGGGTGATTTTTATTCTTACTTCTCAGTATTCAACTATTTAATAAATATATACAATCTTCTGGAGCCTTAGTGTTGCAGTGGTTAGACTGTAGTACTCTGCCCTCAGCCTAGAGTTCAATCCTGATGGGGCTCAAGGTTGACTTAGTGTTCCATCCTTCTTAGGTTGGTAAAATGAAGACCCAAAATGTTGGGAATAATAGGCTGACATTTGCAAACCGCTCAGAGAGTGCTGTAAAGCACTATGGAGGGGTATATAAGTCTAAGTGCTATTGCTATTGCTATTGCTTGTTCAATTAGATATGTTCCAGCATCACTTGTGTGAATTCTGAAAACAATATTCCAGCATCTTTGGCAGATACCCAGCTGGAGAAGACTCACCTAAACTGTTCTTAATGTTTTATGACCCCAAGGAAAAATGTGGGTTAAAGATTACAGGTATATATATATCAGGACTATCAAACTGGTGGCCCGCAAAGGCAAAAAACATGGGATACATCACAATATGCCATGTGACTTGATCGAGTTTCACACCCGCGATATAGATGTATAAGGTAATCTATTCCTATTATCTTGGGCTAAAAATCAGCAACGCATAGGATAATCAAACACAAAGAGATCAGTTGTAGAATTAAGCTATGCCTGAAACTTCAATGCAAGTCATGAAATGGACAATGTAGTTACAATATTAGATAGGATAGTGAATTTGACAGAGGCACATAAAATTATGGGAGATAACAAAATTTAGGAAATGCTGACCTAGACATCTGGTCATTCATGCTGATGTTCTCTCTACCGCATTCTTTATACTATAGTTGCTTTTCTCAGGTTCCTATTCTCCCATCCCAACCATATCTTGAAGGTGAGCAGGAAAAATAAAGCAGGACTAGAAATACAAAATTATGCAGGCTGTTTTCTCTTCCCAAATAAGCAGATTGCATGCTTTTATTTTTATTTTTAAAGCATGTTAAACTTTTAAAAGCTATCGGCTGGAATATGGCACAGTGAGAGGGCATTTAGATGAGCGTTCCTCAGACATAATGACTACATCTACATCAGTCACTTGGCATTGGAGAAATAGTCATTTTTAACAGAGCATTATCACAGGATCAATGTCTGTCAGCTCTCCTTCAGTGTTTATTTTTGATAAATGTCTCTGCTCTAGCACAGCATTTATCCAGCAGTTAGGGGCTATTATAGTGTGACAAGCTCCTATTCCATTGTCATAGTGTCAGATTCTTGAAAAAGATAATAGGCATATTTTCTTTCTTTCTTTTAGAATGTTAAAGGGGGGGAAATGACATGGTTGTCCCTTAATTTTAATAAATGATGATAGAGGTAATTATAAGATTTCTCCCCCCCCCTCAACCTCAAATGTAATGTTCGTCAACATTACTGGTTGATTGACTAATTTTTATTAGCTATATTTAGCTTGAAATCCTAAACCCATTTTCAGGATGTAAATTTAATTGTACTCACCGGGACTTGTTTCTGATATGTGTAGGACTGTACTGTTATATATTGTTTACCTGCCAAAACATGGAAGGGGTTTTATACAGTAGTTGAAAATAATAGATTGCAATCCAAAATAGAATCTAAGAAAGCAGGGGGAAAAGCTTCAGATACCAATTCTTCTGTACATATTTCAAAAGTGAAATAGATATGACATGTCCATACTGTGAGAAAAGGACAATGCTTGTTTTAAGTTTTAAATTTGAGTAGAAACAATGAGATCACAAGTTGACTTGCCAGTAGAATGGATTTTCCATTGTTTTAATAGGTGAATAAGGTGATAATGAGGCTTTCAAGTTTTATTATTGTTTATTATTCATAAATCATCATGAAGCAAATTTGAGAATAAGGATCAAGCCTAGAATTGTTTCTTCCCACTGTAGACCTAGTAGGACAGCTTTGTTAATCTACGGTGGCAAAAAATCAGAAGATTCCTTTTGATAAAAATCAGAAGATCATTTCTGACATGCCTTTTGATAAAATTTGATAGTTGGAAAAGACATTACCAGGCTCCTTTTTATTCCTTTCCTCTAATGGCAATTCCTATATCATGTTATCAGTTTAAATAGAAATGCTTGCAAGAGAATTTTAATTAAGCATTGCTTTTCAGATGGTTAAGGATAACTTTCTATGTGCAATAGATTATAATACACACACACACACACACACACACACACACACATGATTGCAATCTATGGTATGTATCTGTACATTTTATATTGTACCTTTAAATGTACAATTCTGCTCTCCAAATTTACCATTATCCCATTGCATAAAATAAACATATATACACACATACAGCACTTATTTTAGGATACAGTGCTCTCAGAAGTGACATACATAAATACTCTTTCAATGTAAAAATAAAGCAAATGTTTATATAGTGAGTATTATATATATATAAATATATATATAAACTAGGGATGCATAAAAATCTTGGTTTACGTACAAAGAACCTGGCTAAAGAGAAATACACATAAAGCCTACGAAAACGAAAGAAAACAAATACTGTACCTTTACAGGGAGGATACATGGGATGAGGGTGTGGCTAACTGATGAGGACTTATAAGTCCGAAATAGATCTATCTTAGTCTCCTTAGTCTCCCAATGGGCAGCAGAGTGTTTGCTGGCTGCCAGGAAAAAAAAAAAAGCCTAGAAACTAGTGGATTGTAATTTCACTGAACTAGGGCTACATAAAAATCTTGGTATACATGGGAAGAACATGGCTAAAGAGAAATACAAATAAAGCTTATGAAAAGGAAAGAAAACAAAAAAAAAAAGAAAGAAAACAAAACATATACAGTATATGCTTTCTGCATCCCATATATATATGGGATGCAATTGATGTAAAATTGACAGGGACAACAAATAGAGTTTGTGTACTGACTGATGTGCCATCAAATCATTTTTTTACTGGTAGGGATCATATAGATTTTTTTTAAACTCCTAGGGACTATATAGATCTGCCCTTAACCTAGTCTTTGAGATCTTCCAACAGTACATTCTTTGCCACTAAAAGTGAGACTATCTTCTTTGCTGCTGGGTGCCCTCTTTTCTTTCTTTCCATCTTTCCTAACATTACAGCCTTCTCTGGAGAGCTAAGGCTTGGCATAATGTGTGAAAAGTAGGATAATTTGAGTTTGGTCATTTGTGTTTTGAGTGAGAATGTTAGGCTGATTTGTTTGATCATCCATTTGTTTGTTTTTCTGGCTATCAAAGATCATTTTGACTCCTGATCCCCCCACTCCATCTTCTTTCCACATTGGAGAAACATTTCTCCCTCGTTGCTAGGAATGTGCAAAACGTAATAATAATTTTAAAAAGGCCAAATGGTAGCTACAATGATGCAACACACATAAGAAACAATCTTGACTTTTGGACATCCCTGCCCAAACTTCTACCATTTCTACATTGGGAATTAGGTTGAGATTTCCCTTTTTCAGTTATCCTATTATGACTTTATATTTTTCCTCATCTGTAATTCTGGGACCTGGAATTTTGGTCAGAAATCCCAGAAGCTTCTGAAAAAAAAACACTTCTTATTATTCCAAGTACCAGAAAAGAAAGAGGAAAAATAGAAAGAGAAAAAATAGAAAGAGAAAAATTTAAAGGAGGAAATTACTTAATGGTAACTTTAAGCATAACGAACAGTCTTTACTTTTTCTAATATGTGGAAATATCCGCTATCTTTCCAAGCAAGGACTTCTGACATCTTGCTTGAGAAATATGAAGGGCCTATTTAATTTACCTGTACACTGATGATGTTACCTAGTTTGGGTAATGAAATATCTGCAAGATAACAATCAATTTCAGATAACACCAAAGAGCCCTCATAGATGTGGGTGCTGCTTGGTATGACTTGCCCCTAACCTGCACACACCAAGAACCCCATAGTTGGTGCCTGAGCTGCATGCAACTTCTCTAGTGAAGCCAGCTTGCCCCCTTCGCCCAAATTGGCTCCCTTCTTGGATACTGGGGTAGACTGCTCCTTGCAAGTGGAGATTTCTTTCGTCCATCCCACCCCACCCCACCCCTTTCTGAAAACGAGCCTCAAGAAAGGCAGTTCTACCCATGCTGATGTGTTTACACATGAGCAGAAAAGTATTTCTGTGTTTATCATTGCCAATTGAAGCATCCTTCTTAAGCAGTCAACTTGTTCACAGGTTGTTCATGGCCAGATGACTGCTTTTCCACAGCCTTCTGTCCTTGAACTACAGTTCCCATCATCCTCAGTCACTGTGCTTTGGCAGGTGATCAATTCATAGCTTGCAGAGATGGCAGGGGACCATGTTCTGGACAAGAATCCTAACTGAAACATCTGTCCATTGATCTTCTGCTAGATTAGAACATCATAGATAACCTGAGGATACCCTATATCGGAAAGTTAAAATTATACTTTGAACTAGCCTGACTAGGTGGCTCAGTGGCTAAGACACTGAGCTTGTCGATCAGAAAGGACAGCAGTTCGGCCATTCGAATCCCTAGTAGAGGTCTCCTGGGAGAGCAGGGGGTTGGACTAAATGACCTCCAAGGTTCCTTCCAACTCAGTTACTGTTACATAACCATCCTACATGAAAACACTAGTATTAAAAAATAGAGAAGAGATTGATCACTGGCAAATCTGTGCAGGACACTGGGATATTCTTCATTTTTCTGTAAGGACATAGCCATCTGGTTGGTTTGCCCCATAAGGTTATCATGTCACATATATGATTTGCTATATGCAATTATGAGATCATACATTTTACCACTTCAACTCTTGATTGGACGGAAGCATATCTAAAAGAAACTTTTTCATGAAAGATTGCAGGCTGGGCAAACAATGGTCGCAAACGAATGCGAAAAGTATGACAAAGCAGCGTGCTTTTTCATCTTCCACTTGACAATTCTAACTCCTAAAGCATCACTGTTCCCATTGAAAATAAAACTTGACAAAAATTCGGCACAGCACTAATTTTATGTTTTACAATAAAACAGCTGCCAAATTAGTTCTATTGGAAATGACCTGTGTCAAAGCTGTAAATGTTCGCAGTGCCCTGCTGTGGCAGCCACAAATAACAGGACTCTCTACCCCTCCCCACCCACCACTGCATTGCATTTTTAACCATTTAATCTCAAGACTATTTCCTGAAGTTCTTGCAACTCTTCTTTTATTCACCACCGAGTTTTCAGATGAAAGGGACAAATGATGGAGCTGGAAGTTTTTCAGAAATAATAATAATAATAAATGACTGCCTTTCCCTACCCCATCTATATAAGCAGATCTGTAAGCTTTGCATTTTTCACCATCTGGCCCACAGTGTGAAATGACATTAGTAACATGTCAGGTTTATTCTCTTGTTGAAAAGAGGGAGAGAAAAAGGAAGAAAAATACATAATCCTAATCTACAATATGAAGAGTATTAAAATGAAACATCTGCCCTACAGAAAAAGCTGAAGATGAACTTTGTAGTCAGCTGCTGGGCTTTGTCAAATACATGATTACACTGCTGACGGCTGTAAATTTCTAAGATGTTGACACGTTCTCTACACTATCTTATTCAAATGTTTTTAAGCACATGGCTTCCTTCTTCGTCTTCTTTACCTTGTCAGCTTAATTGTTGCCAGCATCATAATTTTCCTTAAGTTAACTTTTCTTCATCCCAAAGGCAAAGAATGCTAGGCTAGCAAAGTGGTAGAGGAAAAAATCACTACGGACAGAAGACAGAAGAATTTGGGTTTCTTAATTTTAAAAAAAAATCCTAATGGGAGTAAGCAGCAAGGACATTGGAAAAAAGGGGGAGAAGCATGCATCTCTTCCAAAGTATGCTATGGTGAACCCTACAAAATATGTTGCACAAGTTCTAATAAAGGTAAAGGACATATGTGCTAGTTGTTCCCGACTCTAAGGGGCGGTGCTCATCTCCGTTTCAAAGCCAAAGAGCCAGTGTTGTCTGAAGATGTCTCCGTGGTTATGTGGCTGGCATGACTAAACACCAAAGGCACACGGACCACTGTTACCTTCCCACCAAACATGGTCCCTATTTTTCTACTTGTAATTTTTACGTGTTTTTGAACTGCAAGGTTGGCAAAAGCTGGAAAAAGTAACGGGAATTCATCCCGTTACGTGGCACTAAGGATTTGAACCAGTGGTGGGTTTCTCCTGGTTCCGCCTGGTTCCGCTGAGCCAGTAGCGGTGACAATATGACTTTTGTCACCGTTTGTCCCCTCTGCGTTATTCTTACCTTTTATTTGGCCCCACCCTCAATCTATTGCTGCCTTCTGCGCCCCAGCTGATCAGCTAGAAGGAAAAAAAACTCTTTAAACTAATGCCGCAGGGCTTCAAAGGGCTGCCCTACAGCTGATCAGTGTTAAAAGGCAGTGTGGTGATAGACCGGTACCTCCAAAAATAAATGAGTAGACTGGTGCCTGCAAAAATAAATGGGTAGACCAGTGCCTCCAAAAACAAATGAGTACACCGGTGCCTCCAAAAAATAAATGGGTAGACCAGTGCCTCCAAAAACAAATGAGTAGACTGGTGCTTCCAAAAACAAATGAGTAGACCAGTACAACTCTGCAAGCAATTAAAAGCCTGGTAGACTGGTACGTCTGCTAAATCCTAAAGAATTGTCACATGACTATCAAGCCATGTCCACAAAATAAGCCACGCCCACAGAACCAGTAGTAAAAATTTTTAGAACCCACCCCTGATTTGAACTGCTGAACTGCCAACCTTTCGATTGACAACTCAGCATCTTAGCCACTGAGCCACCACATTCCCTACAAGTTCTAATATAGACTCTCAAATGAATATGCTTAGAATATTAAGAACTTGTCTAAAAACAGAAAACTGTTGGGGTAGGTGGAGGGATTAATTCATTTTTATCACATGTCTTTTGCTACAGTAAAATTATTTTTTTTCACCATCTCTGACCCCATTGAATGGAATAAAATAGAAATGAATAGAATTCTTTATTGGCCAAGGAATTTGTCTTGGTGCATATGCTCTCAGTGAACATAAAAGAAAAAATACATTTGTCAAGAATCATAAGGTACAACACTTAGTGATAGCCATAGGGAAACAGTCAATATAAATCTTAAAGATACCAGCAACAAGGTTATCGTCATACAGCCATAAGTGGGAGGAGATGGGTGATAGGAACGATGGGAAGATTAATAGTAATGCAGACTTACTTTTCATTTTTAAAATACTTTTCAAAATACGTTGCATTTCAATTCCTAGCCTTAATCCAATACAAGGATTTCTTTCCCTCTTCTTTCATTGAATGGTACAAATTTCCACTGCTGTTGAGTTGGGAGTTGGAGAGAACTTAATTCTGCTTTCATTCCGGTGCTCCAGGTGGAAACAGCTTAGCACCTTCAGTGATGATATCTTCAGTTTCTGGCACTAATTTCTTGAATAATGCCCAAAATGGAAACATTGGAAGTTACTGTATGCTAAGGAAGAGATTCCCACTGAGTTCAATTTCAACCCCAGTTGAAATTGGTTCCTACTATTTGAACTGTGAATATGTGTGTGCATGTATATGTGCAAGGACACACTCTACTGGAAAAAAAATTGTTCAAAGGATTTTAGTACAAATTGTTTGGGCTTGATAGTTTATCTAACGGATAAATTAGGAGGAGCAACCTCAATATTATACACTGATTTTTTTTTTGTTTCGCCTTTTGTGTGTGTGTGTGTGTGTGTGTGTGTGTGTGTGTGTGTATTATTTACATAGGTATAACAGAGGGAAAGGATTGATACAAATTGTTTCAGTTGGAATGAGCCATGCCAAAGAAAACAGACAGGCAGCTGTTTTCATTGCATATAATTTTTTTTTGTTAAATATGGCTGCACCTGTGTAAACACAAACTTTATTTCTAAGAAATGCCCCTGCAGCTGCAAAAGCTTTTAGAACCTTGCCAGACACGTTATTTTTATTAAAGCATGCTACATATGAAATAGCTCTTGGCTTAGGTGCCTTAAAAATGTATACCATTAGAAACCTTGCACATTTTAATGCTTATATGTGCAGACATACACAGAGAAAAATGTGCTTCATTGAACTCTGGCATAGGCTTAGCTTATTTCATTGTTTAATTTTTTACTAACTTTTTATCAGTGCCTAAATCAGCCCTTATAAAAGTTTTCAATTACAGTACCATAGTAATTTTTAATAGTCATAGCTCAGTAGGGAGATGGTAAAATCTCACCAGAATCCGCGAGAATGATTCTGTCTGAAGACTTTACCACATTCTTCAGGTTTCACAGAAAAGTATGTAGAAAATTTATCCTTATAATTGTACACAAATTAACTTGAATAACAGAAATGCATTGATTATACCATTTTTATTTTCTTATATATCATTACTCCTACTGTATGTCCAATATAGCAATAGCACTTAGCAATAGCACTTAGACTTAAATACCACTTCTCAGTGCTTTACAGTCCTCTCTAACCGGTTTACAGAGCCGGCATATTGCTCCCAACAATCTGGGTCCTCATTTTACCCACCTCGGAAGTATGGAAGGCTGAGTCAACCTTGAGCCTGGTGAGATTCGATCTACCAAACTGCTGGCAGCCTGTGATCAACAGAAGTAGCTTGCAGTACTGCATTCTAACCACTGCGCCACCATATCACCATCAAGGGTCTGCCTATCTCACAATTGTTATCTGGCAGCCATTTGAACAGCAAGAATTCACATAGTTTAAGAACCAGCATCCAAGCATTCTAGTTTTCATCTTTACATTTCACCCCAATTCCCTTTTGTGCCAAATCCTTTTAGGTTGTAATCTTGAGGGAGTGTCTGTTTCATTTAACAAACTGCAAGCCATGCTTATAAAAGGAAGAAGCTGAAATATGAATACATAATTCTGCTTATCTTTGTTTAGTTATTATTTCATAACATTTTTGAAAAGAGCACTAATTTTTTCAGTACCTTACAGCAATGTTTTGCTTGCTAAGAGTGAAATACATCACATGACCATAGGCACATTTAGATTACAAATTTCCACTGATGTTATACCCCCCAAAGTATTATTATTATAGCTGATCCAGAAGAATCCTGGGAATTTTTGCTACAGTTCTTATTCTGTTAGAAAACTAACTTTTAGGATTAAGATACTGAATATGGAACTACAAATCACAAGCTAAGCAAATGATTTGGAAAAGGATGCTTTGCTTAATATACAAAAGAAACTATCTAAAATTGTAAAAATTATAAAGGAAATACAAATGCAAAACCAAGGGAATGACCTGGATTTTTTTTTCTTATTGGAGCTACAAAACAGGCTTGTTAAAGTCTTGAAGAAATCTGTGTAATGGGAAGAACTGAAGAATTGAAGAGAAATTAAAACCTACTGTACAACAATATTTTATTGAATTAAATATTAAGGTTATTAGAAGTAGAAGGAAGAAATATAAACTTGGCTTATGTTGATTAACCTTTTGCATGTTCTGGCGACATTTTATGATTTTTCTTTTCTGACATCAAGGTTTAAAAGTTTGTTTTATGGATTTGCTTATAGCTAAGGAATGGGATATGAGATGAAGAGATATGTTTGCAACCTTATACAGAGTATAAGGTTATTAAATGTATTTATATTTGCTGTGATGAAGTTTGGAAGTCATTCTTTTATATACTTTTCTCTTGTGTTTATTATATTCTTTCTATTCTTTTTCTTCTTTCCTGCTCTTACTATTCTCTTTTCTTTCTCTAAGCTAAGTTTGTATTAGTTTTTACTATTGTAATTAAAGTTCTTAATAAAAATTATATTAAAAATAAATGTTAATATAAATGATCTCTAATCATTTTGTAATTTAATTTTCTGTAATGTAGGCTTTTAAAAAGCAAATCAATGTAAAGCTCTTTTTAAGGAAAAAAATCATTTAAATATTTAATAGAATGTTTTTATATTTCTTCTATTTTTATTGAATATTCACTAACATACCATTTTATAGCTTCTGATTTCTGATCAGCAAAAGATGACCCCTAACTAGTCTGATTTCCTTTCACAAAGTCCAGTTAAATATGAATGTTCAAATTCATATTTATAGTTCAAATTCATAGTGGGTGGAATCTGAGGTAGAATTCTTTTACAGCAACATGAATTTGGTTAAGTGCCTGGGCAGCTCAATTTTATCCATTATTTTTTTTTAGAAAGAAGTTGTACAATATATAAAATAGATTGTGATTCAGTCCCAGGTGAATAAGCCCTGGACCATAGCTCTATTATATAACACTGAGATAGAAAGGGGCAGCCTCCTTTGTTGGGTTTGACTCCTGATGACTTCATGGACACCATTGTGAACTTTCTTGGTACCAATACAGAAATGGTTTGCTGCGCTTTTATTTAAGACATTTGATTTCCCACTTTAAGATTAATTTAACTGCGCTTGACATAATTCATGCGAAACCTTTTGAAGAAGCACTATGTGAAGCTTTGGTTTATTATTATTTAGTCTTTCATCTTGAAAATATAGATTATGTGGTAAAGGCACGATACCTTAAATATCCATGTCATGAAACTATCGCAGAAAGCAAATTGAAGTATTGTAAGTGACTCTTGGTGCTAATCATGCTGTTTCAGATAACCCTCAGGTTTTGGCAAGTTCCCATTGACAAGAGTTTTTAGAAATTTAAATGATTTCGAGGTTACTTTTTAATCGTAAGGATTCTGTAGAAATATATTACAAAGATATATAGCACTAGACCTCAGTAATACTCATTAAAATATTTTAATGGACATTTTGCAAGTCACTTCATTCAATGATCACCTTGTTATAATGGCGTTATATGGCTATAAAGCTATTTTATAAGGGAAGTATAATAGCACTATAAAAGTATAGGCTTTATACTTCTGTAATGCTAATAAAGAGCACGGACATTTTTGCCGTGTCACTTCTATTAACAATCCAGCTAAAATGGTGTTAAATGGAAATGGCTTTTTTCTTTACCATTTTTTTGGATTTCATAGGCTTCTCAGCAAGAAAAGCCCTTTAATGCAGGGGTCAGCGTCACCAGCATAGTCTCTGTTTTTAAAGCATTCTTTCTCTCCTTGAGTAAGAGTAGGAAGAGACTGCCCACATTTACATCAGTGGGCTCTCTGCTTCTTCATCTCAGCTCAGTATGGAAGCAGAGAGGAGTTGTTGTTGATAGTTGCGAAGTCATTTCTGACCCATCACCACCCCATGAACAACGTTCCTCCAGGCCTTCCTATCCTTTACCATCCTCTGGAGTCCATTTAAGCTCACGCCTACAGCTTCAGTGACTCCATCCAGCCATCTTATTCTCTGTTGTCCCTTTCTTCTTTTGTCCTCAATCTTTCCCCGGATTAGGCTCTTTTCCAGTGAGTCCTTCTTTCTCATTAGGTGGCCAAACTATTTTAGTTTTATCTTCAGGATCTGGCTTTCTAAAGAGCAGTCAGGGTTGATCTCCTTTAGGACTGACTGGTTTGATCGCCTTGCAGTCCAAGGGACTCGCAGGACTCTTCTCCAGCACCATAGTTCAAAGGCCTCAATTCTTTGGCGCTCAGCCTTTCTTATGGTCCAACTTTCACAGCCATACATTGCAACTGGGAAAACCATAGCCAAGCAGAGAGTGAACCATAGTAATACAAAGTTCCAAAAGCGTTGCAATACCATTAAAGATAAAATCTAACTTCCAATCAAATATTTAATATGGTCATAGACCATCATAGAGATATAACCTCAGGGACATATCCAGGCACATTTCTTGGCAACAAGAAGGATGGGATTTGTCTTCTAGGATGTTCCCAAGCTTTCTCTGGTAGTCTTTTGATGAAGTATTAACCAGAACCGAACTCAGGCCTTATCAATAGGAGTTGCCATTTGCTAAGGCAACTGATTTTAAATCAATGTATAAAATGAAGATTCATTTAAAACATTTTCTGTTTCCAGACTATGCAGATGCTGTACTTTCTCCTAGTAATTCTACAAGGAACTTTTCTATCTGCGGGCAGCTGTGGAAGCAGATGCTAGCTGGGGAAAATTAAGGGATTTGCACAAAATGAAAAACACATTTCATTTTGAGTTCAAAGCAAAGCAGCCCCATCTGGAATTTTCCAATGGAACTATCTGAATTGGAGGTGTTCTAACTGCACAAAAGTCAGACGGACTTCAGTACTTTATCAAGATGAAAATTAGTATGTTCTGAGCATTCCAGTTAAATAATGGTCATATTCCAGTATGACCTGCTTGCTCCCTTTTGATAATTAAGTCACAAAAGTATGTAGGGTCCTGCAATCATTATTGCTGGTTGTCACCCAGAACTGAAAGTAAATTGGGTATTGTGCTAAACTTTAATAATATTTTTAAAATCCTTTATTATCACCTATAAGCCATAAAGCATAACCATAAAATACATCGACCTGTAATTATTAATAAAGCTAAAATGTATGGTTGGTCACATAATCAACCAAGACGTTTAGACTGGATTCGGCATTTTTGTCCACCTATCAAACCCTTCTCCAGGATACGTAGATGTTGTTTTTTAATGGTATTAAAGATATCATCGCAGGATGTAAGCTGTTTCGAATAAAGCTGCATTTTGCAATTGACTGTTGGTGATTTTTGTCAATGTCTATGGTGTTCAAGTAGTACTCCAGATGTTTTGTGACTGCACCCAAGGTGCCTATTACTATTGGTATGTTTTACTTCAATTTGCAGGTCTTTGTAATTTGTGATTTCATGACATATTCCCTTCTTCTTGACTTTAGTGTGCTACTAGGATGCCCAGGTATTTATAGTGATTGTCTTCATCACTAAAAACAGATTCTTAATGTTTTTCCATAAGGCATCTTGATTACGGACAATGTTAGGTCATCTGTGTAAAGGCAGTGGGTAAGCTTAGCAGATGTTTTTGATGTTTGATAGCCATGGTCTGACTTGCTCATTATTGTTGTCAGAGGAATCTGTGCAATGACAAATAGTAACGATGATAGTGAGAAAGATTTGTCTTTTGATATTAATACCTCCCAATCTATCACTACTGACCAACAGCTACCATATTTTTCCCAGTATAAGACGCATCCTTCCCCCCCCCCCAAAAAGAGAGTGAAAATCTGGGTGTGTCGTAGCCCCACCCAGCTTCTCAAATGGTGGTTTCAGGGGCTGAAAAAAGCATCAGAAATGAAGTTTTAGAAAAAAAGCCCCCAGACCTTCAGGAAAGAAGCCCCTAAACAGCACTTCAGAGCAGGGGTGAAATGCTCCCAGTTCGGATCGGATCGGCCGATCCAGTAGCGATGGAGGCGGATGGTTTGGAGAACCGGTAGCAAAAATCCCTGCCCCCCCCATTGCCCAGCTGAGCCGCGCAATCATCAGAGGCTTTTTTTTATTTTTAAAAGCATTTTTTTCTATAACATCTGGCTGAAAAAATGCTTTTAAAAGTAAAAAAAAAGCCTCTGATGATCACACAGCTCAGGTGGGATCATCAGAGGCTTTTAAAAGCATTTTTTCTACAACCTCTTTGGCCGAAGAGGTTGTAAAAAAAATATTTTTAAAGGGAAAAAAAGCCTCTGCTGATCAGGCAAGTCAGCTGGTATCGTCAGAGGCTTTAACAGCATTTCTTCAGCCTAAGAGGTTGTAGAAAAAATGGTTTTAAAAGTTTTTTTAAAAAGTTGGCCACGCCACTCAGTCATATTATACCCCCCACCAAGCCACAGCCACAGAACCGGTAGTAACAAATTTTACATTTCACCCCTGCTTCAGAGGGTTTTTTTTTCCTGAAGCTCTGTTTCAGAAGCTTTCAGAGGCAGGAAAAAAAGTTTTTTCTGAAATGGAGTTTCAGAAGTTTCAGAGGCAGAAAAAAAAAAGACAAAAAAAAAAAAAAGCAACCACAACCAAGAGCTTGCAACCAAAGAATCTGTTGCTAAAATTTACCTCTTGGAACAGCTGATTGGGGGTATTCCGGGAGGCCGATCCACCTGCCAATCAGCTTTTTTCTTATTTTCCTCCCCAAAAACTAAGGCACATCTTACATCTTATACTCCGATGCGTCTTTTACTCTGAAAAATATGGTATGTTTTCCATTGTGCCATTGATCTTTCCATAAAGCTTCTCTATGTTTCTACTGACTACTGTTATTTCTAGGCACTTAATTATCCAATCATGTGGCAGCGAGTCAAATGTCTTCGTGTAATCAATCCATGCCACATTCAAGTTGTCTTCCTTCTCTTGCAGTTTTCTAAAATCATCTTGTCAATTAGCAGCTGATTTTTTTGCTCCTTTGCAGTTTGGGCAAGTTTTTTTCAGCCCAGGTGGAAAGAACCTGTTTTTAACCAGATGATAACACTCATATTGAAAGTACAAAAACAAAGCATTTATTTACTATGAGGGAGCAGTTACTAGGACTTTGACATGAAGGCGGTAATTGAAAATAATATGAAATTAGCTGTGTTGGTCTATTCTTTTAATTACCCCCAGGATAGGCTGCATATAATTCAATTGGCACAAACCTAAATTTTTCCACCTTCTGTCTTGCTCAGGTAATAGACTATGAAGCATTTGGCCATGGTAGGCAATTTAACAGGTGACACTGATCTTCTCTCTGGCAATGCTACAAGCATGCTGTTGCAAACTGAATCTGGATCAGATAATGGAACCATAATCCTGATTGCTGAAGCTGCTGCTGATAGAAAGCACACTAAATGGCCTGGGCCTTTTCTTCTGGAAAAAGTCTGTTTCTTCTTCTTTGCTTGGGTCACTTCCAGGAATTTTCTACACTAGGGGAAATCACAATGTTTCCTTGACCTTTAGGCTTTAGCCATACAGGCTGGCAAGCACAAATTCATACTTTGTTTCCCAAGAGGTTCAGCCAATGAACGACTCTAATATACTTTTGTGATCCTCAGAAATAGCTTCTCCTTGAATTTATCCAGGGCAGAATTGAGCATAATATATTATCTCTGTGCTTAACAAGTTCAGTGTAAAGTAAAATATTTAATACCATTGGAGAAGAATGTCTTGAAGGAACAGATGTAAAGCTAAGTGTATCTTGAACAAGCACTGGACTACAATCTACCTCTCTTTTACATTGTGGTGGAAATAACCAGCAGAAGACTATTGGTAGGAAACTTCATGAGAGTTTTGATGGCCATCCTTCACAATTAGATGGAATTTACTGTTTGTGTCTGTCCTCTGCTCAGAATCACCCCAAACCATATGGATTATAGCCAGTTTATGTGCCATCTGAGCAACATCAGCATCTTGGCATGAAGCCACATCCACCATGGGAGACCTGGAGACATCCCCTCAGTTTGCTCTGTGGATGAGAACCTGTGAATGAGGAAAGAGAGGTAAGATGCTCTCGCTCCAATTCAGGAGCTCAAATGTCTGAGGAAAAGGGATATATGTGTTAAGATAAAACCACTCATGGTGGTTTGCAGAAGTGACCTGTGTATGAAGCTGATGTACAAGGAATTCTGATAGTTGGAGGCAATCATCTATCAAACTGAAAAATATGCTCTCTAAAACAATAACCTGACAATATCTTTATTAGTTAAACTAAAACATGTTGGAACACAGACACTCTAGTTCATTGCAGATAGCTGAGGCTTAGAACATAATGTATTAGAAAAGAAAAGAGAAAGTAACAATGGAGTTGAAGATCAATGTAAGAATAGCAAGCATTTTCTAGAAATGGCTGTTGCCTTATTCTGTACTACAAAAGGAAAAACCAAAACCCGTTTTTAGTTTAGAGCACACATAAGAAATACAGTCTCCTGTGCAGAGAAGCTTTGGAATATGTAGTTCCAATCACATGGGAAAATTCATGTTTTATTAAATCTAGTCCTAAAACATAAAACATTAGTTGATTATATGTAACCAAATGCTGCTAGATGTCCATGGGCAATTATACTAAAATATTAAAAACTATTTCATTGCTTAGGAGGAGAGAGAAAAATATAAAGCCGTATAATTTTGATTTAGCTGCTTCAATTTCCATTTTTGGACATTAAAAATGTATATAGTATAAGAAATACCATCTTCATTGCAAAAGGATATGAAACTGCTCCCCACCCCCCCACAAGCCAGAATATCAGACCAATTTAATGTGGTGAGTTGCCAAATGTCACAAGGAGTTGCTGCTGCTTAACCTACTTAAACAGAGACAGAGTAAATCCGTCCATTAGCTTTTATGGGACAAACCCAGCAAAAACAGCATACATAGTTTTAGAGAGATTTTATTTCAGGCAGAATGTCTGTGGATATGCCTCAAAAAAGTCAACATGGCAGCCACAACCATGTGACTGAAGCTCCATCTTTTTTTTTCTTTCTGTTTTTTTACCTTTTTTACGTTTTCACTCCCTTTTTGCAGACTCCCCTGACTCCAAGCTATGTTGGAACATTTCTAGAAATAATAAGGAAAGTGAATTTGTTTCTGAGCCCTTATTAATCATGGGGCTTTCATTCTAGCTTAGCAAACATGGCTAACAAAAGGAAGGATAATGAAATTCTGGAAAAAAAAATACTTCATATTTGCACAAAAGCCCATCAGCCATTTGGCACAGGCATATAGTAATGAAATAAACCAGAAACATTGGGTAAGTGAACACCTTTACCTGGTGTTTAGCTGGGACTGGTCTATTCAGCAAGTATGTACAAAGGATACTGTGGTAATGGAGCCATGGACAATGGTCAAGAAGTGCCATCTGTATTTTGAGTCTAAAACTCTTGATTCTATCCAGGACATTTTTTTTTTCTGTATCATTATGGGCTGGAACAAGTTGATATCCCAGAACATGCTATGGTCTGATAGTGTTAAAAGGTATTGTTGCAGGATGTAAGGCGTTCTAAGTAAAGTGGCCTTTTGCAATTGACTGGTGGTAATTTTGTCAATGACTATGATGTTGAAGTAGTGCTCCAGTTACTTTAGGGATTGCACCCAAGATGCCTATAACTATTGGTACTATCTTTGCTCTCTTTGTTGTTCTGCTTCAATTTGCAGATCTTTGTATGTTGTGATTTTCTCCAGTTCTTTTCTGTTTTGCTGTCTCTAGGTATTGAGATGTTCACTATCCAGATTTTTTTGTCTTTCTTATCAACAATTGTTAAGTCAGGTATTGCAGATGCTTGTCTGTTTGAATTCTAAAGTCCGAGAACATGTGAGCTTCTTAATTTTCTATTCATTTGTCTATTTTGTATTTATTTATTTATTCTGTCATGGTTATGTAGTGTATATTGGAGATGATGAATGTCTGAAAGCTGTATGCAATGAAATTTCATTTTAATGCATGCTGATTAGTGTACATTCAAAGTAATAATAAAGTTATTCCATTCCATTCCATTCCATTCCATTCCATTCCATTCCATTCCATTCCATTCCATTCCATTCTATTTATTTGCTAGCAAAACATCAAACTAAGATCCTTATGAGAACAGAATATTGTTTCATTTTTGGAAAGAAATAACTCTGGTGCAGGAGTCTCTTGGAAAAAAAAAAGAAACATCTTGCTTAATAAAGTCCAAATCATTCTTTAGGTTTGCTAATAGAAGCAGCCATGGTTACGAAATTAATCAGTCCCTCCTATTACAGCAAATTGGTGAAGATTCTATTGACATGTCTTCATCTACATGTCTCATCAGAGGTGTCCGTGCCATTTAGCTACAATACCCCAGAGGGTTTATTCTTCACAGAATCTTATAATACTTCAATTAAGGGACACCAAGCTGCCAGCCAGACAGCCAAGCATTTATTTCTTGATGACTCCTTAAGTTGTGCCACAGGCCTATCATTAAGAGAATATTTTTCACAGCATGTTGCAAAGATCCTCGCGCCATTAAAAGGAATTGAAATAGCATCCAATTTGTTGTTTCCACCTAACAAAGATATTTTTCATTGCTGGAACAGCCATTAAAAACAATCTGTTTTATTGCCTTCTGAAAGATCACAGGAAGTACACACAGTGATTTATTTCAGGGATGACAATAGTATTAAAGGCACCATGAATTTGTAGGATTTTGAATAAATATTCAGAAAAACATTAGGGAAGTTTTGTTTTTATTGGTGTTCATTTATCATGTCTCATGCTTAACCTAAGTTTATTGACACCCCTGACTGACCCCCAAACCCAATTGATACCTATACGATGCAGACAAATTAAAATGGAGCACAATCTCTGGGAGATTCTGGAAACCCCCACTGCTGTTCATCAATTCTGTGTAAGTCTCTGTACTGCAGGCATCTGATGAACTAGACTGTGATCCATGAATTGTTATGTGATAATAAAGTTGTTAGTTATTAAGATATCACAAGACTTATCTTTGCTGCAGAAGACTAATTATATAACCAGAGATTGCATTTTCCATAGCTCACATTTGCCTCTCTTCTGCTCCACTTCTCAAGATGACAACCTCATGTTGCCTCAGGCTAAAACTGCATCTGTTGTCCACCTATGTAAAAGATATGAAGATGTCCTTTGGAATAAAAGATTTAAAAAGGGGAAAAAGATATACACAATGCTACTGTTGTGAGACCTCCTGCATCGTATTGATAGACAATATAAAAGTCTCATAAATCTTCATAAGCTATTATTTCTTCCAGTCCCCCACCCTTTGATTGGTCAGCAGGACTGATCAGCCATCCCAGATGCTGCAGTACCAATAAAAAAAAAAGAGAGAGAGAGAGAGAGAGAGAGAGAGAGAGAGAGAGAGAGAGAGAGAGGGAGAGATTCTTGAGGAAATAAGAATGCTGGGGGTGGATGGTAGGAGCACTTTTCTTTGAAGTACCATCCATAAAGTCACCAATTTGCCAATAGAAGAAATGTAAAAGATGGCTTCATTTCTGATGCCTTCTAAACAGATAGAAGCAGAACAGCCAGAAGCTGGCTGGGGATATTCCAGGTGAAAGGAGGAAGTGGGGGGATCTGAATTGATTTAGCATTTACCCAATAAAGTGAGACTAGGAAGATCAGATGAAGTTGGAAGGTTGCATGCAGAACAAAGGAAGAGATTAGGAAAATTGTGGGGTGATACAGAAAGCAAGGACACTATTGTTGTGCTCCAGTTATTAAACACTCTTTTTCTTATTCAAAAATTCCTGTATAGATGTTTCTCATTAAGACAAGATTTTTATGTTGGGAGATAGCACATTGTGCTAGCATGAGAAATGAAAAACATCAGAGTAGATGGGTGACAACCTTATTCAAAGGAGCTATCTCCTAAAACACTTTAATACATTAAAAAACAAATGTGTGCGCTTTTCAATCAGTATTAATTCCTGGCAACTGCCTGGACAAGTTGCTTAGTTTCCCTGGCAAATTTTTGCAAGCGTTTGCCATTGCTGCCTTCCTACGGTTGAGAAAAAGTGACTGGATCAAGGTCACCCAGCTGGTTTATACCTAAAGTGGGGTTTCTGGTTAGCCATTTCTTCTTAAGCGCTACACCAAAGTGGTTCTCAGTATATTAATTAGGAGGTATTTTTGAATACCAATTTTATAAAATGAATGTGTAAAACTCCTTAGACTCTAATCTAAGTAAAATTTCAATATGCTGTTATCTTTTCAAAGCCTTTTTAAAAAATGTGACTATTTTACTGAACAGCACTCTGGTGCTATTCAACAATTGATGCAACAGCCAATAAAAATCACAAACCCCTCTGGTTAGAGTATGAGCTGGTTGAATTTAATGTTTACTATATTGCTGTGCGCTCAAAAGTCTATCTCCTATCTTCCCACTTACATACACACAAAGAGGAACCCAGTCATATTTTTGCATGAGATGGTACCCATACTTGAATGGTTCTAGGTTCCTTTTCTGTGGCATTCCAACAGCAATACTGAGTTGCTAGACAGTGGAATGTTTCCCAATAAGAATATTGCTTGATATGATAACATAGGTTATCATCTGAGATGAAACGAATCTCTTCGTTCTAACTAAGTTGATTCCCCTTAATTTAAACTGTTGAATTACGCTCATACTAAACATGTCGGAATGTCAACATTTATGATGCTTTTCCTGGATATGTGCCAACTTAACATTAATTAAATGTTATTGTGATATTTATGCCATCAGTGACATTTTAAAGGATGCTAAGAGGATGCTGTCAGATGATACCTACTTCAGCTATCAATAAAAAATCCTTCATTTTTAGTCAGCTTCAGTTGAAAAGCCAATCTCCCTTCTATGATAGAAGCCAATTTACAATCTCTGAAGAAATGGCCCAAATTATACCTAAGGTATTTCCTAACATTAAAACAAAGTTAAACATAGATTGCATAAAAAACTGATATTTTAAATTATCAGGCTGACATAGAACTAATCTGCAATTCTGTGCTTCCTGCAGTGATTTTGATAAATGAATTATGACATGCTTCTCAATGTACTTCCTTTAGAAATATCTTGTCTAAAAAATACTATAATTATACAGCCTTGTGGGAATTCTATGGGGCCAGAAAACCTCACTGTTATTCTAGTGGGCAAAAATAATCAGGCGTAATTGTTTAACTATTTGGAGCAGCAACCTCAGCATACATTGGTTCAGTGCTTAAACTAGGGCCCATGCTATATCTGTGACAGTAAATAAATTTGGATAATTAGTGCTAGTTGGGAAAATGTCTATATCTGATGAAGAGACATGCCATTTTATATGGAATATTCTTGGAAACTAAATATTCCAAGATGGGGTGATATTTTACATGGTTAAATAAATGTTGTATCAGTCCTTTTCTCATCTCATGTTTTCCATATTTATTGTACTTGCCAAAATCCAGTACATTTGGAGGGCAAGTTGAGGAAAGCTGGATTACATGAATGTGAAGGCAAATATAATTTGGAGTTCTTGATCTCAAGGGGAACTAAGGCTAAGTGTAGTCCAGGGGTCTGCAACCTTAAACACTCAAAGAGCCATTTGGACCTGTTTCCCACGGGAAAGAAAACACTGGGAGCCACAAAACCCTTTTGAAAATCTAAAATGAAGATAACACTGCATATATCATTTTTTACATTTATGCTATGTATAAAAAAACTATAGTGTATTGCATTTATGAAATCAATGAACTGCTACCGAGAAAACAAATTTTTACTTCTGCATGTAACAAAAACATTTTGAACACCGGAAAAAAAAGATGGATCAAAAAGCTCAATAAATCACATGCCGGTGGGTGTCACACATAGGTGATTGTGATGCATATTTTGAACGACAGAAAGCTGCAGCAGAGGAATGAAAGAGCCACATGCGGCTCCAGAGCCGTGGGTTGCAGACCCCTGGTGTAGTCCTATGTGTCCCTTGAGCTTTAGAAAAGTAGATTTTAATCAATGTGGTACAATTATAAATGGCATTTCATGGCAAAATAAACTAATGCTAAGGGGAATCCAAAATAAGGGAAGGTTCCTAAAAAAGTTATTAAAAAATACAATTGCAAATAGTTCTAAAGATGGAAAAATTCAACAAGAGAAGAAGCCAAAATATAGGTATACATGCCACATAAAAAAGCTTAGTGAAGATATAAGAAGAAAAAAAAGAGCATGTATAGAAGATGGAAAGAGAACCAGTTAATTAAGGAAGACTACTTAGAAGTAGCTTGGATATTAGAACATTAGGACAGCAAAATAGAAAACGAACTGAAGCATACTAAGAACAAAAGAGCTTATTCAGCTAAATTTCAAATAATTAAATAAATAAAACAGAAGAGGATAGCAACAGTATACCAGCAGCTCAATGAAGGAAGGAAAATACTAAAAACTTCTTGATTACTATTTATAATCGTTTAGTCTTTTCCAACAAGTTAAGTATTCCATTCGACAGTTGTAAACAGCAAGAAGAATGAGAAAGACTGAAGCTTGAGGCTTAGAGAATGATGGTCAGGGAAAAAACTATTTCCTCTGAATGAGTAAATCTTATATCTCCAGAACTAAATGAATTACTCTGAAGAAACTGACGGCCTGAACTTATCTAATAGTGGAGCAATTTTGGAGTAATGGTAAAGTACAGGATAACTGGAAAAGGACAATGTGGTTCCTACCTTCAAAAATGGTAAAAAAATGAAGATTCAGACTATTTATTGTATTGTTTATTTATTGGTTCGATTTATATGCCACCCTTCTCTGGAGACTCAGGACGGCTTACAATGTGTTAAGCAATAGCTTCATACTTTTGTATATATCTGCTTAGAAGGGCTTTTGCCCTCCCCCTCCCTAAGCGGTGTTCTTTTTTATACAAAGTCAGCTTATTGCCCCCACAGTCCGGGTCCTCATTTTATCTACCTTGGAAGGATGGAAGGCTGAGTCAACCTAGTCAATCTGATAATGGGAGCTTCTAAAGCAGATAATGATTGCCTCTCTGTAGAGTCACTGAAGAGGCCCTGAAGCAAATGTTCTGAAACCCATAAGTAAACAAAGAACATAGAACCATTCCTTAAGTCCTGGGAAGGGAGACTCAGGATGACTCACTGGAGTATAATAGAAATAGAAGCCTTATAGGCAGTCTATAATCTTCAGGTTATAAGAGCAATTGGGACCAGGATTACAATCACTAAGTGATTGTAAATGTGACATCATGTGACCACATCACTTAATGGAAATCCTGGTTGCTGTCATAGCTCCAAGGCCATGTTCCCAGGTGCTCTTTTAGAATAGAATAACAGAGTTGCAAGGGACCTTGGAGGTCTTCTAGTCCAACCCCCTGCTTAGGCAGAAAATCCAACACCACTTCAGACAAATGGTTATCCAACATCTTCTTAAAAATTTCCAGTGTTGGAGCATTCACAACTTCTGGAGGCAAGTTGGTCCACTGTCTCCACTGTAATTGTTCTAACTGTCAGGAAATGTGGTTTGATAAGAAGAGGTGAAAATTCTGGGCAAAAGACCCCTGAATGCTCTGAGAAAGGATAATCTAATTGGAAACAGTTAACCCTGAGAAAATTGATGTGAAATATAAACACACTCTCCAAATATCTGAAAGGATGTATATAAAAGGTGGTCAAATCTTGTTCTCTATTGTTACAGAATTTAGGACACAGAGTTATAGACAACTGAAAAGAAGTTTCTGAATGTATATTAGAATAGAACACATTAAGAGCAATTTGACAATGAAACAATTACTCAGACAGTGGATGGGTTTCTCTTCATTGGAAGTGTTCAAGTGGGGACTAAACAGCCATCTAATAGAGATGGTTTAATTTGATTTTTGCATTAAGCAGGAATTGGACTTAATGATCTAAATGACTGGTTCTAACTATAAAATTCTGTAATTCAGAGTTTAGGAGCTTCTCAGAGGCATCTGAGTGGTTTCCGGTAAAATGCAGTTTTGGATGAAAAAGGTGTAAGGGATATTTCATCAAAGCAATTATGACATTCTCTTTTTAAATTAACCTTTCAGATCATTAATGTCTTCAAACTGCCTTTCTAATTGCATTATTTTCTTTTATCTTGTCTAATTTTGGGGGGGTAATCTAGCCAGAACAGATGCACCTCCTTTGGCAGAATTTTTATATCACTCTATAGAGACAGAGAAATAAATCCACCAGGAAGCATGCCTAATCTAAAAATTCTGGGAGGACATTAAAACAAGCAGGAGGAAGCTGGTCTGCTCTCTTAAAGATAATTTAATATTTAGGAGGGGGCAGAGAACATGTTAGGTAGTTTTTTCTGCATTCCCATTCCAGCCAGAGGCTTGCTATAATGTTAATTTGCAATTTCTAAAGGAGATTGCTTTACAGATAACTGTAGATACAAATAAGATTATATGCATTTAGTTATGTAAAGTGTTAAAAACAATGATTTTTGAAAAATTAGAAACAGTTTATTTTCAGTTATAATCATTGACCTGCTCAAGGTTTTATAAATTGGACCAGCAAAATTTCATTCGAATAGGTCTTCCCTGATCACGCTAGGGGCAAGTTTAACTAAAGCTATGGGCAGACTAATTCAGAGCCTGCCCATTACTAACAATAATGTTCCTTTGTAATAGCCGAGCTGCACTTTCTTCTTGATTAATCTGATTAGGCTTGATTATTTTTGGATATTTTTTTATTTTACATAAGATCTGCCTCATCTTATATTTATACAAAACTACATTGCTGAAGAAAGAAAGGGTGATATATGTGTAAAAAACTGGATTGCAACTTTAAATCCTACTATTTTGAGTCTGGCAGATACTCAAGTATTCGATCAGTTAAAATAAGAAAATGATGTATATTCTGATTCATTGATGCTTAAGAGGATTTGTTAAAAAAAAAAAGAGCTTATTGTAATTTTCAGCCTTATACCATACACCAATCCTGAATTAAACCCTGAATGTATATGTGTTTTAAATATATGAATTTGATATAATATTTTATTGATTGTGAAGTCTCTTTAGCAAATATTGTATGTCTAAAAGCTAAGAATATTTTGTGCAAGAAGCACCTATGTATTTTGTAGTCTTCTGGCCAGGCTCTCTCTTCAAGGGACTAAAATGCTTTGGTCGCCCCACTAATGGTACAGTAAATTGCATTTTCTCATTTGGAACAATGTAATAGATTTCTCTACAGAGTGATATATCATGCAACAATTAGGAGCCCTGGGGAATTAGATGACCATTTAAAATTTTATCAGCTTGTTTCAATAAACTGTTAATGTGACCCTAATGTTTGGGAAGCACTTTAATATAATCAGATTTTAGTTGTTCAATCTACTGGCATTAATGGCTAACTCATTAATCATGGTGTTCTCATCGAGACCTTCGACTCTGTGCTAAGTTCAGTGGGCCAGTTCTTGCAATAATAAAAACTACAGGCAATTTTGTATGGAGGAAACAAAAAAAAACCTTATTTCACAGGAAGATATTGTTTTGGTTGGTCTCCAGCAGCTGACTGGGTCAGTTAGTAATTCATTAAGGATTCTGAGGGAGAAATTCCCTCTACACAATTTATATTAGAAAATAACAAAATAAAGTGTATCTATTACATTAATTCCAGAATTAGGCAATTAAATAGAAACTATTAATACATCAGTCTTCTATACCAACACGGCTGAGGAGAGATGGTGAAAGGTAACTTATGTATTGATTCATTTACACATACACAACACAAAGCTACAATAAATTCCACAAGGCTCTGGAACTGGAAGCATTATTATTCAGATGCTTACAGAATTGTTGAAAAGGAAAGCACTTTTGATTTTATTTGGTACTGACCATGCTTAATCAGGTTGTTGTTGTTGTTTTTGCACCATTCACATATCTCAAATAGCTTGCAAAGCTTTATCTCAACAATATTTGGCTGCTTTACAGAAATCATGCTTCCTCTGTCTGAACCGTGGCGTTTGTGCAAAGCAATTCTTCGAAAAATAGTTTTTGTTAAAATATTTTACCTATACAATAAAAAGCATATTCAAAGAAAAAATATAGAAATGTGAAAGAGAAAAGGGAAAAAAAGAGACAATAAAAAAAAACAGGAAAAAAAAAAGAAAAAAGAAAACATGAAAAAAATATAAAGTAATTCCAACCTTCCTCTTGGAAGTTATATGTACTTGGAACTTATAATCAAAGTGCATAAGGGGTTTCCAGTCGTTGATGAATGTCAATAGTGACCTTTCTGTTATCAAAGAAATGCCTTTGGCCATCTCAGCAAGTTTTGTCAATTTCACCAACCATTCCTCTGGGGCTGGGAGGTTGCAAAATGTTTCCATCTTTGTCCATGTAATAGTCTTACTGTAGTAATCGTATTCTGAAATAATCTTACATACTCTTTTCCATCAATTCTAAAAGTTCTGATTATGGCTTCAATTGAATATTAATTTTTAAGTTCTTCAGTATCAATATGTTTATTTGAATCCAAATTTTTTACATGTCCACCAAGCACTTGGTTGTTTGCTTACAGATGTTTCATTAACCAATTAGGTAACATCATCAATGCTGGTGAGTGTGGGGTTTTCTCCCTGTTTTAAATAAACATGCCATATATCACTGCCATACAACAACACTGCGAGACATCAAAAACTGCCATACAAAACACTGCATACAAAATACTGCCATATGTCAAAAACACCTTAAAAACAACTTACTATTAAAATCACACAGCATCCCTGTAGCATCTAAACCAACTAAACCAACTAAACTAGACCAAGAGAAATTTGATGCTAGGGAATTTCTGGAAGCTTGACACTCAGAGAAATCAGCCATCAATTTACATATTGAGATAAATCACATACACAAACCATTCAAAAGAGACAACAAAACATTTGAGAAGGGAACAAAAAGATCAGAACATATATCTTTCTAGCAGACAACACCCAGATAAATGGGGATTAACACCAGATAAACAATTAAGCAGAACAATATCCTAATCAAAGAAATACCAAGAAGAAAATCACACACCTACAAACTATGGCAGGGTAAGCTATTATACAATCTGGTATATAAACTGGGAACAAACTCCGCACTCAGGAGCACTAATGATGTTACCTAGGTGGGTAATAAAATGTCTGCAAGCAAGTAACCAAGAAAACACCAAATACTGTCAAATCTGCTTTTTCTGTTGTACTAAGTATTCTAGTGCAGGAGTCTCGAATACCCAAGCTGCGAACCAGCACTGATTCACAACCCACTAGGGGGGGCCACATAAGCGAGCAAAGCCCATCCACGCATGCATGGGATCCAGGCAGCGCATGAAACCATGCATCCCTCATCTGAAGAAAAAACGTCCTGCACAGAATCGATCCCTGGCATCCAAACGTTTGGGGACTAGTGTTTAAAATCTGTTTTGTTTTGTTTTTTTGCTTGTATCTGTTGAGCCATGCCTGTAAACCAAATTTGTTAACTTCTTAACTTACTCAATTCTGTCTGTTTACTTGGCAGAATGGCTGTTTTCAGTGATCAGCTTTCATTGCAAACAAAATGGACCAATGCACTTGTATTTACTTGCCTGTTATTCATATTAAAGAAATAAGGAAATCCCATGACATATTAGAACACATTGACATTACATACTGTACATAGACTGCCATTGTACTTTTATTTATTTCTATCTGCCTTTATTATTTTTACAAATAACTCAAAGTGGCAAACATGCCTTCCTCCTACTTTCCCTACAACAACCATGGAAGATAAGTTGGGCTTTATGGCTAAAGCAGGGCTAGAACCCATAGTCTCCTGTTTTTGCCACTAGAACAAATTTTCTTTCTTTCTTTTTCTTTTTTTCTTTTCTTTCTTTCTTTCTTTTTATAAATCGGCATCATTCTTTTACATTGTACATACTGCATATTAAAATGTATTAAATATACATGCTGTATATTAAAAAGGCTAATTTAATGAAGCAACTTAATGGAATGCTCCTATATTTGGTTGAGATTTTTTTTAAAAATGTATCTTTTTCAAATCATCATATAATTTCAGGTTATTGTTCTGAACCTCTTTAGTTAGTATCTTAATGGGAATAACAGATTACCTTGATTTACATACTTTGATTCCACAAGCTTTTTTGGTGTCATATAAGGCAGCCTTCTCTAGCTGGAAACCATCAGATGAAAACACCAATTTCTAGCTATATGTAACAGAGATATGTTTTAATGAAAAGATAATTTAAATAATAATAAGGTAGTTGTCCTTATTCAAAAGTAGGATCTAGCTATATGTAAAGCCATTTTAACTGTTTTTTTAAATACTAATATTTTTGCAAATAATAATGTAACTTTATAACTCAGATGTTTTATATTGGGGAATATTATATTAATAAATTGGGTCTAATTTGTATATTAGGCATCTTTAACAGCAATGGAAGAATTCATTTTAAAAACTGACTTTGAAGAGCTTTAGGTTTCTCTAATGATACTGCAATCTAAATTATGTAATGCAATATATAAATTATTTACAGCACTGTCAGCATTGACTAATGCATATTTAGTCTACAGAGACAATTAAATAAACAACCAGTGTTAGGAAAAGTATTTTTATAGTGACCATTCACATGGTAAGCAGGCTTCAGAATTATAGGTTGGATAAAGGCTAACTTAAATCCTATTGATGCAAAGCTCGATTTTGGATCTAATCCAAAGCATTAAGTTAAGTCACTAGTAATACATTACAAAAAACCTAGGTATACTTTAGTCTCATTTTGTTAAAGTTGAAACTGGAAATTCTAAATGAATAGTCACTTGATCGGGAGATGGGCAACATATAAATTTAATAAATAAATATTTAATAGATTAAAGCTGTTCTCACTGATAAAGCAGATATAACAGAATGTTATTCTTACTCTTTAGATAGGAAATCAACTTGATACAAATGGAATGGACTTCAAATTTCAGAGTAAATTATGTAGTTAACAAATCAGATGAAATGGGTCAGCTAAATTTAAGGACTGACATGCCTCACATTTATTAATCCAGAGCTCAAAATAAATATGTTGTTTGATGCATCAATTTAGGAGAAAGCTTCTGGGGAAAAATACAAACTCAAATGATTCAAGCAATTGCAAGAAGACAACAAAACTAGTATCTCCGACTCCATTCCATTTAAAGATGGAGTTATACATGAGAAATATTATTTATGAGAGAAATATCTGAGTAAACCTGGGAAGGATTGTTAGATCAAAAGTATGACAGCACTTGCTGGATGGCAATTTGAAGATGCAATGTTGGTAGGCTGAAATACCGTTCTTTGGAACTGCCTGGAATTTGTGGAATGGTACTCCCAACACATCTAGAGAAAACCAAGGTAGAGAAGGATATTTTATATGATTTCTTTTGGCATGTTTCAAGTTCTGCAATACAGGAGTGCACGATACAACTGAAGAAGCAGAAAGGTTAGTGAAAAGATGAATGTGAATCAGAGATGGACAGTGCTCCAGGGAAAAGAAGAGATTTTAATTTAACCTGCACTCTTCTACTTTAAAGGAAAACTCTCCTCTGTATCAATGGCATGAGTGGGTTTCCAAGAGTGGACCAATATGATATATGACTTGAGTGCAATACATGACAGCTTTAGTGCACATTATCTGCAGTCCATCATGGAATAATGTGTCACATTAGCTGCTGGAGTCTTCCTGGCTTGATTTAGGTGACTTCATCTGTAGTTAGTGGGCTACTTTGAACTACTTTGGTCAGCTGACTCCCAGATTACATTGCTAGTGAATCTAGTTTGTTGTATGGGCATAAGAAAGCATTAATTAAGTAAGGAAAAGCTAAATTATGATAGGAAAGATATTCAAAACTTCAGAATTACACATCTCGAAAATTTTGTTTTACAAATGAAAATATTTAATATTAATAAAAAAAATTAGAAGCAGGAAATGTAGCAGAAATATGTCAAAACTGTAGTATACATACATATATACATACATACATGCATGCATACATACATACATATATATACAGTGTATGTCTGTGTATGTATGTATTTCTCTTTAGCCAGGTTCTTCCTACATAAACCAAGATTTTTATGCAGCCCTAGTTCAGTGAAATCACAATCCACTAGTTTCTAGCCTTTTTTTCTGGAAGCCAGCAAACACTCTGCTGCCCATTGGATAATATGTATAATATTATGTATAATATGTAGTTTTCTTCCTGCAGTTCTCTCCTTGAGTACAAACAAGTTATATTACTCATTAGCTGCTAGGTGAAGAGTAGACATAAATTTCCATAGCATTGACAAAAGATTGAACTCCACAATAATGCCAAAAGGAATGGATTAACAACATAATAAAAAATTAATGAAGGCTGAAGGGGAAAAAAAACTTAAGTAAAATGACTTTACTAGAAGGGCTTTATTTGCCAACTTCTGGTATTTATTTGTTTAAGCATCACACTCAGTTTTTTATTAGAATGCAATGCCACATTTTCATGTCAGTCCCTTTGTCTCAGCCCCATCCCATAGCGGAAGTAGCTTAAAGGTGTCTTTAGCTGATCTGCCTTTATTGTAGTGTTTATCCAACACACTTTTTGCAACCAACAGGATCTAGCACACTTTACAGTGCTTGGGTTGCTAGACACTGTTTTATGGAATAATTGTGATCTGGCTGCAGGAGAAACTGGACACTTGATATCTTCAGGGGCTTTTGCTGGCAGAATTCCCAAATGGCTCTTTATACCTTTGTAATTGACTTAATTTTGGCAGTAACACTAGGTGCCATTGTGATAATTGCAAGCACACACCAATCTCAACTACTTAATTTTAACACATATGCTCTCTGTAGCTATTTTCTGGCAACTTTCAAGTACTGGCCATAATGTCAGAAGTCCTTGGTCACTACCAGAACTGCTATTCCTTTGCAAAGAATTGTCAGGCAGAAGCATCAAAACAGCCCTCTCTATTATCATCCTGTGTTACCCTGTCAATGGGATATCCATGTTCAGAAATAGTTCTAATGATACATAAGAAGTATGGACTACAGACTGTGATGCGAACAAGAAGTCCCTTTCACTGTAACCTGAACCTCCTCTTATTTTCTGTCACCTATTAATTGGGCACTTGTAGTTCTAAGTGTCAATCTAAAATAGCTCTTCACTGTTCCAGTCCATTTTAGGGAGAGGGGTTAATAGTTCTTTTCTCATTAATAGGTGATGGTTGGTGGGAGTGGAAAAGAATATGGGGAAATATCTCGATTTACTGTCTTTATTACTGTAACAGAGTGGAGATAACAATGGGGTCATCACAATTTATGCTGACTTTTCTGGTTGCCGCAAGACTGATGGATATAACTTTAACTTAGTTACGGGAAAGCACTAATTTTAATAGAAACATAGGAGACAGGCTTATTATTATGAAAAAAACAGAATATTATTTAGGCCACTGAATTAAATTGATTGCCCAGTTCAGGAAACAAATTAAAACATCCCTGATAAATGGCTTTCTAGTCTCTGCTTGAACATATACACTAAAGGAAACCCACACCATTTTGACAATTGATTGCACTGTTGAATTGTTCAAAGTGCTATGAAATCTTTAATTTTTTTTCTTAATTAATCTCTACCTACACACTGGAATCACAGAGGACAGATCTTGACTTTTTTCTCTTATTATATCCTCCGATTGAATCCTGAAAGACCCACTGAGTGCAGTGGAATTTACTCCCAACTACAGAAAAACCGAATTAAGTATCAGCATCTTTCAACAGTAGAAAATGAGTTAAATCTATTTTTAAAGAAACAAAACAAAATAAAGGGGGAAAAAAACATGCATGATGCTCAAATACAATAAATAAAATCTGCCCCACTTCATAAATGTTAGAACGCTCAACATCTATGTTCTCAATAAGTAAATAACACATTCTTTGGCTTTATTATGACCAGATTATATCTATTAGTTACTGCTGTGCACCATGTAAATCTCCAGATTCCCCTGGGAGATGAGAAAATCATTTCAGACTTCAATAACTAACAATCAGTTATTGCTCTGGGCAATAATAAAGCTGAATGCAATTACCTAAAGTGAAGTTAGTAGTGTAACAAATGAAATACAGATTTCTCCCTTTCTTTCTCTCTCAAAGTAAATGTAGCATCTCCTCATCACATACAACTGCATAGTGTCATAGTGGCCTTTAAAATGCATTATTTGAACACTCTGCTTGACTCCTTGAAATATATGTGATTAAAACTTACAGAAACAAAGATAGTCTTTATACCATTACTTGTGTAGTTAGGAAATGAGTTGAAAGACAAAGAGCTATAAAATGGAAAAAGAAAAACATTCTTCTAATAAGGCAGGCATCTTTAAAATCTATGTATTTTTGCATGCCCGTCTTTATATAAGTCATAGTACTTTTTTTACACATACACACATGCACACACATTTGTGCAAATACAAGCTTACAATACAAATAATTATAGAATAATTACAATGGATCCAAAAGACATTACAATGCATCTCTAATTGCAGTCCCACTCTCATATTTATAGCAAGCTTCTCTGAAACTGAGAGGACTGTATTAAACTGTATATATTATATACATTAATATTATATATATATATATATATATATATATATTTTAATATTTTTGCTGATAATACTATAAATAAAGGGAGGCTGTTATAGATCTATTTCGAGCTTATTTGCTCTCATCAGACAGTCATACCCTTACTGGGATTTGAACCTGGGCCGTCTGCCTACAAGGCAGTTGATTTAACCCCCAAGCTAAAAACATAGAAAAATAGCTTGTCGGCTATATGATACTGTCTGGATGGCCCATGAGATTGGGCTGAAAGGCAAAAATTGGAGATTTGTGATATCTCCTCCATTCGTGGTAATCCAGGATGACTTAATACAAAAAAAACCATACATACATACATACATACATACATACATACATACATACATACATACATATATATATATATATATATATATATATATATATATATATATATATTAATGTATATAATATATATATAGAACATGCCAGAGCTTGTTTCTCCCCTTCTCTCTTTGTTTCCTGATATTAGACTGTATATCTAAAGGCAGAAAGTATCTTACTACTAATCTAAGTAAACCACTCTGGAATCTTTTTAGTTAAAGATCAAAGTAAAATGTCCAAATACATACCCATCAACAAATCTGATTTTCATTTCCTAAGGAAGCTAAAAAATATAAATAATCCCTATGGAGTAAAAAGTTATACAGAAGACTAATTGTAGCTTCAGGAATTTGTCCTATTCAATTTTTGCTAGATCGTATTTTCATTTATATGTCAGTGCTCTGAAGTTGGCTATAAAACACAATTTGTAAGTACTGGCATGGGGAGAGACAAAAAATAAATTAAATGCATCTTCCAGTGAAGCAAGTACTACGAAGAATTAAATAGGACAAATTCATACTGTCTGGTTCATTGACAGTATAAACAATGCAAACAATAGTAATAATTAAAACATAGTTTCATGCTGAGATGAAACTTTCTAGAGCCTCAGTTGTGGGAAGTTTATGATTTTTCCATTTTTGTATTTCTGATCATAATTATGTCCCCGAGGCAGCAAGAGCTGGGACTTGTCATTTCCCATTTCCCTTCCCAAAACAAAATTAATTATTTTATATAGAAATCCAAAAGTTGATGCCAGAACAATAATAACTGTAAACAAAGTAATTTATTATTATCTTTAAAATCAAGAATGCATAATTTAGTGGCATCGTTGAATAAATAATGAACAAAAAATCATATACTCTAGGCAATTCAGGGTGAAGCCAAAAGGCAATGTTTAATGAAATATTGACTCACATTGTCAACAAAATGATAGCGGACAACTGTATGGATGACAGCATTTAGTAATGCAATAAAATCAATAGGGTGAAAGCAAGGGGTGGAGAGAAATAGACTCAATGGCTCAGTCTTGAAATAATGGAATATGAAGCTATCTGTCCTTATTCCGCACATGGAAGAGGTTTAAGTGACAATGCACAACTTTCTGATGGCCAACTTTATTTTCAGAGGATTCCCCTGTGAGATCATTACATAATAACATTATTATATACTACTTCAAATTATACATAGTCATTCAGTATTTATTAAACAAATGTATATGGCCATGCAACTTACAGCAACTCCGTGAGTCTTACACTGCACTATAACTTTTCATTGAATCAAATTAAGAGAATATGGATAGAAAAGCAGACATGGGTTCGTAAGTTGTGTCTCAATGTGCAAAGCTCTGTTGCATGTATACCCTTTGGTTGGTTACTGACTGATTGGGTTTTTTGAGGTTTTGGTTTCCAATTAGATAGTTTTTTAAAATTTTGATATATTCATCTATAATTTGCTCAGCATAGTTGTGAAGTCAGAGAGCTTTGGAATTGAAATAATAAATATCCTTTTAAAAAAGGACTATACCAACCAGTAAACCAGTCCTCCCATGAAGCAGAGCAAGGTATCAGAGGTATTCTGAAAAAAAGTACATCTGTTTATATTTATTTATTGTATTTTCTGTTTTCCCAGCTGAAAGAGGAAAATAGGCTTGAAGAATGTTTGGGGCAGCTCTGAATGCAAGGCAGATTGTTGTGTTTGGGATAACAATGTCTCCAAGGGCAAAGGTTTTTAAATATTTATATACCTGACAAGAAATAAAAGGGGTACTTGGGGATACCATCCCAAAGGATGTGAAAATCTGCTCACTGTCCCTGAAGACTATAGCCATGGAGACTTAAGCTGGTGTTTGTTTGCATTGTAATAGAAAATGGACTTAGCTTTACTATTGCTGTGAGTGCTACTACCATTGCTGCTACTATAGCAGCTGCTGGAATCTCTGCAGACAACTGCCTGTATCAAAAGCTTTTCTGTTACTACACAAATACTGCATTTCACAATTGCTCCTAGCAAGAGTCCTCAATTTGGCCCTGCCAAGTATTCATTTATTTACTGGACTTAAAGATCAATGCATAGTAAATAAAACTTGTTTATTCTCTTGATGTTTAACCCTATTTTTCACCAACTAGACACTTCTTACAAAACACTTCCATTTGTGAAGTTGGGTAAGAGTTTGAAATGGGCACACTTATCTATCATACCCCAGTTCCACTTGAACTGGGGTATGACACCCTCATTGCTACACCATCCGGTCACACTAGGTCAAGCTCAACTTCTGCTAACTTCATGAATGCACACCTAATTTTCTTGGCAACAAACAGGTATTGGCGCTATTGCCTGCTTCTTACGGCTGAGAGAAAGTGTCTGGCCCAAGATCACCCAGCTGGCTTTGAGTCTAAGCCATAACTTGAACATCTGCTGGTTTCTAGCCAGGTGCCTTACCCACTACACCAAACTGGCTCTCATGACTCCCAAGTCATAACTCAGTCCCACACCCTACTTCTCCAGAACCGGATGCAGGTATTCCTCGTGTTACGACCACAACTGAGCCTCAGATTTATGTTGCTAAGTGAAACATTTGAGTTTTGCCCCATGTAATGACTTTTCTTGCCACATTTGTTAAGTGAATCACTGCATTTGTTAAATTAGTAATGTGGTTGTTAAGTGAATCTGGATCCCCCGTTGTCTTTGCTTGTCAGAAAGTCTCAAAAGACGATCACATGGCCCCAGGACCCTGCAACCATCATAAATGTGAACCAGTTGCCAAGCATCTGAATTTCGATCACGTGACCATGGGTGTAATGGTGCCAAGCAGTGGTGGGTTACTACTGGTTCGTCCTGGATCAGGTGATGTTCTGCCCCAGCCACGGAACCCAAGAAATATAGCACACACAAAGCTCCGAACAACTCCATTTACTACAAACACAGTCTTTTTCAAATGCAGGCTATTACTAAAAATGTCCTTAACAGCCTGCCAGAAATTCCAAAGATTAGATAAAGGCTTACAATAGTTGGCAATTAGCCAGAAACCAGGTTTGCAAGGAAAATTCACTCTCAAATGCTCAACAACGACCAGACAAAAACATGCTGTTTCCTGCAATGTTTGCCAGCTGCGTGGAAACTTACATAGGCTAAGGGAGTGGCCAGTTAGACCCAAGCCTTACTCTCAAGGAGACCTCCTCCTGAGTAACCATTCCTGCCTTTTGGCAGTTCTGCGTGCTCGTGCATTGAGAAAAGGCTCCTCCACTTCACTCTCTTCACTTGAAGGAGCCTCTGGAGGATCTGAAGGCCCTGGCTGAATCTCTGCCTCTGGCACCACATCTTCTTCAGCCTCCTCGCTGTCCAACTCGAGCGCAACACGACACCAGACTCCTCGTCAGGATCAGCCACAATTCGCACAGGCCGCTGGCGGGCCACAACAGGAGAACCAGTAGCGGCAGTAGCGGGAGGCTCCGCCCACTAGGGGTGGGTTCTACTTACCTTTAATATTGGTTTGCAATGGGATCGCCTGTGCACGCTTGCTTTGTTCGCATGCGCATGCACAGATCACTGATGATGACATCCGGGGCGGTGGGTGGGGCCTCCTGCCGGTTTTACTTGCGAACCAGGGGCAACTCACCACTGCCACCCACCCACCCGGATGCTTCTGCGCATGCGCAGCTTCTGCACATGCACAGAAGCATCGCACACGAGTGCACACGCACCCACGATTGAACCGTTAGCGACGGGTTTTGAAACTTCCCTCTGGTGCCAAGTATTAAAAACGGTCATGTCACTTTTTTTAGTGCCCTTGTAACTTTGAACGGTCACTAAACGTACTATTGTAAATCGAGGGCTACTTGTACTACAATTCCCATCCCACCAGCAGCTGATAGGCTGACTGCTGTACAGGAGGATCAAACACATCTGCGGGTTGGACAACAAGCAACCGCGGAAAAAGGTCTCAGCAGCCAGGGCAGCAGCTGAGAAGAAGTCGAGAGAGGGCGGCTACAGCCCTTCCCCTGTCAGCGGCGCTACCGAGAGCAGCCTTTGCCTCCCGCGGGGAGCCAAGAAAGGCGGATCGTTTCCGCCTAACGGGGGAGGCGTTTCTTCGCCACCGAAGAGGAGCGGAGGCGGCGCTTGATATGCTTGACTCAGAAGGTACCGAGGCAATAACCGCTACGGTTGGGAGCGTGACGGCTGTGGGGAGACGGGAAGGGACGGAGAATAAACCGCTCTCGCTTTAGCCTGACAGCCTCACGAACGCGCGCGCCTGGCAAGCCCTAAAGGACCATCATAATCATAGCTCACTTTCGAAGAAGGGAGGGGGCGGACCATTCCGTTAGTCAAACTTCGTACGTCCTCTCTGATTGGTAGGAGAAGAAGCTCTTAGGTTGTTATTGGTTAGAATTTGCTGCCCATCTAAATAAGGTCTCGGCTCATACGTATTTTCTTCGGCAGGGGTGTTGTCTAGAGAGCGATAGAACCGCCATATTGTTTTCGGGCAATATTATTTGGACAGTGGGGTGGAAAGAGGAAGAACGGGCAAGGGAAAGCGAAAGGTCTTCTCCACTGGTTTAAATCTTTGCAACCCACTAATCTATGCCTGGCTTGCAGTCGCTAGCCAGGCATAGATTAGTGTCAACTTTGCGTCCACTGATGGAGGAAAAAAGTAATCTTGATTATATCTAGCGGCCAAAGTAGATAGCGCTACATGTAAGAAGTGATTGAAATTGGGAAAATACAACTCGCCGTTTTGCAAACGTAGCAACTTTAAGATGTGTAGACTTCAACTTCCAGAATTCCCCAACTAGCAGCTTGCTTGCAGGGAATTCTGGGAGTTAAAAAAAAAGTTTTTTCCCAAACGCCATCACTCTGCTAAACAAATAATTCCCTCAACACTGTCGAACTATTTACTAAGTCTGCACTACTATTAATCTTCACATCGTTCCCACCATCCTTCTGCTTATGACTGTATGACTGTATGACTGTAACCTTGTTGCTGGTATCCTTAAGACTATTGACTGCTTCCCTATGACTGTCATTAAGTGTTGTACTTGATGATTCTTGATGAACGTATCTTTTCTTTTATGTACACAGAGGATATGCACCAAGACAAATTCTTGTGTGTCCAATCACACTTGGCCAATATTTCTATTCTATTCTATTCTATTCTATTCTATTCTATTCTATTCTATTCTATTCTATTCTATTCTATTCTATTCTATTCTATTCTATTCTATTCTATTCTATTCTATTCTATCCCTATCCCTATCCCTATCCCTATCCCTATCCCTATCCCTATCCCTATCCCTATCCCTATCCCTATCCCTATCCCTATCCCTATCCGTCCATAGATCTTAAAGTTGCCAAGTTTGAAAAACTTGATACAATTCATGAGATGTATTACCCATTTACTACCTGCTTTCAGCCTGATTTGAGACAAGGCTGGCAAAAGCTTCCAGCCTTGGATACTCCAAATGTGCAAACATTTCTTTTGAATACATTGGATAGGGGTCACGGAAGGTATAGTTCCCAAAACATCTGGAAACCAAAATTAGGCTATAGTTAAGAATTATCCAATTGACTTGCTTTTTTTCCCTTAAGAACTCTAAAGTTTTGTTCCACGTCTATCCCCTTATACTTGAATTTGATAAGAGAGGACACAGAAGGAAGAGGTAAATTTTTTTTGTGTGTGCTGATGACCTTGGGTTTATAACTAGCTGGTTAATAACAAAATATTATTTTAGGATTGGTGTCTATCTGTGTAAATATGGATGATTTTGGCCAGGATGATTGAGTTTGTGAGACTATACCCCCCTTTTTTTAGTCACAGATAGAGATAACAATGGTTCAAACAGTAAAGATCATAGAGCATGTTAAATTGTTTTCTGATTACTTCCCTTTCCCATCAAATTGCACACTTGTTATTCATTACTATATAAATCTACTAGGACTGAGGAGTGGGGGAGGGGTCTCTAGCTTGCTTGTTTTGCTGGTGTTTCAATACCCAAACTAGGTAACATCATCACTGCTAGGAGTGGTATTGATAGAATATGTTTGCTGAGTTCCAGAATGGTAAAATTCAATTTAATTGGACCTTTGAAAGTATAGGTCCAAGATATTTTGCTGTCTATGGCAGCAATAGATAATCTTGTAAATCATTAGATAGGCTTTGACCCCAAAGTGGATGGGATCTCACACTTTTATTTTTGAGCCATGATTTCCTGACAGATCAGAGGTATAAGGGATTATACATCATTTTAAACTATAAACCTCAATAGTTGGGCTTCTACAGTATGCGAAATCAAGAACAAATGAACTTCTGTATAGCTGCATTTGTTGTATGAATTTAGTCTGGTTCTTTTTCTGTCTATTGCTTATGCAATCACCTGTCAGAGGAAAAAAAAATCACTTTTTGAAGAGGTCAGAGTCAGAGCACTTGGAACCAGACCAAGGGTCATGTCATGTGAAATTAGTCTAAGAGCTGTATATTATCTCCTGTTCTAGATCATCTTCCTGAAGATACTCATAGTGGTGCTATTGCAACTCCAGTAAGTATTTTTCTTAAAACGTTGTGTATTCTTACGGATATTGGGTGATCCCTCAAGGGGTTTTTGTTTTGGGAGTGGGGGTAATGGGCTAGGTAATTTTGGGACTGAGGAATGAGCAAGCTCACATTTTTATATCTTTCTATTATATCTTGTAATATATTTATGAGTATGAGACGTAGTGTCACTAAACTCCCTTTGATACTAAGAAAATTGTGCCTGTAAATAGCTGTTATACTACGGAATCCAAGCTTGTGTTGGCAGCTGTTCTGCTATCTAAATTAGGGCTGTCTTAATGCATGGGCCTGATGGGCACTTTCCATAGGCTGCATGAGCATGGGGACCCCATACTAATCTGTGTATGTTAACCCCTCAATTAGCAATGAAATCCGGCCGGATCTATCCAGCTTATGTGAACTGGTAGCGCTGGTGAGGGGAGGCTCCATCCACCCACTAGCACATCATTACATCTCATTTTTGACCCTCTGTGCATGCGCAGAAAGCTCTGTGCATGCACAGAAGAGCCATACGCGCTCACACTCCCGAACTGGTAGTGAAGGTAGATGCATTTCACTGCTGCCTTTAATGCACCTTGGATCATATACACCATATACTTCAATGCACCTTGTAACATATAAACATATGCAACGTATTTATTACATTTTACTGCATTTTTTATTACTAACATGCAAATATACTACATTTCAAAAAAACTAACATGAAAATATATGTTGAATTTTATCGACCATTTACATTTTTATTCTTGTGAGTAATTGTCGTAGGGGCCCCAGTACATTGCTTTGCCCGGGGCCCATAATGCTAAGATGGCCCTGATCTAAATGTATGCAAGCAAGTAGAAAGTCAGTCTGGTGGCAAATTTTAGAGGGAACTGCTGTTGCTCAGTGAAATCTGGGAACATTTCATTGGATGCCAATGAGAAATAAAATTTTAAAATCAAAGTAGGAGAAGGAGTTTCAATATTGTTACTCTGTATTTATATATGCCAAGCTAAAAGGATCATATTGTGATATGAGACCCTAAACAGGAAAACAATGAATTTAAACATGAGCAATGCCTTAGGAGTGCAGATCTAATGGGATTTGGGCTTTTAAAAGGGAACAAGACCTCTGAGCATGTGTTTATTCAATAAAAATATTCAACTGCCAAACAAGTTTTGTCTGTACTTTTTAGAAAAAAGTGGTTTCAAATTTAATGAGTTCACACTAGTGACTACGATAGAGTGAAGGAATTTCCAAACCCAGCTGGTGTTTTAAACCTGTATCTATTCTTTTTCAAAACTTGGTCATGTAAATGCCACATGCATGTATCTTTGTTTGCTTTTACTAATATTTCATACTTTATCTGTCTGACATATGCATATATAATACATTTGGCAAGTATTATTGTTGGCTGAGCTTCTTCGGCTATGTTTGGTTTTTTGTTCCTGTCTATTTAGAATATTTCTCTACTTTAGTGGAACTTTGAGAAAAGCAGAAAATCTCGGTCAGTACCTTCACACATGAAAAATTAAAAATAAAGAGCAGGGCAAACTTGGAATGAATATGTATAGAGGAATTAATATTTCTTATGCTAAGTGTCCATTGGACTTTTAAATTTTAAACATATTAATGAGTTTTTGTTAAGATTACTTGGAGTTAATATTTACTGAGGAATATTGTCATAAATCCACAAATTCAGTTAGATACAAAAATCTTTAAGAATGTACATTGTGAAAATTCTCACTACTTGTTTTTTTAAAAAAAATATTTACTTTTTTATTTTATTACCGGTAGTCCATTTATTAAAAAATGGAAGAAAGAACAATGAAAATACACTGTGTAAAATTAATAAAAATGAAAGACAAAATGAAAGAAAAACCTCCATGAACTAATAACCGTTAGCATATTATATATGCTGTATTATTGCTTATTCTTCTCTGTTTGTAATAAGAATGCCTCAAGAGTCTAATAACAGGTTCAGTTTACAAATATTTCATGCTGTCTTTGGCTGGGCCTTGTTTCTTTTTCCAGAGCAGATGATCTTGGCAAACTGTAAATTGAAGCCAGAGCTGCAACAATTTTTCAACACATTAGCAGCAAATTTAGTGCTTATGATGAAGAGATAGCAATCACATTAGGTTCAACAGCGGTGAGAGGGATGGCGTGAACTGTAGAAGTTCTGCAGAAGACTTTATCGGCTTGTTTCAGCTCCACGTGGTAGCATTTGCCATTTCACTTCTCAAGCAAAACATGCCAGCTTGTATGTTAGCTTTGTGATATACTCTTAAGAAGAGCCAATCATTAACTTTTTACAGTACTAACTTCAGCGGGTTATGAATATTGAACTGTAGTCTGTAGTTTATTCTGTTGTCCTAAGGCAGTGATGGCGAACCTTTTTGGCACCGAGTGCCCCGGAACTCCGGAAACTCAAAGACCAGCCCTCTCTGTAGGCTGCGCACTGTCGCCACCTGATTTTCTGGTTTCTGGCAGGCGCATGCTCGCTGGCCAGCTGGCCTTCACGCATGCTGGAGTCCCAGAAACCCAAAGACCGGGTGGCTGGTGTGCGCATGCGTGCATCGGCCACCTGGTGCTTGGGTTTCCGGGGCTCCGTTGAGTGCGAAGACTAGGTGGCATGCCGGAAACCAGTAGACCAGGTGGCAACGGCACGCATGCTCACAGAGAGGGCTCTGTGTGCTACCTCTGGCATGCGTGCCGTAGGTTTGCCATCACGATCCTCACAGGCTAGGATTCTTGGGTTGTTGCTTTTTTTTTTTGAAAAGATTTGTTTAATGTTTTTTAAACAAACATACACAAAACAATCTTCAATTGCAAACAGTGTGTTGGTTGGTTACAAGTCTTTTGTGCATCATTCACCAAATTCATAGCTTACAATTTACAGTTTACCTAGCTTCTCATATCATCGACCTAATATATATATCTATGTATTGTTATCCTCATTCATCATTTATTAACCAAGGCTATTTCTTCCCTCATTATCATTCAAAATATTCTAAAATTTGAGTTATTTTTCATTTATAACATTCATTTCATCCTCCTGAATCTATCCAATAATAGTACATCTATATGTTATATTTCACATAGTTATAAAATTCTTGTGTTGTGAGAGTCTCTACCATATTTCATTTCCATGTTTTTTTTATCTAACCATTGATAAAATAGGTCATTCTTGGGTTTTTTTCAGGATGAAGTTTTCCTTTAGTCTTCGAATGCCTGCACTTCCAAAAATAGGAAAAAAGGAAACTCGATTTGATTTTGTGCCGTTTGATTAAAATTAAATGTAGAAACTACTTTTCTTCAGGCATTTCTTTCATAATTTACCGCTTCAGTTTACACGGTAGCTTTTGGAAGTCTCAGTGGGCTGTATCCAAGGCTTTTAAAAGGGTTGAATGCAACCTTGGAGACTTGGATTGTGCATCATTGCACGTTTTCAGTGCTTTAATTCTGCATTTTTTAATAAAATACATGAATGAACTGATCCTATTTATTGAATCATCTATGCTTTAAAATACTGATAGTGAGCAGTTTTCCATGTAAACAGGTTCAGAACTGAAAATGAATGTTGCTGTCTAAACAGTTTAGATATTTACATTTTAGAATTAGCAGGCAGCTTAAGCAGTATTGCCAATTACTATTTGAAAGGCCAGAGTTATATGGGGTCCCAAAGCAGACATTGAAATAGTGTACTGAAGCCTAATGTACTTGATGGTTAGACATAGCCATCATCAATATCAAATGGACTTTCCTGGTACCTTGTACAATAAATAATAGATAAGACAAAATAAAATTAGACATCACATTACCAAAGTGGGAGTTATATATTACATATGGAAATAAATGAGCTGTAGTCCACTTTGGTTCAATGATGCTGCCCAGGAGCTAGAAAATACTGTCTCCGTTTCAGAAAAATCTCAATCTTAACAAGAATCTTGCAATATTATGTAGTGATTTGATGTAGCTCACATTTGATCTACTTATTTGTCATGGGGTAGCAAAATTTGTGTGTACTTTCGGAAGATTCTGAAATTTATCGTTCAGTTCACATTGATACAAGTCTGTTGCAGTGGTGGGTTGCTCCTGATTCTGTCCAGTTCTATAGAACCGGTAGTAAAACCGGCGGGAGGCTCCGTCCACCCGGCATGACGTCATCATTGGTGATCTACACACGATCCCACTGTGAACCGGTAAGTGGAACCCACCCCTGGTCTGTTGGTCTGATCTGGTCATTCAGTGGGAGATACGAACCCAATCAGATGCAAACGGATCTGCAGATGGACTTCTGACTATTAAAATGTGGATTGATATACCAGTTATAGGCATGGCGATATTAATACCATTTCCCTGCCTTTGAACCTTCTATTTTGCTTAATGGAACACTTCCCCATTTCAGCCGGCGCCACGTGCAACATGCTCATATTGGCGCAGTATATTATAATGTAATGTTATGCACATATATATAGAGAGAATTGTGTGTTCGTTAGTATGTTTTACTGGGTTAGGGATTTTCTGTTCTTCACTGTGATTTATTGAGATGTGTCGGGAGGTGCACTAAGGGAGGCTCAGCCAATCTCATTGTACACATGTTGTGCATTGGCAATAAAGGTTTGAATTGAATTGAATTGTAATAACTATCTCAGTACTACTAATAAAAATCACCTCCCCTTCAGGTTAGGACTTTGATTGTGGATCTTTGCTGTTACAGATATTTCAGCCTGTTTATTTATTATTTATTTATTAGTTCGATTTATATGCCGCCCTTCTCCGGAGACTCAGGGCGGCTTACAATGCATTAAGCAATAGCCTTCATACTTTTGTATATACCTGCTTAGTAGGGCTTTCGTCCCCACCCTGAGAGGTGTTCTATTTTATACAAAGTCAGCTTATTGCCCCCACAATCCGGGTCCTCATTTTACCTACTTTGAAAGGATGGAAGGCTGAGTCAACCTTGAGCCTTGTGAGATTTGAACTTGCAGTAATTGCAGGCAGCTGGCAACTAAGTGCTACTTTAACAGCACTTAGTCCCCTGTGCCCCCAGGCTCTATTAATGAATGTCAGGAAAGATCCACTGCACTGTAGGAAAAGTATGACAATTTTGGCCCAGGTAGCTATGGGTTTAGGATCTTTCCCCACAATTATAGGTTATCCACTCAAACCTGAATCAGCAAACCTAATGTTGTGAATTTTTCCTGTGTCTTTCACTAGTGTCTCTTGTCTCTGTTTGGTTTCTAAGGATTGCCAATCATCTGATTCCCCTCCCCCCCTCAAATATATGGAGTAAAACAAAACTAACCTATTTTATATGTGTTGAAGTTACTATTGGACCATGTTAGAATAAGAGGAAACATTAGAACAGCTAAGGATGGCTTAGATCACTTTCTAATGGGCTAGGAACAAATGTGGGAAACATAATGGAGATCAGGTAGGAAAAGAGGAGGTTGCTAGTGCATGTTTATGTCTTGGTGAGAACATGTAGGAAGTTAGCACCCACCCCTTTCCTAGGAAAATGAGATATTTTAGGAAATACTAAAAGGGCAGAATATTTCCCCTAAAAGGGAGGCAGAAACTCACCCCCCGCCCACCTTTGTCAATGGGCCATTAAGGCCTGGGCCAGTCTATTCTCCATAACAAAGATCTACCTCCTTCAGGCAGAGCATATTAGGAATCCCAAAGCCCTTTCATTACATCATCAACCAGCAAGGTTCAACCAAGCTTGGGACTCAAAAACACAACCTACAAAATTACCCCTGCAGGCCCCAGGGGAGTCTGACAACCAATCAGAATGCAAGCTCAAATTCAATAGCCCAGAGCGGGTATAAAACCAGGACACTCAGCATCTCTGCCCCTTTTCCCTCAAGATCTAAAATCATGTGGTCCTGACCACCATTAAAAATCATCTTTCCAAGTAGTCCATGTTTCCATTTCTTCTCCACTTGGAAGTGAACCCAGATGGACATTTCTTCCAACAATGCCCATGCATGGAGAATTGTTTGATAGACTTCCAAGGAAGCCCAAGTTTTCTTTGGAAAATCCCTAGCTATGTTGCATCCATTCTTAAAGCTAAACTACGGCATTTAGAATTTTCTGACCTTCAGATTCATTCTTTCCCCTTTCTTTTTTTTGTTGGTTGCCCAAAGTCTGAATATTAAAGTTCAGGACAAAGAAACATTTTATACAATAGTATATATTAGTATGTTTGTAATATTTTTCTAACATAGAAATTGCTTGGGTTATTTTCCTTTCTAAATAACCCTCCTCCCTGCTTCCTATGGGTCTTTTATGTCTGTTTTAACACCAAGGAGAAAGCATAAGCTTACTTTCCTATCTCATTTTTACTTTGCAAAAGGGGCTTTTCTGTTGCAGGCAATATATTGTTTGACTTTCATATTTAAAAGCAAAATGCTTTATTGCTGTTTATCAGTCTGGTTTGTATGTAGCCAGGTTTGGCAGATCACAGTTTTAGCAATAAGACTCTTACGCTATTGTGCCTAGAGTAAAGGGCAACTGTTATTTTCCGTAGAATTGTGATGTTTTGGAATAAGAGATAATCCTCTAAAATAAAGCACATCTGGCAATCCAGTCTGTTGTCTGCAATGAATCCATCAGCTCTTGAGTTGGACAGTTGCCATGGAACAGTTGTGAACTGAAAAAGTGTTCTGTGAACTGACATATGGTCACACCTGAGCTTTACTGCACATGTATACAGCCTTCATATCAGAATGAATTCTCCCAAACTATGCACAGTCTTCCATAGTATGGCATGTGCTCTTCCTCCTGGGCTTAAACTTTTTGAATTGTAGAAAGCTCAACAAAAGGAAACACATTTTCTCTTGTGACATAAATAAAATAAACCCTGCTTCAATTCAAGCTCAGCTTATGGTGATTTCAAGTACAGCTAATGTAGGGTTTTTTGGCAACAAAATTTTTTGCTATTGCTCTTCGTGGATTATTTTTTTTAAAAAGGCTTCTGAATCTAGTTTATCATACCGGAGCATCCCTTCTGAGTATGGATTAGACCAGGTCTTTCTTAACCAGATGAGATCACATAGCAAAAGAAATTAAACTATTAAATTAAATTAATTATCTTCAAATTCCAAGCACACTTTTGGACTGGACGATATTCTCTGTTCTTGCTGAATTTTTGTTGAAGTAACCCTCTCTCGTGTTCCGCTAGGATCCAATGGAAAGGCAGAAAAAAATCTCTCATTTCTCAGGATGATGACTGAATTTATCACGGAAGAAATATAAGCTTGCTATAAGAGATCAAGAATTCAAGGATCATCATTTTTTTAAAAAAAAATATTCTGAATGATTTTAAAATGGTCTTATAAATCCTTACAAAATGTTCATGCTGTAATCCATATCTAAATTTGGCAGTTTTGGAGGTTTATAGAATGCAATTTTTATAAGCCAGTCATGTCTTTTTATAGAATTATATTTGTTGATCAAATAATTTTTACTTTCCTCTGTATGCTTTGGAGTTTCTGCTTTTCTGCTTTGGAAGGTTGGGTGATTTTCCAGAGCAGACTTGAAGAACACAAGTGGGGTGGAAGAAAGAAGAGAGTAAGGGGAAGATACGTACAGTCAGATTGCATAATTTTGAATGTAGTAACATTATTATAACAACTCTGCCTTAGAATATTGAATAATCTTTGGATCTAGGTGGTCTTTGATATTTTTCATGATTAGAGTAGAAGAGTTCCAATTACCTTTGGAAGTTATTACTTTTGTATATAGAGAATGCCACATCTCCTTAAAGTCACAGATGTCTTGGCTTTGCCAGTTTAGCTTTTAATAATAACTCCATGTGTTATTTTCTTTATTTGGGTTCAGACTGTTTACATAATATGATCACCTTACTGGAACTGTTGTCACCTGGCATTTTGTCAGAGCCTACCATACATCCAAATAGAGAGCAAAACATTCTAGACTGTATTGCCTACAAGACTAGCCAGTTACATTCAGACATCTTATAACTGCTTCACCCAAAAGAATTATCCCAAAGTTAAGGATATACAAGCTAGTCAACTATTCTATATATTAGATCACTTCACAGGCAGCAAAAGGAAGTTAGTGATGGCAGAGCTGTTTTTCTCTCCTAACCAGCATTGTTAGCAAGGGGTAACTCTGAGGAAGAACAGTTGTCTTCATGCCTTTGTTAATGAACTTTCTGTATGGTTGGACAGGATGCTGGATTGAATAGAGCATTGATCTGATCAGGTTGGATTCATGAACGTGGAGGACAATACATTAAGTCCACATCACCTATCACCTTAATTCTAAATGCTTGAAATAACACATCTGTCTCCAAAGATTTTTGAAATATTGGTGACAAAATTATTCCAATGTGTAATGGTCTGTGAGAATAACCCTGGAAAACAACAAGAGGAGAAGGAGACACAGCCTAGGCCCGAATGGCGAACCTATGGCACAGATGCCACAGGTGGCACATGGAGCCATATCTGTGCGTACGCAAGCATTGCCTACCTCAGTCCAGCACACATGTGCATGCTGGCCAGCTGATTTTCGGGCCTTCCGGGCCCACTGGAAGGCAGGAAATGGGCTGTTTCCGGGCCTCCAGAGGGCCTCCAGGGGGGTAGGGGGGAGGCTGTTTTCACCTTCCCCAAGCTCCTAGAAAGGCGCTGGTGCCTGGGAAGAGCAAAAAATGGGCCTACCTGGCCCACCATGCCATCACATGCCAAAAGCGGGGGGACAGCGGGTGTGTGTGTCATGCATGCATGTGGGGGGGATGGGGCGCATTGAATTATGGGGGTGGGTACACGCGCACACAATCCCCCCCCCACTACTGCCACTTTTGGCACGCGATGGCAAAAAGGTTAGCCATCACTGGCCTAGGCTATGGTAAGACAAGAGATGTGTCAGGCTGTAAAAGGAATGGGGAGCACGGGAAGTATTTCAGAAGGGACTCTCCCCAGTTCTCTGGAAAGCAAGGATGAGAAATAAGAGAAATAATTTAAAACTTGCAAGCTATGTAACCTTGCAATAAAAGTAGTGTTAGACTCAGTGGTAAAATCCAATTTTTTTTTAGAACCAGTTCTATGGGCGTAGCTTGGTGGGCGTGATGTGGCTTGGTGGACGTGGCAGGAGAAGGATACTGCAAAATCTTCATTCCCACCCCACTCCTGTGGGAAGGATATTGCGAAATCCCCATTCCCTCCCCATTCTGGGGCCAGCCAGAGGTGGTATTTGCTGATTCTCCAAACTACTCAAAATTTCCTCTACCACTTCTCCGAACTGCTCAAAATTTCCACTACTGGCTCTCCAAACCTGTCAAAACCTGCTGGATTTCACCCCTGGTTAGATTCATGGTTTTGGTTTCTTGTTTGGAATACCTTGAAGGGCTAACACAGTGAGACCTCAAAGCCAGCTTGGTGTCAGGCTTTAGGTCAATAGATTTAAACCAAAATCAATTAGTTTCCCCAGGATCAAATCATACCAAATCTACTATCAAGATAAATGAAGTGAAAGGAATGGGATAACAAGGACTTCTCCAACTGAATTATTTCCCTTTTAAAACCAAATTGAAATGAAAACCTAAAATGAAAGGATCGAGGCTTTTAAAACTGTCTTATTAATGGCTTTTCTCAGAATTAACAAGAAGGTGTATATTTTTATGGTAATTACTTATTTTGCTAGTGTTTTTTTAGGAATCTGCTTTCAGAATGCTTATCAGCCAGTTAGATTTGCTGGAAATCAATGTAGAACAGTCATATCATCCCAATATGCTGATATTCACTCAATTCTTGTCACTCTTCTTATTCCCCAGTACCTTGACTGCCTTGAATACAAGAATGGGGAAATACAGTAGTGGCATTATGCTCTACATAGAATATCATTCACATATTTAATTAAAGTTGAAAATTCATGGAAGGGATTTCAGAATATGGCAGCAGGAGAAGCCTCCTTCCCTTACAGGCACAATTATATCCTCAGATGTTAGTGTAATTATTGATGTAAACCTTCCTAAGCATATTTGCAGGCATAGCAAGTCTTTGGAAGAACACTTACTTTTTTATGTGGCAGATGTTGAAAACTATAATACTACATTGCAAAAGAGAAGAGGACAGCTGAATAACATTTATGAAATATATATTTTTTGTGAGTGGAAAGTATTCATGTTGTTGATGTGCAAGGTCTATGTATAATTACACACATATGCAAGCACACATGTTTGTTTATTCAGTTATTTTCATTTCCATTAATACATGTTCTTATTTATGGCTAATAGTGTGATCCAGATTGGTCATTCTGTGAACAGATGGTACCCCTTCCATTTATGGAAAACACTAGGATTCAACAGAGGCTTTCCACTAGAAGGCTAAGTAATACAATTTTCCTTGTCACTCCTGTTGCTCTGGAGAATCCCTGGTCTGGATGAAGTTTTCCATAGAGCATAATGGGACAAAGGAGGATGAAGAAGGAATCTTAAAATTGTTTCCATCAGATCTTGCTCACACTTTCCTTGTTTTGAACTTACTAGTTTATAGTTCTGATTTCTGTAACTGTTGCCTCCTTTGTGAATGATTAATTTGTCTGAATGACAACTCGCAGGAATTCCCTAGAATTTTTGGATTTATTCTGGTCTAGAAGTTCATAGCTTCTCAGCTATGAACTTTCTAGCTATGGTTAAGTCTGTCCATGTATTATGAGATGGAGTTTTCATTGGGTCATTTGATGGTTACTTGTGTTCAAGTATGTGCCCTACCAGTCTTCTGTCAGTCTGCATCACCTTCTGCATCGCCATTGTACACAAACCAATTAAAGCTCTCCAAAGCAACTTAAATAAACCAAAAGACCCACTAGTCCAAAAAGAAAAAGCCGAGCCGAGCCGAGCCGAGCCGAGCCGAGCCGAGCCGAGCCAAGCCAAGCCAAGCCAAGCCAAGCCAAGCCAAGCCAAGCCAAGCCAAGCAACAACCCAGAAGTCATCTACAGCATGTGTAAGCACTGTGACAGTCACTATGTAGGAAGACAATGTGGTGACAGTATCTTGCACTTCCTTCTGAATTTCTTATTGGGTATGTTTTAAATTAATGAAAGCAGAAACTTGGAAACTGTCCATGAATCACTAAATTTTTGCTTCTTGTATCAGCCTATCACCCTGTTTTCAAAGGTAATGGCTCAGGGAGGTGTCTTATCATTAAGGCATTATAATGCTTGCTCTCAGCACAGGGGTGAAATGCTCCCGGTTTGGACCGGATTACCCAATCTGGTAGCGATGGCGGCAGATGGTTCCGAGAACCGGTAGCAAAAATCCCTGTGCGCCCCCCCCCATTGTCCAGCTGAGCCGCACGATCATCAGAGACTTTTTTTTAACTTTTAAAATCATTTTTTCTACAACCTCTTCCGACGAAAACATGCTTTTAAAAGTAAAAGAAAAAAGCCTCTTGATGATTGCGTGGCTCAGCTGGGATCATCAGAGGTTTTTCAAAGCATTTTTTTCTGCAACCTCTTGGCCGAAGAGGTGGTAAAAAAAATGCTTTGAAAAGTCTCTGACGATCCCAGCTGAGTTGCCTGATTGGCAGAGAGGTATTTTTTAAAAAGCCTCTCTGACCATCCCAGCTGAGTTGCCTGATCGGCAGAGGCTTTTCAAAGCATTAGAAAAAAATGCTTTGAAAAGTTAAACAAAAAACAAAAAAAACGCCCACCCAGTCACATTACCCCCATCAAGCCACACCCACAGAACCAGTAGTTACAAATTTTACATTTCACCCCTGTCTCAGCACCTAATAAACATCAGAACACTATCTCTAAATATGGAGGGCTGATTTACTTAGATTCCTAATAAGCACGAATAGACTTACTGCTATTGAATTTGCCGCTTTTGTAAGCCATCAAAGTTATTGACTACTGTAATATCTCAGGAAAATGAATTACATGAACAAATGAGTTCTGTAAATTAATTATATGTTTTGTGCATTTCTGTAAGTTAATAAACATAGCCGATTGCCCAACCTCATCTTGAAAATCTCTAAGGAAAGACATTCAACAGCTCAACAAATTATTCTATTGCTGAATTGTATAGTCAGGTTTTTTTCCTTCATTTTTCTGAACTAAAATGTGAAACTTCTATAGGAATGGGAATAGTAACTTATCCATTTTCACAGTCTAAGCATGTGTTCTCTTCTTCCTTCTACCCTTCGCCTCCCTTATTTACTTTGCCACCCATTCCCACAGGCTCTAGATGGCTAACAATATACTGCAAACATAAAAAATATCCCAGAAAGCCTGCAATTCATATAAATAAATTAAATAAAAAATAAAAAACCCTCACCAAGAAATATAAATGCTTCCGACCCCATATTCAAATCACAGAACACGCTTCTCCTGTATAACATAGGTATAGGTATAGGTATAGCATTTTCCTGAGGCCTCAGAAAGATGGGGATGGTCTAATTTCTACAGAGAAGGAGAGCAGCTAATGGAAATACCTGCTTTTGTTGTTCCCTCATGCAGCAGCCCCGTAAAGACAAAATCTATAGGAAGTTTATTGCTTTTTAACTGGTTGAATGGGGACAAATGAATACAGGAAAAGGCAGTTCTCAGATAATTGGGTCTGGACCAGTGGTGAAATTCAGATTTTTTTACTACCGGTTCTGTGGGTGTGGCTTGGTGGGCGTGGGAGGGAAAGGATACTGCAAAATCTCCATTCCCATCCCATTCCCATCCCATCCAGGAGAAGGATACTGCAAAATTCCCATTTCGTCCCCACTCCGGGGGGAAGGATATTGCAAAATCTCCATTCCCATCCCACTCTGGGGCCAGCCAGAGGTGGTATTTCAAACCAGAGATGGTTTTCTGAACTATTCAAAATTTCCGCTACCAGTTCTCCAGAACCTGCTGGATGTCATCCCTTTAAGACCATGAGCGGTCTTAAAGATAGCCATCACATTGAACTGCATCTGGAAATCAACTGATTACCAACATAGCTACCAAACCAGCAAAATCATCAGCTTCCATTATTCATTCTTCCTGTGATACCTATAGAAACGTAGAAATTCCTCCTTTCTTTCGTCCACAATAAACTGTGACTATGAATGGTCTTATGGTGGAATGTAGTCTGAATTCCCAAGAGAGAGGAGCTGTATTTCAGAGGGCCAAGAGATAGCAGCGTTTAGATAGTTTGGTTGGAGAAAATGGGATAAAAGAGTGTATCTTTAATAATGCAAGTATAGATTTCTGTCTATAGATGAGGAACAATTAAGGAAACAGCTTGGAAATAACTATACATGTCTTTCTTGGTTTTTGGTGCCTGACAGAACTAGAACCTAATTCTTTCTGTTGTCATTCCAACATCTTAACCTCCGCACTATAATGGCTCTCAAAATGTAGAAAATTGAACACAATAATTAAACACAGTATACAACATTTGTTGCTGGATCGCTACTTAAAATTTTAATTCATTTTATTAGCTACAGATTCTTAATTTTGTTTCTTTCTAATGAAGAACTACCTTTTAAAATTTCATTATCTTCATGATCAAAAACACTTATTAATATTTTATCATCTTCTGCAATTGAAGCAAAAAGCATTAAACAAGATCCACTAATTTCCTAAATTTTTCTATGCCAGTAGATATTGCTATGTATACAGAATGTCCCTTTGTATATTATTATTCTTATTAATCATTTAGTGTATATAGAACCATCAATGAATGAAAACAGTATGTGTGATTTATAGCTTGTACATTTGCATCTGTGTGTATATATATATATACATATGTAGCTCTCTGTGTGTGTAATCAATGACTTCTGAAGATAGTGAGATCAGGAAATAAACTTCCTTAAAATGTAAAAACAGTAGGTCCTTTACGGTGAGTGAGTTCAAATATGTTGCCTAAGAGAATATGTGTGTGTGTGTGTGTGTGTTAGATTTTTAAAGATAACCAATCTTCATCTTTCCATTTGTAATGCTTAAACAGCAAAAGTGTTTCTTTTATGCATCTTTAAGGAACCTAATGTTAGACCATTCTGAAACGGAACTGATCATTCATATATGATTGAATATAAAGAGTACTCTGTAAATAGTGACATAAATACTAGCTGTATTCAAATGCTGTTGAAACCAGAACCCTTTGAATGTTCTGGTTAAATTTTGCCCGTACTAATGTCTCAATTGACATTTCCAGGAAAAGTTGTATACATGTACAAGAACATGCGTAGAGGCTTCCACTTAAATCAGGATGTTGTGAATGCCGAGTCCTCTTTAGTATTCTGTACATATGTAGGGACACAGTGGCTCAGTGCTAAGACGCTGAGCTTGTCGATCGAAAGGTCGGCAGGTCAGCGGTTTGAATCCCTAGTGCTGTGTAACGGGGTGAGCTCCCGTTACTTGTCCCAGCTTCTGCCAACCTAGCAGTTCAAAAGCACATAAAAAAATCCAAGTAGAAAAATAGGGACCACCTTTGGTGGGTAACAGCGTTCCATGCCTTTGGTATTTAGACATGCCAGCCACATGACCACAGAGACATCTTCGGACAGTGCTGACTCTTTGGCTTTGAAACGGAGATGAGCATTGCCCCCTAGAGTCGGGAACGACTAGCACATATCTGCCAGGGAAACTTTTACCTTTACATATGTAGGCTTTCCTTCTGCAGATGTTAAGATAGCAACATTGGCAGAGGGATTATCTGCAATTCTGCGTTGGTCATTGTATTTCCATTTTGGAATAGCATCCACCTCAAAGACCTGTGTGAGTTTCCATCTTATCTGCATTGAAGCATTCTTTAAAAAGACTCCCTCCTACTCCAGGTTTTTGGTTAAGATAGATGGACGGGCCCTTTTGATGAACAGAACAGAACAGAATAACAGAACTGAAGGAGGATGAGAAAAGATGGTTTTGTTCTCTTGGATGGTAATTTTATAGAGTTTTGTTTTTTCTTTATGGAATTGTTGCTTTTCTAACTTTGTGACTTTGCTCAGGGCTGTCTAGAATTGGATGGCTTAGAAATTTAATAAATAGTAAACAAATGAATAAAATAAAAAGCACAAATAAATAAGGTGTTCCACTGGAATGGGGCTTTTGTGGAAAGAGAAAGCCTGTGTAGGATTAGAACTATACATTTAAAGACATACTGGAGCAATAGAATCTCAACAGCTCAGGTCTTACTGTCCCAAAGGTGCTTTTCAAAAGGCAACTGGACTTTCTTTGTTTTTCTCTGAAGACGTTTCGATTCTCATCCAAGAAGCATCTTTGGTTCATTCCATTGTGGAACTCAAATTGTAAACTTCTGCATTAAGGGAATGTATGACTGGCCAGAGCTCAGTATTACCGTATTTTTAGGAGTATAACACACACCTTTCTTCCCCTTAAAAGGGGGTGAAAATTTAGGTGCTTCTTATACATCGAATGTAGCCCCGCCCACCCACTGGTCCCCACCCTTTCGCCTCTGCCTCGCAGCAGTTACCCCCTTGCAGCAAACAACAAGAAAAAACAGCTTCTTTCAGCTTCAGCATAGCCTAATTAGCACAAGTTGATTGGATCGGCCTCCCAACTCTCAGCTGTTTTGCTCTTAGCTGTTTTGCACAGGGCTCTGCTGCTTGCTGCAAGGAGGTAAATTGCTGGAGGAGATTTTTTTTTCCTTGTGCTAATCAAGCTATGCTGAAAACGAAAATGAAAGTAAAGCAGGCTTTTGCTGCAACAAGAGAAAATTGCTCGGAGGCACAGGGAGATTTCTTCTGTTCTTCACCAAAAAAGGTAGGTGCGTCTTATAGTCTGGAGCGTCTTACACTCTGAAAAATACGGTAAATACTTGGATGTCCTTCTCACTATGAATTTTATCTCTAAAAACCTCAATCCAGGAGGAATATGCTTTCAAAAAGAAAAGTACTGACCAATTTGATTTATTATGTATTTTGCATTGTTTTTAAGTAGGGTGGTCATCCAATTAAGGAAATTATTTTTATTGCTGATCTGCTCCTTTATTGCTGATCTGTTCCTTTAGCAGTCCATTGATTGCCCTAATAAATTGGAATATTACCTAAATCCTTAATATAGACTTTTGAGCTAATGTAAGAAGTGTGAGATAAACAACTTAATAAAAGTGCCATTGGGGTATATTTAAAAATGTTTCATTTAAGGATGGGATATAATTACTGTTGAGAGTTGATTGAAGAAGAAAAGTACATGTGCATTCATAATGGCTGGCTAATACTGGATGAAAATTGGGTGGATTTCTAAGCCTTGAAACAGGATCTAACATATTTTACTTGTAGCACAGAAGTAATACAGCATTACTTATACTACAAAGGTAAAAGAAATGTTAACCAATATGGAGAAAAAATAAAGAAGAAAATAGCTACAAAAAGTGTGCAGAGATTCAAAAGGAAAAAAAAAAGAAAAATAATTTCTGATCTTCTTTAACTGCTGTTAAACTTACTCCTTCTGCTCCCTTTTTAAAATTACATCACAATTTCCTTCTTCCCACGTTCAGTCACTTTTAACCTGCAAATCCACAAATTACTAGTTCATTCCCCCCCCCTCCCAATTTCCAATAAAAAGTTCATAAGACATTTCCAGTCTTTAATAAAAATACTTATTGCCTTATCTCTGATTAAGCAGGTCAATCTTGCCACTTGGTATCTTAGGTAAGATTTTCTATAAATATAGAGTTCTTGTGGTTATTACTCAGATAAGACTTACAGTAAATGTTGGTTAAAAAGTTTCTTGGAAATTAAGAACAGTGCAAATTTAACAAAACAAATGGTTTACGCATAAACAAGGCATTGCCAATTTCTACCAAATTCCGTCAGTACACAATGCCTGAATATATTTTTTTCTAAATTCAGAAATAGAATTCCTTATTCCAAGTGCAATAGTTTATTTCAAATGTAGATTTACAGAAAGAGCCAGATGAACTTCTAGTGCATTTCTACACACAGAGACCAGATAGTTCTTGCCCAGTTCAAAAATCAAACATATTTGATTTTTGAATTTGTTGTCTGGAGGCCGTGCGGATCTGGATGGGGAGAAACACGCTTAGACTCAACCCCTCCAAGACTGAACCAGCTGGCTATACCCAGCATCCCGGTATAGCCAGCTGGTTCCATCGCTGGCTATTGGGGGTGAAACATTGCTCCCCCGGAGAGGCCTTGCAATCTGGATGTCCTCCTGGATGCACAGCTGTCCTTAGAAGAACATATGATGGCTGTGGCTAGGGGGCTTTTTATCAGGTTCACCTGATTGCATCACTTTCTGGACCGGGACGCCCTGCGCACGGTCACTCACGCCCTCATCCCGTCCTGTCTGGAGTACTCTACATGGGGCTCCCCTCCCTATGTAGAGAGCCATCCCGTCCTGTCTGCTCTCTACATGGGGCTCCCCTTGAAGGGCACCCGGAGGCTCCAACTAGTCCAGAATGTGGCCGCACGGATGATTATGGGTACGACTCATCGCACCCATGTGACAACTTTCTTGCGCGAGCTGCACTGGCTTCCAGTGGTCTTCCGGGTACGGTTCAAGGTGTTGGTTACCACCTTTAAAGTGCTCCATGGCTTAGGGCCCGGATAGCTACGGGATCCCTTCTGCCACCAATAGCCTCTTACTAACCAACACACTCCCACAGAGAGGGGCTCCTCAGGGTGCCGTCGGCAAAACAATGTAGGCTGGCGACCCCCAGGGGGAGAGCCTTCTCTATGGGGGCACCCGCTCTCTGGAACGAACTACCCCCTGGGATACGCATGATTCCTGATCTCCGCACCTTTCGCCGGGCCCTTAAGACCCTGTTATTTCAACAAGTTGGCCTGGCTGAATAGAATTTGGATGGGGTATTTTAAATTATGGGTTTTAATTGACAGGGCCAAATTTGTTTAATTCCGCTTAAAATTAGCTTTAAATTTTGTATGGTTTATTGTTTTATCATGGCTGTACACCACCCTGAGTCCTTCAGGAGAAGGGCAGTATAAAAATCTAAATAATAAAATCAATAAAATAATAAAAAATATTTTCAAATATGTCATTGATGAATACTTAGAATATAGAAATGTTTCTAATAGTGTTGGTTCAGCAGAAAGTGGGGCTGTGATATGGAAGAACAAATCTTACATTCAGTTTTGCTACTGCTGAATATTTAAAGTTGATGGTAAAGTTCTTAGTGTTTTATAGCTTTAGCTTCACATAATACTTTGGATACTTTATTGTTATTTAATAACTCTAGTTTTAAAAGACAGAATTGATGCATTTATATGTTATAAATTATAAATATAAATTCAACGTGATCGCTTCTTTTGGGGAAATCTAGCTTTTATCCATTTTACCATTTTTTTTTTCAAAGTCACTTTTTCAAATATTTGAATCAGGCTTTGAATGTAACCTCAAAAGTTACAAAGTCAAAAGTCCCCCCCCCCTCTTTTTCTTTCCTTCTCCCTCCCTCCCTCCCTCCCTTTTTATTGTGTTGAGAAATGACTGGGTAGAAATGTTAAGATGGAGACAGTGTGCCGCAGCTGAATTGTTTCACTATAAAAAAGGATACTGGCTCTTCTACTCTGCTCCTTATAAATTAGAAGGCCAAGGTGGGGACAGGGAGGTGGTACTTCTCTTTACGATTGGCATTTTGATGCAATATTTTAATCCCAAACCAAGCCCTTATTTCCACTATACGTTGTCAGAGCAAAGAAAACCATTTACTTCTGCTATATTTGCCATCATTAGGACTTTCTCATGTTCATACAGTAGAAAAAGGGTTGAACTCATTCCTTCTTTAAAAAAAAAAAGGAAAGGAAAAAAGAAGGAAGCTGGGTTAATTGTATAAAGAGGAGATGGTTTCCTTTGTAAAATATTTCGTGAGCTGGTATGATGATTACAACAAAATTGTTCCTCAACAGGATGAATATATAATCAACATTCTTTTCCTTATGAATCCATATTTTAGTTAACAGGCTTATAGCAACTTGCAGGATTTTTTTTTTTTTAATCAGGGAAAGGTGATGAGCTTTGGTCCCCTGGGAATTCAATTGTGAAAACAATCTTGGTTTTGTACATGCTAATATAGATCTGTTATTCCCTTTCCACATCTATTGCAAGTCATTTTAAATTGTGGCTGATCTTTTATGCAAATAGCTGTCTTATTAGACATTGTGGCTGCATGTGCTAATGTCTCAGTGGGTTTCTTGGGAGTTTGCTATCTAACTATCAAAGAAGTTGAAATGAATGATGATTACTGAGCAGCTCTGAAAAACAAAGAAAAGTCACAGCAGTTTTAGAGGTATTGGCTGCTACAAAATCAGTGACAGTTTGAAGCACATACACCTCTAAGTTCTTCATCTTACTAGCCCAAACTTCTTCTACTTTAATAACAACATTGGCATTATGTTCCATTAAGTATTTTACTGGAAGTTAAAACATTTTTTTTTCATTGCTGATGTTTTGTGGCAAATATTAAATTGCAGTAAGCATTTTTTTTAAAAAAAGGTTAGCTCTTTCTGATGAATGAAATAAACTATAACTTGGGTATAATACTTGTTCATCTAATTGTCTGTTTTTATTTCTTTTTCTTCCTCATATCTGAAATTGAAGGTAGGATAAAGAAGGATCAAATAAAAAGAATGCATTTATGTTGTTTATCTGTAGTTCCATTGTGTGTGTGCGTATGGATGGATGGATGGACGGACAGACAGACAGACAGACAGTTGTTTTCTGAGGTTTTCGTGAGTGTTTGTATGTAGGTCTTTGGTTATTCGGGTTTTCTCCCACGTAAAATTGGAAGTGTCTTGGCGATGTTTCAATGAAGTCTCATTTGTCATCTTCAGGCTGTTGTTTTCGGCTTCGTGCTTCTAGGAGCAATGTGTGATTGCAGCTGTTTCTTCCTTTTAACTGCTAGTGGGGATGTCAGCTGATTGGATGAGAGCTTGGCTGTGTTCTGATTGGGTGGAGGTGTGTTCTGATTGGTTGGGGGATTGGCTGTGCTCTGATTTAATGGGGGATTGGCTGTGCTCTGATTGGATGGGGGGGTTCTGTTTGGATGGGGGCTTGGTTGTACTTGGGTTAGTCTGAGTTGCAGGGGAATTTGAGCTTGTGAGCTGCATTGCTGTTATTTGGCTTTGCGTTTGTGGTCGTGCCACATCTTCAGGGTGGGTGACAGTCTGCTTCATGTATGGATTGGAGGGGTTTAAAGTGGCTAATGATGCAGCTGCGGTCTGGCTTCTGGTCCGTGGTCATGCCTCATTATCTGGTGTGAGTTTGAGTCTGCTTTCCGCGTGGATGTGTGGTGGTGACATCCATAGATAGATAGATAGATTTTGTACTTATATTATCTGGTGTGTGTGTGTGTGTGTGTGTGTGTGTGTGTGTGTGTAGACAGATGGACAGAGAAACAGCATCAGTAGGGGCAATTATAAATGTTCCATACAGGATTTATGAATAGTTTATGAATGATGCTCACAATTCAAAGAAAAGGTGATAAATCTATTAATATCCGTGGTGTATCTTTGAAGAGTTAAAAGATAATTAGAGCTTTCACAGAAGCTATAGTGTGGTTATTTTGAAGGACTAATTCTTTACAATAATGTTGAAATGCCTTGTTGATGCAGGCATTCATCTGATATTCCATGGTTTAGAGGTTGTGAATGGCTGTAAATATTACAGATCAAGTTGATTCCTCCTTGATTTGCTAGTATTCCCCCACCCACCCACTGTGTTGTTTAAAACTTCACAAGAGTTCCACCTCCCACCATTGAGAAGAGAAGGAGGATTAAAATAAGTCATGGACTTTTATAAATATGCTTTTCTTCTTAAGGTGGGTGGAATTTGCTGGCAGGTGACTGGTAAAACCTTAAAGAAGCTAGCACTTGTTGCTTGGGTCATTGAGAAAAAGAGGACAGAGTTGGACCTTTCAGGAATAGTAGGAAGAAACAATTGGAAAATACAAATACAATCAGGATAAATTTCATTTTGTCAAGCTATGTAACATATGTGACTTGAAAGAGAGAGATTTAGTTTGTTTCACCACACATTCAGCATCAGTCTATGCTGTTCCTTGAGGTTTTTCAACTCTATTTTAGATTATAAAATTTTCTCCAAATTCTGTCCTGTTATATTTTTCCTGTATGTTTATAATTTATTAATTGATTAGTTATGTTGATGCATGAGACCTGCATTTAAAATGGCTGCGAAGTTTCTTAAGCATTTTTTAATCTTTTACTATAGAGTTCATAAACACGGAAAAATGGGTAGAAAGGATGCCTCTTCTGCAAAAATACCTGTGGATCAGTACAGAAAACAAATAGGTAAAACATTCTTGGATTTTATCTTTATCCCATCTCATCTTACATAAAGTTTTGCACTAATACAGTTTCCTAATGAAAACACAGTGAATATTAATATAAATTTGTTTTCTTTTTAAACAAAAATCATGGAAAAACAAAATTGCTATTATGATTCTACAGTGTTGCTTATACCAGAAGTCTTTGGATTGGGGTGGATTACAAAAATGGTAAATAAATAAGAATAACTGAATGAATATAGACCATATATATACTTATACATATCCGCACGCACCCACACACACAACAGTGGTGGGTTTCAAATATTTTTACTACCGGTTCTGTGGATGTGGCTTGGTGGGTGTGGCGTGGCTTGGTGGGCATGGCAGGGGAAGGATACTGTAAAATCTCTATTCCCTCCCCAATTCCCTCTCCAATTAGCTGGGACTTGGGAGGCAGAGAATAGATGGGGGCGGGGCCAGTCAGAATTTTTACTACCAGTTCTGCAAACTACTCCAAATTTCTGTTACCGGTTCTCCAGAACTGGTCAGAACCTGCTGAAACCCATCTCTCTCTCTCTCTCTCTCTCTCTCTCTCTCTCTCTCTCTCTCTCTCTCTTACATACACACACGAGAATTAAATGTTTAATAATAATTGTAATAGTAAGCCATATCAAAAAGCATTATTAGGGAATCCAGGTATTATATGTTCAGGATAATTTTATGATCAATTGGGATGAAGTACGACTAACACATAACATATTAATTAAACTAATCCGTGATAAAGGCAGTTAGGAAGCTGTTGAGGACAGCAGCAAAATGGGCAAGTGATTATTTCATTCTGCAGCCAGTCTTCCAAATTCTAATATGAATTCAAAAAGAAAAGAAAAAATAAGGAAAAAGAAAAGTAGCAAAAATTTAAAATGAATTTCTACTAATCAAAGAGTCAAAAGTCAGAGGATATTTTATGATGCTCTTTCCTGTCTCCTCTGTATGGACTGTAAACCCATTTTTTAAAAAATTCTAGCAAAAGAATAAAATGCTGCATGGAAAGAAGATCACAGCATTTTTTTTTTGTTGTTGTTGTTCTAACAGTACATTTTTCATGAGCTTCAGCAACTACAGGATTGAATCTACACTGGCTGCTGTGTGGTTTTTCTTTGCTTTGCGGTGAATAATAGAGAGTGCTCCACAGTTTGTTCCTAGATACCTTTTCAACTGAAAAGCACAGTTAAGATCTAGGAAACATGTTTCAAGGCACTGTGGAGTTTTCTGTTGTCCATTTTTAATGACAGATTTCCTTGGAAACTCTGAAGACATCGATGTGAATGTTCAAAAAGTCATTGTTTGTCACAGCAACAGAGTAATCAATGCCTGGAATGCACTACCTGACTCTGTGGTTTCATCCCAAAACTCCCAAAATTTTAACCTAAGACTGTCTACTGTTGACCTCGCCCCATTCCTAAGAAGTCTGTAAGGGGCATGCAAAAGAGCACCAGCGTGCCTACCGTCCCTATCCTAATGTTTCCTCTATTCGTATCTATTTTATGTATTCAATTCATGCTTATATTTATATATATTATCTAACATATTATTGACAAATAAATAAATAAAATAAATAGTGACTTCTATACCAAAACTGATTTTCCTATTTGTATATTTGTGCAATGAATAGCCAACCCCACCTTGAATTTACTACATGTTGCTTAATATCATATCTTCATTACAAAAGGTGCAACAAACCTCAGTGAACCTGACATTTTTGCTGCCTTTAAATGAGATGTTTTTGGTTTTTGAACTTGAAAATAGTTTTGAATTCCTTAATCATTTCTCTTCTGATGTGAAAATACTCAGTCATATCAAGTTCAGATGTTCCCTTTACCATACTTTGCACATCATTCCATGTCTAATTTGGGCAAAGCGATTCCAGCAGTCCACTCAAGAGTTTGCACCCCTAATTTGATGAAAGTAAAATGTCTTGTTCTTGTTTTCTCTGCCATTCTAATTATCCTCTGAAGTCTGGGTCTGTCTTGTTAGGTTGCAGAACCAAACCAGACAGTTATAGAAGTGCAGATGACAGACTCAATAATTCCTCTGTAGAACTGTATCAAGAGTACAAAGTGAAACTTGCACTGATGATGAAAAAAAAGTGATTCATTCCTATCTTAGACTAGAATATTTTGTTTATACTCACTGCTTACCCTGGAGAAGCAGATTGTCTTACTCCCTGATGTCTTGAATGTTGGAAGAGCATGGTCCAAGGAAATGAAGTACCTAATGGCAATGCTGGATGCTTAGTGTCTAGGATGCTACTCTTTCAAGGCAACCGGGACAGTTAGAGAAATGCCCACTAGCCAATTAGAATATACACTAAAGATGGTTCTGGGTGACTGGTAAGTGAATTGTAATTTTGCAAAGCATCAAAAGCTCTCAAAGTTCGCCTCCAAGGCACATCTTGGTATATTTTACTGATGAAATTACCAGCAAAAATCTTGGATAAATATTTCCAACTCACTATCGGCTATTAAACTCAGTATCATGGCTTTGAGGAGAAATACTGTATATATTTGTTTATGTATCATCACTCTTAACATCTTAACTCAGCAGCAGACACAAACTGTAGATAATTGCCTCTGTGAGCAGCTGTGGAAAAGACAACTCGGAGAACTACTACAACTCAGAAAACTCAAACTGGAGCTGCTGATATAGTTCTACAGAGGAATTATTGAGTCTGTCATCTGCACCTCCATAACTGTCTGGTTTGGTTCTGCAACCCAACAAGACAGACACAGACTTCAGAGGATAATTAGAATGGCAGAGAAAACAAGAACAAGACATTTTACTTTTATCAAATTATAGGTGCAAACTCTTGAGTGGACTGCCATCCATTCTGCTAAACAAATAATTTCCTCAACACTGTCAAACTATTTACTAAGTCTGCACTACTATTAATCTTCTCATTGTTCCCACCACCCATCTCCTTCCACTCATGACTGTATGACTGTAACTTCGTTGCTTGTATCCTTATGATTTATATTGATATTGTTTCCTGATTGCTTATTTGAACCGTATGACTATCATTAAGTGTTGTACCTTATGATTCTTGATGAATGTATCTTTTCTTTTATGTACACTGAGAGCATATGCACCAAGACAAATTCCTTGTGTATCCAATCACACTTGGCCAATAAAAAATTCTATTCTATCTATTCTATTCAACTGTGCAAATCCTTTGAAAGAAAGGCTGTGCACTATACAAGCAGACGTGCGTTAAAGAAACCTCCTTAAGATCATTAAAGCAGCCGTATCTTTTTCCACACTTGCGCAGTTGCTTCATAATCTATTACTGTTTGTCTGTGCATTCAGTTAATGAGGCAGTGCTACCAATTTGCATATGGCTGTTTCAAAGAGATGTGTTTGTATGAGCTTCTGCACGATCACTTTGAAAGGATTTGCATAGCCCTTAATGCTTGCTAAAAATAGGGATTGACTATCAAGCCCATATCATAAATATAATAATAATAATAATAATAATAATAATAATAATAATAATAATAATAATAATAATAATAATTTTATTTTTATACCGCCTTTCTCCCGAAGGACTCATGGCGGTGTACAGCCTATTAAAAGCACAAACAACAAACATAAATTAAAAATAATTAAAATTATTAAATAATTTTGGCTCAAATATAAAAATATAAAACCCCAAATTTAAAACCCCAAATTTAAAATGTCCAGTTAAAATCATTACATTGCTAACCCAACCTGGCGGAACAACAAGGTTTTGAGGGTACAGCGAAATACACAGAGGTCGGAGATCTTACGCATTTCCGGGGGCAGTTCATTCCAAAGGGCAGGGGCTCCCACAGAGAAGGCCCTCCCCCTGGGTGTCGCCAGCTGACATAACTTGTCCGATGGCACCCTGAGGAGACCCTTTCTGTGGGAGCAGACTGGCCGGTGGGAGGCTACTGGTGGCAGATACCACCAGTAGCCTCCCACCGGTCTCGAAGATACCCAGGTCCAGGTCCATGGAGCGCTTTAAAGGTGGTAACCAACACCTTGAATCGCACCTGGAAGACCACTGGGAGCCAGTGCAGCTCGCACAGGAGAGGTGTTACATGGGCACAATGGGTTGAGCCCATAACCACCTGTGCGGCTGCATTCTGGACCAGTTGGAGCCTCCGGGTGCTCTTCAAGGGGACCCCCATGTAGAGAGCATTACAGTAGTCCAGTTGGGAGGTGACAAGGGTGTGAGTGACCATGCGCAAGGCATCACGGTCCAGAAAGGGCTGCAACTGGCGGATCAGGTGAACCTGATAAAAAACCCACCTGGCCACGGCCATCATATACTCTTCTAAAGACAGCCGTGCGTCCAGAAGGATGCCCAGATTGTGAGCCCTCTCTGTGGGGGGCAAGGATTCACCCCCAATAGTCAGCAATGGCACCAGTTGACTATATTGTGACGCCGGAAGCCACAGCCACTCAGTCTTGGAAGGGTTGAGTCTGAGCCTATTTCTCCCCATCCAGACCCGCACGGCCTCCAGGCAGCGAGACATCACATCAAGGGCATCATTGGGGTGATCTGGGGTGGAGATGTACAGCTGAGTATCATCAGCATACAAATGGACTCTCACCCCAAAACCAAGGATGATCTTACCCAGCGGCTTCACATAAATGTTTAACAGAAGGGGTGAGAGGACCGACCTTTGCGGCACTCCCCATGTGAGGCCTCTTGAAGTAGACCTCTGCCCCCCTGCCAACACAAACTGCAAGCAGTTGGAGAGGAAGGAGGAGAACCACCGCAGGATGGTGCCCCCTATTCCTAACCCCCTTAACCGCTGCAGCATGATACCATGGTCGATGGTATCAAAAGTCGCTGAGAGATTTAACAGGACCAGGATAGAGGAGCAACCCCTGTCCCGAGCCTTCCAGAAATCATCCATCAATGCAACCAGTGCTGTTTCTGTGCTGTACCCCTGCCTGAAGCTTGACTGGCATGGGTCCAGATAGATAGCTTCATCCAGGTGCCGGGGAAGTTGTCGTGCCACCACACTCTCAACAACCTTTGCCACAAAACAAATGTTGGAGATCGGACGATAATTAGTTAATTCAGCCGGGTCCAGGGAAGGCTTCTTGAGGAGGGGCCTCACTCAGAGAAGCACTTATAATCCCCTGGAGCCAGCCTTGTGTAACTTCCCGGGAGGCCAGTACCAACCAGGAGGGACACGGGTCCAATAAACATGTAGCAGCACTAATCTTACCCAAAACCCTGTCCACATCCTCGGGAGCCACAGGATGAAACTCCTCCCAGATAAGGACCGTTTCCTAAAAAAGAGAAAAAAATTGTCATATAATATTGATAAGAGAATCAAAGTATAACAACCTGAAAAAGGTGTGCATGATAGCATGCTAATGCTGTGAGTGTCTGATGCAAATGTCTAGAAAACTCCCCTTGTAATCGAGTTTTACAATAGATAAGTTTGGAACACTATTTAATAACTTTTAATAATTGAACTATTTGATGAACTTTAATTAGGGCAGAAAGCTGTAATTAATCACTGAATGAATTAATCATTATCAAAAAGTGTTCAATTGATGTCCAATTTTGCCATTAACCAATATTATGATTTAATTACTTGGGGAAACGGAAGCTTATGTTATAGTAGACCATGCAAAACTTTGAGAACACATGCAGTAAACATTAATGGAATAATCGACATAAATTCTTAAACATATAAGTCATCTTCATAATAAGATGTTATCTTCATAAAATATAGATTAAAAATGCTGCGTATAAAATACATACTGTATGCTGTAATGCAACAAATATATATTTTAAAAATGTCTTTTATTACCATTAAAACTGAATTAAGTGTCCAATGTTCCTTTGTTCTTTGCCTTGCAAAGATAAGTGAAATAAAAATTCTTTCGTACATCTATATAATGGCTAGTTGTACAAACTGACTGTTCACTGTCAAAAGATAAATCCAGTAATTCACATTTTAAGAAACCACTTCTGTTTTTCACATCCTTGTATTAATTTCGTACATAGAGTTAGAGTTAGAAGACTGCATTGTAAGAATGTTGGGATGTATACTATTCTTTACCAAAGTCAGGAAGAACTAGTCAGGATCCCTAGTGGATCTATGATTGCATCATAAATTGACTTTTTTTGTTCCACTGCCATAGAATTGTATACTCTAAAGTCTCCCACTGTTATTCATAGTTTTTCCTTAGCTTTAAGTAGTACTGGAGAAGCAGATAAAAATTTCCAGTAAATGCCTAAATGCCATGTTTAGCCCTTCATGTCTGGACTGTGATATATATACCCTTAGGCATGACTAATTCTAGGGAAGTTTTCTGCAGATAAGAAAATGAAGGTGCTTTTGAATGCCAATTAGAAGGAAGCATGGATTCCAAATATATAACAGCAAAAAAGGAATTTTGCAAAATTCTCAGCAAGTTCCTTGCTACGGTAGATTACCCACTGTAACATTAGTTCTGGTCACAAGATGAATGGATCAGAATTTTTGGTTATCAAATCCTGGCTTGGCGTTCTCTCTTTTCAGATGACATAGGACTGATAGCCTGTTCTTATGTAGTATTTGACAAATGTATGCCGTAAAAATAAGGATACGGTGGCTCAGTGGCTAAGATGCTGAGCTTGTTGATCAGAAGGTTGTCAGTTCAGCGATTCGAATCCCTAGCGTTGCGTAATGGAGTGAGCTCCCGTTACTTGTCCCAGCTTCTGCCAACCTAACAGTTCAAAAGCATGTAAAAAGTGCAAGTAGAAAAATAGGGACCATCTTTGGTGGGAAGGTAACAGCTTTCTATGCACCTTTGGCATGCTGGCCACATGACCACGGAGATGTCTTCGGACAGTGCTGGCTCTTCGGTTTTGAAACAGAGATGAGCACCACCCCCTAGAGTCAAGAACGACTAGCACATATGTACGAGGGGAACCTTTACATTTACCTTCATTCTTCATCTACCTTTTTCTGTTGCCAGTGGTCAAAAGTCAGGAAAAGAAAACAAGATATGCTTCCATGAAACAGTCACTGCAGATGAATTGAAGCAAGAGCCATAGTATTGTTATACATGTATTTTAAGGAGAATGGATGCTGTATTCATCATGACCAATGGTGTAGTTCAAAAGAATTCACAACAGAATGATTAATACTTTTATTTTGTTGAACTAAATAAGAAATATATGCCGAGTGACTGCATAGTTATGATTAAATTTTGCCAAGCATCCTTTGAACTGCTACATCTATCAAAATGATACAACAGAAATGGGCTTGTTTCCAAGCAGCACTTTGTAACAATACTGTATTTTTAACCTGTCAACTACCTCAGTGTCACTGCTGTATCTTCAGTACAGTTACGAACAATAATATATAGTTTGAATTATAAAACAAAAACATATCCTCTTTTTCATTTGTCAATACAATGATTGATGAAACGGTCTAATGTCACAGAATAAAGATAAATGTTCCCATCAATAAGACTGTTCATCATGAAAAAATAATCCAAAATCTATTACTAAAGCAGTTATTATATTGTCTCAAAATGGATTCTACAGTACCTTGTTGTAGAAAAAAGGGCTATCCAGTGGAATACATTATTCGATGAAATACTAAAAGATGTTCTTATTGAGCCAGATCCTTGATGCACCTAATGCATTATTTTCAACATTGACAGAAATCTCCAGGCTTCCAGAAGAGTTTTTCTAGTTCTTTTTTGTAATATCAGAAAATAAATTTAGAATCTTCTCATACAATATATATACTTTACTGTTTGATGCAGGTTGCATTACTATTAATCTTCTCATCATTCCTATCACCCATCTCCTCCCATTCATGACTGTATGACTGTAACCTTGTTGCTGGTATCCTTATGATTTATATTGACTGTTTCCTAATATGATTTGATTGCTTATTTGTACCCTATGACTATCATTGTGTTGTACCTTATGATTGTTGACTAATGTATCTTTTCTTTTATGTACACTGAGAGCTTATGCACCAAGACAAATTCCTTGTGTGTCCAATCACACTTGGCCAATAAAGAATTCTATTCTATTCTGTTCTAGGTGGAGTTCCTAGATTAGAGATAATAACCACTGTTCTCTGCATGAGGGTATGAAAGAGGAGTGGTGGAAAACAAGGAACCGAGGATGTAGTGGGGAGAGGACTGTTTGTGTGTAAGAAAAGCTTTACATAAAAGGACAATAGTGGGTTTTTGCTAGGAAGTAATAATAAGGATATGGTAAGTTTACCTTCATATTGTGATTAAATGTTTTGTTTCAAATCCACAAATAGCTTTCATATAATAAGAATATCAGTAGACTATTTGAGAGAAACCTAGAAACAATTCCATTCTCATCTCTGCAAATACAAGAACTTTCTATTGTCTTCAGATAAGGAGATTGGCATTTCCACATGTAAATTCCATTTTTCTTCCCCTATTTTGACATATGATATACAGAAATCCCATTCATTTATTGTGTAATTCTCCATTTTACTTTATTTTAAAATTTTGTTCTCTGCCATGCCATGATTGGTGTTCATCTATTCGATTTCAGAAAGTGATCTCTCTCTCTCTAACACACATAGACACACACATGGAAAGAGAGTGGATACATTAGTTTTCAAGTCTGGAAAGTTTTGCAATTGTGCAAAATAAATATTTTATTGAACAAATAAAAATTATGAGGTTTATTATTTAATATTGTGCTGTGAGGGAAATATTTTTACAATATATTATTATATTGATCTTATAGTTACATTTAATTCTTTTCCATCGGTGGAAATTCTATGTACTAGGGTTGAATGCGAAGTAATGCCTCCCATATTATAAATAATCAACAGATGGCAGTACTGATATGCTAGAAGCTCCGACATGTTCCTTAGCCTCTTTTCTGTCACTTCAGTTGGTGGACAATTGTTGTAAGAAAATGTTATGTTGCTGTTGTTTGTGAAATGGAAACTGGCGGTAAAATAATCATTGGTATGGTTTAAGCAACCTGCCATGATTGATTTTTGATTGCCGAAGGAGTTGAAATTCACTGCCAAAGGCAAGTTGTTTATGGTATTGATTATGTTGTTGTAAGTGTATCACTAGGCCAAAAGAAGATGGTGAATTGGAAAGAGCTTATTTGGGTGATCAAGAACAAAGTGGATGATCTGTGACAGAAACTGACAAGTTTCATGTGAAAAAGTTGAACAGATTAAGATCAATTGGTGGATCTTTCAAAAGAAAATTGCTGTCAAGTTTCACAGACATATGTTGGGTACATTACTAATGTTCTACTAATGTTGGAAGTTTTGTGCAAGACAAGATCCTCACATGGCAGAAAGGAAAGCTCAATAGTTGAAATTTCTCAGCAATTGTCCCGCTGTGAGAATGAATGTGAAGAATATCTACACAGCATCATGGCATCTGATTAAATATGCCTTTGTCATTGTAACCCAAAAACATGATCAGTCCACAATGTTTCACCTGTGGGAGGAGGAAAATTATAAGTCCAGTAACAAATGCTAGTTTAAATCATGATAATCAAAAATGAACTGTATTCCCAACTTTAAATATCAGGCTGCATTCTTTCAGCTGGTTTGTTTGCCTGCACAGACCTGTAGAAGCAAGCAAGAAGGTCCCATTATGACTCTATAAGTCAGGATTTTAGACTCATTATTATTACATATAAATGCAGCTAGACAGCTGATTTTGTCCAGGTGCTAGACTTCTGTAGTTTTGGACACGTTTTGTGCTTCGTTTTGCTGGGAATGGGAGTCTCTGTGTTGAGGAAGATGGTTTCCTAGGAATATTTTTGAGAGTTCCACTTGCAAGATTCTGGTTAAGAAGTGTCTGGTTGTAAGTTACATCTTAGGGTTCCAACTGGTTTTGCGTAACTTTCTTTGATTCATCCTTTTTCAGAATCCTGGCAGTTGGTCTGAAATAGCTGTGATAATCTCCCTTCTTAGATGGATTGTTTGGATTTGTTCTACTGGGTCTACTGGTTTTATTAATAAAACATATTTTGGTTCGATTTGAGGGGAGGGTTATACTTCTTGGTACCATGCGTCATATGGTGGCATCCATATACTAAAATAAATCAGGCTTCAACACACACAAAAAAAACCCCTATATTTTCATGCTGTGAAAGGAATAGAAATCAGATGGAAAAAGGCATAATATAGTGTTCAATCTGGTGGAGTAAACAAATCTTCCCAACAATTTATTTGGATTAATTAGTATTTCACCGAAAAAGCCTCAAAAGAGATACTTGTGTGTTAATTTCTACTTGTATTTCCCACTGAACTAAATCAGAGCTTTTGCTGGGGATTTCTGAAACCACAGTAAGCAAATCCATTAATGTTGTTTTCTTTATTTCAAATGAATGTGAACTTTGTCTCATTAAATTTTTCTTTTTTAAAACATCCTGAACATCTTCAGTGCACTATGCCAACTTCCTGTCTATCTCTTGGCAGAATTTAAAAGATGCACTTTTTGAATCATTTTAGAAGCAAAAATATAGATGATATTTAGATAAAGTGGGATTTTTATTTGCCATTGTTTTTCCCTAAAAGTTTAAATTAGGCTTGCTCTAATAATAAAAACTAACTTGCTCAGTTTTTCAGCAACAAAACTCATGAAACAAAAAAGTTCACAGTTCCGCAACAAAGCTCATCAACAAAGTTTTTCAGCAGCAGAATTTTTATTATGTTCATTAAACAGCAGTGAAATTGAGCACCTTATAACTATTACAATTTTAAGAATATAATTCATATAAAAGCAAAGACTAGCCTCTATAAGGCTAGTCAGAGAATACAATTTTCTTCTCTAATATGTATTGTTCAAATAACATATAGAATACACCATCCAGTTTTGGACTTCTGAGGATGCAATGTTCAATTGAAGCTGGCTTTGTTTTCAATGGAACAAATGTAGCAAAACAAGGAGCCACTGAATGGGTCAGCACCTCAAAATTCCTCTCGATATGGGTGAAGATCTGGGATCTCCCACAAGTGAGCCATACAGAGGTTTCCCACAAAGAAGACCATAAAACAGTGGTCTCTGGTGGGATGTTAGAACTCTGAGAGCCAAGAAATTCCAGCTTTGCCCAAGCCATGATTTGGAGGCTTCAGACAGACACTGGGTTTGCCCATTTCCTTTCTTAATCACTTCTAGAAATTGCTTCTTAATTGCATTTTGGATTTTAAAAATCTTCAAAATGACAAGTTTTATCATACTGGATTGCTTTCCTTCAATTTTCAGTTTAAAAAGTTTCATGTAAGTTTAAGCTTAAGAAAAAGGATCACTATAACACTGATTTTGGAAACTCATAAATAGATTAAGGGGCCAGATGAATGAATTTTTTTTTAAATTAACTATAAGAATCCATCCTGATGTTTGTTTAAAATCCCATTAAAATATATGAATATTTTGAATCTAAATGTAAGAAATCTTCCTGTGGAAAATGTGGATTAGAAAAAAATTGATAAGAGGAGACTTTGAAGGCTGAATACTAGAAGCAATGAGCAAGAACTATAGAGACCCACTAATGCAGAATGGAAAAAACATTTTAACTTCGGAAGAATTCAAGGATATTTGGGAACAATGCACATAAAATTTCTCTTAAGATTATCTGCTACCATAAAAAAATGGATTTAAAAGAGGAGATTAGAAGAGGATACAATTGAGAGGCAGACTATTTTGGATATGGATTTAAAAATGTCAAGTTACAAGAATGAAATGGAGAAAGATGCTACACTGTATTTACAAACTGACTGATCTCTTAATAACTAAAAGAGATATTTGGACAACTTTCTTAGACTTAAAAAATACACATCTTAAACTTATGATGGAGTTTCTGAGCAGAGACAAAGAGAAAATGAAAAGAAGTAAACTTTTGAGACATTATTTAAAGGGACTATAGATTTCCTTCTAAACATCTAAACACAAAAGGAAGGAATTTAAAGTTGACTTATCTGATCAAGCTTGAAATAGATATGGTATTCTTTCTAATGGCTCAATGGATTTTTCTTGACCAGGACTCAATGAGCAGGTTTTAATAATGTGTTTATAGAAGAAATAGGTAGAAGAGAGGTTTTTTTGTTGTATTTTCAGAGAAAGTAATAAATTATGGTGTTAAAAATAAAGGAAAGTAAATTAAAGTTGGCTTATTTGATTAAAGTTAAAATGTAAAAGTTATTGTTGGTAACTCAGGACTTTTGCTGTTTAGGACTGAATGATAAGGCTTTAAAATTGGATCAGAGATGAGTATGGGAAGAAGAGAACTTTTGTCGGAATATTAGAGAAGTTGATAAGTTCTGAAATTGTACTTACCGTGATGAAGGGGGATGTAATTTCTTTAAATATCTATCTTATTTTTCCTTTTATGATATTTTGATATGTTTACAATTTCTTTATTTTTCCCTCTTTTAAAAAATATTTTTTTCCTGTCTGCACTTTTGTACTTTATATTTCCCTTAGTTTGCATTAGTTTTTTTAATTTTTATATCTACAAACTTTAATAAAAACTATTATATATAAAAAAGAACACTGTATCCACCTGAACTACACATTTGAAAATTCACAACTTGTATAGATGGAGATAAAAGCACCAGAATGATAAAAGGGCCTGGAAGGAAAAATTTAGGATGAATAGTTGGGAGTACTGGATACATTTAACTTGAAGAAAAAGACATCATAATTGTCTTTTTCTTCAAGTATTGAAAAGCAGTCATGTGGAAAACAGGGCAAACTTGTTCAACGTTTACAGAGAACTGGCTGAGAAACATATTTACATTGCAAGGAAGTATATTTTAGATGGCTATTGGAAGAATTTTGTAATGATCAGAGCTTTTTCAGCAGTGAAAGAGATGGCCATCGAAGGTGGTAGGCTCTTTGCTGAAATCATTGAGGCAAGATGTTAGAGATTATTTAGTAGTGGATTCCTTACATTGGACCTGATTCTTATAGCCATTATATTCTAATTCTGAGTAAAATTATCATTTTGGGCAGTTCAGAAGTTCTTCTGGATGTTAAAAATCAAGAATGCCTCGTAACCGATATTGTAAAATATCTCTGAAATGATCAAACATTTTCCAGCCAATCAAACCAATACAGGATAAAGTTAGAAGCCTGCTGAAAATGAAATTAATAAACAGTGGAATGATTTGAAATTACAATTGGGCGAGCCAAAATTCCGCCCATGGAAAGAAAACAACTTGCTAGAATTGCTGGAATCAATAGTCGAAGATTGTTCCTTGACTTCATTCCATCACATGTCCTTGCCTGTGCCATCTGTGCTCTATATCAAACAGAAAGAATTTGCAGGTAGATATTTCCCAGTGGCCTTCTGACAATTATTTTATTGAAAAACCCTTCCCTTACTGAGGTCTAAGCCCCAATAGCTGAACAGAAAGGCTTTGGAGTGGCATTTAACACCTAAGTAAACAGATGCGGAGTAATATTTAATTTTTGTTCTGCATTTTGCACACACTGACATTTTCATGGCTGTCACTTTTCTATGATCTGAGATATGTTAAAATTTGCAAAGGTAGCTTTCCATCCATCATTTTCAACACTTGCTTATTCTGTGCTTTTTTTTTTTTTTGAACATGTCCAGTACAAATCATTCTCACAGTCCAAAGCTGCAGTCCCTTACTTGACTGATATTTTAGTTAATATTTCTCCATACAGTTGGAACACATGCTTTTGCATTTCTCTGCTCATGCTCCATCTGGTTATAAGTATCTACAGCCTCTATTCTTTTATGTAAACTGATATTGGTGTCATTTATTTTATGGTTGAACTGTTAAGGCCTGTCAAGTGACATTTATTTTGAAGGAAAGTAGTTTAGAATTACAAGTTCCCTAAAGATGATATAGTGCAGAAATTATGAGTGATTCAGAGAGATTGAGATGATACAGTAGTTTGCAGGGAAGGAAAAAAATACTGTAAGCACAATTCCAAATAATGCCAATGAAGAGGAAAAATATGGAGGACAGCTGTGGAAGCCAATGCAGCTGCAGAAAAAAACTTTCTGAATTTGTGATGGCAAGAAACACATGTCTTCAGGCAGAAGGTAGATGGCCATTAGTGTACAATGCTTCCATTTGAATTTTTGTATTCAGCTGTATATTAGTATATTTGCTGAAATGGCCTCATGTAACACAGCAATTTTTCTTTTCTACTATTATTCCTCACAAGTAGATTTCCTCACAAAAGAAATTTTGAGTAGTTCGGAGAACCGGTAAATACCATCTCTAACTGGCTGCCCCCATTTATTCTTTGCCTCCTGAATCCAGCTGATCGGAGGAAATGGGGGATTTTGCAGTAACCTTCCCCTGTAGTGGGAATGAAGATTTTACAGTATTCTTCCCTTGCCACGCCCACAGAACCAGTAGTAAAAAAAATTGAATCTCACCACTGCAGTAGACATACTTGGTCCTCAGGAAAAGATTTAGATGAGTATGACACATGATAGTTTGCTTTGATTTGCATGTAGTACTTTGTATTGATTTGGCTTTCTGTATTTGTACAACTTTTCCAACAGGATGCCCTTCAAATATATTAGGCAAACATCTCTCAGAATTCCAGTACCCAAACTGGGAGATATCAGTTTGGGGAAGCTCGCTTCAGCATATAGAAAAGGATTGCCCTATGGATTTAAAATTACAGTTTAACTTGTGCAAGCAGATCTCTCAGCTGAAACTGCAGGGGGAAGGGAACTAATTGAAGGTATATATATTGCTATAGTCAAGAAAGGCTTTTATTCAGGGAAAGAAACCCTTGGTGATAGCATAAAAGAAACTTATTCACTTTAATGCATCCTTCTTGTTGGCTTAAAGCTGAAATACAGTTACTTGAAAATTAATTTACCTCTCATGAATGCCTGGCTGGATTATCTTTGTGGCATAAAATGTAATGATATGTCAGCCCTGAGCTCAGAATGCCTTGTGTCTGCTATAAAAAAAAAAGTTGTTCCTGAGCACTTAATGTTGTGTTAAATGATGATGTGTCCTTTGCAAATGTATTATTAGTGTCAAGCTGTTCCATCTCTCAAGATTGAGAAATGGCCAATGATTTGAGCTACCATTAAACCTGAATTTAAAAAAAAGAAAGAAAGAAAGAAAAAGGCTTTGTGCTGGGAAGGAGGTTCATGCACACTTGAAGTACTTACGCTCTGGCTATATTCAATGCATATCAAAATGTTTCAGTTAGCAATAGACTCCAAAAACATCTTTAATCACAGCAATTGAAACGGTATTAAAGCAAATCTCTCTTCCTCTTTTATAAAGGAAAAATCCCCACATATCTATGGGTGTTAATAATAAGATCCAATAAAAAGGGCACTGTGATATTGCTGATGAAGTTATAGTTTGATAGGTTTGCTATTAATTTAAATGCTAGTGTAGCTGGAGTCCTTTTATTTGAAGTGTGAAGTTTCATATTACTAATACAATTAGCTTTGCGAATATTAACATCCCATCTCCATAGGCTTCCCAAGAACGCTTTGTAATAGTGCCTAGCCCAGAGGTCTGCAACCTTAAACACTCAGAGCCATTTGGACCCTTTTCCCACAGAAAAGAAAACACTAGGAGCCACAAAACCTGGTCCTGACTTTCTTGAGCGACCACAAAACTAGCATATGTAGTTGAATTAAACGTTCTGTTTTCTTCTGGAACTTTTCTTAGATTTATCCATAGTTGGCCACCTGGGGGTTGAAAAGCTCAATAAATCACTTGCCAGCGAATGTCGCACATTGATGGTTGTGACACATTTTGAGTGACAGCGAGCCACAGCAGAGGAGTGAAAGAGCCAAATGCAGCTTCAAAGCCGCAGGTTCCTGACCCCTGGCCTAGCCCTATGGTATTAGCCAGAGGAAAAGAGGGACCTGATATCGTAATGAGTCAACTCTTTCTCCATCAGAGTTTTGAGAAAACTTCCAAAAATAGGATTTATATATCATCTCTTCTTCGACAATTTATTTTGTTTTAATTTAAAGGTATTCATGCCAGCATAGAGAAATGTGAAAATAGATTATGATTAACTAGCATGTCAATTAACTGCAAAATAACTTAAATGTTTCTTGTATGAGGTTGAAGTTGAAGTTGTCCGTGTCTAGGACAATCCCATATATTTAGCACAAACTTCAAATGTTGAATTCCCTTGCATGTAAATATGTTTTTCAACTTCATAGCATTAACGACGCCCAGATGGTGGGCAAAGAAACCTATCTTGATGCCTACAAATCTTTCTGCCCTATTATGATTAAATTTCATACAGAAGGCCTTCTTCTTCCTTTTCCCTTTTTTCTTTTCTTTTTGAAAAATAGAAAGTTGTGATGCAAAGGACTCCTCTCTAATATAATCCTTGTTTCTAAAAATGCCTCCAGCTTTTACTAAGCATTCTTATTAAATAACAATCATGACTGTAACCCAATGCTTCATATCCACTTGCTCTGGAAACAAACAGAAAAACAAGTTGTTCAATTTGCCCCAACTTTATTTGGCTTCTCATTGCGGCTGAAAACAAAGGATTGTGGTTGAGAGTTGATAGAAGATGCTGATTTCATTTGTAGGTTTTTGTATTTTGTATTTTTATTATTATACAATATTGCACTGTTAAGTGTTATGACCCATCGAGAATCCATTCATGATTGTGGCAGGACACAAAATTAATAAAAGTGGTATAGGGAGTACAATGGAGTATGATAGCAACTATGGGTGGATTGTTTTCTGGTAAATTGCTATTAAGGCATCAGCAATGTCTATCTGTTATATCTCTTTGGTAAATGATAAGCCTTATTTCATTCACTAAACCAAATAGAAAAGAACGTATTTGAAGCTGATAGGCTGGCAGTGATGATATAAACCACCCCAAGGACACTAAATATATTTTAAATATTTTTCTTTTTTAAAATATATGTCAAATATAAAGGGCATATACTAAATATTGGGAATGCAGGATATATTTTCAACAGTAATGATAAATTCAGAAATGTGTCTTTTTAGATTACCTCCTTCTCTGTAGATTTGCCTTGTGTACCATGAATACTTTTAACAATGCCACATCCAATAAATAAAATAAATAGGTAAAATTACACTAGGAAAAGAGTTCATAATAAATTCAGACAGCAAGGATATTCAGTGCACCATGGATGAGAATGTGCTTTCTTTCAACTTTGATCTGTTTCATGAAAGAGAGATATTGAAAATAAAACCAGGGGGGAGAAAATCACAATTTTAGCAAAGACATCTGCAAATTAAACCACACTTAAAAGGGAGCACACACTGAATAAATTAGTAAGTAGGAATTGGTGTTGTAGGTATCAAATTATCCCTAACATTTAGAGACAAAGAAGTAACAGCTGACCTCCCAATGCTGGAAACACAAAAGCTGACTGAGCATTGATGCTATATTATCTTCTATTCCAACACCATATGTGTGCTTATTTTTTCTTCTGGAGTGGCAGGGTTATATCCATTTAATAAAAGGTAAAATAAAGAAGAAGATAAAAACGAGTTACCTCACAGAACAGGATGCATAGAAAACTTAAAGGAATGTAATAAGTCTGCTTGATGTAGAAAAAGCATATATTTTTTTAAAAAGTTCTTAATAAAAATTAAATATTAGACAACCTAAGCTGCATTGTGTAGGAAACTATGTATTTTTATTACTGTGGTACAAGCACAAAAATATTCAGGACAGCAGTTTCTTGGCAGATATAAATTGGAGAGAAAGTGCTGAAAGGGATTTTAAATCTGTAATGTTGATTTCTTTTACTGTATTTGTCAGTTTTTGGCATGCAGTAAATAACTCATTTTCAGATACTTTGCCTGCGTAATTAAATTTAGATTGTACATTTCGCATTTCAAATATTTTGACTCTTCCTTGTTTGTCATTCAATTGTGGCATAATTGGTGTGGTCTGTATAAATGGGCAATAAATTTATGGACTTTTGTTTGGGAGATCGAGCAATGAATAGAACTTGGTAATCATCCCAGGAGGAATTATCTTGAACATGCACGTGAGAGTTAAAGAACTGAAATTAGTTTTGTTTTTGAATTAAAGACAATTAGATATTTTCAGGCGCCCATAAAAGACAATGAATTGAGGAACAAGTTAGAAGCAAGTCCATTTGCAGGTGAAAAGAAATGTTTTTGAATTTGAACCAGCTGTATTTTCTATGAAAGAGAGTGTTTGCCTGATAGCATAATGTGCTCCTACGCATCGTACACTGTGATGATACTCAAGAAATAGTAATGCATTAATTTTTAGAGTTGCAAATGCAAGCAAGGGAGAGCTTTGGCTGAGGATGATAATAATGTCTGTGTGGGCTGGACCAAGGGCAGGAGCTCAAGTGTCAACTAAGGAAGTCCTGAAGCTTATATGTTTGTTGTTTGTTTATTTTAATTTGTCAAACAAAAACAGGAATAATATAAAAATATAATGAAAGGGACGATAGACACGTTGGTGCACATGCACGCCCCCTCTAGGGACCTCTTAAGTAGGAAGTGAAGTCCACAGAAGTTAATTTGTGACTAAAACTGTGAAAATTAGTAGCTGAGACAACTGAATCAGGCAAAGCATTCCAGGCTTTGACAACTCTATTACAAAAATCATATTTTTTACAGTCAAGTTTAGAACGATTTATATTGGATTTAAAATGGTTGTTCGTGTGGGTATTATTGTGATTAAAACAGAAAAAGTCATTTACAGTTAAAGCATTACTACGTATAATTTTGTATGCAATACCTAAGTCTGACTGCAAATGTTGCAGTTCTGAGTTATCCAGACCAAGAATTTCGAGCCTAGTAGCATAGGGAATTCTATTATGTACAGAAGAGTGCAAAACTTTTCTTGTAAAGTACTTCTGAACCTGCTCGATCGTACTAATGTCAGATATATGGTAGGGATTCCAAATAGTTGAACAGTACTCTTAAGATTGGTCTAGCATAAGTTTTATTAGCTCTAATTAGCAATACAATGTTTCCAGAAAAAAAGCTTCGTAGAATTAAGTTTACAACTCTTAGTGCTTTTTTAACAATGCTGTTACAGTGAACTTTGGAGCATAGATCATCAGAGATAAGTACGCCTAGGTCCTTAACAAAGTGAGAGTCATCTGCTAGATCAATACCACCCAGCTTATACATTAAAATGTCTCCAGATCCTAGGCTAGCTATGCTTGGATTGCAGTAAACACAAAGCACAAAGTGGAAGACCTGGTTAATAGCTGCAATCAAGACATAAAGGAGAAAAGAAACAACCTGATAAAGTAGCTTTAAGTCACGGGTGTCAAACTCTGTTTCATTGAGGGCTGGATCATCATTGTGGTTGTCCTCTGGGAGCTGAGAGTAGGAGGGGCATGGCCATGGTGATGGTGGGCTACGTGGGATGGAGCAGGCACATCTGGTGGTCTGCATAATGTGCCTCCGCCCCCCAACTCTGCCTGCTGCTGGTGCTGTCTGTTTCTTGGGGGGCCAGTTGCGGAGCCCCTGCTGCCAGACAGCTCCCCTCCATGCGCACACACAAACCTGAAAGGCTGGAGATGCTGATGTGTGTGGCACTTATCTGCAACCTGGTGGCATCCACACTGAGATCTGGTGGGCTGGTCTGAGGCAACGCTAGCCCAATGCCTCCTGTGTGCACAGGCTCAGCCTAGTCTAGAATGGCTGGGTGGGCCAAATCTAACCACATCACGGCTGCATCCGGCCTCTGGGCCTTGAATTTGACACACCTGCTTTAGGTGATTACTTAAGGCCAGTCATAAGCCAACTAAAATTCTAGGATATTTCCAGAATAGACTGATGTAGGGAATCTGTCTAAACTGTTGAACAAGTTTGATCCCTACAAAGACCACAATGTGAATAATCATAGCAGGCCAATAAATGAAAATTTGAGAGTCATTCCAGTCAGTGATAGTAAGGTATCAAGGCACTTGATCATATTTCTTAACTTTGTTTTTTGGAGTGGAAATATATGCAGTGATAGGTGGGGGACAGACAGGGTATGCTTAGTTTGCATTTATTTATTAAATTGATTTATATAGCTGACCATCTCACCAGTTGCAACTCTGGGTAATGACCAGCAGAGTAAAAACCAGCCAGGCATTTGAAAGCCCAATTTGAACAAATGCTTCAATCAAAATGCATTTATCACTCAAAACATGCAATTCTTCAAATTTTGTTGTATGTGTTTATACATGTCTATTTGTCAAAAATGCAAATATTTATGTAAATTAACAAAAATGAATGAGAAAAATTAATAACAAAACTTGTCATTACCACCATCTTGACTTTTTTGACTCCTCTTCCTAAGTGTCCCTTTTCACACTTAGTAGTTGAAGCTGACTCAGTAGTATATGCGGAAAGACAGATCTTCTATGTACAGTTGTACAGTAATATTGGAAGATTACATAAATACTTGATTTAGCAGTGTGTGGCATTCTTAGTTCTGCAGTCTAGCCAGTGAACTCCGGAGGAGGTAGAGGACTGGAAAATTCAGTGGAACTGTTGACTGAACGTTGGTTTGTGGGAAGAGGTTATCTATTAGACATAACAGCATGTGGTTTAGTGGTTATGCACTGGTAGTCCTTGATTTATGTCTGGTCACTTAGCCACCATTCAAAGTTCTGATGGATCTGTTTGGGTAAACCCAGATTAGAAATTCCAATGGTAACCCTCACTTGCAGTCACATAACTGCATTTCGGGAGCTCATCAATCAGGCCACATGGATGGCCATTTGTAATGGTCCATGATCACATGAGCATGTTTTATGACAATTTTGCCAGTTTTTGGCAAAAATGACCCATAAGCAACTATGGATTTGCTTGACAACATTGGCACACACTTGGAACAAAAAATTCAACATTTGCTACAGATAGAGGCAATAAAAATAGTACTGCAACAACAGAGGAATCAGGGGTTTTACTCAATATTATTCCTAGTGGCCAAAAGTTCGGGAGGATGGAGGGGTGTTTTCAATTTGAAGAGGCTCAACCTTTATATAAGGTATCGCCGATTCAAAATGCATTCGCTCAGTTCGCTTCTCAGGTATGTCAGACCTGGCGATTTAATGCAGTCAATAGACTTGAAAGAGGCATACCTTCATGTGCCGGTCTACACACAACACAGAAAATTTCTCAGGTTTGCTTATGCGAACCAACACTTCCAATATCGAACGACGCCGTTTGGCCTATCATCTGTTCCAAGAACGTTTACAAAGCTGATGGCAGCAGTCGTGGTAAAACTTCGCGAAAATTCAGTGAGAGTAATCTGTTACCTAGACATTTTGCATTGCTTGTATAAGCTAAATATTTTGGTTGGCAATCTTTTGGATTCATCTGGTGGCTTTGCCATGTAGGTGGCTATATTGGGATTTTTATTTTTTGCTTTAGAAAAGGATGAGTCAAATATATAAAGGAAGTTACTAGTAATTTTTCTTTTATCTTTCATTATGTCTTTTGTAAATTTTTGCACATAATTGATTCAAACTTGTATTCTCTCTTCTGATTTTAATACTTAAAAAGGAGAGTGAAAAAAATTAATCACAGATGCTTTGTTTTTGAGATTTACCAGCTGTAGATTCACTGTAAAAATAGATTGTTTACAGTAAAGGTGGTTTCAGTTCTTCATAACGATGTTTGCAGCAAATGTAGATTTAAGTTGTTAACACTGACTTTAAATTCCGTCTGCGTATATTGCCAATTATAAATTGATTCACAGTCAGATTTAGGAAATAATAATACAAAACATAAAATTTATTTCAGCAGACTACCTGAAACCATTTACTGATCTGTTGCCCTGATGAATGGGCTCTTTCTGGATACTTGGACATAGTCATGCAACACATCAATAACCTTTTGCTGAAAGCAACTGATTCTTCTTAAGACATAATGGTACCAATTAAAATCTTGTATTACTTCTCCTCAGATGGATCTGATGTGCATCCAATGCACGTAATTGTCCTTAGACCTTGTGCTTCAGCCCAAACTATTTTTATCTGCATTTAAATTTATTGCTGCAGAAATTATTCCTACATATCATTGTTTTCTACTGCATAATTGCTTCAAAGATGAATGATTTATTGGAAGAAGAAGGTACTTTGTTTTATAGCTTTCTACTTAATGGAAAAAGAAGGTATATTGCTTTAGGGCTGATTTAAATATCCCTCCTAATACCATCTTATTTAAGGGTTTTTCGTGAAAGAGCAAAATAATTTTTGATGGTTATAGATAGACCTTGAGATCAGTATAATGATAAACCAGGTGCTAGTTGTTGTTTTTTTTTAAAAAAATATTATATTTATATGTTGCCTTCTGACTAAATATTTATTTCAAGAAGGCTTAAAAATCCTATATCTAAAAATGTGAACTAAATACATAAAGGATAAAATACATATTAAAACAATAACTTAAACTAAATATTTAAACCATTAGCTTCTTGACAACAAAATTAAGGTTCATTAAAAAGCAGTTCCCTTCAACTCTTGTTATGCTACCTCATTGTCATGGGGACAGTCTTCCTGGGAAGAATGAGCAATGAATTTGTGGAAGTAGGGCCAAGAACTCCTCAGACTCATCCAAGGTACCCAAGGTATGAAAGTTATCTCAAATGGTCAAATAAAGCAAGTAGGCTTTATTGAGAAGCAGATAAAGGAATATGTTGAAAATGGATGACCTTAAATGATAATAGGAAAAATCACATGGATAGATAAGATAAACTGGCTGACAATATGTTGCTGCATGATGGGCCCGCTATCATCATTGGATGGCACTCGACATGCTACTGAGGAGTACCTGAGGAACCTGTGGTATTTGTGACACAGAGAGAAAAGCTTTTGGAGTATCTAGTTGCTGATGTTGCTTTGTGGGAAAAGAACATCAATAGCTGCAGAGATAGAATTACTGTGGGGATGTGGAATGTAAGAAGCATGAACATGGGAAGGCTAGATAATGAAAAATGAAATGAATCAGCTACACGTTGGCATATTAGGTATTAGCAAATAGAAATAGACTGCAATTGGAAACTTTCATTCAGAAAATCATACTGTTTATTACTTGGAACACAAAGAAGAAAGATACGTTGCTTTTATAGGAAAAAAAGGACGGTACTTAGGTGGGGTCAATGGTGAAATAATACCAATTACACTTGATGAACTACCCTTCAATAAGATGGTGATTATATTCAAATTTATGCTTCAATCACTGAAGCTTTTATAGTTACTGTAAGTTCAATATGATGTTGAAAGAATGTACAAACTATTGTAGTTGTCCTTATTGCAGTTGTGGTGCTGAAACGCAAACTATTAAACATATTGTACAAGATTTCCAACAATGTATGTTCCCTAGAAGATCTGCACGAAGCAATACCAGGATAGCTGAATTGGACATCCAGTTACGAGATCATGCTGTATCCCCATAGAAGTTTTGAATATACTTACGTAGATTGTGTGTGTGTGTTTACTCCTCTTTTGTCATGCTGTCATCATACACTAAATAAATAATAAGCTACCGTAGTTGTCCTTGTTGTGGCTGGAGAATGGAATGCCAGTGGGAAATAATGAAAAAAGATAAGTGAACTCTATAGCCTTGGAATGACTTGCCAGATTCTGCAAAGCCAAATATTTTTTCATTGATGGAGATCCAAAGGAACTGTGGAATTAAATCAAGGAAATTGTTAAGGATGAATGCTAAGAGACTCTAACCCAAAATATGTCAGCAAATCTGGAGAACAATCAATGGAGAACATTGATTAGAACAGGTTAACCCAGGGGTGAAATGCTCCTGGTTCAGACCGGATCACCCGATCTGGTAGCGATGGAGACGGGTAGTTCGGAGAACCGGTAGCAAAAATCCCTGCCCTCTCCCCCCCATGCTCAGCTGAGCCGCATAATCATCAGAGGCTTTTTTTTACTTTTAAAAGCATTTTTTCTACAACCTCTTCAGCCAAAAGAATGCTTTTAAAAGTTTTTTAAAAAGCCTCTGATGATCACGTGGCTCAGCTGGGGTCATCAAAGGCTTTTAAAAGAAAAAAAACCCTTTTTTCTTTTAAATGCCTCTGACGATCCAAGCTGAGTTGCCTGATCATCAGAGACATTTAAAATGCGATCAGGCAACTCAGCTGGGATCGTCAGAGCCTTTTGAAAGTATTTTTTTACCACCTCTTTGCTAAACAGGTTGTAGAAAAAATAAAAGTTTTAAAAGTAAAAAAAAAAAAAATTGGCCACACCGACCCAGTCACATTCCCCACCACCACCAAGCCACGCCCACAGAATCGGTAGTAACAAATTTTAGATTTCACCCCGGGTTAACCTATACATCTATATCAAAGAAAAGAGACATAACAGTCTGCAAACTATCGTACAATATCCTTCATTTCATATGCTAGCAAAATAATGCTTAGGAACATCCAAAATAAATTACAGCCCTAGTTAAAAGGAAGATACCAGAAGTTCAAGCTGGTTTTTAAAAAAGCTGAGGGGAAAGGAACTAGCAATCAAGAAAAACACCACAGACTAGCATTTGATAGGGTAGATTTGCAGAAATGACATTTAAATATGCGTTCATTGTGGAGTAGGATTTTTTTTTTTTTTTACAATGTAAGAATTCTGAAGAGTAAATTCATGGAAAAATCTTTTTTTTAAAAAATGACAAATAGCTCTCCACAGCATCAAAGCATATTATGAAATAGATTTTTCTGATACCTTTTGCTGATCTCCCATTTCTTGTCCCAGATGGTATATTACTATTGTTAAACTTGAGTCTAACAAATACTTGGCATGGCACTTATTGTCAATATATTTGCCTATGATTGTAGCCTAAACAACTTTATAAAGTGTAGCTTTCCGCTAATCTGACTCTGCTAAGGCAGAAAAGCAAACTGCTATAATGCAGTTGAAATTATTTCAAAGTTGTCAAAACCTGTCATTACTAAGGAGGAATGCATCTTATTTTAAGGACTGAATATGGGAGTGGGGATAATCATCTTTTATATACAGTAGTTATTTCCAAAAAGTATAGTTTTTCATGGCAAACAGATAAAGCATGCTACCCTCTGGATGGATGGCTCAGGGATTCTGGGAGTTGAAGTTCACAGGTCATAAAGATATCATAGCTGCCCATCCCTGCTATGAAGTTACATCTCCACCCAGATCCCCAGAGATTTGTGTGACTCCCATCCTAATGACAATTTGGTTTTTTCCCCATGGGTCTTGGAAAAGAATGATTATGGTCTCTCCATGATCTTGAGGTTTTTTTATTGGTAGTGTAGATAACTTCCAGTCTGCTGTAATTTTTTCTATATATATTGTTTTTCTTTTTTAATTACAAGTGAGCCAGAGTTATTAAGCAATTGGGTGGCCTCAAAATGTAATTTAATAAATTAACCTCCCTGCATGGAAACATTGTATGCATTTTGATTATGACTGGAATTGGCATGACAATGTGGTACGTTATGGCAGCAGTGTTTTAGAATTGTATGTGATCATCCCAAGGACAAAATAATAAATTATTCAGACTAGAGTCTCATGTAACCCCCATTTAAGCAAATGTCTCAGTGTGGTTCCATACTAGCTCTTTCTGGCTATTAAAGATAGCAATTTTGTCTTTTTTTGGGATACTCCACAGTCATTAAACTATTGTCCCTCATTTACTCTGGAGGGCATTCAGTGATACATATCCCTCCTTTCTCAACAGGAAAACAAGATTATAAGAAAACCAAACCAATGTTAAAAGCAGCAAGACTGAAAGCAGAGGCCAAAAAAACTGCACCAGGCATAAAGGTATGACTAGTATATATTTACATCAATATCCAATAAATATTGGGTTTCTTTTATCCAGAAAAAAATGTTGGGTGAATATTGTTCTTTAGAGATTGTTTATGACATCGAAGTTTTGTTTGAGAATTAGTTTATGGCACTGCTAATTAATCCGAATGCCAGAAATTAATATATTCATTGACTTAAGCCACTCAACAAACTACAGTTATCAAAAAACAAAACAAAAAAAAAAACAATTGCAGTTTTGTTTGAGAGTCAATCACTGAATTTTATGAAACGTATTTTTGGGATCAACATTCACGTAATTGATAAGCATCCTTGTTTTAAAGTAACTTATGAGCTATAGTAGATGAAAATAAATATTGTCCCAAGCATTCCATACAATGCTGTACATCTTAATGATTTATTTAATGAAATCTAAATCCCATTGACTTCAGTAAGATTTACAGAGAAGTTGTGTGTATGGGGTTAAAGTCATTCTGGTCATTATGTCATAGAATCATAGGGCTGGAAGGAACCTTGGAGATCTTCTAGTCCAATCCCTGCCCATGGCAGGAGACCTTATGTCTTTATCCAATCTTTTCTTGAAAATCTTCAGCAATGGTGCACCCACAATTCCTGGAGACAAACTGTTCCATTTGTTAATTGTTCTCACTGTCAGGAAGTTTCTCCTTATTCCAAGTTGGATCTCTCTTTAATGAACTTCTACCCATTGCTTTTTCCCTTCCTTTAGGAGCTTTGGAGAATAATTTAATCTCTACCTCTCTGTGGCGACTGTTCGTGTACTGGAAGACAGTTATCATGTCATTGCTAATTCTTTCCTTCATTAGGCTAAACATATACCTAGATCCCTTAACAATTCCTGGAACAATTTATCCTTATTATTTAGTTGCTCTTCTCTGCACGCTTTCTAGGATCTCAGCATCTTTTTTGTATTTTGGTGGCCAGAACTGGATGCAGAATTCCAAGTATGGCCTCAGTATTATCTCTCATTTGATGCAGCCAAGGACTGCATTAGCTTTTTTGGCAGCTGTAGCACACTTCTGGCTCATACTTGGTACTTAAGTGATGGTGCACTAGGACACCTAGATCCCTCTCACAATTACTACTATTGAGCTAGGTGCCGCCTAGTCTGTGCTTATGCCTAAGTGCTGGATCTTATCTTTCTCCACCACTGAACTGCATCTTGTTAGCTAGGGCCTAGTGTTCAAGCCTGTCAAGATCTTTCTTAATCTTGAGTCTAGCCTTCAAAGTATTAGCAATTCCTCAGCTAGGTGTTGTCTGCAAATTTGATGAGCTCTCCTTCTGTTCCCCCATCTAGATATTTATGATGATTTTGAAGAGCACTGGCCCCAAAACAAAACCTTCAGGTACCCCACTGCATGTTTCCCTCCATGTAACTGTAGTTCCACAGGTGGATTGTGGTCAGTCGGCCAAATCCAAATACATCTGATAATGGTATTATCTATCCCACACTGTTCTATTTGATCAAAAAAATGGGTTGTGATCTACTTCATGAACTGCTTTACTGAAGTCTAAGTATCCTGTATCCACAGTTTTTCCCTGATCCACTAATTTAGTCTGTAGGGCCAAATCCAACTTCCAGTATGCAGCCAGTGTTCCTCTCTTCAAATCAGCCCTGGTTGATCAGACAGTGACATCTGTCACTATATTGATTGCCAGGGTTGATTAGACTGATCTGGCTGGCTAGGTGAATGTCCTCTTCCTCCTTCATGGTATATGTGTTTCCTTCTCAAAATTGGGCACTTGGAGAAAGAGGATGACCAATCTAGATAGAAGGATGTACCAAGCTTTAGGTCAAGGGCACAGAATAAATGCTTTGCCCTGTCAGAACCTCCAAACAGGCTCAAATTCAGAGTAGCACTATTCCAGGTATACCAGAAGTGAAATCTACTTACTTTCCTTACCGGTTCGGAAGTGCACGTGCCACGTGCACATGCTCGCTTCTGTCGCACGCATCACATGTGTGTGTCGACAGTCTGCACATGTGCAAAACCTTCTGCGCATGCGCAGAGAGTAAAAAACACATTACTTCCTGGTTAAAACCAGGAAGTAACAACAACTGGGCAGGTGGGCGGAGCCTCGCACTGCCATCGCTACCAGTTCTCTGAACCACCCGTCACAATCGCTACCGGATGGGCTGAACTGGTCTGAACCGGGAGCATTTGACCCCTGAGGTATACCCTGGTTCTCCACACTAGTTATGTAGGGATTTAGGGGGCTGCAGGAAGAAAATAATCTAACAATTTTCATCTTTGACTCCCAATATGCTAAATTATTGACTATGTGCTACCAATGACTCAGCAAGGAAGATGGTAAACTTTAAATTATTTTAATTTTATACAGAATACAGAAAATATATTTATTACCTAAGAGGACTTGATGTAAATAGTATTAGGAAGCATATTTGGCTATACATACATGCTTTATTTAAATCTCTTTTCTTCCCCCCAATTTTGTGTGGCTTTAAACTGAATTAACATAAAACCAGTTAAGCAATGCATGCTGACAGAAAAATGCAGTTTAACATTCAGAAATTAGTATTTCCCTTGAAAGGAATTTCAGTCATACTCAAAGAACATTTTCTTGTTTCTGGTAGAGGAGAAGTAATTTTTTCTCCCACCTAAACTTAGAGGAAATGAAAATATAGTATTCCAGTGGTGTAACAGTTGTTTACCTACCACATGATGTATTTAGTTGTCTTCCAGAATTTGCTATTATAATCATGAAACTGAGATTTCTTTTTGTTCCCTGATAGCTGATCTTCACCAAGCATTGCCACCCAATGCAGACTATTTTCCCAAAGTAGGCTCCTCCATCAGTGCTGTGCTAGGATTTAATGAGGGAAAAATAATTGCCTTTTTTCTTCGTTTATATAAAAGGCAGGGTATTAACATATATTTTTTTTCCATTTCTTTTTTAAAAAGAGTTGTACCACTTCTGTTTTCTGATTGATTGCATGACAGATTTGGAACTAGCTTCAGTCAGAAACGAATTATATAAAATACTGTAATTTACAATAAAATCTCTCTTTTCCCCTGAAAAAAAATCCAGTATGTCAGGGCTACCAAATACCTAGTCATAGATTGAAATTGGCCTGAAACTGGGAAGCTTTGATTTCCAACAAAGTCACTGGAAAGAACTAAAATTAATGAACTTTAAAATAGAATCAATCTTTAAAATTAGAACACTTTACCTAAGTGTGATTAATAATAAAAATTTTCCAAAGGGGGGACTTTCCCCAATGTTTTAAGACTTTGGCTGCTTCACACATGCTTGCCAATATCATTTGATTTCTGGGTATTTGAACATAGCAGTCTATGACTGCCTACTGAATCTGTAAATGGACTCCACAACAAGCACTTATGTTCAACTATTCAGTTAATTCACATGTAATGAAAACTGATTTAATGTTATGTGAATAATCCTGAGCTCAAATCTAGGTGGCCATAAATATTCAGTTTTAGTTTCCTATTGAGTATCACAGACAGCAGTAGTTAGAATCAAACTTAGCTTTCTACGGTAACAGTCAAAAATATACATGTCTTGTACTTAATCTCTAGATTAAAATTGCAAACCATGATTTGGAGGAAAACTCAAGTCATAGCTGGTTAGTTTGGATATAAGACCAAACACATGTGTGAATTTTTTAAAAAAAGGAAGAATGAAATTGAATTTTAGGAAAGAAGAGAAAGGATTGTCTTGTTTAAACCAAACCAAACAGAGAATGTTCCATCTGATACTTTTAATGTGATGTGATATATAAACTCTAGCATGGTATTAATGCTAACAGCCTACTACTTTGGATATGATGATATTCCCTGATATCTTAAAACCAACTGCAATGCTCTTGAGTAATTGCAAACATCCAATAGAGATAGTCCTCAATTTATGACCACAATTGAGCCCAAAATTTATGTTGCTAAGTGAGGCATTTGTTGACTTTTGCCCCATTTTATAACTTTCCTTGCCACATTTGTTAAGTGAATCACTGCAGTTGTTAAATTAGTAACACAGTTGTTAAGTGAATCTGGATTCCCCCATTGACTTTGCTTGTCAGAAGTTGCAAAAGGTGTTCACATGACCCGAGATACTGCAACCGTCATAAATGTGAGTCAGTTGTCAAGAATCCAAATGTAAATCACATGACCCTAGAGATACTGCAATGGTCATAAGTGTGAAAAATGGTCAAAGTCATTTTTTTCAGTGCCGTTGTAATTTTGAATGGTCAATAAGCAAACTGTTGTAAGTCAAAGACTACCTGTACATATGGTATTAAAATCCTAAAATCAATTTGCTAGTTTAGGAGTGCTTTCCATTCAATCCCAACAAGACCAAGTATTGTACAGGGTGTTGTTAGCTATGTGGTGACAAGTATAAAGATGATATGCATTTCCTATAAACCATTTATACTTCTATTTCATTACATTGGAAAGAACAACGTTGGGTAGTATGGAAACAGACAAATAAAGGATGAGAACAATTTCATGAAGAAAGGAAATGCTAGCTAATGCTACGTTGGATGATCTGTTATTGTTCAAAATGGAACTCTAATTTCATTGCATTTCAGAAAATACTCAGTGAAACATTCTTTCAACATTTACTTTGTTTATTGTGGTGATTGAATTTTCATTAGGAATGTAGGTATAGGAGATGACCAGGCTGAGCCCAAAGGAGGAATCAATCATGAATCCCATCGTGCTCACAAGAGATCTAAGTCCAGCCGACTGTGAATTCTTTATCTCCCACCAAATTGCTTGACCGTTAGTAGTTCAGTTTCTTGTAGAGAGCTCAAGTTTACAATAAATCTTTTTACCCATTTGAACTGCCTGGATCTTCTGATTTCCCTGGTGCTTGAAGTAGGCTTACAAAAGTTTGCAAAAGTTTGATTTTTTCCCCCCTGAGTGTATGGCCTTAAACTTTTCTAAATCAACCCCAGTGTGATACTTTTGATTTCATCTCCAGCATGTTAATTAGTTTACTCTGGTATATTTTGATTGCCTGCCATTTTCATGTAGGCTTGAAAATAAAAAAGTTTCATTTAGTCATTGCCATTTAATACTTTGTTAATTTCCCCAAAGAGTGATTTTTATCTATGTTGATAATGTCAATGTAGCAACTTGTGAGCAATAAATATCCACTATTTTTTACTCTTCCTGAAGAAGGATGACTGTTTGATTGCTGTATTTATATGCTTTTTGATACATATTATGAGCTATTCGTGTGTTGATAGTTTCAGTATTAAAATGCTAGTTTCATGGATATTGTTTTTAGCTCTTCAACAAAAATCACACCTGCATCCAAACCGTGGTCATCATTGATAATTTCTCCAAATTTAGAAATGAACAGTTTCTTGACGTGTCTCACAAGATGCTTTGTTAAACACCTCATCTGCTTTAACATAATGACCTCATGCACATTTACACTAAGCCAAAGTATAGTTTGTTTATTTTTGGCATATGTTGAGCAAACTCAAGTAGTTGTAACTTATATTGAAAGCCGTGGTTGAATAACTATGGCTTAATGTGATATGGTGGAAGACAAGCCAATGGATTTTCTTAAACGTCTAAGAATGCTTAACATATCCACTGATCCAAGAAATTGGAATTTCTACAACTGGAGAGCATCAGCCTGATAAAGGCTGTTGCAAAGAATCAGGAACATGCTTAGGAATCTTCATAGGAAACATTAAATGGTTAAGATTTACTGCTAACATCTGAGAACAGAAAATGTGTAATTATGCTGACATGCATAAACCTTTATTGAAACTTGAAACGGAAGAAGAACAAGCGGAAGACTATGAGAAGATGGACTACGAACTTTGAACATATTGATTGAACACCGTGAAAATATGTGTTTAAAGGATTAACATTTATATTGTGTTATAACTTAACAGAAATTTTTTATAAAGTAATGTACCAGTGGTGTTTGACTCTAGGAAAATTGTCTAAAATGTATAAAGGTACTTCAGATTTAAGTTGGAAATGTGGACAACGTGAAGAGTCATTTTAACATGCATGAAATTTTGGAGTTCAGTTACATATAATCAGTGGTGCAATTCAGCCGGTTCTATCCAGATTGCGTGAACCAGTGGTGGCAGCTGCGGGAGGCTCCACCCACCTGCCCTTATGTCATTTTTTATCCTCTGTGCATGCGCGAAACACTGCGCATGTGTGTAGGTGGAATAGGTGGAACGCTCTGTAGGTGGAACGCTCTGTGCGTGCGCGCTCACATTTGCAAATACCACCCCTGCATATAATGATAGAAAACTTTTTATCAATCAATGGTCAACTAAAATCAAAACCTTTTTTGCTGGCTTAATAACAATCAGTTAGAAAAAAAACCATGAAAAATTATGTTTATATAAGATTATTGCTGTGAAACTATGTGCAAAAATGGAAAGACTCTGAAATACATATTGGATGGTTGGTCTGTGAAGATGACCAAATTAGCAGAGATGGCAAAATTAACTTGTTTGATTAGAAAAAGATCAATAATTGTATTTATTAGTAACTGGAAACCCCGTATGGACTTTGTTGAAAAAAAGAAAAAATAAATAAATTTGTGATTTATGGTTTCAAAATCTAAAAAGATAGCTTACAGAAAGAAATTATTATGTAACGAGAGAGAGAGAGAGAGAGAGAGAGAGAGAGTAAAATATAAAGGTACAGTATCTATAACCACTTTCAAGAAGATCAGAAGCCTTTAGAATCTTCCTTTTCTCTTCTCTTCTCTTCTCTTCTCTTCTCTTCTCTTCTCTTCTCTTCTCTTCTCTTCTCTTCTCTTCTCTTCTCTTCTCTTCTCTTCTCTTCTCTCCTCTCCTCTCCTCTCCTCTCCTCTCCTCTCCTCTCCTCCCCTCCCTTCTCCTCTCTTCTCCTCTCTTCTCCTCTCTCCTTTTCTAGTTTTTCTTCTCTATATTTCTTTTCCATTTCTTATTACTTTTCGTTATTCTTCTTTAATTCAACATTTGTAGTTTTTAATTCTGTTGAAAAAATTCAATAAACATTAAAAAAAAAAAAGAATAGAAAGCATGGAGTGCCATGCTGCAAGGTGAAGTCAACAAACTGACCTTAAGGCAATTTTGTACACCATTGCTATTTTTTTAGTAAGAAATTCTGATGAGATTCTAGTACTCAGTTTAAAAACACCAGTGGAAAAGCAATGGCTTTTCCTATAATTTTCAGAGGAGTTCACTGCACAATGGGATTTTGGTGAGGTTTAATATAATGAGAGAAATACATAACAACAAAGGCATTAATCAACCGGGTCCAATTCTGAAGCTAGTTTAGCCTAGGGAGAAAGCCAGCTACCAGGCAAAATGAAATGGGAAAAGCAGGCACAGTAGAAACTGTAATAACCAGGGAGATAGTAGGATCTCATTATCTGTTCCTAAGCAGAAGAAGCTTGCATGCCATTCATGCATTGTGTTTTTCTGAGATGCTCAATGATCTGCCGTTTTGGTTTCCTAGAATAATTTTGGAGATGATCTGTGTTTTTACTTCTATTAGATGAAACGAGAAGATGATACTGAAGCTTAAAATAACCTTCTTACATTCTTTACAAAAAATGGAGATTGGTAGTAGAACACCAGCAATATAAATAGGTTTTTTTAAAAAGAAAAAGAGTTCATGAGTCAAATTATTTGTGTGGAAAAGAAAATTTGGGCTATCTGCAGAATGATAATCCGCAGAGAACCTTAGCTCAAGGAAGCTATAACCAAAAAGTGTGTAAATGGCATATACTGAATTATGCATTTAAAGTACTGCAAAAATATAAAATGGATTCTTGTAAATGTGAGTAAAGTATGTTCCAGAAGAACATGTCAGGTCAGCCAGCAGATCTCCCCATTCTCAGGGGTTGACAGAAATTTAACTCTTCATCCTTTTAAGTTTGGATATATTTTTTTAATGTTCATGAAAAGAAAATCATTACTTCGAGAAAATCATCCAGTCCATTCTGATTTATGTAATGCAGAAGAAATCTGTTTCCAAATCCCATTTATCTCTTTTCTCCTTCTCTTGTTACTTTATCTAAACCATTATTGATAAAATGGTGATTTATTTTATTTAAAAATTGCATATGGTATCTTCTCAAGTGCTTCATGCTGCAAATTTGAGACCTGAGCAATAATTATACCCTCCATAAAGTTCATATCTTTCAACAAGTTTTACGTACCTATTATGGATTTCAGTTGTTTTGCAAATACAGTAGGCAAGTTGCTTTTTAAAGCTGAGAGAATTTAAAGAGCTATATTCTTTTATGACTGGATGGCATGAAATATTAAATGACCCTAAAGTCTTCTGTGAATTCTGCCTCTCACAAATTAGAATGATTGCCCATTGTTCAAAACATTTTTCAGAAGGAAATTTTCTATTCTAAACAATTACTTAACCAAAACTACCATATGTGTGTATACTGTATATTCCATGTACGCCTGTACACACACACACATCAACCTGAATCAGTCCCCTGCAGAATGCATGTCCCAAAGGTGCTTTTTCAAGAGGCAAATTGACTTTCTTTGTTTTTCCTTGAAGATGTTTCGCTTCTCATGCAAGAAGCTTCTTCGGTTTTGGCTGAATGATGGGGAATTCCCCACCATTCAGTCAGAACCAAAGAAGCTTCTTGGATGAAAAGGGAAACGTCTTCAAGGAAAAACAAAGAAAGTCCAGTTGCTTCTTGAAATGCACCTTTGGGACAACCATGACCTGGTCAAAAGTCATCCAGCTGATTTCCGTGCCTAAATACGGAATAGAATTTGAGTCTACTCACTCCCGACTAGTACTGTAACTAGTACACCACATAACCTCTTATGCATATGTGAAATCATGTTGATGCCCATCAATAGAAAATATTGCTGACCCCTAATATAACTGTATAACCACTCTGTAGAAAATAAGCAAGACTGACCACAATGAGGGTGATCCTTATTCCAGTCAAAAATGTCCCATAAAGTCAGGCAATAATAAGAGCTTTTATTCCAGTTTGAAACAGCATCCTCTGACAAATTGTGTGTCTAGTGGGAGGTGAGAAATGAGTTTCATTAAGATTGTGGCAGGAAGAACTAAATTCCCCATCTGACTTATGTTTCTTCAGATCTCCACGTAATATTTCAGGTGTGTTTATGATATGTCATTTCGTAGTCTAGAACAGGTTGGAAACCATAATCTGAAATAGCTTTGTGCTGAAGTATATCACCTCAAATCCCTCACCACTGACTGTATTTTCAAGAGTTACTAACCAATCTCCCAGATTTGCTAACCAATTTCATACCTTTGGTTTAGAAAATATTGGAAAAAAGTAGCTGTTTCAAAATAATATTGTGTTAAAATATAGGCTTCAGAGTAAAAACAAAAACTCCCTCAAATCTTCTGATTATGGAGATGTATTAAGTTAGTTTACTTGATAGCAAAACAGAAATGGTTTGCCATTGCGTTCTTTCAAGATTGTTCTTAAAAGAATTAGTAGTGCAAACTATATCCCCTAAATTTGTTCATAATCTTCTATCCAGATAGATATTGCCATGTGTTATGATTCTCTTGGATACAAAATTAAAAACAAAAAACTTTCAATACAATACTTAACATATATTTTAAATTGCAGGATTATGATCTATGTTAAAACTATTTGGAGGTTCTCAGTGGCTATTACTGATTATAATCTTTATATTTATAAATGTAAATATCACATCAGCTCTTACTTAACTTAAAATGATGCTTAATTCTTTTTTTCTTTTCTTTTTAATACAGGAAGTCAGCCTTATCCTTGTGGCTATATTGGTATTTTTATTGGCATGTTATGCTTTCTTTTATCTTAACCTTTCTGAAGAAGACGACCTAGGCCTGGAAAAGGATGGAAATTAGCCAAATTGTTTTTGAAGATTTCTTCTAGAAAAGCATTACTCTTGTCGACTTCAGCCATGAATAGCTGCTCGTCATGAAAGTGGACAAAATGGGAATCAGTTCCTGCAAATCGGAAATTAATAATACACTTGAGACTATCTCAGCTAGTCTTATGGATATTAATGAGATTCTTCTCCTTTTCAAACTGTAGTTTATTGGCTAAAGTTGACCTTTCTCCTCCTTTCTTTTTTAAACTAGAAATATTTCATTCCAGAAAACAATTTTCTATATTCGTTAGTGTTATTGTGTGGGTGAAAAGAATTAGATTTCCTTAGAGCTTGGCAAACAAATACAAATTACAGATACGACTCAAACATTAATCTGTGTTTGAGTATAATCTGTGAAATCTGTACACATATTTCTATTACTTCCAGGTTGGACTAATAGTTGTCAGTGATTCAGCAGGTTTTTAATTCTTATGTCCAACACAAAAAGAATTTATGTGTGCTGAATGTATGTGAGTCATGCATGATATTTTTTGGATTAAAAACTGTATACAGCTGGTCCTTGATTGTAACTGAGCACAGAATTAGAGTCGTAAGTCATACCACTTTTTAAGTGGGTCGCTATGTGACTGTACCCAATGTTACGACTTTTTTTGCAGGTGCCGTTAAGTGAATGCTGCCATTGTTAAGCAAACCCATTGTACCCAATGGGCATTTTTTGCTAGAAACCAGTTTCTAGCAAAATGCCAGTTTAAACGCTGGTTTCAAGCAAAAAAAACAAAACAAAAAACCATAAAAACATATATTGCCATGTGATTGGTGATGTGACTATGGGATGCTGCACATGCAGGCCAGTCACCCAGAACCAAAATGTGATCATATGACCGATTTGTGGGGGGGGGGAGTTTTGCATTGGAACTGCAAAACTGGATCATAAGACATGCTGGGGAAGTCCATCATAGCAATAGCACTTAGACTTATATACCACTTCACAGTGCTTAAAAACCTCTCTCTAAGTGGTTTACAGAGTCAGCATATTTCCCACAACAAGCTAGGTCTTCATTTTACCGACCTTGGAAGGATGGAAGGCGGAATCAGCCTTGAAGTGGTTAGGATCAAACCCCTGATAGTCAGCAGGATTAGCCTACAATACTGCATTCTAACCACTGCGCTACCACGGCTGATCATCATAACTTCTAATGATCATTTAATGACCAATCATAAGTTGAGGACTACCTGTAGCATACTTCACTTTATAAGTTAAATTGATTTGCCGGGAAGTGAGCATCTTATGTACAATTCTATCATTACAACATTATAAGGGCTTCCTCTTTGTACCATAGGACCAATGTATCAAAACCATATTTCATATACTTCTGATTTTAATAGGACAGAAAACCACATGCCTACATCCCACTTCATTATGAATCTTTTAAAAGTTTCTTTTTGTAGTACGCAATAATTGATGTTAATATTATGTAAAAAACCTACATATTAGCCCTGTAGCAAAGCCCTAGAAAGCAAAAATTTTCACAGTAGGTCTGTTAGGAGTAGAATACAGAGCACAGCCTAATTCAAATAAAAGGCCTTTGACTTAAGTGGAAACCACTGAAATACACATGTTCAAAAATTCTACCAAGCTGGTTGCACATCTGCAAGTGCAGATGTCAACAAAGTACTTTTTATTTATATATTTTAAAAACAATTTCCAATGGCTACCTTGAGTTCAAAGTTTCTTTTAGAAAAAACAACTGGGGATTCTATTAGAATAATAGTTACATTAAACCAAAATCAAGATCTCAGAGATGTGCGATATATTTAAATGTATTTCCAAATGCCAAATTAAACAATGGTTGAATACTGCTGTTTGTGAGAAAAACCAGAATCAATAACAAGGGAAATTTATTCCAAACCCTCTAATAAAAAAAGGGATGGGTACTATGCAATATGGTCTCTCAGAAAGGGCAACCTCAAGCTACCATTGACTCATGTTCTACTACATCTTTTTATGGGAAGTAAAAAGTTTCACCTTAGTAAGAAATAAAACCTTCGTGTTTTCAAGAGAAGTTGAAAGAAGAGATCAAATGGTCATGTATTACTCATTTTTAATTTCAACATATCTATATGGGGGCTACATTAAATCTCTCTGCTCAGGAAAAAAAAAATCATTCCCATCTCATCACCACTTCGGCACAAATTTATTTTCAGCATTCTCCTGACTCCTTTATAGCTGGGTATCAGCAGTCATATTTTTTGTGCATTGCCAACTGTTCAGAGCACATGTGTTCTGTCAGAAATGGCACCTGGATGATAGAAACACTAGGATTCACATATGCTCTGAAGCAAAGTTCCTTCCTCTTGGGCTAACTGAAAGCGTGTAAATAGAAAGTTCACTCAGTGTTGATTTTAATTAGTACAGTGCTTCATTAACATAAAGATGAAAATTCTATTTTAATTGTATCATGCAATATCAGCAAGAAATACAAAATATATGGTAGCTTTAAAACAGTTTTCATCTCAATATTGGCTCTGAAATCTTTCTCGTACAGAAAACAACAGTAGAGTCTCTTTATACTTTATTGAAAGATATTATTCTAGTTATGTTATATCACGACTGCCCTCTCTTCATAACATTCATTACAAAGAAATATTATTTTAAAATTATATGAATAAAGTATTTGACTGGTGTTTCTCTGTTCAGAAATGTTGGCTACAAAGGTTATAATGAGGTCCACAAACACGGATGCTCACACCAAATAGCATTGGGGTCCCTAATTATTTATCAGAATTAGGAAGTTTAGTAAATAAGGTTTCAGTTGGACTTCGTTTATTAGCATGGGATCACAATACTTCTTAGTTCTATCTACAAGCTAATTGAGAGAATGCTGATAATTGCAAACTTAAAGCAACTACTTTAAACAGTAAAAATGTGTGGAGTATACAGTATATGTAGATTTGCACAGTCATGAAAAATTGTTATGATTAATCAAATGATAATATGGTTATTTGAGACAGAAAAAAATTGTAGTATAGGAAATGTTTCTCCAATACTTTGCTAATAAATTCTGCTGATATTACAGAGAATGAACACTTGAATTCATTCTAGTAAATCAGTTGATTGGCAAATGTTCCCTCTCATTGAAGGGGCCACTTTTACCAGTATGCAGCCATGTTGACCTCCACCTTGCATAGTCTCTGTCTTTTGTAAGGCAATTTACAGTGATTATGCTACATAATTGGCCACTTTCTATGGTCAAGGAGGGATCTGTATTTGTATATGTGTCCATTACCACTGGTCTGCGAGTTTATATGATTGGGCCCCAGTTGGATATGATCATTTTTTAATGCAAATCTTTAATTTAATGCAAATTTAATGTAATTCAGAATTCCATGTGTTGTATAGTAAATGCATTTTATAGATATGTCTTTTTCTGAGAAGACAAAAACAATTTCACATAGCACACCAGTATACTAACAACAGCGTCTCTTCATGTTTACTAAAAATCCAAATTGGTGAGGAAACAGCCAAAATGTTAGGTGTTAGTATTTCTCAAACAGATGTCTCAGCATAATTTTGTCACGTGGTTGGAAGAATAAACATGCATAATTCTGAATTACTACACTGTAGGTGCCATTTATTTGTTTATTTTAATAGTTTGCAGTTCTGTAAATATCAATAGCAGATTTTGCCAGTTTTTGGAAGCGATAGGAGCCCTGCCCTATAATTACTGGGATGAAACAAGTAACTAGGAATTTGGTATTTGGTAGAGTGAGACTTTAAACAATTCAACAGTCAGCTTTGGCTAAATCTATACCTGGCAAAAGTGATGAAGACCAAGTTTGTAAATAAAGCCAACAATCTTGATCAAACATGCTACAACTAATTTTTCAGATTTGTACTAAAAATATTAAAAAGAATTGAGCTTGACTCCTGGTGATTTTTTGGCTATGTCAATATATTGATCTTGTCAATAGTAAAAAAATGGAATGTTACTATTATCATCAGATCATTTGTAGCTTAACCTACCCTCCCAAATCTTGTAATGTTGTCTCATCATTCGTTGGGCTGGGGATCCTGGGAGGGATGAGCAAACAATGCTGGGACTATATTCCAAGATTATCTATCTTCAGCAGGGAGATTCATTCCAGGTGCCCAGATAAAGAAAGAAGGCAATAATATGCTGCTGATAAATAAGAAGATGCTGATTAGTTTTGTGACAATGACAAAGGCACCATTTCATACTGCATGGCAGAAGGCAATAGTTAGAAATTCCTAATTTTACTATGAAAACATTATGGATAGACAAAGTGATTGATGATATAATGCTAGATGATGGGCCTCTCAAATCTGATGATAGTAAAACAAGCTACTGAGGAGCAGTTGAGTATATTTGAGAGTAGTAATGGTGTTTATGATGTGGCTAAATTAAAACCTTTGGTTGATTCCTTTCTATGCATGAAAGAAAATCTAAAGCTGCCAAAATAGGATTACAATGGGAACATGGAATATAAGAAGCATGAATATGGGAGAGCGTAACACTGAAATGAAGCAACTGTACATTAACTAAAACCTGCCCTAGAAAATTGAAATTAAGCAGCAGGAGAATGACTTCCCAGTTTCTATCAATTATTGTTCCATATTTAAAACAGACTTCAAAGACCAAAATAATATCAATGTATATGAACATCTCCCTACAGAGTACACCAAAAATTAGATAACTTAAAAGATCTGATTTAGATAAATCATTTACTTACATCTACTCTACAACATTCAAATATTTTGGCCACCTAATCAGAAGGAAGGAGTCACTGGAGAAGAGCCTAATACTGGGAAAGACTGAGGGCAAAAGAAGAAGAATGGTAGAGGACAGGAAGGCCTGGTGGAACCTTGTCCATGGGGTCGCGATGGGTCGGACACGACTTTGCAACAACAGCAACACTCTACAACATGGTATTTCCTGATCATCTCCCATCCAAATAGTAACCAGTAACCAAAACCTCTGCTTGGGTTTTTAAGATTAGCCAAGTGTAATTTTCTTCAAAGAGGTGTCCTCCAAATGCAATGGACTGCAGTATTCTCCACCATCTATGCTCATAGATGTTAGATATTAGAGCTCAATGTATTTGAGCACCAGATTGGGAAATGCAATAAACTGGTCTTGGATCACCATTGCATATCAAACAATGTTTACCTAATGATATGAAGTGCATAGCCAATATTATACACCCAGATAAGGAACTTGTGGTTAATGAAAATAATCAAAGTTCCATTTTTAGCCATATATCAGCCATATGTATTAAGTTTTGCCAAGGAAATTTAAAATGGAGTTCTACATAGGCTCTGGAGCAAATGTGTAGTTTAACCAAGCTTCTTATTGTAATTCAAAAGAAGGCCAAATAGAAGCTGTGCCTAAATGAATGTGCCTTAGCTTTGTTAATGCAAGCTCTGTGTGACAAATACCTTGTCAAAGTGAATACATCTCTGCAGATCAGGTTTCGGAAGGTACTGAATTCTCAAGTGACACAGGGGAAAGACAAAACTGCCCTATTATGTTGAAATTTCCTCTCAGGGTATGTGGCTTAGATTTTAGATTCATTATTAGTCTTTAATGAGGATAGAGCCGAGCCCTGGAACTCCTGTATTTTATTTATCACAACTTGTGTCAGTTGTGGGAGAGACCATGCGAAGAATTGCCAGAGAAGAGCAGCTTGAGAATAGTGAAGATTAATGAAGAGATAAAGACACATATGATTGCCTGTCTTTCCAGCACAGGCAGCTACCAGCTCATTAAGCCAGTGAGAACTCTTGAGACAGTTGTTACAAACAGCCTTGCTTTGATGAGGGACCAGTGGCATCTCTGGCCACATTTATAAAAAGGCTTCTTGCATGACAGCCAAGGAAGCAGCTTTAAAAACTGCACATTTTTTCTAGAATGTCTGTGTTTAAAAGTTGAACCTAAGGAATTGCTTTTTTTAAAAAAAAAAACCCTTACCTATTCTTTAAGCTGGAGATGGGGATGGGAATTCTGTGTTTAAACTGTATTGCAACCAATTACAAATAAAATGAAGCAGTAATTTTCCTCTGTTGGGTAAGCACATTTACTATACATCCCACAATGTTATTAAGCTACAGAATTTGTACATTGGTGATTAAATGTTTCACTTTATTTTAAAACATAGCTATAGTTAAAGAGCCACTTTGGAATAGTGGTTAAGGCAGCAGACTAGAAACTGGGAGACTGTGAGTTATAGTACTGCTTTAGGAATAAAACCAGCTGGGTGATCTTGGGCCAGTCACTTTCTTTTAACCCTTTTAATTCTGCTTTTATTAATTTTATAAATAACTCAAGGTGGCAAACATACCTAATATTCCGCCTTCTGTTTTTTCCTGCAACAATGCTGTGAGGCTGAGGGACAGTGATTGGCCGAATATCTTCCCTGGTTTTCATCCCTAACAAGGGCCTAGAAATCTGGTTTCTAGCCTGCTGGTAAATCAGGCAAAACAAAGCACTTCCAGAATCTTGCCAAGAAAACTGCAGGGACTTGTTCAAGCAGTCACCAGAAGTCAACGCTGACTTAAATGCAACATCCCCACAAGACTCCTTTAGTTAAAGAGGAAATCCTTTTATTTTTATTTATTTATTTATTTTCATCAAGCATGTATTTTATGACAAATACAAATGTAAACATAAATTATAAATACATAAAAAGGATACAAATAAAAGAAAACATTAGGACAGGGATGGTAGGCACGCTGGTGCACTTATGCACGCTCCTTACAGACCTCTTAGGAATAGGGTGAGGTCAACAGCAGACAGTCTAAGGTTAAAGTTTTGGGGGTTTGGGGAAGAAACTACAGAGTCAGGTAGTGCATTCCAGGCGTTGACCACTCTGTTGCTGAAGTCTTATTTTCTGCAATCTAGTTTGGATCGTTTTACCATGAGTTTGTATCTATTGTGTGCTCTTGTATTGTTTTGGTTGAAACTGAAGTATTCATCGGCTGGTAGGACATTGTAGCAGATGATTTTATGTACTATGCTTAGGTAAGACCGAATACGGAGAAGTTCTAAATTGTCTAAGCCAGGGGTGAGTTGTAATTTTTTTTACTACTGGTTCTATGGGCGTGACTTATTTTGTGGGCATGGCTTGGTGGGGGGTGGGGATAATGTGACTGGGTGGGCATGGCCAACTTTTTTTTTAATAACTTTTAAAAGCATTTTTTCTACAATCTTAAGAGGTTGCAGAAAAAAATGCTTTTAGGAGCCTCTGATGATCAGGCAAGTCAGCTGGGATTGCCAGAGGCTTTTAAAGGCATTTTTTTCCTACAACCTCTTTGGCTAAAGACATTGCAGAAAAACTGCTTTCAGAAGCCTCTGATGATCCCAGCTGAGCCTCACGATCATCAGAGACTTTTTTTTTTACTTTTAAAAGCATTTTTTTGACCATAGTGGTTGTAGAAAAAATGCTTTTAAAAGTTTTTTTTAAAAAAGCTCCTGATGAGGTGGGGCAGGGTAAGCAAGTGGCGACCGGGCCGGGGATCGGTTCGGGGGCGTGGCCAGCCAATGTTATTATTGGTTCTCCGAACTACTACAAATTTTTATTACCGATTCTTGTGAACCGGTACAAACCAGGAGCAACCCACCACTGGTCTAAACCCAAAATTTTGAGACTGGTGGCATAAGGTATTTTGTTGCGAGCAGAGGAATGGAGGACTCTTCTTGAGAAATATATCTGGACTCGTTTGATTGTATTAATGTCCGATATGCAGTGCAGGTTCCAGACAGATGAGGTGTATTCAAGAATTGGTCTGGCAAAAATTTTGTACGCCCTAGTTTGCAGTTCAATATTACCAGAAAAGAAGCTATGCAAGATTAGGTTACCAACTCTTAATGCTTTTTTAGCAATGCTGTTACAGTGAGCTCTGGGGCTTAGATCATTTGAGATGAGTACTCCAAGGTCTTTGACAGAGTGAGCATCATCTGTTAGGTCGTATCTGTCCAGCTTGTATTTTGTGTTCTGATTTTTTTTTCCCAATGTGTAAGACAGAGCATTTTTTGTTTGAGATTTGGAGTTTGACCATTAATTGTTTGACCATTCTGACACATAGTCAAGGTCTTTTTGTAGAGTATCAGCATTTCATCTTGCTATCTTGGAATTTGTTTAAGTTGTCGAGAAAAAGCAGTAAAACTAATGTCCTTTGTGTTGTCATTATTCCTGGATGCTTTTAGAATTTTCTGATGGGAGAACATGGGACAGCTACATAACAACCATATGGACAGGCTCTCCAGGTGGACTCCTGAATGTCAGCTTCTACCAAAAGAAAGAAGCCCTTTGTTGAAGGCCTCCTAATCCAGATGAGACAAGGCCCCCAAAGGGCACATTCCCCATATCTGGGCTTTTGGTTATATTTCCCATTCCATCCTTGGCCGTTTTCCCAACTGAGCACCTCCAAAGAGAAAACTACAATTGCCAGAATTCCAGCAGCTGGCTGGATGATGCCACTCAGGCAGTTTGGGCAATAAATATATGAATATGTTTTGCAAGACCAATATTAAAAGTGAGAGCCAATTGGATGCAGTGGTTAAGGCATCAGGCTAGAAGCTAGGTGACTGTGAGTCCTACTCTCACCTAGAGCACAAAGAAAGCTGGATTATTTTGGGCAATTATTCTCTCAGGCCTAGGAAGCAGGCAATGGCAAATCACTTCAGAAATCATGTCAAGACAAATGCAGGCACTAGGCAGGAACATACACTGAACTGAAGCCACAAAAAATGAAAAGAGATGACCTGTTACAAGACCTGTTAAGATATCCACAACATGAATACTCATCAAGAATATAGGAAACACCCAACAGTCAGGCTTTACAATCTTATATCTGTCGTGTTCTGCCACTGCAAACATAAAAATATACCTTGTAACTAGGTTATCATGAAGCTGATAGAATAAATGAATTCCTTAGTGTAGCTGTTGGTAAGACAGCAAGAACAATGAAAGAAATTGAAGCTCTTGACAACATAAAAATAAGCTTCAAATAGCTGCTCTCCATGGGATCCTGCAATTTGGGAAAGTGAGGTATAAATCAAATAAATGGATAAATAAGGATACTCCAGTATTACTGAATCAAGGTAACACTTTGTTTTCTGGAGATATCTGCACAGGTGGTGAGTTGAATGATCTCCCTAATATCTTATCACCCTGGGAAGTTTCGTCTTTGTTTTAAAAACAGAAAGCATTTTGTCGGTTCTTACAATTTAAGAAATGAAACTGAAATTTCCCAGTGCCAAAAGACAATTTACAAGTCACAGGAGAAGCTGAGGAAAATTTCCAATAAATTTTGGGGTACCATATGAAAGACTACTATTTTCCACCTCTATAACTAGCAAGTGATATATTGTACACATAGAAAAAGAAATTCAAATGTGTGCTATTTATATCACTTACAAAAATTCAGTTTTCCTTCTAAAAGGTCAATTAAATTTTAATTTAATTTTTAACACACAACGCTAAAGTTCAAACATTATTTTCTGGAGCATCTGTGTTTGTTGTTTGGTATAAATAGCAAATATCTCACACATGTTCAAGCTGTAAAGCAATGAATCATTAAATGTTACTGACTCAATCACAGATTCTCTTGTACATCTGCTGGCAAATACTTAAAAGAAACTCCAAAGGTGATGCTTACATAAGCTTTTCTTTCCCTTCTTTCCTTTATTTATTTATTTTAAATCAAAAAAAGTTACATTGAACTGGTAAAGTTTAACTTGCCCCATAATTTTTGATGCAATTTTTTATTCTTTTTTTTTCAGAAACCTTCTCAAGCTAACCTATAGAATCTATCTTACTGTGCCACCCACTACATGATTTATATACTTTTATTATTTAGGAATAAGTAAATAAAATGGAAATGTGAACTTTAAACTTCACATTCTTTTGTTCTAAGTGTCAAATATATGTAGCATCTGATCCTGGAAAGAATTTAATCTCATATTTATATGTGACATGTCATTAAACACCTTCTTCCAAAATAATCTAAATCTTTATTGCATTCCCACCAGAGGTGAAATAACATTCTCCTCAATTTACAGCCTCCCCAACAATTTACTGAATATTTTTTTAAAAAATGAGAGACTTTTATTGGACTTGGATGCCACCAATGGAAAAGTTTAAGATATATTTTCTGTATAGATGCTGATAACAATCTCCCATCCTGCCAAAGACCGTTATCTAAATCTTTTGTCTAAATCTAGGCCCAAGATTTAGCCCTGAGGTAGATTCACATAATTTATTTCAAATTATTATTATTTAATTATTTAATTAATTTTTTATTATTTTATTATTATTTTTTCATTAATCATATTTCTATGCCACCCACTCTCTGAGGACTCTGGGCAGCTTACAACAATCGACAGTATACTAAATAGAATATTGCCCCTAACAATCTGGGTCCTCATTTTACCCACCTTGGAAGGATGGAAGGCTGAGTCAACCTTGAGCCGGTGAGATTTGATCTGCTGATCTGCTGAACTAGCAGTCAGCTGAAGTAGCTGCAGTACAGCACTGTGCCACCTCAGCTCTTAAAATAAAATATATATTTGAAATTATGCCTTTAGATTCTGTGAAATAAAAGTCTCGCTGCCAAAAAGTGTTGATGTTTATTTGCAATCTTCACCACTTTTTATTTTGTAAACAAACTAAAAAAAAAACAGTAACAACATGGTAATTTTTGTTCTAATTGTTCAATTTGCTGTTAACTGAAAGGTTAATTTTTTTTAAGCCCAAAATGTTGGCAATGTAACCATCGTCAAGGAGCTTTTTCATGCTTGGCGGCTATGTCCTGAGGTGAAAAAGTACTGGACTAAGCTACTGGGATGGCTACAAGAGCTAACAAAATGTCAAATAGAATTAAACCCAGAAACATTTCTCCTGGGAATACTTAAAACAAAATTTGATAGAAAGATAAGATATTTGATTCTACATATACTAATAGCGGCAAGAATTGTGTTCGTGCAATACTGGAAGGAACGCAATACACCACCAGAGGGATTGATTATTCAGAAGATATATGAATGTGCCGAAATGGATAAACTGACCCTAGAATTAAAAGAAAAAGATGACTCGGAATATTATGAGGTTTGGGGAAAATGATATACCTGGATAGATAATAGAAATAAAAATTGGAAATATACATAAGGCTATTGAGGATTAGATACTGAATGTATATAATGTATATATTGTATGGAATGTTGATCCAAAGTATATGAAAATGAACAGTCTGTTGATTATGTATTAGAGTTGTGTAAAGGAAAAATTGTAATAAAAATTATTTTAAAAAAAGAAAAGAAAGGAAAGTTTTTATAAAAGTTTTTTATTTTATAGAAAAACTTTATTTTTCCATGGTTTCCACTGTATGACTTTAATGACATTTGGATACGTCTCCAAAGCTTCTTTTTCTATATTTGGTATATTCTTTAATTGTTCTCCGAGACAAAAGTAAAATCAGCACTGCACATTCTTTCCTTTATTTTCTTTCTCCTATTCTATCATCAGCACTCACCTAAGATACAAAAAAATGCTTCAAGAAAGACAGACAGATTGATATAATACTAGATAGCCCCAAGTCTATCATTTCAGTGTTTAGATTAGAATCAGTCCAGCTCAATCACTTTTGGTTACATTGTATACAATGTGATTTAAATACACAGTTAATAACCTGTGTAAAACAACTGAACCAAATAGTAGGGTAAGGGAGAACATCTCTCTTTGCTCTGAGACAGGTCTCTGCTACAGTCAATAATGAGGGAAGCTTAAAGCTGTAGTTCAAAACATCCAGTTTATGATCCACCCCAACCTGTGTCCTCTAAAAGTGATGGGCATGACTCCCAAGACCCTGTCCTTATTCTTTGGTAGTTACAGCAGTCACCAGTCTTTGCCACAACAAAGCAAATGTTAGTTTAGAAGACCCCTCTTTCTAACCCAGTGTTTCTCAACCTTGGCAAGTTTAAGAGGAGTGGACTTCAATTCCCATCCTGGCTGGTAATTTTGGAGTTGGGAATTTTCTTAAACTTGCCAAGGTTAAGAACCACAGTTCTAATCCTTCCTGTAAAAGAGGATGCTATAAACAGTTTCATCATGCAACATGAAGCCCATCCATCCAGCCTCTACATTAGTGATTCCCAACTTGGACAACATTAAGTTGGCTGGGAAATTCTGAGAGTTGAAGTCCACATAACCTTAAGTTGCCTAGGTTGAGAAATGTTGCGCTGCACTCTGGAAAGCAGGGTGGGGGCTTTCAATCAATGAGGACTCAGTTCTACAAGTCAACAGTCCTCTACAATACCGTAGAATCACGTTTATCTCACTCTGATGTCAGATATTCCCTTTTATTTCAGGGGAATGCTAGAGGGAGATAAAAAAACTTTTTCAAGAGAAGATGAAAATTAAATTCCCAGATTTATTTCGGGGGGGGGGGGACTTTAAGGCTACATTCCTGTGGTTCCTGATAGGATATTCAAGGAGGTAGAAAGAATTTGTTTTCTTTGTCTTTAACCACAACTATTCACTCTGCCAATGTGAAAAGCATCACACCTAGGATCTTTCACTTGTTCTTATAATCAGAGTGTTTCATTTGTAGGATATTAATAGTAAGATGATGATGATGATGATGATGATTATTATTCATCACACAGTCAGCCAGATGTGCAGACTGGGTTTGGCATTTTTGTTTATCTATTGAGTCCTTACTAAGAACCTGGGATAGGCAAATCTGGATGTTTGATGGTGTTACAGATACCATTGCAGTACGGAAGCTGTTCTAACTAAAGCTGCCTTCTGCAATTGACTGATGGCAAATTTGTCAATGCCTAAGGTGTTGAAGTGGTGTTCCAGTTGTTTTGGGATTGCACCCAAGGCGATGATGATGATGATGATGATGATTCGCACTGTCAGCCAGATGTTCAGACTGGTTTGGCATTTTTTCTACTTATTGAATCCTTACCAAGGACCTGGGTTAGACAAATCTGGATGCTTGACAGTGTTACAAATATCATCACAGGATGGAAGAAGTTCCAAGTAAAGTTGCCTTCTGCAATTGACTGATGGCAAATTTGTTAATAATAATAATAATAATAATAATAATAATAATAATAATAATAATAATAATAATAATAATAATAATAATAATAATAATAATAAAGCAATACCTAAAGGGCTACCCCACTATTTAGAAATTCTAAATTTACCGGACTTGAACATTTTGACTCTACAAAAAACCACCTTACTCGGAACAGCTTACATCCTCTGACGATACCTTTACAGTTCCTAGGCCCTTGGTTAGGATTCGAGTTGCTGAGCTATTAACCAGCCTCAAAGGCTGTGAATCTCACTACAGATTAAATAATAATAATAATAATAATAATAATAATAATAATAATAATAATGCAGACGGATAATAACAGAGGGATCATCTGTTAGAACACAACACGCCAGATATCACAGTTGTCGAAAACCGAAACGTACAATTTATTGACATTGCGGTACCAGGAGATGCCAGAGTTGAAGAAAAAGAACTGGAAAAAATCCTGAACTATCGCAACCTGGCCATCGAAACTACACGGCTATGGATGAAACATGTAACAGTGATACCCATTGTCATCGAGGCACTTGGTACCATGTCCAAGAATTTTATAAGATACATCAACAAATTGCAGCTTCCTGCAATAACCCTAGCGGGAATGCAAAAACTGTGCTACTTGGAACATCATACATCTTAAGAAGGTACTTGGTTGATACCTAGGATACTGGCAGCAACCCTATCAACCATTAGCACCAGTCAATGGTATTTGTGATCATCTTTGAATGTTCAGTTGACCGAGTTTCATGTTTAATGAATAAAGTAAATAATATTGCTGTTGTTGTTTATTTAAAGGTCCTTTTCTAGCTTGGATGGAAATACATAACAAATAGCTATTTTGCCCTGCTCATAAATTGTGGAAAAACAAATGAGGGGCTATTCCAAAATTATTTTTCCCCACGTGAACACATTTCTGGAAAACAGCTGACCTTTAATTAACATTCCGCTCATTCACGGCTCTAGGAGCTGCCAAAAAAGTTTTAGAAGACAAAATTCAGAGGTTAAATATAGTTAGAGAGTCAAACTGATTAGAGGCCAGCCAGCCATGGTCTCCCGTTTGTCCCCTAACAATTCTACAGAGCTGCCATCCCTGAACTGCAAATATCCAGATGGCCATTCTGTCGCTGTAGAGAGGTGTTTTTCAGGCTCTTGTTTCTGCTGCCAATAAGAGCTGAGTGCAGGAGTGGTGCAGAAGGAAGATGAGAGTAGTGGTGGGTTTCACTTACCTTTGCTACTGGTTCGTTCGCGAGCGCACCTTCACTTCGCTCACGCGTGCACCACTTCTGTGCATACGCAGAGGCTTCAGCACATGTGCAGAGCATATTTGATGACATCCGGGTGGATGGACAGAGCTTCCCACCATCGCTGCTATCAGTTCACCTAAACTGGGGTGAACGAGTAGCAACCCACCACCAGGCAAGAGGTCTCATCGTCATTTTCAAAGCACAAAGGGATTTTTGAATCTCTTTCAGCCTTTTGGGAAACACATATCTGAAAGGAAAAGAGCACAAGAATATGATGGAATAAGCTTTCCAGGAAGTGAAATGGAAAAAATAAACTTTCAACTTTGAGTTGGGGTATGGGGGGACAGGAGCAGGGAATACCGCAGGAGAAGGTTTCTTGCCCCAGGGGAAAGTATCTGAAACAGTTGTTTTAGGATCACCAAGGGATCCATTTAAGCCCCCCAGGAAGCCTAGGTAAGGATAATTTTCTCTGGATAGCTTTTTTTCCCTAAATCAACACTACAGGAATGCAAACATTCAGGGTTTGACAACAAGGTCCCAGAAATAATAACTATCACAAAGCAACTGCTAATAATGTATATTTTTCTTCCTTAAATACCATCCACACTACTGTCCCACTTCTAAGCAATACAGCTGTGAAGGTAATTAATTAATGTAGGAAGAATGTTGAAGAGGCCTTCTCACTGGCTGCTGGCATCAGCCACCATGCTGATCACAAGTCCCCTACCATTGTTGTTACCTTGTTGGAAAATTAGCCTTTAATTAACCTTAGAGATCTATGGAATTCTTTCTATGCAGGCCTTATTTGTATCTTTCAAAATCTCATTCTTTTTATATGGAATAAAACACTCCAGATGTCCAGAGAAGTTGATTTTAGGAAAAGGTCATAATCATAACTCTGGGTTTAGGAACAAGAAGAGTTACCCATATCTGCATGATAACAAGAACGGAACACTGGTTTTAACATTTTCAAGTTTACATTTAATCTGAGCTACTTCCAACCTCAAGAGGTTACACGAGGCTGGCTCCAGGAGATTATAAATGCTTCTTTGAGTGAGGGTGCCCTACCGCCTGCCTTGAAGGAGGCGGTGGTGAGGCCCCTCCTCAAGAAGCCCTCCTTGGACCCAGCTATTTTGGCTAATTATCGTCCAGTCTCCAACCTTCCCTTTTTGGCGAAGGTTGTTGAGAGTGTGGTTGCGTGGCAGCTCCCTCGGTACCTGGATGAAGCTGTCTATTTAGACCCGCTCCAGTCCGGCTTCAGGTCTGGATACAGCACCGAAACGGCATTGGTCGCGTTGGTGGATGATCTCTGGAGGGCCCGGGGTAGGGGGTACTCCTCTATCCTGGTGCTGTTAGACCTCTCAGCGGCTTTTGATACCATCGACCATGGTATCATGTTGCGCCGGTTGGAGGGACTGGGGGTGGGGGGCACCGTTTTACGGTGGTTCTCCTCCTACCTCTCCGACCGGTCACAATCAGTGTTGACAGGGGGGCAGCGGTCGACCCCGAGGCGCCTAGTGTGTGGGGTGCCGCAAGGGTCGGTCCTTTCGCCCCTCCTGTTCAACATTTATGTGAAGCCGCTGGGTGAGATCATCCGTGGTTTTGGGGTGGAGTTCCATCAGTACGCTGACGATACTCAGCTGTACATCTCCACCCCAGACCACCCCAACGATGCCGTGGAAGTGATGTCCCAGTGCCTTGAAGCCGTGCGGGTCTGGATGGGGAGAAACAGGCTTCGTCTCAACCCCTCCAAGACCGAGTGGCTGTGGCTGCCGGCGTCCCGATATAGCCAGCTGACACCATCGCTGGTCATTGGGGGCGAATCATTGGCCCCCACGGAAAGGGTGCGCAACTTGGGCGTCCTCCTGGACCCACGGCTGTCCTTGGAGGATCATACGACAGCTGTGGCCAGGGGGGCTTTCTATCAGGTTCGCCTGATACGCCAGTTGCGGCCCTTTCTAGATCGGGACTCCCTGCGCACAGTCACTCAGGCACTCGTCACCTCTCGCCTGGATTACTGCAATGCTCTCTACATGGGGCTCCCCTTGGGGTGCACCCGGAGGCTCCAACTGGTACAGAATGCGGCCGCGCGGGGAATTATGGGAGCATCGGGGCGCTCCCACGTTACACCTCTCCTGCGCGAGCTGCATTGGTTGCCGGTGGAGTTCCGGGTGCGTTTCAAGGTGTTGGTAATGACCTTTAAAGCGCTCCATGGCTTAGGACCAGGGTACTTACGGGACCGCCTTCTGCCGCCAATTGCCTCCCACCGGCCGGTTCGCTCCCACAGAGTGGGCCTCCTCAGGGTGCCGTCAGCCAGACAATGCCGGCTGGCGACCCCCAGGGGGAGAGCCTTCTCTGTGGCAGCCCCCACCCTCTGGAACGATCTTCCTCCAGAATTGAGAATTATCTCCGACCTCCGGACGTTTCGTCGGGCCCTGAAGACGCATCTTTTTCAACTTGCCGGTTTAGCCTGATCCCTGCCGCAATTTTTAGAATTTTTAAAATTTTAAAATTTTTAATGTTTGTAGCGTTGCCGCATTTTAATATTTATTTGGTTTTAATTCTCAGCCTAATGTATATGTGTTTTAATTTTTAACTTTTATGTATTGAATTTTTATTTCGGCTGTTCACCGCCCTGAGTCCGTAAGGAGAAGGGCGGTATACAAATCTAATAAATAAATAAATAAATAAATAAGAATGCCAAATTGTGAAGAATCTAATGATATGGCCTTTCCCCACTCTTGAAATGAATTCTATTGCCCTTTCTTGGTTAACAGGAAACTACACTTGCAGGAGACGTCTCTATTCCTGAGCCCTATCTTGCTTTTATTGTTACTGCTATATGACTGCCAGACACCTATATTTCCAAACTAGGAGGTGACAAAGTTGAACAGATTTTATATGCCTTAAGGCTGCTGTTGGAAACTCAGATTAAGGTCTGTGGTGAGCTCTCTTAATGCTGGTATAGGAAAAGGTGGGTTACGTTTTCTGACTCATAGGCTGGAGAGGAAATGAGGAATTTAGCAGAATATCATGGCAGAAAAAAATTACTAGAGTATGTTCATGCTGTGATTAGGTACAGGTGAGCATATGACAAGAATATGGTCCTTTGCATTATTCCAATCCTTTTAATACAGTTTGATGGGGAGAAAACTTTTGCAAAGACAAATGTTGACAAGAAAATTTCAACAAAATGTTCATGGATAGGCTGACTTTACTTTAACAATGCGAAGGCTAAGGGCTATCTGTGTTTGTACTGCTATAATGCAAATTATGTCATTTGGGCCTTCAGTCATCCTAGCTTCCCTCTTTTCATTTAAAATCCAGAGAAAGATATGAAGCAATTTATTCCCTTGGACTTTTTCATATCAGCTATCCAATTTAATAACAGCAAAAGAATTTCTGAAGTTCTGAGAAGTATCTTTCACAGAGAAAGTTGAAGGGTGATCTCAGTGCAGTACTATTTAATACAATTATAACATGAGACTGTTTTTGGCCCTTGACATTAGCAGCTTATAGCTGGAACACTGGAGCACCTTTTCAATCTCTATCTGATTTGTCTTCCTATTCATTTTATCACTGAATTAACATTTCTGTGTACAATTTCCTTCTTGAGTGCATTGCTCTTCCTTTTAAAAAGCCGCTGAAACTCCTAGTCATAGGTTTAACTAATTTCAGCATCCTGTTTCCATTAGCAAAACATTCAGTAAATTCAATAAATCTGCAAGGACAGGAATATAAAATCCCAAAACTAATACATTACTACTGAATCTGAATGCTTCTAGCTCTATCATATGTATAATAGGCTTTGTCAGATTTATCTTCCATGAATTTATCTAAACCTTTTCATAAGAGATATACAGTAAGACTAGCAGCCATTACCATATCTTGTGCTGTGAAGTTCTATAAGCAGTGGTGGGTTCCTCCCGGTTCAGTCTGGTTCCACCGAACCAGTACCAGTGACGATATGATATCACTGAACCAGTTCTGCCCCCCCCTGTGTTATTCTTACATTTTATTTGGCCCCACTCCCAATCTATTGCTGCCTCCTGAGTCCCAGCTGATGGGCTATAAGGAAAAAAAACTGTTTAAACTCTTGCCTGTGGGGCTTCAAAGGACCGCCCTATAGCTGATCAGTGGTAAAAGGCAGTTTGGTGGTAGACCGGTGCCTCCAAAAACAAATGAGTAGACCGGTGCCTGCAAAAATAAATGGGTAGACCAGTTCCTGCAAAAATAAATGGGTAGACCGGTACAGCTCTGAAGGCAGTTAAAAGCCTGGTAGACCAGTACCTCTAAATTCTTTAGCTAAATCCTAAAGAATTGTCACATGACCATCAAGCCACACCCACAAAATAAGGCACACCCACAGAACTGGTACTAAAAAATTTTAGAACTCATCCCTGTCTATAAGTGAATGGTAAAGCAGGGAAAATCTTTCACTTTATCTTGAATCTATTTCCAATGTGGCTGGCCATTTATGTATCATCAAAAGAAAGGACAACTGACACCCACTTGCATTACATTCAGGAACTAGTTTATTTGCATATACCCATATTTTTCAGACTATAAGACATACCTGACTATAAGATGCACCTAAATTTAGAAGAGGAAAACAACCAAAAAAGGTTTTTGGCCTACCTTTTTTCGGCCCTTTTTTTGGTCCTTTTCATATTTTTTCAGTCTGTTTCCAAGGCTTTTTTCAGCTTGGGGTTTTTTTTTTTTTTTTTTTGGAAAAAACGGGGTGAAAAAAGACCCCAAAATGGGCTGAAAACAGCTGAAAAAACAGGCCCCCAAAGCCTCAAAAACAGGCAAAAAAGCCTTGAAAATGCCCCCCCCAAAAAGTCCTGAAAAATGGCCGAAAAAAGGGTGTGCAGAGGCCAAAAAATGGCTGACTGGTGTGTCAAGCTTCGGCAATATTCAGTCTACAAGATGCACAGACATTTTTGCCACCTTTTGGAAGAGAAAAAAGTGTGTCTTTATAGTCCAAAAAATACTGTAATGACAAATTTGGAAAATTTATGTAATTTAATTAAAAATATATCTCGCATCAGTGATGGGGAGACTATGTGTACTGGCCCAGCTCCCCAAACATTTTTATTTTATTTATTTATTTTATTTCATCAAGTATGTATTTTATGACAGATACAAGTGTAAACATAATTATAAATACATAAAAAGGATACGAATAAAAGAAAACATTAGGCAGCGATGGTAGGTTCGCTGGTGCACTTATGCACGTCCCTTACAGAGCTCTTAGGAATGGCGTGAGGTCTACAGTAGACAGTCTAAGGTTAAAGTTTTTGGGGTTTGGGGAAGAGTCAGGTAGTGCATTCCAGTCATTGACAATTCTGTTACTGAAGTCGTATTTTTCTGCAGTCTAGTTTGGATCGGTTTACCATGAGTTTGTATCTATTGTGTGCTCTTGTATTGTTTTGGTTGAAGCAGAAGTATTCATTGGCTGGTAGGACATTGTAGCGGATGATTTCATTTACTATGTTTAGGTCAGACAGAAGTTCTAAATTGTCTAAGCCCAAAACTTTGAGTCTGGTGGCATAAGGTATTTTGTTGAGAGCAGAAGAGTGGAGGACTCTTCTAGCAAAAGTTTTGTATGCCCTAGTTTGCAGTTCAATATTACAGAGAAGAAGCTGTGCAAGATTAGGTTACCAACTCTTAATGTTTTTTTAGCAATGCTGTTACAGTGAGCTCTGGCACTTAGATCATTTGAGATGAGTACTCCAAGGTCTTTGATAGAGTGAGGGTCATCTGTTAGGTTGTATCCATCCAGCTTGTATTTTGTGTTCTGATTTTTTTTGCCAATGTGTAAGAGCATTTGTTGGCTGAGATTTGAAGTTGCCAGTTTTTTGACCAATTTGACACATAGTCAAGGTCTTTTTGTACAGTAGCAGCATTGTCAATGGTGTTGAATAGTTTTACATCATCTGCAAAGAGAATGGGTTTTTTTTTAATTAGATGTATATGCCGCCCTTCTCCAGAGACTCAGGGCGGTTTACAATATGTTAAGCAATAGCCTTCATACTTTTGTATATTTTATACAAAGTCAGCTTATTGCCCCCACAAACTGGGTCCTCAATTTACCTACCTTAGAAAGGATAGAAGGCTGAGTCAACCTTGAGCCTGGTGAGAGTCGAACTTGCAATAATTGCAGACAGCTGAATGTTAATAACAGGCTTTTAGTCTGTTGAGCTATCCAGTTGCTTATAATATGATTGCAAAGTCATTTATATAAAGTATAAAGAGTGAGGGTCCTAAAACGCTGCCTTGGGGAACACCACTGTTAACAGGTGCAGGGTTAGATGTTCCCTATTTTGAGTACTTGCTGCTGTTTGATAGGAATGCAGCTAACCATTTATTCAGGAATCCGGAAATGCCATAAGATTTTACTTTTAGAAGTAGCTTATTGTTTACCACTGAATCAAAGGCTTTGCAGAAGTCTATATAAACTGCATCTATTGATTTACCCTGGTCGAGTTTTGAAGTCCATATGTTTTTGCAGTGTAATAGTTGCAGATTGCAGGACAATTTTTTTCTAAAGTCAAATTGCTTGTTAGAGAGTAGGTTGTTAGTCTCTAAATAGAGGGTAATGGATTGGTTTATGATTGATTCCATGACTTTGCAGGTGACACAACATAATGAGATTGCTCTGTAATTATTAACTAGGCTGGGGTCACCCTTTTTGAAGATAGGGATGACTGTGGCTAGTGACCATAAATTAGGTAAGGAGCTGGTTCTGAAAGATATTTCGTAGATTATGTTAAGTGGTTCTGCTATGATGGTTGTGAGCTTCTTTAGAAAGTAGGCACATAAACATGACAAACCCTTTTGAAGTGAATTCAAAAGATTCCTTTATTAGGAGTGCCGGCAGCTCCAGCAAAAAGATTCTTTCTCAGGATGCAAGTCTGGGTTAGGGTTAGGGTTAGGGTTAGGGTTAGGGTTAGGGTTAGGGTTAGGGTTAGGCCAGCCGGAAGTTGAATAGTTGTCTGCTATACCTATTTATCTCCACCCCTCTGCCTTTTATCCCCAGATAAGTGGGGTGGGGTCTTAATAGCAGCAGTAGCTCTTGCTTCCCCAGGATCACCCCATGACTTTCACTGCTCTCCTCTTCTCTGCCTTCTGCACAGCAACGTGTCAGGAACTGGACCCAGTTATTCCTTCTCTTCTTCATCAACCACCTCCAGATCTGGGGTCTGTTGACTCTCTTTCTGAGGCCTTACAGACAAGTCAGGCCCAGGCTCAGCCTCTATCTCTCTCTCTCTGCCAGCTCTATTCCCCCTTCCTGCTCGGAGCTCTCAGGTTGCCTTGATGCTGACCCTGACTCCTAAGCCTCCTCCTCCTCTGATTCGGCTGCTTGAGGGCCAACAGCTGACAGACCACAACACTGTGGCTTGTGTCCATCTGGATTATACTGTTCAAGTACAATTTCAAGACTCATTTTATAGTTTCTTGAAGCAGACAGAGGTTAATGGTTTTTGGCATCCTTGCAAGGTAGGTCCATTGTTCATCTGCTGGCTGTCAGCTTCTGGAAGCAGTAGTATTACAGAAGATGTGGCTTTGTCAGAAATAAGCCTAACTAACATCTTACTTTAAGCTCTGAGTGTGGGGCCTTTAAAGCAGGATGTTTCTTAATGGAGGAAGCTGTAGGGAGTGGCAACAGGACATTATGTCCTCATTGAAAGGGACGGGTGCTTGTGTTGTGAAGGGATAAGTCCCAAGGGATGGTAGCTCATTCCTGCCATTACAGCACGCTGACAGGTAGAGCCTGACAGCACCCATCAATCTCTCCTTTAACAGCCTGAACTTTTGCCATTTCAATTCCTAAGAGAGGCACACAAACTGCGATGGGCTGTCAGTGAGGTAAAAGTCCTTGGTGTCAGAGCTTTTCCTGAGGGGATTCGCTACTGTTGTACATTTTTCAGCGAAGAGCAACTGTCCTCTTTTTAAATGCCTATATTATTATTAGGGTTGGTTGCACAGTCAACTTGATGTTTAGACTGGATTTGGTTTTTTTATCCACCTATTGAGTCCTTGCCAAGGACCTGGGATGGATAAAATTATTGCTTGATAGTGATAAAGGTATTGTTGCAGGAAGTACACTGTTCCAAGAAAGCTATCTCTCACAATTGACTGATAGTGATTTTGTCAATGCCAGAGGTATTCAAGTGGTGTTCCAGATATTTTGCAATTGCAACCAAGGTGCCTATTAGTATTGATACTTTCTTTGCTTTCTTTTGCCAGTTGTTATTCTACTTCTAGTTAATCTCTGTTTGCAGGTCTTTGCATTTTGTTATTTTCTCCAATTCTTTCTCTTCTAGTCTGCAGTCTCCAGGTACTGCCACAATTACTTTTTCCAAACTTTTTTTATCTTTTTTATCAACAATTGTTAAAGTCCCAGAGCACTTTAGCTTCTTCATTTTTTATGACTTTCTTTATTTTGTGGTCCCATCAGTTCTTGCTTGCAGCAAATGGTATTTGTTGCAGATATTACAATGCACCATTGTTGTTACTTTTGTTATACTGTTGTTTGTAAGTAATCTGAGCAATCTTTTGAGCAGCTAACTAGGTGGGCCGCAATTTCTTCAGCTTCTTTGTAGAGATGACATTTGCAATCTATTGCTGTCTTCTCAATTCTGGCTTTGTATGCATTTCTTCTTAAGGCTTGGTCTTGTGCTGCTAGAATTAGTCCCTTTCTGTCTTTCTTCAATTTGCCCACTGTTATTTATTTATTATTTATTTATTATTTAAATTTTTATATCGCCCTTCTCCCGAGGGACTCAGGACGGTGCACAGCCACAGTAAAACAACATATATCACAAAATTTAAAAAACAGTTTAAAGCATATTAAATAATTTGGCCCTGTATTAAAAACTCAAAAACTAAAACACCCATTAAAATTCATTATTTAGCCAGCCCAGCCTGTTGAAACAGTAAGGTCTTAAGGGCATGGCAAAAGATACGTAGGTCGGGAATCATACATATTCCCCGGCCAGTTCATTCTAGAGAAAAGGTGCCCCCACAGGGAAGGCACCTCCTGGGGGTCGCTAGTCAACATTGTTTGACCGATGGCACCCTGAGGAATCCCTCTCTGTGGGAGCGTATTGGCCGGTGGGAGGCCATCGGCCATCCGTGGCAGAAGGCGATCTTGTAAGTATCTAGGTCCTAAAACATGGAGCATTTTAAAGATTATTATTTATTATTTATTTATTTTGTTTTATTAGATTTTTATACTGCCCTTCTCCTACTGGACTCAGGGTGGTGAACAGCCAAAGATAAAAAACATCACATACAAAATTTAAATTTTTTAAAAGAATTAAACAAATATTGGCCCAATAAAATTTAAAACACCCCTACTAAAACCAATTTAACAATTACAAATATCTAAGGGGGGGGGGTGTCAAGCCAGCCCAATTTGGTGAAATAAAAAAGGTTTAAGGGCACGGCAAAAAGCCCGGAGATCTGGTATCCTACGTATCTCCGGGGTTAAGTTGTTCCAGAGGGCAGGTGTTGCCACAGAGAAGGCCCTCCCCCTGTGGTCACCAGCCAACATTGTCTGGCCGACGGCACCCTGAGGAGTCCCTCTCTGTGGGGCATACTGGCCAGTGGGAGGCTATCAGTGGCAGAAGGTGGTCCTGTAAGTACCCTGGGCCTGGGTAGGTACCCAGACCCTAAGCCATGGAGTGCTTTAAAGGTGGTAACCAACACCTTGAAGCATGCCTGGAAGACCACTGGGAGCCAATGCAGCTTGTGCAGGAGGGGTGTCACATGGGAGCACCCTGTCTCTCCCATAATCCCCCACGCGGCCGCATTCTGCACCAGTTGGAGCCTCCGAGTGCTTCTCAAGGGGAGCCCCATGTAGAGAGCATTACAGTAGTCCAGGCGAGAAGTGATGAGTGCCTGAGTGACCGTGCATAAGGAGTCCCGATCCAAAGAGGGACGCAACTGGTAAATCAGGTGAACCTGATAAAAAGCACCCCTGGCCACAGCCTCTTTATGGTCTGAAACAGTCTGGTTTAATGTGGTACTTATGTCTTACTGACAAACTAAATTCAATGGGCTTTTAGTTAGTCCTTGCCAGGTCCTGTTATTATCTCCTTTGTCTGCTAGAGTGTGTGTGTCTGTGTGTGTGTCTGTGTCTGTGTCTGTGTCTCTCTCTGTGTGTGTGTGTTTATGTGTGTGCATTGGCCATGTAATACTTTGCTTTGCCATGTCTTTTTTCTATTCTTCATTTGGTCTTTTTATAGGTCAGTTTGGTCTTTATGATATACAGTAAGCCTTCATGGTGTACTAGCTTCATGCATCTTGTTCACTGTCCTTCAGATATTCTTCCAAAGCCCTTTTTTCTTCTTCAATTGTCTGGTATATTAGCAACATTCCTCCTAACTATGTTCTTTGATAAGTAGAGTCTGTCAATGCTGCTGCATAGATGAAGAGCATGATTCATTGTTATTATTTTTCTGGTCTTCCTATCATGATCTTTTAGTTCTGCTTGAGTCTAGTCCACTATTCCAGTTGCATATTTAATGACTGGAATTGCCCAAGGGCTTATTGCCTAATGATATTTTCCCCATTGAGTTTGGACTTTAAGAACATCTTCATTCTCACAATCAGTGTGCTTGATGTTGGCAGCTTAAAGGATGTCCAGGAATTTGTAGCAATCATCTCTATCCAGACTCTTGATGTTGATCTGCTAGCCTGTTTTTTATTATTATTATTATTATTATTACAGGTAATCCTCAACTTAACAATAATTCACTTAGTGATCGTTTGAAGTTACAATGGCACTGAAATAAGTGATTATGACCATTTTTCGCACTTATGACCTCTGCGGCATCCTCGTGGATTTATACTCAGTTGCTTGACAACTGACTCACATTTATGACTGTTGCAGTGTCCCAGGATCATGTGATCATCCTTTTTAACCTTCTTACAAGCAAAATCAATGGAGAAACCAGATTCACTTAACAATTTTGCTACTAATTTAACAACTGCAATGATTTACTTAACAAATGTGGCAAGAAAAGTTGTAAAATGGAGCAAAACTCACTTAACAAATTTCTCACTTAGCAACACAAATTTTGGACTCAATTGTGGTCGTAAGTTGAGAACTACCTGTATTTCTGATTCTGGATGTTGGTCTTTCCAGAACTGGTGCACTGTTTTCAGATATTGTCTTTTCATGGGACATTGGATTTTAGTAGCAGATTATTATTTCTTTATTATCAATTTTCATATATTTGCAACAGGTAAACAACTTTTCTTTCCATAGTTCTACTGCTGCCCTGGTTGCTCAGACAATAGTTCTGAGTCTAATGGTCCATTTGTCGCTGGATGTCCAGGAACTCTAACATGTAATGTAATCCTTGTTGACTTGAGTGCCAACCAAGCCGGTATGAGTTTCTGAAAATTACATCTCACCATTCTTCATTTGACTTCTCTGGTGCGTCCTGTCCTATGTAGTGGAACTTCATCCTTCTTGGCACACACAAGTTACACAACCCCACAAAGATGCTGCCTCACTGGAGTATTATTACTATTATCTGATTTGACCATGAGGTGAACAATAATGTGTATAGAGAATGGGAAGAATGCAGTGATAAACAGTTCAGTTGCTTTCTAATGTGCACCAGGTATCTATTAGTTCATGTTTACACTGGATTGCTTTGAAGATTGATACATTTAGTGAGAAAATGAGAAAAGAAAACAATCCAATTAAAGTATTGCTAAAAAATTGACTATATGGTTCAAACCACATCTGAAATCACATACACACACATAGTATTTATGTGGGCTGACCAAAACTTAGTACAACAGTGATTTATGACCTGTAAAACAAACCCTTCTGAGCACCTAACTATTATATATCCACTGCTTTGTAAGAAAACTTCCATATTTTTCGGAGTATAAGATGCACCTTCCCCCCCCAAAAGGGGGTAAAAGTTTAGGTGCGTTTTATACACCAAATGAAGGCCTGCCCACCCACTGCCCATTTGCGTCTTATACACTGAATGTAGCCCCGCCTACCCTTTGGCCTCTGCCTCACAGCAGTTACCTCCTTGCAACCAAACAGCAAGAAAAAACAGCTCCTTTCAGCTTCAGCACACCCTAATTAGCACAAGTTGATTAGATTGGCCTCCCGACTCTCAGCTGATTTGCTCTCAGCTGTTTTGCACAGGGCTCTGCTGCTTGCTGCAAAGAGGTAAATTGCTGGAGCAGATTTTTTTTTCTCCTTGTGCTAATCAAGCTATGCTGAAAATGAAAATGAAAGTAAAGCAGGCTATTTGCTGTTTGCTGCAACGAGGCAAAATTGCTCAGAGGCAGAGACAGAGGGAGATTTCTTTTTCTTCTTTTCCTCACCAAAAAAGGTAGATGCATCTTATACTCCAGTGAGTCTTATACTCTGAAAAATACAGTATCTTCATATCCATTTTCGTATTAAAGACATACATCTGGTGTCTTTATTTGAATACCATCTTATTTATTAGCACTAAAAAAGCAGAAACAAACCCCAAAGTCCAATGAAAATTGCCATGTTTACCTTCTCCTATTCTTTTTTCATAACTTCTCCTCCTTTATCTATACTTGTTTGTTTACTATAATTGTATTATTTTTTTAAAATACTTGTTCTAAATTTCAACCTCAAAACAATCCTGTCAGTTGGCTTACAAGAAGAATTGGTAACTGGTTCAGGTTTGTTGTATGAGATTCATACTGAGGGATTTCCTATGCAAGATCAAATGTTTGTTTGGTTAAACTTCTGGCTTTCAGAGCATTGCTTCTTCTGCAGTTGTCTTGATTATTATTCTCCATCTTTAATAGCACTACTAGGATTGAGGGGAACCTGATTAAGATTTTTTTTGAGAGGGCTACACATGAAGGAGATGCGATGATTAAATTCAAAACTGATTTGATTGAATGTTTGAATCGTATTGACTTTCTAAATCAGATTTAAATTGAATGGTTAAATTGAATCAGTTTTCTGAACCAATTCTATGATTTAATTATTATTATTTTTTTCTGCATGTACAGAAGGCTTTGTTTCTGACTCAAATCATCTTTCTGAATTGGATTGACCCAATGTGACTATTTGATTCAGAAATCCAAATTGGATCATTCAAAGCTCCTTTAATGTTTTAATGAGATTTGCATGCTGCCAAGGAAATCTGCAGGAACACCAAGCATCTCCATTTCTTCAGAAGACTTGTAAAGAGAGGCAGAGAAGAAGAAGGCAAGAATCTACTAATGGAGGAAAGAAGTCTGCAGCTCAGACCCTTACAGGCGTCAAACTGATAGCCCGCGGGCCGGATGCTTCACGTACAGGCCATGCCCACCCCAGCTCTGTGAAAGGGAAAGCCATCATAATACATTACATGACAGCAACATGATGCTGTGAGTTTGAGACCCATGAACATGGAGTTTTTGGTCTAGGCCAAGTGGACTAATTCTGGCTTTGTAGCTGTCCCTGTAAATAGGGCGAAAATACTGGCTAAAGAGGTAAGTCTTTTAAATGGGATTTATTACATTGATCCCATTTCCCTTTCTTTCTAGATAAATGTAATACCCACTTTATCAGGGCTTCTTATGAAATATTGCTACATCACGTGAGAAGACTGTTTCAATACTTAGAATATCCCAAGAACCTGTGAGCAAAAGATTCATGCAGCGGTAAGTATAATTCAAGCCCCTTTAATAAGCATTTGTGTTATTGTAGGTAAGTCCTGCAAAAGTAACATCTGTAGTAATTTCTGCTTTATATATTAAAAAAGCAAAGGAAACAGAAATCGGGAGTGCTTTCTGGGAAGAAAATATTGTATTGTTAATTGAACATAGAGTAATTGTTTATAATTGTTTTACTTGAAAACTGTGGATAAATAAATGTGGATTTATTTATGATTTACATTAATAGAACAGAACAGAACAGAACAGAACAGAACAGAACAGAACAGAACAGAATTTTTTATTGGCCAAGTGTGATTGGACACACAAGAAATTTGTCTTGGTGCATATGCTCTCAGTGTACATAAAATAAAAGATATGTTCATCAAGAATCATAAGGCACATCACTTAATGATAGACATAGGGTACAAATAAGCAATCAGGAAACAATATCAATATAAATCGCCATGCAGTCATAAGTGGAAGGAGATGGGTGATTGCTATACTGTTAATTTTGGTGAGTCACAAACAGGACTAACCTACTGATACAGGAGCTTCTTCATACCTAAAGATCCAGTCACATAAAGAAACAAAGAGAAAAAGTTTGAGTTTGGCTGTTGATTCTAGAAATGAAACAAAACATAAGCATTCCTATTATTTTAAATGTAGATCATTCTTCCATTCAGAATTTCCTAGGTGATACTATGAAGGTGGTTTTGTCTTATTTGATGTAATATTTTTTGAAATGGAAACATGCTTTGAAAGAGTTAATTGGAATATTTCATGTGCTTCCTTTACAAAGGGATAAAGCAGATGTACTGGTTTGAACAATAGCTGGGTACAGTTTGCCCAACTGGGGTGTTCTCAGAAAGGTACCTTTTAAAAGTATGATGTGATTTATAATTTTGAATTAGAAAAGAAAAGGGGAATGCCCAGGGCTCCTGGTAAAACGGCTGGAAGTTAATAAGGTGTTAATTGAAGCACCAGCTGACAGTAGCACTTCTCGGCTTAGTTGACAACTGAATTTGTTAAGGAGGAAAGTGGAAATAAAGAATGTTTACAATATGTATTGGAAAAAGAAAATAACAGAAGCATTATAATCAAGAAATAATTGATGGACACAATCTTGAGCACCATTAAGAGAAAATGAGTAAAACTGTGAATTATGCTTTCTCATTTCTCCTAATGTGTGTTCATTTGATGTAATCTCCATTAAATTTCATTTTTTTTTCTTACAAACATATACATTTCTTCTATGTAATTTGGATTAACATATGCAGTTTTGCCATTTTTCTCATTATACATGTTTGCTCTTTCTACTAATAATCACATAAATTTTAACTGGAAAATTACATTGCATGATTCAAAGAAGTACAAATAACAGTTTTATTTGCATATTGGTACAGGAAATGTGAATTAAATAATTTTCATTTAATGAACTTATTTCCCTAAACATTAGGCAGATGAGAAAAAGTATGAATTCTTTCCCGTTTGGATTGTCATATTTTAAAAATACCTTCTGATATTTACCATATGAGCATTATGAGCTTCATTATGAGGTAATAATTATGAGCCTTCATTGGTGTATCCTTCATTGTTACCTATTATATTAATATCCGGATTTTCTTCTAGTAGTCTTAATATTCCTGGAAACAGACTTCATTTGATTCTTATAACAGCCCTATTGAGTTGAGAAAAACTCAACTCACATAACAATCTCAAGTCACATAACAATCTTCATGGTTGAATGGCTATCTTGTACCTTTAAATTGTTGTCCAGCATCAACTATAACCATACCCTAGTGGGTGCAGTGGTTAGAATACTGTATTGCAAGCTGACTGCCAGCAGTTCAATTCTCACTGGCTCAAGGTTGACTCAACCTTCCATCCTTTCGAGGTCAGTAAAATAAATCAGATTGTTGCAGGAAATATGCTGACTTTGTAAACCACTTAGAGAGGCTGTAAAGCCTGTGAAGCAGTATATAAGTCTAAGTGCTATTGCTATTGCCACTGGTCTCACAATATTGTACATATCCTACAGTGACTGTTTCTCATACATGACCTACATTTACACATTCATTTAGCAACCTTTAGGTATATTGAATTGCAAACTTCAAAAGTCTGCTAAACACAAATGGAAATTGCCAGACTGGGAGAGGCTATTATAAATAACATTATTTTACCCAAGAAAAACTTTGATTTAGAAACACCTGTAAATTGACCAATAAAATATGCTACATAGTATATATTTGGGTCAATCTCTACTAGTTTTAAAAGGCTCTGTTCTTTAAACAATCAATCGATAATTGTCTAAAAGAGTTTATGAGTTTTGAAATTATATATTCATAACTTGATTTGATTTTTCTATTTTGCTTCTCTCATGTCACATTCACAGTAGACCTTCTTCACTTTGAAATTATAGATCTCCTTCAGCATGCAACTGCCATGTAATAATCTTTTTACACTGTATTACAATTGCAAATTAAAGCTATCTTTAATTTAAAGGTACCCCTACCCCCATTTTCATTATATAATGGCTGTCACATCATAAATTATGTGGGTGTATAATTCTCCTGGGTACTAGACCTGAAACACTGGATGAAATGAAAGATACAAAGCCTGAATTTTGACATGAGAATAAATCAATAACATGCTGCATAAATATTGAGACATTGAGCATAAAACAGTTCATGTGAAAATGCAGCTTATTTAATTCCCTTAATTTTTATTAAATCCGCACACATACTCCTGCTTTTTCTTAACCCAAGGGCACAGTAAGCTGTGTGTCTAAATGTGCTCAGTAGGAGAGCAACTTGTTTTTTATAAATTCCTCAAATTGGATTTCTGTTTTATATTAAATACAAGATAATATATTTCTTCACAAAATGTCTTTTGGGGGCCAGATTTTATATTATGACAAAAAATTGGCTGCTGCTTTAAAAAGGCATTCTATCTTGTGTTTTCCCTTACATTAGCAAAAGGATCTTATGGCTACAGGGTAACCTTAATATCACTGGCCACATATTTTGCTGCCACTCAACCTATTTATCCATCATCAATCCACCTGCTAAGAGACTACTGTCATATGGAAAAACTCAGTGCATGTCCATCTATGTATAGTATCTCATGGCTACAGTTGCTCCGGTGCCTGCATTCTCAATTGTACGGTATATAATAGGGTGTGACCCCCAGTTGCATCCAATGCATGAGGGAATCACTTCATTGCAGAGGACAAGAAAGTGTAAAAAGGCTGATTTTAGTGATATCCCTGCTAATTTAGTCTAACAAACAACTAAAGAAATATTGAGGGGTAGTGATGGTAAGATAGCAGTCTTCCAGTACTTGACAGGCTGTCACAGACAAGAGGTGATTGACATATTCTGTAAGCACCTGAGGGCTGGAGGAGAAAGTGGAAGATCATTAAAGAGAGATCTAACCTAGAACTAAGGAGAAATTTCAGGGATGATTTAGAATAATCAGTGGAACAACTTGCCCCAGAAGGTGCTCCATGACTGGAGGTTTCCAAGAACGGACCGGATAGCCATTTGTCCAGGATAGTATAGGATCTCCTACTCAACCAGGGGATTGGGCTAGAAGACCTCCAAAGTTGCTTTCAACCTATCTATGTTCCAGGTCATACAAATAGGGCTTTGAAGATCATCTTAGATCAGGGGTATCAAACTGGAGGCCCACAGGCCAGATGCCTCAAACACAGGCTACACCCACCCTAGCTCTGTGAAGAGAAAAAAAACATTACGAAATGGCATGTGATGGCAATGTGACACCACAAGTTTGACACCCATGTGTTAGATAATCTTTTACTGATGTGTATTGGCTTGAGTAGTTAAACAAAGAAAATGGCTCTTGCTGCAGCTGATATAATAGATAGCACTGGTGCCTTGTTATTTTATGGATACAAGGTCAACATTCAAATTAATTCTAAAACCCATAACTAAATTTTGGAAAGTAATCATTCCCATGAATGGCTTCATTTCAGTCATTTTTTGTGACAGTGTGCAACTTCTGCTTAGCTACTTTTTCTGTTCCTACAGATATGGTGGTGCAGCAGATTAAAGTGGTGTTAAGTGACACCAGCTGTCTGCAATTACTGCAAGTTTGAATCTTACCAGGCTCAAGGTTGACTCAGCCTTCCATCCTTTCGAGGTAGGTAAAATGAGGACCCGGATTGTGGGGGAAATAAGCTGACTTTGTATAAAACAAGAACACTGCTTGAGGGGAGAGGGGGGCGAAAACCCTTCTAAGCAGGTATATACAAAAGTATGAAGGCTATTGCTTAACACGTTGTATATGCTCCCTGAGTCTCCGTAGAAGAGCGGCATATAAATCGAACCAATAAATAAATAAATAAATATACTTATTTTTCTCTTTGCAGGGGAATCACTTTAAAATAACTTTCCTTCCTGTTTCTGCATATCTGTGGTTAAGAAACATTGGTTTTACATATCTGGAAGGTGGCAGGTTTGGGAAAACTGGTGTATACTTTATCTTTATAAGACTTCAAGAAAACATCACTTCAACTGATATGAAACATTGCCACTAGGAGAGAAAAATATCACTATTCTGGACAGATTGTTCTCACCTAGCTTGGAAGTAAATTCTATTACATTTCCCAATTTTTTCTACTCAACAACTGAGTTCTATTCTTTCAATCAGCACCAAGCAGGGGGTAATCATTTGTAGTAGCATTTGAACAACTAAATTTTAGCTTTATTTGTTTTGTGAGTTTAGCCTGTTCAATTTACAGAATGTTTGCATAAACCCACAGAAAAGGGTTAAGCCAGTATACAACAGTTCAGTTAAATGTGGGTAGCCATGTCATGCAAATACAACCTGAGCATTACCCATTTCACTTGGCTATGACTTAATTGCTTTTAATTAGGTTTTCCCAAGAAGATTGTTTTGCCTTTCTGACACAAAGCAAGGTCATTTGTGTGTCATTATTGTTTTCCTCCAGGCTGTGAGGCATCGGTTTTTGGTTAATTTGCCAGGTATGTAGGGAGACCAACAATGGGAGGCATTTTGTAGCAGATACTTCTTGAGGAAGGAAAGCAGGTGGCACATCATTATATCTGTCTCTGACATCCAGGTGTTCAGTAGGTGAACTTTGACATCAATCCCTTTATATTCTGCTCCTCTGTCCTGCTCTTTCCTTTTGTCATTTGAACCTTAAAAGGCTGAGATATCAGCTTCTGCTGCTTAGACAGGATGGTTGTTATCATCCCTAGAAACTCATTAAAAAATAAAATCAGATTCAATGAGTAATTTGTTTGCCTACGAGTGCTATTTTAAAAACTATGCCATTCAAAGTCTTTTGAATGAATGAAGTCCAATTATTTAAATCTCTTGGGGACCAAGTGCTTTTGACAGTACTATTTTGAGTGACAGGATCCCTGGGAGGAAGTACTTGATATGCACATCCACATGAATGCCACAAATCCTGATTGTTGATCACTATTGGCCAAATGGATAAGGAAGCTAAATGTATTTCTCTTAGGGTGGTGGTTAAATGTTGGATTTAAATCAGAGAGATCCACTACCATTCTCCAGCTATGCTGGAGAATTCTGGGAGTTGAAGTCCACAAGTCTTAAAGCTGCTAAGTTTGGGGACCCCTGGTCTAGGCTCAACAAGTATCCCTCGGAACTTTAGTTATAATAATAATAATAATAATAATAATAATAATAATAATAATAATAATAATAATAATAATAATAATAATAATAATAATATAGCTAAAGTGCTAACAGTATCTGCAAGATACCCTTGCCTTTAAGCTGTTTGACATTAGGATAGCCAGGTGCAAAAGGAACAAACTTAAAACCCATCCATTTTAACAATATCAAACATCTCATAAAACCTGAACAAAAATAAAGATCTTGAAAATGGCTTTAAAATTATGCAATGATGTATATGTGGTGAAGGAAAAGATTCAGAAGTTGGGGCAATAGACAAACATTCAGGATCCAATCTTGGTCACCAGGACAAGAGCTTTCAGACTCTTGCTAGAGCATTCTCAGAGAACTTCTCATTACTAGAACATAGAAGTCCGCTGAAGATGGGTTCCAGCATGAGTCCTGAGATATGTACTTTTGCCTTCGTTCATGAGACAAATATTCATTTTGTACATGTTCTATAAAGACGTCTAGAGCATATGTTGCCACCCATTAGATTTCTATCTATTGTCAGCATTAGAAGAGATGGCAGGAAAACAAAATTCAGTTGTTTTAATTATTTAATATGTTAACAAGGACACCTTGAAGATGCTCCAAATTAACTCATTAGATGAAGACTGCATGGTTTGTTGCTGAATGTGATCAAAGAAGTAAATCATTGAGTGGGCTTTTCCTGAAGTTTCCCAGAATACCTCTTGCTCTAATGGGTTACTAATAGAGAACAGCACATGTTTATTCAGCTAACAGAAGCTTAAAGAACTGAGTCTGTATGTTCAGAATATAAACTATTAATATGATTTGGAAGCCACCTCAGTACTTTTACCAAATTTATAGCAGTATAGAAGTTAAAATTAACTTTGTTCTGAAAAAGCTACACTGGTATGTTTGTATGTATGTATTTACAGCATTTACGTGGCTGCTTACCTCATATAATGACTCTTGAATGATGAGAAAATATGGCTTATTTCTTTATGTCTATTAATGGCTTATTTGTCTTAATGTCACATTTCCAGAGATTTCCTATATGTTTCACCTGTAGATGTATGAAGAAAGACAAATATTATACAATGAATTTAAGAAAATCAAATCTAATCTCCCTTTTTACCATCCTGTAATCCCCTATTTCATGGTAGAATCGGGTGACTGGATGGAGCTGGGTATTTACTGGCCAGATACGCTCTTGAACACCACATGAGTTCACAAAAGATATTCTTTTCTTTGCTCCCTAGGACAGAAACATCTGCTGCTACCTAGGATTGAACTCTCAACCTTCTGAGTGGGAAGCAAATGTCTTCACTACTAGGCCATCATACTACTCAAGAAAAACAAACATAAGTACCTGCTTTTCATTCATAAAGTGCCAGATTTTGTTCTTGCCCAGGTAGAAATAGCCTCAGTAGAGGCTTCACTTGTCTGAAACCACAGATGCTCAGGATTGCCAATTTCATCTATAAGAGTTCAATACTTCCGTAGTCTAATATACACATTGTTTTTATATTCTAATGAGGAATTAGACATCTTTATCAGAGAAATCCTATCCTTTCCAAAGTTTAAAATTAGTAATTCCACTCAGAATAAGGAGCGTCTATCTGCTTTATTTTTTTTTAACCATTAAAACCATTAGAGTTTTACATTCTGGTACAAAGTTGGTAATTGTCCACATATGGTTTTAGTTTTTGAATGACGCATAGATATTTCTAACAATAGTTTTTCCCTAAAACATTTTAAAGATATTTAACATTCTGATTTAATAATATTAACTTTACCAGTAATGCACCTTTTTCATAACAGGTTTTAAAATGATATTCCAGAGAATTCCACAATCTTCCTTTTGGTTGTTGCTTTTAGAATTCTGGTAAATGATTGTTCTATTTAAAATATTTATGAGGTATATTCCCTCATAAACATTCTACTTAGGGGGGAAAAATGATCAGATAATAGCATCACAGCAGAATATGTTGTAGTTAATGTGCAAGAATAAATGGAAAAAACCCGACTAAGTTGGATGACAATGTCAGAAGAATAGAGAATGTAGCCATCTATAAACTGTACCACAATGCTCACCTGTAGATGTATAAACAAACAAATATTAGAAAATGTATTCAATAAAATCAAACCTAAGTAAGAACTGTGTTCTTGGAATGTCTCCTTGCTAAACGGGAAGGTTATTATGCAATGAATGTTCATAATTATTTCTAAATTAGTTTTTTAAAATTTATTTTTTCAAATAAGCCACCCATTCTACACCAACATGTTATCTTTAAAAATATAGAAAATGTCATGAGCCCAAGTGGATATTTATTCTTGGAAACTCTCCATACCTAATTTGAGATAATTGTAGATTGCAATGATTTAAAAATTTGCACCAAGAGATAAACAGATGCATAGCCCATGCAAATTAACAACAATAAAAAAAATTGAATAATTCTGTCAATTAGTACTTTTCAAAATAAAAATCAAGAGGTGTGAGCTAGTGACATATTTCACCTAGTGCTTAACATTTTTAATGTTATGCTTACTGTTAAAGACATATACCTGAAATTCATTAATGTGAACTAAAATAGAAACTAGAAAATCATAATGAGAGTCAAGCAACAGGAAAAGTCCACAAAATTCATTATTCAGAAGATCAGAAAACAAAGTGCTGTTTGTACAGTATACACAGGTAGTGATCAACTTACAATCATTTGTTTATCAACTGTTGGTGTTTGGCAACTAGCATGTATTCACAATATTTGCAGTGTCTTGGAGCCATGTGATTGCCATTTACAGTCTTCCCAGCTAGCTTCCAACAAGATACTCAAAATCTTGCATGATTTAACACTTGCATGATTCACAACTGGTGTGATTCTTTTTAACAGTAACAAAAAGGTCATAAAATACTTAAAAACTACCTTGCTAAACAATGGAAGTTCTGGTCCAAATTGCAGTTGTAATTTGAGAATTACTGTACCTCTATTTTACTGTTAGAACATTAGCAAATTTTTATTTCTGTAGATATATCTATAGTAGATATACACAGGTATATCTATAGTAGACACAGGTTAACACCTGTGTATCTCACACATTTGTGCAGGAGGGATGAACTGTTGTACAGATAAGGGAAGAGTTTGATGAATTCTACCATCCACATCCTAGCAGTGACCTTTCATAAGAGCTTTCTGAAGACTCTCTTGGTCTAAATATAAGTGGAAAAGAAGACTAAGTTTGATTTCAAGAAAAATAAAAATGAAGACAATCAGAAGAAGAGAAGGATCAATAGAGAACAAGGGCAGTCTAATAAAATTGCCTGTTCATTGCATTTCTATAATGTTTTCATTTTTTTCATTCCTTTCCAAATATCTAATTTTAAGGACTATTTATTTTTTGGACTTTGCAAGTAATTTTGGTAATTGATTTGGTTTAAGAATAGAATAAAAAATGACCTACAAACCATTGATCTTGTCCTCAAAATATTCAGTGGGACATCAACTAGGGAATCCCTTTACACCTACATCTAATGTATTCTTGACTTGAAAGGTAAATTCTTGATAGCTTTGTGGATATGTCCATAGAGTTTTATTTGAAACTGTATGGAAATTATTTGTCACTGCCTTTATTATGTTTTTCTACATCTCAGTCTAGCCTATAATGTAGTGCTTTCTTCCCCAAGGATCATCCTGGGGCGGGAGGAATATTGATATTTGGATCTATACACCTGGGCAATGTTGCTTGGATATCTTACGGACAATTAGAAAAATGTATTTCTTGAACAAGCATTACTTAAATCTGATCTTGCTAGGAGTATAAACAAACATGCATGCATACCAGGGATGAAATCCATCTGGTTCTGACAGGTTCTGGAGAACCGGTAGTGGGAATGTTGAGCAGTTTGAAGAACCAATAGCAGAAATTTTGAGTAATTCGGAGAACCAGCAAATACCACCTCTGGCTTGCCCCAGAGTGGGATGGGAATGGAGATTTTGCAGTATCCTTCCCCTGCCATGCCCACCAAGCAACGCCCACCAAGCCATGTCCACAGAACCGGTAGTAAAATTTTTTTTGATTTCGCGACTGATGCATACATATATATCTAACACAAAAATCATTTTCAGTTTAAGGGAAGTTATTCAGAGCACACACAGAGATTAAATAGTAAATGAAAGAAATTAGTGCTAAGAGGTAAGGTAATCTAACTAAACTCCATTCACTGTCTCTCTTCATACAACTACTCGTGTTCCTATCAATGCACTGCTTCATACCTTGACTTTTGTTCTTCGGCCAAGGGCCATATCCACACCACAACATGCTTCCAAATATGATTCTATTCCGTGGCTAAATGGGGCTCTTTATATAGCTGGAGCAACATCTTCCATGCAGGATAGGCATGGATTACATAAAGCTACAATTGATTTGCATAAAGACTTGTTCTTCCTCATGGCACCTATTGTTAAAATGTCCAAACAATATTATCCCTTTAAGTTCCAGTTCTGTAAACACAACTAATATGTCGATATTTTGCACAAAATAATAACGCTTTGGAAACATTAATCTTTTAATGTAGGCAGTGAGCTGAAACATCTCTTATCCAAAGGCATATAAAGCTGCCTATCGTATACAGGCATTGAGTGTGCTAGATTTTGTGAAAGAAGGAAGATGATGAACTGTAGTTTGTATCAGGGGACTGTTATGGCATAAGTAATTTCTTTGTAACAGGCTGCTTGACCCCAAATCATTTCCATTCCTAGTCCAACATTTAGAAACATAATTGCTGCTTCTTGCATACAGTATTGAATTTGTACCTTCATACAGGGGCTGATTGATTTATGATGCAATTATGTATTCACACAGGCTGTCATTTGGAGTTGATCAATATCTTTGATTAATGTGTGCTTATTTTATTGTTTTATGTTTGAAAGTACTGATGAAATAATTGAATTTCAGAGCTTGTTGTGTTGAGGACTGCACACACACACACACACACACACACACACACACACAAACACACACACACATTCCCAATTCTTTGTATGAAAAGGGTCTTGAGTTGATCATGTTCACTGGTGACCACATGGCCATCTCATGTGTTATACCTGCTTTATTTATTTATTATTATATTTTGGAATTCCCCATCTCTCTCACAGAGGGACTATGTCCAACATACAATAAAATATCGAAGCATAAAAAGATAAAATTTAAAAGAGACAAATTTATATTGGACAACATTTACCATTGCAAACATCTGGTAGGTTTTTCTCAACAAGTCTACAGCCAAAGGTTTTCAAGATATGCACCGTTTAAAAAGCTAATTTTAAGAAATAGTCTTGTCAGAAGAAATCGAAACCACAGGGTTCAGAAGGTACAATAATAAAAAAGTCAAGATTGAAGATTTGCCCAAAATCTAAGTTGATATTAATGGTTCAAAATATGGCACGTCAGGAAACAGATTCCATAATTTTAACTTGAACTGCATTTTATTGGTATGTGCTTGGGTAGCAGAATCTTGAAAACTGTCAGTCTTCCCTCCACTTCCTCTTTTATCTAAGTGAATTAGAGTGAATCCATCCTGGCTTCCCATCTCATGCTTTCACTGTTTCCCGGAGCTTCAATCCCATTGTTGCAAGAGCCATCTTAACTTATTTTTTTTACCATAACTGCAGATACACTGATAGAAAGTTGGTTGCTGCAATCTGAAAAAGTATGCTACTATATGTTGACTTGTTTTGTAAAATGACAGGTATGGAAGGAGTGGAAAAAGTCACAAACTGCTCTACCTTCTACTTTTTAAAAAAATAATTTTTATTAAACAGTTTTGTTAAAAAACAAAAAGAGATATTAACACTTTCTTCTTTTCAACAGTTTCACCTTGGTAATCCATACTTATACATTTTCTCTCTCTTATCTTAGTATATATATATATATATCTTATCTTTTATATATATATTTCTAATATATCATATATATACCATCATAATGTATTATATTATTCTGTTTTATTTACATTTGACATAAACGTGTACACAATTTCCTTTCCGCAATTTTTATTTCTTCCCATTTCTTCCTATATTTTCCCACCTAGTTCAACCATTATTTAAGTCACGAACTTCTCTACCTTCTAATCTTCAGTTGCAGTACTATGGGGAATGAGGAAGGAAAATGAGAGCCAGTTTGGTCTAGTGGTCAAGGCACCAGGCTAGAAAGCAGTAGATTATGAGTTCAAATCCTGCCTTGGCCATGAAAGCCAGTTGAGTGACCTCGGGCCAGTCACTCTCTCTTGGCTCAACCCATTTCACAGAGCTTTTGTTATTGTGGGGAAACTAGAAGTGGAAGGTGTTATTTGCCTGCCACCTTAAGTTATTTGTAAAAATAGGCATACAGATAAATTAAAAAAGAAGGGTACCCGAGCTTTGCCGCTCTCCATCATTATTTTGAATTTCCAGCAGGCCTTAAAGAAACCTATCTACCATGAGTCACCCTATATGTTTGATGTGTGTCTTCCCTGCACTTACTTTTTTCCACAAAAAAGCCACAGAAGTTAATAGCAATTGAGGAAGATCTTTTTATTTTATGTTCTAATCAATAATGCATGCTTTTGTGTTTTGTCAAAAAACAATACCCACCCCAAATTTAAAAGAGTGTAGCTGCAAAGTATTTTACTGAAGCTAAGTATATACGGAAAATGAGTCTGTCTGCAAAATTTAATTATGATTGGCTGGGGAATTCTGGGAGCTAAAGTCCACAAGTCTTAAAATTGTCAAGGTTGGACACCCTGGACTTTTTGGTACATCTAATGTTTAATACATAAGAATGTGACATTTATAGCTAAGGTAAGTTTCTGTTAGCCCCCATCTTTTAATAAAGGGTTCGTCACTTTATTTCTCTGGTAAATTGTAGTACATTTGCAAACAAAGTATTTTGTGTATGGGGAACAATATTTTCAATATCTTTGCAGGGTTCTTGGCATCTTATTTTCACCAGCTGTGATTTTCAAAAAATATTAAATAAAATGATTAGAAGGTGATTTGCACTTACATATTCTCTCCCCACCACCACCATTTTTAAAGTACTCATTTTATTCAACCACAGTAAAAGGCTATTTAATTTGAACTGTGAATTTAGCCATATGGAAATATGATAGCCTTAAGTCTATGGCAGTTTCAGCTCATTTTGTCCGTTTCAGGCATAGTTTCTTCATAATTAAAATGTCATAAAAACAAATTTGTATCAGGAATGATGAAATTTATTCAGAACGTTTCTCTGCAGAAACAACTTTGGCTCACGTAATATCATTTTATGCTAGCAGCCCACAGTCCTTTTATCTCTCCATTTTTCTCTTTCTCTTTCTTCCTATTGTTAAAAACTGAGCCCTCTGTGAGATGCTATTGTCTACACTTCTTTTGAAGTTTGTGAGGGAATATTTGACAGCCATTTACCAAGAATTCTAAAAGTAGCAACAAAAAGGTAGCTTGTGGAATTTTGTGGAATATAATTTTAAAACCCACTAGGAAAATGTGCATTACTGGTAAAAGTAATAGGACTAAATCAGAATATTAAATGTCCTTTAAATCAGGGGTATCCAACTTTGGCAACTTTACGACTTGTAGATTTCAAGCTTTTTGGCTGAGGAATTCTGGAAATTGAAGTCCACAAGTCGTAAAGTTGCCAAGGTTGGAGACCCCTGCTTTAAATAGTTTAGAGAACAATAATGTAGAAATGTCCACACTTTGTTCAGAAACTAATCATAAATGGAAAATTTCTATTTTTATAACAGATTGTAAATCTCTTATAGGTGTTTTTTTAAGAACTGATAAGCTCTCTCTCTCTATTCTAAAAGGGTTTTGATTTTGAACCCTGGAAAGCATTTCTGTGATAAAGATGTTGAGTTCAGCACTGGAATATAAAAAACAATGCACAACCAAAGCCTTGCCTTTTTTTAATGTGCATGGCACTTTGCTTGTAGTTCAAGGATTGAAGTTTTCGCCATACTGGCATTGCCGCCATCCTGAGTTTTGACTTTAAAAATATCAAATTAACGATAATATTAACAGGAAAAAAATGTCTGACATGGAGAACATTGGTATGGTCATGTATGCGAGCAATTTATTTTATTTCTCCTTTTTCTAGAATGGGGAGTGCAGGAATTACATGGGTTTTTCTGTAGCATTTCAGATATAACAATTATTTTTATATCTGATCATCTGCACAGTTTTTGATGGGTTGCAGAGTAGAATTTAGGGCTTGGTGGATATTTGTTTGTTTGTTTGTTTGTTTGTCAAGCATATATAAGATAACAGGTAAAAGTATAAACATAATTTGAATACATGAAAAGTGTAAGAATAAAAAGGAATATTAGGACAGAGACGGTAGGCACATTGGTGCACTAATGCACACCCCTTACAGACCTCTTAGGAATGGGATAAGGTCCACAGTCTAGGGACAGTAGACAGTCTAAGGTTAAAGTTTTGGGGGTTTGCGGAAGAAACCACAGAGTCAGGTAGTGCATTCCAGGCATTGACCACTCTGTTACTGAAATCATATTTTCTGCAGTCGAGTTTGGAGTGGTTTACCTTGAGTTTGTATCTATTATTTGCTTGTGTATTGTTGTGGTTGAAGCTGAAGTAGTCATTGACAGGTAGGACATTGTGGCAGATAATTTTATGTACTACACCTAGGTCAGACTGAAGTCAGCATAGTTGTTTTCAGTCTGAAACAATGAATGATCTGGGCAGCTTATAGGTGAAACTCGAAAAATTAGAATATCGTGCAAAAGTTCATTTATTTCAGTAATGCAACTTAAAAGGTGAAACTAATATATGACATAGATTCATTACTTGCAAAGCAAGATAGTTCAAGCCTTGATTTGTCATAATTTTGATGATTATGGCTTACAGCTCATGAAAACCCCAAATTCACAATCTCAGAAAATTAGAATATTACACGAAATCAATAAAACAAGGATTGTACATAGAACAATATCGGACCTCTGAAAAGTATAAGCATGCATATGTACTCAGTACTTGGTTTGGACCCCTTTTGCATCAATTACTGCCTCAATGCGGCATGGCATGGATGCTATCAGCCTGTGGCACTGCTGAGGTGTTTTGGAAGACAAGATGCTTCAATAGCGGCCTTCAGCTCTTCTGCATTGTTCGGTCTAATGTCTTTCATCTTTCTCTTGGTAATGCCCCAAAGATTCTCTATGGGGTTCAGGTCAGGCAAGTTTGCTGGCCAATCAAGCACAGTAATCCCATGGTCATTGAACCAGGTTATGGTACTTTTGGCAGTGTGGGCAGGTGCCAAGTCCTGCTGGAAAATGAAGTCAGCATCCCCATAAAGCTCGTCTGCGGAAGGAAGCATGAAGTGCTCCAAAAACTCCTGGTAGACGGCTGCGTTGACCCTGGACTTAACGAAGCACAGTGGACCAACACGAGCAGATGACATGGCTCCCCAAATCAACACAGACTGTGGAAACTTCACACTGAACTTCAAGCATCTTGCAGTGTGTGCCTCTCCATTCTTCTTCCAGACTCTGGGTCCTTGGTTTCCAAATGAGATGCAAAAGTTGCTCTCATCAGAAAAGAGGACTTTGGACCACTGAGCAACAGACCAGTTCTTTAGCCCAGGTAAGACGCTTCTGACATTGTTTGTTGTTCAGGAGAGGCTTGACAAGAGGAATATGACATTTGAAGCCCATGTCCAGGATCCGCCTGTGTGTGGTGGCTCTTGATGCACTGACTCCAGCCTCAGTCCACTCCTTGTGAAAATCCCCAATACTTTTGAATGTCTTTTTCCTGACAATCCTCTCCAGGTTGTGGTCATCCCTGCTGCTTGTGCACCTTTTTCTTCCACACTTTTCCCTTCCACATAACTTTCTATTAATGTGCTTTGATACAGCACTTTGGGAACATCCAACTTCTTTTGCAATTATCTTTTGAGGCTTTCCCTCCTTATGGAGGGTGTCAATGATGGTTTTCTGCACAACTGTCAGATCAGCAGTCTTTCCCATGATTGTGATTCCTACTGAACCAGACTGAGAGACCATTTAAAGGCTCAGGAACCCTTTGCAGGTGTTATGGCTTAATTAGCTGATTAGAATGGGACACTTTGAGCCTAGAATATTGAACCTTTTCACAATATTCTAATTTTCTGAGATTGTGAATTTGGGGTTTTCATGAGCTGTAAGCCATAATCATCAAAATTATGACAAATCAAGGCTTGAACTATCTCGCTTTGCATGTAATGAGTCTATCTCATATATTAATTTCACCTTTTAAGTTGCATTACTGAAATAAATGAACTTTTGCACAATATTCTAATTTTTCGAGTTTCACCTGTATATAGTATATATTCACCTGTATATGGTTTTTAGTGAAGATCCCTACTGAGTATTACCGACACATGTTGGTCCCATTCCATTTATCTATCTACATCTCACTCAATGAATTCCAGTAATGCCTTTTCTTCCCAGGGATTTCTTTTAATGTTTCATTCCTGAAGTGGAATAAGTTGTGAATTTCAGCATGGAAGCCAAAAACAGTAGAAGATTCCATGCTCTAAAATAGGAGGTAGCAATTGTTTTTTTCTTCAATCAAGTTGCTCAGGAGGCAATTAATTATGGGCTGCATACTGATGAGGCAAGTTAAGGAGCTGTTACGTTCACAGTCAAAAAGAGAAAGAGATAATGAGAAAACTTTTTGAACTGACACTCTTTCTCCTGCTTCTTTGGAGGTGATCCATCCCAATGATTTATATTATCTATGGCAAGGTAAGTTCAGTTCATATTAGTAATGTTTCATCCAACAACTTGGTTACATAATACTATAAATAATTAGTGTTGATAGTCTCTCTACCACATTCTTCTGATAGCTCCTTCCTTCCTTCACACACTAGCAAGAAGCTGTGGGAAAAGGAGAGATAACTTTTACCAATGGTCTTGCAGAAGATTTTTAAAATTAGGTCACACACAACATCAATTATGCTGAGACTTTTAGCCCAGAGATTACTGACTTCTGAAACAAAGAAGAAAGGCTAGCATATCATATTAGTGGACAAAACAAACACATGGATGATTGACCACATCAAATCAGAGTTCTTGTGAGAAGGTACAGATGACCAGACATAAATGACCAGGGTCAAATGTTTACATATGACATATTATGTGAAGGGCCAATTTTTCTGGAGAAGGCTCTAATGATGGAAAAAATGGAAGGAACAAGAAGAAGAGGAATAGCAGTAAGGTGGATGGAGTTAATTATTGCATTGATGATTTTTTAATTTTAATTTGATTTATATGCTGCCCTTCTCCAGAGACTCAGGGTAGCCTACAATGTGTTAAGCAATAGCCTTCATATTTTTGTATATTTATACAAAGTCAGCTTATTGCCCCCACAAACTGGGTCCTCATTTCACCTACCTTAGAAAGGATGGATGGCTGAGTCAACCTTGAGCCTGGTGAGATTCAAACTTAACAGTAATTGCAGACAGCTGGTGTTAATCACAATGCTTTTAGTCTGCTGAGCTACCAGGCTCTTCAAATTCATCATTTGAAGACCTGAAGGATCAGGCTTGGGACAGATTGTGTGGTGTGATGTGGCCATTAAGTGTCATCATTGAGTTTATGGTGTTTAATCATTTTAAAATGCCCTAAGAACAATTTATTGGTAGCATTTTATTTTCAGGATTTATAGGTAGGTTGGATTTATCAAAAAAATAAAATAAAAATAAAAATCAGACAATTCTGCAATATTCCACTTCTGATTTCCAATAAATCTCCATTCATTATTGTTTTAATCACTGTCTCTCTCATGTGCCATATATCCCATCAACTTAACCTTACAAAGCACATAAGCTGCCCAGAGTTACACTGTGGGTGTAAGATGGGTGGTAGACAAATTTAATAAATAAATATATATTAAATAAACAATCTGTACTAAACGGTTTTGAGTATTCTTTATTTTATAGATATTGATGGAAGAAGATCCTCTGGGATTAGTTCCAGGGATTCAAAGGAGAGGCAATCTTAAATGGCATAGTGGTTAGCTTTACTCCATTATGTCAAGGAAAGTTTTATAAAACCAAGAAAGCATTCTGATAAATATATTCTTTAAAAAAATGTCTTTCACTGGTACAGCTGCACAAAGTAATACTTGCATTTAATAATGACACAAACAGACCTATACACACTGGATAAGAACAGAAATGTTTTCCAGACAGGGAAAGTTAGGAAAACTTTTTTCCCTTGTAATTCCTGAAAGTTTCCCACTTCTCCAAATTAATCCTGGTTTTGTATTGAATTTGTCCAGAACTTTATACACTTGCCCTAATACCCAATAATTAGCATGGATGAATCCTATAATTAGCCTCATTAAAGGTATAAAATTAAATATCTTGTCAAGTATGGGAATTTGTTAGCATTTTTTCCCTTAGAACAAAATAAATCAAATGCATTTGCAGGTTTTTTTTTAAATGCTTACCAGATCATCTTTCCATGAGAGGAGTGAAGTTTTATCACTCCTCCTTCCCTTATATTCTCATATCTGCCCTGGAGGATGTATGACTTTTCCAAACAGCATAAGCCTTCCCTCAAGGGCACTGAATTAATACATAAATTATTTGAATTAATTATCTAATAAGTTGAATTAATTAATTATCTAAAGGAAGTGGCATCTGAAGGAAGAATTCTAATATGGGGTATATTAAGTTCAAGTTGGAAAAATAGAAATAAGTAAAATGTCTTCTATTTCTTAAAATTGGTATTGTAGGATACCAGGATAATTTCGCACTATGATTAAAGATAAACAGCATTTTTTTTCCCTTGAGCATTATTTAAAGTAAAGTTCTAAATAGGTTTGGTCCTGATTATTTTTGAAATTGACCATCTTGATATGAATTTGTCAAGATGTTATCATTCTCTTACGCTCAGTTTGTACTCTTTTTTTAAAAACAAAGGAGACAAAAACTTCAGCCAATGTTGGAATGGTGAACTGTATTTTGGGGTGTAGGCTGTTGAGGTGTGTGAGGAAGTTGTCCAGTTTTTCTTTCCCATGTGGCCAGATTATGAAGATGTTGTCTACGTATCTGAGCCAGAGTTTGGATTTGTGATCAGATTTTTCTAGAGCTTGGGTTTGTGATCAGATGGAAACAGAAGTGAACAACCAACTTCCCTTCCTGGATGTCTTAGTCTACAGGAAATCCGATGGCTCCCTAGGACACACTATCTACCAGAAGAAAACACACACAAACCGCTATCTGCACGCACTCTCACACCACCACCCAGCCCAGATCAACTCTGTAGCCAAGACACTCATCTACAGAACAAAACGCTTAGCTGACGAACAACACCTAAAAAACAAACTACACACTCTCACTAACGTACTAACATCCAATGGATTCCAAAGAAATAAGATTACCAACCTAATCCAAAAAGAAACCCCCACTAAAATCCAAGACAGAGAACAAGAAAACGGCAAAGCCCTCCTCCCATACATAAAAGGCACCACAGACAGAATAAGTAAAATCCTCCACAAACATAACATCAAGACAGCATTCTTCACAAACCAAAAAATATCCACCATCTTAAGGAACCCCAAAGACAAAATTGAGTTAGAAAATCAAGGAATATATGAAATCCCATGCACCGCCTGCCCACCACATACATCAGACAAACCAACAGAAGAATAAGTGCACGCATTGAAGAACACAAGAACTCAGTCAAAAAAGGGGAACCAACTTCTTCCCTGGTCCAACACCTTAAAGCCACAGGACATGAAATTGACTTTAAAAAGACCAGAACCATCGCCAAAACTGAACACTTTAACAACAGAATAATCAGAGAAGCCATTGAGATAAAAAAATGCCCACACAGCAAGAATAAATGAGATGATACCTCCCACCTACCAGCCATTTGGCAACCCACCTTTATTGACAAACAAGTCCCTAACACGACGAATAACACCAGACCCACACTCACGAGAGCCACACAGGATGTCACCACCACACATCCACACAGAAAGCAGACTCAAACCCACACTGATAATGAGGCACGACCAAGGACCAGAAGCCAGACTGCAGCTGCATCATTAGCCACTTTAAACCCCTCCAATCCATACATGAAGCATACCGACACCCACCATGAAGAGCTCTCACGGCCACAAACATGAAGCCAAAGAACAATAACGCAGCTCACCAGCTCAAATCCCCCTGCAACTCAGACTAAGCCGAGCACAACCAAGCCCCCACCCAAACAGAACACACCCCGAGCCAATCAGAGCACAACCAACCCCCCATCCAATCAGAGCACAGCCAAGCCCCTAACCAATCAGAACACACCTCCACCCAATCAGAACACAGCCAAGCTCCCACCCAATCAGCTCACACCCCCACTAGCAGTTAAAAGGAAGAGACTGCTGCAATCTCACATTGCTCCTGGAAGCACGAACCGGAGAACACCAGCCTGAAGATGACGAATGAGACTTCGTCGAAACATCGCCAAGATACTTCCAATTCTACGCGGGAGAAGACCCGAATAACCAAAGACCTACATACACCCGCGAAAACCTCAGAAAATATATATATATATATATATATATATATATATATATATATATATATATGTATATGTATATGTATATGTATATGTATATGTATATGTATATGTATATGTATTCTTACTTTTTTGTAGGATTTATGTGTATTTTTCTTTAGCCTGGTTTTTCCTACGTAAACCAAGATTTTTCTGCAGCCCTAGTTCAGTGAAGTCAGATCCACTAGTCTCATGTATCCTCCCTGTAAAGGTATAATATTTATTTTCTTACTTTTTCGTTGGATTTATGTATGTTTTTCTTGAGCCAGGTTTTTCCTACGTAAACCAAGATTTTTCTGCAGCCATAGTTCAGTGAAGTCTGAACTAGTGGATGTGACTTCACTGAACTAGGGCTGCAGAAAAATCTTGGTTTACTTAGGAAAAACCTGGCTAAAGAAAAATACACATAAATCCTACGAAAAAGTAAGGAAATAAATACTATACCTTTACAGGGAGGATACATGAGACTAGTGGATGTGGCTTACTGATGAAGGCTAATGAGCCAGAAATAGTTTTATATAAGTCTCCCAATGGGCAACATAGGGCCTGCTGGCTGCCAGAAGAAAAAAAGTCCAGAAACTAATGACTTCACTGAACTAGGGCTGCAGAAAAATCTTGGTTTATGTAGGAAGAACCTGGCTAAAGAGAAATACATACATACATACATCTCCAAATCACCTGAGGGTAGAACAAGAAGCAATGGGTGGAAACTAATCAAGGAGAGAAGCAACTTAGAACTAAGGAGAAATTTCCTAACAGTTAAAACAATTAATCAGTGAAACAACTTGCCTACAGAAGTTGTGAATGCTCCAACACTGGAAGTTTTTAAGATGATGTTGGAGGCAGGGGGTTGGACTAGAAGACCTCCAAGGTCCCTTCCAACTCTGTTATTCTAATTCTAATTCTAATTCTAATTCTAATTCTATTCTATTCTATTCTATTCTATTCTATTCTATTCTATTCTATTCTATTCTATTCTATTCTATTCTATTCTATTCTACATTTCCATGAATATCTGTATTTTTACACTGTATTTCAACAACCTTTTTTAACCTTTTCATCATTATCTGGACAGATGATGGATCTGTAGGAAAGTACCCTTGGATCTAAAAAAAAACATGTGTCAGGGTTCCAAGTAATAAACCCATAGCAAGCAAAACTCCAAGGCAGATGAATTCCTCAAAGAATAACTCCAATATGGCTCTGGTCAGGTCAGCTTCAGGGTTGACCACATGGGCCATCCATCTCAACTGTTATCAGTATCGTGCTGGCACTTCTATCGCAGCCAATGGACGGTGGTATTCTAGGGCTAATTTGGATATAAAGCCTGGGTTGGGTTTTTTGGGGGGTTGGGGGGACAGTCTGAAAGCCAGGAGATCTGCATTCCTTCAAATATAAACTATATCTGATATTCCCAATCTACCTCCTTTCCCTCTCTCCAATCTCAGAGAGAAAAGGAAGGGTGTATTTCTATTGAAAATGAGAGAACACTGAAGATGGGAAAGAGCTCCTGCTTTATTTCAAATAAGAGAAATGAGATCTTTCCTACACTCCCTTTGGGATGCTCCTATATTCATCTACCTGAGAGTAAAGCTACTCTCATTTACCTGAGCTCAGCAAGTCACCCATGGGAATACAGGCATGTATAAGATTGGACTAATAAAAATGGTGATGCATCGTTAAATGCTTTTCTACCTTTGTTTGCAGCCCTCATCCCATGGTTTCTAATGCAAGCATCAATACATGTCTATCTCCTCACAGTGAAAACCATGAGCAGATCATTACTTTGGGCACAAGAGGATATTTACTCTTCATTAAGAGTTATGCTTCAAATTTCAATTAAAGCTGAGTCACATTGGTTCCTTTCCTATTGACTAGGGTAATGAAAGAGGTACTTATGCTCATTATATTGTTAGATAATGGAATAATATCGGTGCTATTTATTCTCTAGTTAAGTTACAAAGAATGAGATTTAAAAGTCGTGTGCTTGTTTTGCCAGCATTTTACTTTGTGACAGCATTTGTTCTGTTGTGAACTGCTATCTCTTCCTTTTAAAAGACTTTGCCATTGGATACTTTAAGGCAGGTAAGCAACCTGCATCTCTGGAGCTGCATGCGGCTCTTTGGGCCCTCTGCTGTGACTCCCTGTTAGATGATCCCACCACTGGCTGGCTCCGCCTCTTGTCCTCTCCTCCCAGTCATTCCTCGCCTGGCCTGAGAAGGTAAGGGCAATTGCGGGGGATGGAGAAGCAGCCGGGCAGAGACAGAGAGCTACAGTGAGAGGGGGGAGAGAGAGAGACATAGAGAGATACAGAGAGGGGGGAGAGAGAGATGTCAAAAGGGGTTTTTGGTTCCTGGTGGTTTTTAACAACCAGTTCTCTGCCGTAATGACCAGCTGGGTAGGCGTGGTTGGGGGGGTCATGTGACTGGTGGAAGTGAGTGATGTCGAGTTGGCCATGCCCACCCAGGTTTTGTGGCTCCTGGTGTTTTCTTTTTTGTGGGAAACAGATCCAAATGGCTCTTTGAGTGTTTAAGGTTGCAGAGCCCTGCTTTAAGGAATTGCATTGTTGTAAAATGGTCAGTTCTTCCTGAGGCATATTTCAACAAAAAGACCAGGAAGGTGAGAATCACCAAGGTTTTTAGAATTGTTATGGGAAGGGATGTTGATGGTGGTGGGAAATGCAGGCTGTGAAGTTAGGGCTGACCTGGAGCATGGTTAAAATGAATCAAAGTAATAAAGACAAAGACATTGTTAGATACATTGGTTTGAGTTGCCAGGCATCTGAGTTCTGAGGAAAAGAAAGCAAAACCAATCCCAATTCAGAGATAATGTTCAGTATCTATCAGCCTGACCTATTTGATGCCAGGGTAAAATGGAAAAGGACTCCTCCTCACCTTGAGCTCTTAAGAATAAAAGGTCAGCCCTAGAGATAATGAATAAGTGTGTGAGTTGAGCTGCATGTCAGACACAAATCTGCCGTTCTGCAAAATGCTTGTTAAAAAGAATGAAAAGTGTAAGATCCCATCTTACCCAACTTGATTCCATCTAGACATGTCAATGCTTATCATTCTAATCAAAGGCCTTCTTGGCTGGGAATAATGCAAGTTGAAGTCCAATCCATTTGGAAGGCACCAGGCTGAGGAAAGCTCATTAGTATATGTGGGCTCCACAACAAAGATACTTTTAACGCACTTTTGATAGTACATGTGAAAGTATTCTTTTGTCGAATAAGCCACACTTACTTAAAAGAAAAACTTTTGCTCAAATTGCCCCTTTATTTTCTGTTTCTTTTAGACACGAGAAAAGTGGCCAAGTGGTTAAAAGTTTAGTAGCATGCAAGCTTTCTGCAGAGTCAATTGGATCCGTGTCTGTACATCTAAAAGACAGGATTTTGTTGCCTGGTTGTCAGTTTGTTCTTTGTACCAGTACTTGAATAATAAGCATTTAATAACTGTGTCACCTATTCATTTCCATTCTTTCCAGGCATGTAGCAACCACTTCCACGTGTATTAGAACTTGATTTAATAAGGAGAACTCCATTCTGCTCAGCTCCATCTCATCATGCCAACTGGCTTGCCTGTACGTGGGGCCACAGGAAAGTTTTTGATTTGAGGGTAGCCATCCAATTTAGAGAATTTTCTTTTTTTCTTTTTTAGCTTTGCTTCCCATTGTATGGGGTATACATACATATCCCTTTGCCTATTAGCATCCATCTGACAATCCCAAGATCTCTCTTGTTCTCATTTCTTAAAAAACAAAACCCAGATTATCTCTAATTACTTTCCCTTTTGCTGGTGGTAATCACTGTTCCTTCTTTCCTCTCTTTCTAATAGCTAACACATAATGTCCTGAAACAATGTTAAGTCCAGACTATTATAGAGGATTCAAAATGGTGATGAGGCTGCCAGCATAATTTACTATTTGTGCCAGCCTTTCTACGTTTAACGCCATCTCCCCCCCCAAAAAAAACTCTTAGAAAATTGTTGAATGGTACTTAATGCGAAATGCTAAATTCTTTGAGACACTGTTGAAGAATTTGTCTCAATTTCTCTGCTCATAAATATGTTAGACAATTTTACACACAGTTCTAGAGCAATTGTCTCTCTAGGGTAAGTTATTACTGAGTAGAATTTTGACCAGATTCACTTCTTTTTTCTAGAATTTTCTTGGAATAGGATTGAATGCTGGGTTTTAGTTCAAGGTCTCCTGTGTAGAGAAAATGTCATTTAAAAAAAGAAAAAAACATATAGCAATGCTACCACCGAATTCCTTCAGGTTTTAACTTCAAAATCCTGGCTCTTAAGATTGTGAAGTTGCTTCTAAGGTAGCCTGTTTCAGAGCATTCAGTCCATATGGTTTCAAGCAACTGAACCCTGTACCAAATCTGAAAACCTAATTTTGAGACCCAAACAGTTGTAGACATAACAAGTTGCACTTTCTCTTTCAGATTACTTTCATCAATTAAAAAAAAAAGACTGTAAAAGGCAATGCTGTACAACATGCTAATGACATACCTCAAATATTTCAGGTATTTGATGAATGATGCAGCATAGCTATGAAACTCAGCTACAAAGCATAATAATCGAAGTTGGAATCTTGCCCATGCCATAAATTCTCTAAATGGATTAAATCTGTTCCCCATCTTCTGTATAAAAGGAAAATAATGCTGATGTATTGTACAGGATAGAACTTCGCTGAATTAGAATGACAAACACAGCATTTTTAAATGTTCTTTGTGCAATACATATTGTATGCTAATTTAGACTGAGGTTGTATTAATTTACAAGATCCTTGGTTTGCAGAAACTCCAATTCTTGATAATACAGGTAATCCTTGAGTTACGACCACAATTAAGCTCAAAATTTATGTTGCTCAGTGAAACATTTGTTAAGTGAGGTTTGCCCCATTTTATGACTTTTCTTGCCACAGTTGTTAAGTGAATCCTTGCATTTGTTAAACTAGTTACATGGTTGTTAAGTGAATCTGGATTCCCCATTGCTTTGCTTGACAAAAGGTCACACAAGGAGAATCACGTGACTTCAGAACACTGCAGCCATCATAAATATGAACCAGTTGCAAGGCATCTGAATTTTGCTCATGTGACCATGGGGATGCTGCATGGGTTGTAAGTGTGAAAAACGATCATAAGTCACTTTTTTCAGTGGTGTGTAACTTTGAATGATCACTAAATGAACTATTTATTTATTTATTTATTTATTTATTTATTTATTTATTTATTTTTATGATTTATATGCCGCCATTCTCCCAAAGGACTCAGGGCGGCTTACAAAAACAATCAATAATACAAATCACGAAATAAGTTAAAAAAGAAAAAAAACCCCTGTTAAAACCATATTTAAAATTATCACAGTTTGTGCAACCCCTAGCAAATCAAGTTATTTGATGGAAGAGCCACATCTTCAGTTTGCAGCGAAAGGAGAGGAGGTCCGGGGCTATCCTGAGTTCGGGGGGCAAATCATTCCAGAGGGTCGGCACTCCGACAGAGAAAGCTCTCCCCCTGGGGGCCTCCAGTCGACATTGTTTGGCTGACGGCACCCTGAGGAGGCCTGCTTTGTGGAAGCTCATGGAACGATGGGAGGAAGGCAGGAGGTGGCCCTGCAAATACCCCGGGCCTAAGCCATGTAGGGCTTTATAGGTAAGCATCAGCATCTTGAAATGGACCCAGAGAGCAAGTGGCAGCCAGTGCAGCTCGCACAGGAGAGGTGTTACACAGAAGTAATGAGGAACTCCCGTATCTGCCTGCGCGGCCGCATTCTATATCAGCTGGAGCCTCCGGATGCATCCCAAGGGCAGCCCCATGTAGAGGGCATTGCAGTAATCCAACCGAGAAGTAACAAGGGTATGGGTGAACTGTTGTAAGTAGAGAACTATTTGTACTAACTGATACTCTACCACTCCTTTCTTTCCTATGTTCTTCTTTCCCAAACTGGACTTCTAGTTGTACTGGGGCAAATCACAATGTATTTCAAATGCATCTGATTTGAAAACACCATTCTACGTGATTCTTACTTTTACGTAAGATTTTCAGACTGGTAGAAATTGCCCCTTTGTTTCATCTACAATATCATAAGTGGATGCCTTCAATTCAAATAACATGCATGGCTTTAAATAGAATAACCATATCTTTGTGTGTTTTTCTTAGTGAATCATCCTGTTCCTTTATATTAATAATTCATATATAGGCAATCAATAATTGTCTTTAAGAGTGCCAAGAAAAAAGATTTTTTAAAAAAACTGAATATGTGGAAATTGTGCATTTTTTTTTCATGGAACCAAAATTATCCTTCCCATAAATCTAAAGACAAATTTCTCTAGTTTGGTGCCCTCCAGATGTCTTGGATTATCTGCAACCTTTCTTGGGGAACATAGCTGCAAATCTGGTAGATACTAGATTGAAGACAGATGTAATAAACCAATGTTTCTCAACCAGAGCAACTTTAAAATGGCTGGACCTGAACTGCTAGAATTCCCCAGCCAGCAAAGAAAAGCAGGCTGGGGAATTCTGGGAGTTGACATCACCCATCTTAAAGCTGCCAAGATTGAGAAACACTGTAATAAACCATTCCTCCAAATATATTCCTAAACTTTTTTTTAAAAAACTTCCACATCCCCAGAAGTGACATATTGTAGTTATGGTGATTTGGCCAATAGACTGAGGAATTGGCTAATCATCTAACATCATCTAAATAGAATTTTACCAGTGGGGGTGGGGAGGCGGTGGGGGGTTTCTGTAGGAATTTTTCCTGCCCTCAATTAGTTTTGCTTAAGGTGTATTTTATATATCAAATTACTGCATAACTAACATGTTTTCCAATAATCTCCTGCAAAAACCATTCTTACTAGGCTGCAATCTCAAACCAATCCATTTTGTCCCTTTTTGCAAAGTGCTGTCCCAAAATTACTATACTTTTCATCTGTTAATGTGTGTAGGAGGAAAGCAGCAACTGCCACCTATCAATGTAAGTAAATTAGAAATGGCTCACCTAAGGCATATACATAGGGGGGGAAATGTATTTAAGAAACACTTGCCTCCCTCAACTGGAAAATGACAGCCATTCTGATAAAATGCTTCTATTATTTACTTTGAACTAGTATCTATAGCTGCAGCTTGAGTATTGTCAAATCATTTCCATAATCTTGTTATAGGGCAGGCAATAAAAAGAAAAGCACTTGAATGAATGAAATGGTCTAACAGCACCTGACACGTTTAATGGTATGACACTGATATGTAGATATCCTATTTCTCCTGTCAAAACAGCACTGTTTTCTTTGAATTCAACAGATACAGGCTGTCTTTGAACTCAAGTATCATTCTTGGCATAGGGCTCTTGAAGAAGAGTAATTTTTCTTTTGCAATTTAATCATGACAACTGACGCTTTTATGACTTAGGAAAACAGTTACAGTAGTTGTCGCTGACCACGTTAAAGCAGTTGCAAGAAACATCCCCTATAAATTGAAACATGTGATTTGCAGGTCTTGGGGGTGGGGGTGGGGGATGGCCCAGTTGCTGGGCGACATTGCAGTTCAGAACACGCTTGTACTTAGTTTGAAGATGGTTCCCTGTAATCATAAAACAGAAGGAGCTCTTTGAGATTACATATTGCTTTATTTGAGTCTTCTAAAACTTTCTGTATGACCCCCCTAAAAACCGTCACTTTTCCAACGTGGCTCAAATTATGTGAAATCCTTAAGGGGGGAGGAACATTTGATTAAGAACTCCTTAAACCACAGGTTCCCAACTCCCGGTCCACAATCTGGTGCCGGGCTGTAGCCATTCACACAAAGTTTCGTTTGTGAAACCATTTGTTACTGCCACCTCTGCCAGTCCACCAAGCCAGAAAGGTTGGAGACCCTTGCCTTAAACCACATCCTGATTAGCATTGCTTTTGTACTCAACAGATATAGTGGCAGGTTATAGCATTGGTGAAATCCAAATTTTTTTACTACTGGTTGTGTGGGTGTGGCTTGGTGGGCATGGCAGGGGAAGGATACAGCAAAAATCCCCATTTCCTCCCCACTCCTGGGGGAAGGATATTGCAAAATCTCCATTCCCACCCCACTCTGGGGCCAGCCAGAGGTGGTATTTGCCGGTTCTCCAAACTACTCAAAATTTCCGCTACCGGTTCTGCAGAACCTGTCAGAACCTGCTGGATTTCATCCCTGGGTTATAGGGAGTTGCATCTTATCAAGAGTCAATGTGCTAAATGAAAGACACATTCCAGTTTTCAGAACCAATAAGAAAACCTTGTTTTTAAGCTCTTGATTTGCAAAAGTTGGAGTACTATTCATTTCTGGTCTCTACACCTCAAAAACAAAGCTGCAGAAAAGAGTGAACTAAATGATTATCTAGTATCTGGGGTCAAGGGGTGTTTATCTAATGTCAAGGGGTGACACAACTTACAGTATGTTTGAATTTATGTTGATAGACATTCCTTAGGGGAAGACACAAATACACACACACATACACACACATATATATGTATGTAATGTATGTATGAATATCTATATCTATATCTATATCTATATCTATATCTATATCTATATCTATATCTATATCTATATCTATATCTATATCTATATCTATATCTATATGCATGTATATATAGCTTCTTAAAAGGTAAAGGTTCCCCTCGCACATATGGGCTAGTCATTCCCAACTCTAGGAGGTGGTGCTCATCTCCGTTTCAAAGCCAAAGAGCTAGCACTATCCAATGACGTCTCCGTGGTCATGTGGCATGACTAAACACCAAAGGCGCATGGAATTCTGTTACCTTCCCACCAAAGGTGGCCCCTATTTTTCTACTTGCATTTTTTATGTGTTTTCAAACTGCTAGGCTGGCAGAATCTGGGACAAGTAATGGGAGCTCACCCGGTTACGCGGCACTAGGGATTCGAACCGCTGAACTGTCGACCTTTTGATCAACAAGCTCAGCATCTTAGCCACTGAGCCACCGCGTCCCTTACAGAACTACAATTTGAAGTGCATCCATTGATGTGGAATGCTGGGAGTAAAATATTTCACACAGTGTATAATTGGTATGGAGGTAGCCATCAGCATGGATAACTTTAAAAGAGGATTAGACAAATGGATGACGGATAAGGTTTTCATTGGCTATCAGCAACCAAGTTATATATTTGTTCCAAGCTATGGAATTAATATTATGAATGAGAGTGTGTTACTGATATCATCACATACTATTAATGCTTGGGGGATTCCTAGGCCACATGCATGGCCGACCTAGGAGCAGAGTGTTTCACTAGATCATCTTTTCATCTGATCTTGTACAGCTATTTATTAAAAGGTAATTGTTCTAGAACTGGGCACAAGTTCAACTGTTGGGCTGATGAACTAGCAACTAATGACACATCAAACAGAGCCTTCCAGTTTCCTCTCCAGTGTAAAGTATCTAAATATGAAAAATGAATATTTTTCCAATAAAGCCTGTAAAATGGGAAAGCTGGGTGGGGCATCCTTTATTCATTCTGCATGCAAAGGCTGTGTAAACACCAACAAAACATTCTTTCAGGAGAGAACATGGAGAACTGGCAAGGAAACAAGAGTGTAATTGAGAAGATTTGTGGGCTACCCAGCCCCCTAATTATTGGCAACATCTTTGCATTTTTACAGCGTGCCTCTCATAACACAGCCTTGTGCGAAGCAAAATGCCATATAATGGCAAAGGAGGTTTGAAAAGAAAATCATTCTGCAGGCTGTAGATGGATGTGCTTCTCTCCTCCTGCTCTCCTCACCCACAACCTACTGTGGAATTTTGAACAGGCATATTAAGCTGAATAGTGCAACCTGCTGCTATCTCATCTTGTAACATATTAAAATTTAATTGATCAAGATGAAAGGGGAGAGTGTCTCATTTCATTTTCCATCTTGAACCTGAAGACAGTTGTGGCATTATTCATATGGCCTCTCTGAGGATAATATTGAAGGAGAAGGGTGCTGCCAAGCTTTGGATATATGGGGACCATACAGTGCCTTTGAAGAATTACAGAATCACTTCAATAAGATGCTGCAAGATTTCCAATAACAGATGCCTCACTGCTACCATTAAACAAACATGAGAGGCTGGTTGTGAATTAATGATAAGATGAGATCCTGATTCTCTGGATGCGGAGAGGGAAGAGTGGAAAAATTAAGTGGGCAGTGCCAGTGAGGGAAATTAACTAATACTGTCAACTCCCCCCACTCCCGCCCACATCATATACTGAAACTATCCCACCCTTAAAGAAAAAGGTCAGAATAAAGATCAGCTTCTCAAATATCAATCTAATTTTTTTGAAGGTTAGGCTGTGGATTGAAACTCTGGCATTATAAGCTAAATCACATTTGTGTGTATATCTGAAGCCTAGCTATGCTATTTTTTTTTAAATGAAAGCAAATGTCCTTCTATCTCCAAATGGCATCTGACCTGCTCTTTTTGCCAAATCCAACAGTGACTCAAGCTTAAAAAATAATCTCACTTTTGGGGAGGCCAGCTGACCTCATGAACCCAAAAGTTGCCCTTCACTTTGATAGCCGGATCTATTGACATGCATCAAACCCTTGTATTACTTCTACAGTTGTATCAACTATTCCATTCTAGTTCTATGTTTAGTAAGTGACTAAATTCTCTAATTTTCTTTTTTTGTTTTTTAATGGATTCATTCATCAGCAAGAATTTGGGGCAGGGAAAAGCAATTGAGTCAAAATCAGATTATTCAATAAAATTCCTCTCCTCCCTCCCAAAATATCTGGGGTATAGCCAACAGTTTAGTGCCATAATTATACATTGCAGGAAGTAATGAACATTTCGTTATTAGGCAGTGCTTTTCTTAATGGACTTGTATATTAAGCCAGCCTGGATGTATATTATGTAGGGGAGTATAGAAAGGTAGTGTGTATAAATAATTTTCTGATAATGAATATAGGGAAAAGTAAAAACCTGTGGAAGAGAAAAGTCTGCCATTATGAAGCTATCCATGATGCATCAATATGTAATGAAGGTAAAGGTGAAGGTTTCACCTGTCCAGTCGTGTTTGATTCTAGGGGGTCGTGCTCATTTCTGTTTCTTAGCCAATGCAGCCAGCATTTCCATGGACATGTGGCCAGCATGACTATACACTACGGCACCGAAGAACACAGAATGTTGTTACCTTCCCACGAAAGTGGTACCTATTTATCTACTTGTGCTTTCATGCTTTTGAATTAAATATGAGCAGGAGCTGGAGCAAGTAATGGGAGTTTACCCATTACTTGTCACAGCTCCAGTTTGAGACATCATGCAGTGCATGAATCTTGAACCTGGGCTGTCAGCTGTCCAGATGATAAACTCAGCATCTTTAATTGCTTAGTCATCACATCTCCTTCGATATATATTAATGGCAATCCCAAAGGGTTTTTTTCAAAAGTCAGCTGGACTTTCTTTGTTTTTCCTTGAAGACATTTCGCTTCTCATCCAAGAAGCTTCTTCAGTTCAAGCTTCTTCAATTCAGAACTGAAGAAGTTTCTTGGATGACAAGCAAAATGTCCTCAAATGTTTCTTGCAAAAAAGCACTTTTGAGACAACCATAACCTTGATGATGGAGAATCTTTACAGACATAATAATGGCAGGCTAAATGAAGAGCCTCAGATAGCTTGAGGGGCTAGATAGCCTGTTATTAACACCCAGCTGTCTGCAATTATGGAGTTCGAGGCTCAAGGTTGACTCAGCCTTCCATCCTTTCTAAGGTAGGTAAATTGAGGACCCAATTTGTGGGGGCAATAAGCTGACTTTGTAAAATATACAAAAGTATGAAGGCTATTGCTTAACGCATTGTAAGCCGCCCTGAGTCTCCGGAGAAGGGAGGCATATAAATCTATTTTTTTTTTTAAAAAAGAGATTAATTTCCACTTCATTGTCTAGGTTATGTGTTACAATTCTTCTATCTAGTCTTAGGACAAGTTCCACCATTAGAAAACGTAGAAATGGAAGATGATACCATTTATGTTACAGAGTCTGTTCTGATCTTCTAAGGCAGCCTACAATTTATCTGGAGTAAGAAATTCTGTTTTACCACTAGTGAGGAATTAAGATTAGATGAAGAATGGGAATGAATTCCCATTACTTTACACAACTTTTATGCAATTCTATGGAACCCATTTGAGATTTCCAGAGAAAACATATCTAGGGAAAAAAAAATAAGACGAAAAATTTCTGCAGTTCAAATAGACCATTTTACTATATTTTTTAAGGGGGGGATTCAGAATTGATTACAATTAATTCAAAACTAAGAATGCTGTCTAGGCAAGCAGCCAGTTTTAAGGAATGGATTTTTCAAGAAATGGAATTTTGGGTTCCAGAAATAACAGGGAAGCAGGTAGGCAAGTAGGTAGCCACACAGGCAGAGAAATATAAAAGTATTATTGCAGGTCAAAGGGCATTCCTGGGGCACTCCAGCCATTTAAAAAAACCAGTCTCACAAAAGCTGGGATTTCTCCAGTGGTATTAGACCAGGGGTCTCCAACCTTGACAACTTTAAGACCTGTGGACTTCAACTCCCAGAATTCCTCAGCCAGCTTTGCTGCTGGGAGTTGAAGTCCACAGGTCTTAAAGTTGTCAAAGTTGGAGACCCCCATATTAGACCCTTCAAACTCATATCTGAAAATAGACCAAGAAAACAAAATGTGCATCCTATAAAATAGAAACAAAGAAGTTGACGATTTATCAAACAGATGTGCATGCATGGGTAGGCAGTATATAACTGCAGCTAAAAATGATTGACATTCCACCTTATCTTCTGAAAGAATCCCATGGCACCTATGAAATGGAACGTAATGAACTTTGTCAGCTTTCAACTCGCCCACCTTTCCCTACACACTCAACATCAACAGAAAAACCTTTAGAATGGAATCTTAGGTATATCTTACACTATTCATGCATCAGTATTGATTAATTAATTATACATCACAGGATGCAAAAAATTCGAGGGTTCTCTGCTTTGTTATGTAATGAGACTCCGGTTTCATCCAGACTGGGAGTTTTGGGAGTTGTGTTCCCAACATACCTGGGAATTGCCAGATTGGAGAGAAGACTACAGAAATATTCTCTTTCATTTGGCACTGGTACCCGTAGGGCCAATCATACAGAAAACCAACTATATTCAAATGAGAGTTCTATTTGGAAAACTGATAACATATTGCTATCCATTAATATAGAACCCCCCCCCCCCACAATGTTCAGTAGTTTTCAGTTTTTGCACATGATAGGTGTATAACTGTAGGCATACTGGAAATCTAACTAGCTTTATTAACTTCCCTTGGTGTAATAATACACTCATATACAATCACAAATCTGTATATACAAATCTGTATATACTGATGCAGATGTATATAATTATAAAGGATTCGGGATTAGAGATTTCTGATTCTGAAATCTTCCAAGCTTTCTTGTGTTTCTTTTATTTATGAGTTTGTCAGGGGTTGGTGGTTATGGTAAATGTTTATGGAGCTTCTCAGTCATCCAGGTCATTGTTGTTTCCAGGGTACTTTTTTCAAAAGGCAACTGGGCATTCTTTGCTTCTGCTTACAGGCGCTTCGCTTCTCATCCAAGAAGAACTGAAGAAGCTTCTGGATGAGAAGTGAAACATCTTCAAGCAAAAACAAAAAAAAGGCCAGTTGCCTTTGAAAAAAGCATCTTTGGGCCTGGTATGGTAATAGTTGAAAATACCTTTTGTTATTGTTATCCAAGGAGATCTTTTCATTTCAAGTTTGGATCATATATTTACTAATGCAACTTATTTTTGAGAAAGGGTTTAGTGCCACTGGTTCTATTTAGCTTCACTGGTTTTATTTCTATCAATATGGTTGATGCCGTACAATAGATTGCAGTTGCAATCTAGTTTAGGACAGCAACAAATTTCCAAAGGATAGCTGTGCTACTCTTTGGCGCAAAATCAAATTATCTCTTTTGGTACAAAGCAAGACTGTGCTAAGCTACATATTGCAAAATGCTTCCTCCCTCCCTCCCTCCCTCTCTCTCTCCCTCTCTCTCTCTTTCTGTCTCTCTCTCTTTCTCTTGTGTGTGCATTTGTGTGTACATACACACAGACACTAGAAACCATGTTTTTGTATATATATAGTAGCAGAAAAAAAATGGGTAAATGTTGTGAATTAATGTTATATTAGCAGCACATTCATCCTTCAGAGAGCTGTTCCCTAAAACAAGCATATAAGATCAATTTGTTCAAGAAAGAGAGAAAAGGGAACATGTCTAAAGCTACCCAGCAAGCTATGATGCTTAATAAAATTTGGAGCACCTTAAAACTAATCTGATACTTAGATCTGTTATGACATTTTATCCTTCCGTTGTAGTCTCAAGGTTGACTCATTACTAAAATTTAATATGGTTCATTCTATAATTTATGCTTACCTGCAGGTGTTCATATTTATCCATTGAACCCAATAGGCAGAGACCAGCCTAAATTAATCATTACTTCATTCTATTGAAATCAATTGGATTTAACTTATTCATGACCAGGTCACATTCCATTGCTTCCCATTGTCTTGATACAAAAGGTATCTTTTGCTGCACTGTGTCATTTTCCTCTTCTCCTTTAATCTAATATTGTTGACCACAATATTTATTTATTTAGTCATTTTACTGTAGTCACCCACTGAACAAAGGACTTAGGGTGGCATACAATTAAACCAACATCATCACTAAGAAATAATAAGAAAATATAATAAAATGAACTCATTATGGCAGGTGTAATCCAACAATTGAAATAGTCAGTTGAAACAGGCTTATGGATCCTCCTGAATCAATGCGTGGGAGAGAAACCAGATCTTCAAGGGCTTTTGAAAGATAGGCAGATCATGGACCTTCGAATCATGGGGTGGGGAATACTGTACTGTAGGGCAGAGTCTGTTTTTGGATCCTATAACATGACATTGCTTAAGAGACAGGACCAAGACCATGCCGATAGACAAATGGAGATAATTGGGGACAGAATATCCAGCAAATAACCCAGCCCATGATCAACTTTTAAGGTGAAAGCAAGGACTCTGAATTTTATCCAGAAGCCTATTGGTAGCCAGTACAACTCATAATGTAGCAGATGGGCAAGCCAAATTGCAGCCATAATTATACAGGCCAATGGATTCTGAACCAGCTGCACCTTCTGAGTGGTCTTCAGGAGCAGTCCCATGTATAGTGCATTGCAGTAATATGTGTGAAAGATGATCAGAGCATTAAAGTGACTGTGAGCTCAGCCTACAGGAAAAAACACAACTGGTACACACGATAGCTTTATGCAAAAGCTTTCTAAGCCATAAATGTCACGTGCTTTTCAAGCAGGGGCTGTAAGTCTAGAGAACTCTCAGACTGCACAACAAGACTGTCTGGGAGAGTACAACCTCATTCAGAACTAGAGAGGGAAGGTTTCCTGATCCACAAGATCTCAAAATCCACAGCCACTCAGAATTATTAGAACCTACGTTTGTTCCTCCCATCACTTAGGCAATTGTAGGTGTGATTGGATATCATTAGATATTGGATATTGGATATACTATACTACTACACTATACTAATATTATGCTATGCTATGCTATGCTATGCTATGCTATGCTATGCTATGCTATGCTATGCTATGCTATGCTATGCTATGCTATGCTATGCTATGCTATGCTCCTTCTATGTCAGAAGCACTGAAGCACTTCTGTGGTGAAATCGTTAGTGGGTGACATCACCATTGTCCAAGGGATACCCAGTTGGGGCTCCTTTCATGTCCTCATTAATAAGCCCACTGAAGTGGTACCTACTGATCTACTTCAGTTAGTTTTTATGCTTTTGAACTGTTAGGTTGGCAGGAGCTGGAGTGAATGATGGGAGCTTCTTGAGGAGGGCGGAGATCACTGCCTCCTTAAATACAGCTGGAATGATCCTTTTGACATGTCATGTACAGATGGAATCCATTTCAGAGCAGATCCAAGAGATTTTTAACCAAAAGATCAGTAGTGAGTTCCACTTACCTTTGCTACCGGTTCGGAACTGTGAGTGCACATAGTGCTTCTGCGCATGTGCAGAACCTTGCCCGGGTGGGTCTGGGTGGTGGGTGGAGCCTCCCACTGCCACCACTACCGGTTTGTCTGAACTGAGGTGAACCGGTAGAAACCCACCTCTGCAACAGATGCTTTGAAGTAACCTCATAGTAGCTTTTGAAATGATCTTCCTAAGAGGAAATGGATTTTCTTAAACAAGTCTACCAGATAGAAATCTAAAGATATAATAAGAAAAAATAAACCCCTTTGTTTTTGCCCCGAGCAATCCCTAATAAAGGCTCTTATCCATTTTCAGTTGCTTTCCTGTTGGATTCTTCTGGAGATGTTTACTGAGTTTCCAATGCATTCTACAGCTCTGGGATTTCTTGATGCTCTCCTATCCAAATGCTAATCAACTCTGAACCTGCTCTTTATGAGATTAAAAGAGAGAACATGCCTCTAAAAAAAACAGCACTGAGATAATGTCGAAAGCATTGTACCTACAAAAGAAACCCAAACTTTTTTTAAAGGCTGGAAAGATACATCCTTTTTAGCCGGTGGGTTTAATGTACTCATGTCTAGATTGTGATGCAGATACTGGATGGACCCCATCCAGTTTATTTTATGTAATGCCAATCTAATATAATGCATCTTAGTTGGATATACGCAACTCTCACTCAGCATCAGAGAGTAAAATAGGAGGATTAAATGGCTGTTGATAGAAAATATGTGTGCCTTGAAATCTCTCTCTTAAGTATTTTCAGGAAATGGTCCTTTGAGAAGTTGCTTTTTAAAAAAATCTTAGAAATAGCATTCAGATCATATGATATGGTGGTTGCCATAGTAACTACACATTTGCTAAGGGATAACACTGTGTAAAATGTGCAAATTATCATCCACAGCAAGCGAATACCCTGCAGCTTTCTTTCTTTTTCTCAAAAAAGAACTTTTCAATGGAGATGAACTTTTCAGTCCTAAAGATATTTATCTCCCTTCACATTTGTTACTGTCCGCCTCCTTTTCTCAAAATAGTCATTCCTGTCCTGCATAGAGGTTACCAGACCAACGTGATGATTTATTCCTTCTCATTTAACCTGATCTTCATAGGGAACATATAATATAGAAACCTTTTTCAAAATCCTTGCTGCCCATCCCACGGAATTTCAGCCTTTAAGATTGATAGTAGAGTCTTGTCAAATGCTTGTTGTCATCATTATGAAGGTCAGCAATGGCTGTTATAATTAACGGGGGGAGAGACTTCTGTTGAATGTCATTTGTAAAATGACACTAATTTAATGACTCTAAAAGAGTTGGGTTTTTTTTAAAAAAAAATTAATCCAGTATCCATTTCAGGGATGGGTTCTACTTACCTTTACTACTGGTTTGCAATGGAAGCATGTGCATGTGCTTGTTTCATGTGTGCATGCACGCTTCTGCACATGTGCAGATCATCAATTATGATGTCCAGGCAGGTGGGTGGAGCCTCCCAAGGCTTTTACTACTGGTTCTAAAGAACCAAGCAGAACTGGGAGCAACCCACCACTGATCCATTTGTATCATGTTTCAGAGAGAAGTACCCATAAGTGTATCTGTGGTGCCTGAGGATCACTCAGACTTCATGCAGACTTCATGACTTATAAGCTTAACACATAAACCATTTGGTTGTGGTATTTTATTTTATTTTATGAGTTTTGTAGTTTTCCCAGGATCTGTAGTTTTTTCAAGGCATTTTTCACAGGATCATAAAATTCATGATACACTTAACATATGATAATAATAACAGAATAACAGAGTTGGAAGGGACATTGGAGGTCTTCTACTCCAATCCCCTGCTCAGGTAGGAAACCGTATACCATTTCAGACAAATGGTTGTCCAATCTCTTCTTAAAACCTCCAGAGTGGGAGCACCTACAACTTCTGGAGGCAAGTTGTTCCACTGATTAAATGTTTTAACTGTGAGGAAATTCCTCCTTAGTTCTAGGTTGGTTCTCTCCTTGATTAGTTTCCATTTACTACTTCTTGTCCGCCTTTGGAGAATAGGTTGACCTCATTTTCTTTGTGGTAGCATCTTATATATTGGAACACTGCTATCATGTCACTCCTAGTCCTTCTTTTCATTAAACTAGACATACCCAATTCCTGCATGTTTGTATGTTTATTGGCATATGATGATAGATGTCAATGTAAAATATTTATCTATGGCACTCTCAAAGGGACTTTTGACTGTTTCCCCATATCTGGCTTCTTTTATTATAAGGCATGTGGGATCTTGGGTTTTTCATAAGAGATCTGATCTACTTCTGATACTATTTGTTTCCAAATTGTTGGGAAAGAACATTTGTGGTATCAAGATTCAGCAAAGTTTTTAAATTATGTTTTTTCAACCAATGGTTGGTACTTAACTTGTTTTTGTTCTGAAAGATAGTAATCAGTTATTTCAGTCTAGTTTGGGCTAGTTTGGAAATATAAGAAATATATTTAGATACCTTCTGTACTAATTTTTATATGGAGATGGGAAAGGCTATGATTTATATGGGAGAGTAAGTACTATAGATTTGTGATTCCAAGTGTTCCTCCAAGTACCTGTACAACACTGCACCTGTGTTACTTGGAAGATGTCCGGTTTGGATCTGCAATAGACAGCTTCAGGCCTGAAGCTATATTGATCCAACTTCAGGTCTTTGAGAACTTCAGATGCATTAGATATCCCTAAGAATGGATATTAACACTGTCTTTCAATTAAATAAACCACACACATATGCAAATGAGATCCATAAATGTTAAATCGAAAACAAAGCAATGAACAATCAATTAAAGCCAGCGTTCAGTTAAGAGCAGCAGAGGCAAAAGCAGCCATCACAAGAAAATCTACAAATATCCTGAAGGAAAAAACAAGCAAACTAAAATCTCAATATAGTAGCAGAAATTTTTTATGAGTATGGGGGAAAATATTTTGCTTGGTGCAGAAAAAAAAAATGTGTCAGCTAAAATCGCTAGGAAGTTATTGCCAAGATTCTAGAGGAAGTTAAGATGTTTCTCAAAAGTTTTCTCGTGAGTACCATTTTTTCACAGCCCAGCATAAAATTAAGGTCATGTAAATGATGCACCTTTCAATATTAAGCAAGCGTGCCTTGAGGAAATTATAGCGTTAAAACAGTTCTAGCTGAGTCCAGTACTGAACTTGGAAACAGTGCAGATAATATGATTTGAAACATCAATTTTAATCACTACTGTAGCTATTATATTGTTGCTAGACGAATTTTGTTATTCTATACTCAATTTAATCTTTGTCCTTTGTTCCATGCGCTCACTTTGAACACTATTTCAGTAGCCCTTAAAACTATGTTAAATATAAGAGGTCTTGAAAATCTCCAGATTTAAAAAGAACCAGATTAAATTGGAAGAAGAAATTCAGGGTGGATTCTTTCACCCATACAGTTTTAATGGGATCCATATCTTAAAATTTCAGGTGCCATTTTTGTAGCAAACATGGACAAAATGTGAAATATATGTTTTAAAGAAGATGTTGAATGTTTTTATTTTAGTAATTTAAATTCATACATTGTATATGCTCATTTTAATAAATACAGCCAATTCCCCCCCCCCAAAAGCTAAATTAAAGACTTCATCAAGGCACACTTAAGTCCCCTTAATAAATTGGACATGACCACACAATCTTCTTGCCTCAACATGGGAAGAGCCAAGTAGCATATTTTTTTGGAGTATAAGACACACCTTCCCCCCCAAAAAAGGGGGGGGGGGAATTGAGGTGTGTTTTATACACCGAATGTAGCCCCGTCCACCCTTGGGCCCCACCCTTTGGCCTCTGCCTCTCAGCAATTTACTTCCTTGCAGCAAGCAGCAAGAAGAAACAGACCATTTCAGCTTCAGTACAGTCTAATTAATACAAATTGATTGTCTGTTGAACCAGCCTCCTGATTTAGCTGTTTTGCGTGGGCTTCTGCTGCTTGCTGCAAGGAGGTAAATTGCTGGGAGGTAGATTTTTTTTTCTTGTGCTAATCAAGCTATGTTGAAAACGAAAACAAAAGTAAAGCAGGCTATTTGCTGTTTGCTGCAACGAGGCAAAATTGCTGGGAGGCAGACGCAGAGACAGATTTCTTTTTCTTGTTTTCCTCACCAAAAAAGGTAGTCCGGAACATTTTATACTCTGAAAAATATGGTAACCATTTTACCAGCACATGATACAGGCTATCACTATCTCTCCATACTAAGGCAATATGAAATCTGAGATGATAAACCCTGCAAGGGATGCATGTCCCAATATCCTGCCCCAAGATGCTGCCAAGTGAAGTCAACCATATACTAGCCTTCCTATCAGTTCTATCAGTCCTATTGATTCTATGACTTTCCTATGGGACCTCATGAAACCTTGTCAATCTAATCTCTAATCTCTTTGACTGCCCCTCAGTGTTCTTTCAGATGTGAGGAGGTTTAGAAGTCTGGAATCCTTTTCCTTTGTAAATGGATTCATCAGTTATGCTGCTCAACATAAATTGTATTGTCCCTAGTTATACAAAAACTATGGATGGAGAAATAGAAAATTATTTGAATTGCTATATTTGCTTTTTATTGAGTGTTTATGTGTCTCATTATATGGTTGAATTATACACTGATAATCACATCACTATCCAGTGGTTGAAAGATTGAATAGTGGACCGATAAAATGCAAGCTCTGAAATGGACTAGTTCATCCCTTGTTCAAAGCATGTAATTGAAAATGAAAGTGAAGGGACTAAGCAAGTGATGGCTAACCTTTTTGCTGTTGAATGCCAAAAGTGGAGATCATGCTGGAGAGTCACGCATGCATGTGTCCATACCCATAATTCAATGCGCTCCACCCCCTGCACATGCACATGTGACCCCACCGCGCTACCCCCACTTTTGGCAAGCAGTGGCATGGTGGGCCTGTTTTCCGTCCTCCCTAGGCTCCAGAGGCTTTCTTGGAGCCTGGGGAGGATGAAAACGGCCTTCCGTCCCCCACCTGGGAGGCCCTCCGGAGGCTGGAAACAGCCCATTTCCCGACTTCAGGTGGGCCCAGAAGGCCTGAAAATTAGCTGGCCGGCGCACATATGCATGCTGGAGCTGAGTAGGGCAATGCTCACATGCCCACAGATATGGCTCCACGTGCCACCTGTGGCACCCGTTCCACAGGTTCGCCATCATGAGACTAAGTTATATTGACCTGAATGTGGAGCGAAATTCCCCTTCCAATGAGGCTATTCCTGGAGAAGCTTTGCTTTTTGCTTCATCTCCTGCTGTTTCATAATGTTCCTGAAATAATTTATATTTCCCACACTGATTCACACAGTAAAATGTCTTTCTCAAATTCTAGCTTTTCAAAAACATCCTTATAAGCTTAGCTGCATATCTTTGCTCTCACCTTGTGGTCCACATGATCTTGGTTATGTAAGAAAAACCTGGCTTAAAGAAAACACACACGTGTGTGTGTGTGTGTGTGTGTGTGTGTGTGTGTGTGTTTGTATCAGTGAACAGGATTGTGGTGTTGCTGGGATTGAAATATGTTGTATTGGATAAAGTATTGGGCATACCAATAGAAGGCGTTTCACATAGTGGATGAGGCTGGAATTTCAGCTGAAGGAGCTACCAGTCACAGCCCTTGGAATGTTGCATATTAATGCTATATTATCATCGGCATTGCCCAGAATAGTTTTGTGTACAGTAAGATGCATTGAGTACTTAGGGAGTATTAATTTCCTTTCAAATGGATGGATGAATTTTAGTTATTGTTATTTGATCAATGGGCTTATTGAACTACCCTAATTTTACAAATTTTGCAATTTGCAGACTAAACAAATGCTAGGTTATCTGGGCATAAAATTATTGGTGATGGTAAAGCATATTCCTTTTTGTTGAAATTCTAAGCTACCCCACAGTTTTGCTTTTATTTTTAATTATTAGTGAAAGCAACATTTATTTAGTCTATATCTCTTCGTAACTTTCCTGAATGCAATTTTCTCTTCTTCTTTTTTAGAGTTACACAAAGTACCACTCTACCCATTTTGTTAATTACAAAGATTATAAAACTAAATCTTAAACAAGGACGAATTCCCATTTTATTGAATCATATTATTTTTTTTTTTAACAAACTTGCAAAGTACAGAATACACTCTTTTGGCAGGAACGTTCTGTTAAATTTTCACTGTGTAAATTATATATGCTTGCAAGGAAATACAGGTTTAACATTACCAGTTTCAGGTTAATCATTTGAACATTTATTCTAGTTTTAGCTACTGTCTGACATAATGAATTTGAAAATGTGGTTTCTATTTGGGCTCAGCAAAAGTTATTGTTGGTTCCCATTGAAAACCTGGCAAGTATTGGGGAAGCTCCATTTGTGCAAGTTTTAATTTCAACAGCTGCACTTAAGACTGCAAAACTTACATGTATATTTGATGCATTAAGATGGTCTAGTCAATTTAAAAGAAGCACATAAGTTTGTTTTTGGGGTAAATATGAGCTTTTATAATATTAACTCTTTGGATCTATTCAGATGTAAAGAAACTGTTTCCAAAATCTTTCAGAATTAAAAAAAAAAAGACTGATTTGCGTCAGAGAATTTGGCAGTATACCAAATTTAAACACGTATTCCTGAAACTTCTTAGGAATGAAAAGTTCTGGAAGAATTATATATGGTTCCTAGGCCACTTTTTTTTTTTTTTTAAGAAACTGAAGGAAATTGATGAAATTGAAAATGATTTTTATGTGATCTTTGGGATAAGTTTGAATATTCTGTTCTGATAAATCAATGGAGAACTGTATTAAACAATGTAACATTGTACTGGTATCAGGTTTCCATTTCAGCTCTCTTGAAACTTTATACTGCATTCTGTAGCAACAGTAGCTAATACGAATTTCAAAGACTCAACACAGATGGATAAAAACTTATGCAATGAAGAAAGAAGTTATAGCTAGGCAGGAGATCTGACAACTGCAGACATAGGAATCAGATTATCCATATTGGTCAGTCAAGGGATTTAAATTCTAGACCTTTTCTTTCTGCCTTTTCAAAGCAATAGATCTTCGACCTTTCGTTTTCTAGTTAGGAGTGTTGGGAACATCAGTTCCATGATTGTATAATGATTGAGCTGAAAATTGTAGCTTTCTGCCTTGCCAGCTATTACAGCTGGACACCTGAAAAAATGCTTAGTTATAACCACTCTTTGGGTGCTTGAGAATGATTTTATCATTGGAAGAAAAAACATCAATAACCATTCTTTCTGCTCTATGCTCATGGAGTTACCCAATAGTCAAAAACAGAAAGTATCTGCTAGGCCTAGTACTAAAGTACTGAGATGTGCAGAAATGCCATGTGCTACTTGTCAACATTTAATTAGCCTTTCTTTGACCAAGGGTCAAGAACGAAGACTTTTGAACAGTATAGTTAATTTTTTGGAGTTGTTCTGATTATAACAATTGCCAAAAATTCTTCTCCCGGTGCCCTAGAATTTAGTCAAGTAAAGAAGTGTACTTTATTAATGTACTCAGAGATGTTAATTAAATCCTCTTTTACTGCTCTATACATTGTGCATCAAATGGCGACTTGTATTAGAAGCAGCTATCACAGCTCAGCATAATCCACTGATTTAGCACATTATTTCATACTAGGTCCATGAATTGACAGAGGCAATTCATACATTCACATTTGACTATGTATGATTAGAACTTTTAAGGCCATAGTGTTGAACAAAAACTATTCTCACCTCCTTTATGGCCCCCATTAATTAACATATGTTAGGTGTTCTTTTCCACTCTCTTGCATTTTTAGACTGAATTGTTCCTTTCCTACCTATAATGATGGAACTGCTGTTGGTGACTTAACTAGTTACTTCAGCTTCATTTTTTTCCCTCCCATCTTCTTCTCTTCCAATCTCTTTTTTTGTTAGAAGTGCTATTGTTACAAGCCTAACTACTGTATGAGATGCTGAGAATGTGTTACTTGAGATAGTTTGGTATTGTACCTGGACTAAGCCTGAGAAAATTCAAATTCAGCTTCAGTCGCTGAAACTCACTGAGTAAATTTTATCCAGTCACTGTCTTACAGACTAATCAACTACCTGAATATTTGTTATGGGGAAAATTGGACAAGGCTGTAGTATGTATACCACCTTGTGATCCTGGAGAAGTAGAATATAAATTTAATGAATATGATCAATCCTATGTTCGTGATAACTGCAGCAGAATTTATTGATTGATTTGTTTACAGTATTTCCCTAGCCCGATTTTAATTAATATAAGCATTTCATACCGTATCATATCAATTATTCATTTTTTTTTAAAAAAAACTGGTTGTACTGCTGTACCAAATGGTAGAATTAGCCATGTAATTGATGTGTGAAAATTACGCAGCTCTCCTATATTTCCCTTTTGCCCATATATTCCCAAATTATTCACATTAAAAAAAAAACAATTTTTATGACAGATGGAAGCAATCAATTTAGAGCTTGCTTCATTTATTGGACAAATACAATAAAATGTAAAGAGGAGGGAAAAAAACCCAATAGTGTCATTTTGCCATGAATGACACTATAAAATAATGTCCATTTTCTCTGGCAGGGTACAAGTCACAGGCACTTCTACTATTACATTTTGTTGTAGATACAGATAGTCACATCCTGGATATTTGTCGCTTGTAAATCGATGAGCCAGTTCTCAGTTCAGCAGTTATTTGTATGAGAAAAAATATACTGATGTAAACATTGTGACTTATTCAATGGATTTGAACAGGAATTACTGAGATGTCTGATATTGATAATGTCACATTCAATAACTTTTTGTGTGTCTTTCTAAGCTGAGCTTAGTTCAGAAAGCAAAACAACAGGTCCATCTATTTTTTAAAATCTTTGAATCAATTCCTTTCAGCAAAATTGAATAGAACTATACTATAAAAAAGTCTGCTGTTGAATTTAACTTTTCAGCAGCAATTTTAAAGATTTGAGAAGCAATCTCAAATAAAATTATTTTAAACACATATACATGTATACATGCACACATATACTTATACACCTAGACATTAAAATAAGGTGTTAATGCATGTGATAATCAATATCCAGTTTTGAATGAACAAACAAATGAACAAATACATGGCCCTGTGAAGATACTAATTCATTCAGATATTTATGTTTGGTCACTATAACTGTAACATGGAGAATGGATGTTCTGAGATATTGGAAATCCTACCATATCAAGAACTTGATATGCCAATATAGGAAAATAAATTGAAATAAACGATGCTCTTCTCTTTATCAGGAAATGATAAAGAAAAAAAGAGAGACAAAACAAACAAAACAAGGAAGCAATGGGATTACATTAACATGGCTGTAAATAACATAGCTGTAAATGTAAATTGAATGTTGGAATTGTGTTATGTTGGATTTTCATACTGAATATTCCTTTAGAATTTGGCTACAGAAAGAGAAGGAATTTTCTTTTGCTGCTAGCTATCTTCAAATTTATTAACTGATAGCATTTTAAGAAATAAATTGCTTATCTATGAATTGAAGTTGGACAATATACAGAAGACATACTGTAATTTGATTTTCGTAATGCCGGTAGTGTCTTAAAGGTTGCTATGATGATGAAAATAGTTCTGTGTATAGCTATAGTGAACCTGCCTCAGATGTAAAATAGGTCTCAGAGGGCCTATTAAGCAGCCTGCAAGGATGCAAGCATAAGGACCAGACATTTCTTCTGGAGATCTGATGTGAGATTTCTCCTTGCTCATGTATTGATTGTTTTTAAATGGATTCCAAAGTCCTGACTGTTAAAAGCTACTCTTAACGGATTGATCAGAAGCTAGCTTGTGCTTTCCATCTGTAATTTCAGAGTGTTCATGCTATCTTAACTGCTAGTTTTCGACTGCAGTTTTGACATCTGCTATTGTGAGTTCGTGTTCTATTTTAATTTTGCAGTTCTATCCAGCTACGGAATGCCAAAAAGAGCCGCGTGGAATGCTTAGTCAACATTCCAACATCATTTTGAAAGATGGGAATGTAAAGATCTTAGCTTTCTTTTGCATTTACATTGCATTTATTTGGTACAGAGATAGACGGGAGACAAATTTATCAGCCTATGTCATACTTCTGAAAGGAAAACAATAATTTATTCCTTTATTATTAGCTATTTTTCAAAATTCTCTTTTTGAAGCCCATTTTTAATAAAAATAAATACAATAAAAATAAATACAAAAAATACAAAATACAAAAAAATAAAGGAACGAGTATATAATTTTCTCTAATGTGTGTGTGTGTATGTGTGTGTGTGTGTGTGTGTATTACAGATAAAAAATATTTGCCAAAATGCACATTAGGCAAACATGCACACACAAATGCACAAAGATGCACGGGTATAATAAAATAAATATCATGATGCAGAAATGCAATGCAATATATTTAAAATTGGGAATAAAGTAATTTAAATTGGTAAATTGTCCCATCTCTACTAACGCTAGATGAAAAGTATCCATTATATTGCTATTTTCATCAGAACACCCCCTGTTTTTAGAGCAAGCTAGAACTTGTCATAATATTGCCCTGATGTGTCTTCTGGAATTTCTCTGTATAAAGAAATGGAATAGTCAAACCAGTCTATCAAAAATCTTATTAGGAAACAAACTTTTATCTGAAAAACTGAATGCTTATTAGTTTATGGAGTTGCACCCTGATGCTTATAAAATGGAAAAAGATCCTACTGGTTTTCTATCTTTGATCACAAGAGGGAGTATTTGCAAATAATCATTCCTTAAACAAAAAACACTGTTTCCTAATATCAATTATAATATCAATTATCTGAAATAAACTGACAGTCATACCTACTGATCAAAACAAATGTTGATTGAACTGAGTTTTTCTTTACTTGTGAATGTGAATAGAATGTACACTTATCTTATTATTGTTAAATCTAAACGTTGGATCAAAAAAGTGGTTTTGTGTATTAAGAAATTTGCAACATGCTTTACTATATTAAAATTTATCTCACCAACCTATTCAAAAAAATTTTCCAGACATTTTTTTTTTGCATCATTGAAGTATGAAATAAATGAATGAAGTGTGCTTTTCATAAAATTTAGAAGGACTGAAATATTGTAGGCTTACCTTACTGAATAATTGTCAGATAAGCTCTTAAGTATCATTACAGACTTCTTCTAGTTGCTATTGTTTGTAGAAACTATAACGCTATGAAAAGAAATAATTATAACGCGTTTGGTATATTAAATTCATTATACATTTGGTTGGCTGGAATTGCTTGAATTCCTCTTGAAAAGTTAATCTCAGAATTAGTACTTTATTGAATTTTCAGTTAACAGAATAATGTCATCTGCAGAGTGCAGATTATTGATGTTGCTATAATTCTTTAAATTTTGATTTGAACCTAATTTACTTTGCATCTTTACTTTTTGTTTTTGTGTGTGCATGTGTCACTATACCTAGAGTGATAATTTTAGCATAATCTACTAGTTTTTGCCAACATGAGTCTGTAATAGCCAACTATACTATGGTACCTGAGCCTATCCAGTATTTGTTACAGAAATAAATAGCAAGATAGTATAAAAATGTGACTATTAAATTCAGTTTAATCTTTAATATGGTCAAACCAGCACACACGCACATGCACACATGCATACACACACATGCTATTAGACATGTTATCAGTAGAAACCTACAATTCATAAAAACAGGAAATGAGGTTCATATAACAGCAAGTCAGGAGGTATACTAGATATCTTACAATTGTGCAATTTTATATTTATGTAAGACGTTTAGAAATAAATTCAAACTTCCATGTGATGTGTATTCATTCATTCATTCATTCACATTTATCACCTACCCAACTCTTCAATGAACTTTAAGATAAGATACAGTTCAATGGTGAGAAAAGAAAGGTCCTGCACTTAAGCAAGAAGAACCAAATGCACAGGTAAAATAGGTTGAGTGGTACCTCACTCAACAGTAGTAACTCTGAGAGGGATCAAGGTGTCCTGATGGACCATTACTTAAGAATCAACCAGCAGCGTATGGCAGCTGCCAAAACAGCCAATGGAATCCTAGGCTGCATCAACAGAGAAATAGTATCAAGGTCATGACAAGTGATAGTATCTCATTATATTCTACTACTGAGGCCACACTTCTGGTCTCCACAATAAAAAAAAAGTTGCTGAGACCTTAGAAAGACTACAGAAAAGAGCAAAAAAGATGCTAAAGGGTCTGGAGGATAAATTGTACAATCAATGATTAACGAAAATAGGTATGTCTACTTTAATGAAGAGAAGGATTAGGGTGATATGATGTATCTTCCAGTATTTGAGTCATAGAGATGAAGGAGTTGATTTATTCTAAAAAGCTCCTGAAGGCAGAACAAGTCGCAATGGGTGGAAGCTCATTTAAAGAGTAAGTCAGTCTGGAACTAAGGAGAAATTGCACAGTGAGTGCAATTAACCAATGGAATAAATTGCCTGTCCAGAGTTGTGGATGCTCCATTGCTGAAAGTTTTCAAGAAAAGACTGGACATCCAGCTATGTGAGAAGGTATAAAGACTTCTGTCTTGGGCAGTGGGCTAAAAGACCTCCAAGGTTCCTTCCAATCTTTTGATTCTATGATAAGTTACCTATGACATGTTCTTGCCAGTCGTTTCACATATATCGGATTTGTGTTCTTTTTGGGCTTTCAAAAATGCACAGATAAGAACTTGATTAGAATACATTCTTTTTATCTTTGATAAAGATTGCTTATTTTTTTGGGTAGTCAATTTTATTGATTTATATTCTTTAACATTTCACATGGGAGGAATCGTCTATGTCTGCAGTATTATTTTCTCCAATGAAGGCTCACACCATGATTAAATTCCCTTTGAGTACCACTACTAATAAAGATTTTTGTGTATATGTTATATTGATTGACATCTTTAGCAGCTAGCAGAGGGAGAGAGAATGGCAGAGAGGAAGGAAGGAAGTATAACTCATTAATTAATCACATCTGTTTATTTCTTTTTTATATTAGTTTTATTAAAATTGCAATTATAAAAATTAAAAAAGGTAAATCAAATTAAAAAATGAATGAAGGAAAAAGTAAAAAGTTTGAAAAAAATAAAAACAGTAAAGAAAGAAAAAGTAAAACTGTAGTAAAGAAAAAGAAATCATCACAAATATAAACATCACAAATATAAACAATCTTTAATAATCTGTCACATTCCCTTAAAATATTCCAAATGATCTCTTCTTACCATATCCTAATCTTATAGATCTTATTTATTTATGAATATATGAAATATACATTAGACAGATCTATTCCAAATCAGTTTTAATTGTATTCAGCCATAAGTATTCCTATATCAGCCTGATTGAAAAAGGTTTCATGCTGATTCATATTGATATTGGATATATATTGTCTAAAAATCCATGTATTTAAACTAAGTCCAGTATTGCAAAATTTAGAGTAGTATGAAGTTTGAAAGAAATGCATATTAATTCTGGAAGTGGAAGGGACAACTATTTGCATAAAATGCTGATGAATCAAAATCCTTTAGCTTCTTAGATTCCACTCTAATGTGCCAGCAATGTATTTATAAAAGCATTTTAGTAACAGTAATAGAACAAAGCATTGAGGACCATTTACCAGGGATCACATAATGTAACAAAAATGTCTGTACTTCTTTTTAAATAGAGGTGCTCACGGGAAATTTGATTCCCATTGTCTCTGCAGGTGAGGCATCATTCAAGATTCACCAGATTCAATAGATCAGTGTTTCTCAACCTGGGCCATTTTAAGATGGATGAACTTCAATTCGCAGAATTCCCCAGTGAGTCTGAGAATTCTAGGAGTTGAAGTCCACCCATCTTAAAATGGCCCAGGTTGAGACATACTGCAATAGATGATTGTACTAAAGATATATGGATCTGGCCCATATAATGATCCATATTAATTGGATAGCATTGGATCTCTCAGAGTTTTAATTCTTTTTTAGTAGAAAAAAAAATCATAACGTTTCCATTTGCACTCCCCCTAACATATGGAGCTTTTGTACACATGTTCCTTTAATTTATGTAGGTGTTAACATAAATTGCCAGAGAACCTTTTTTAAAAAAAATGCAAATCTCTCTGATGTTCTTTCTAATGTTAATATCCCTCATGCAGGCTTTTTCAATATAAATTCCCCAGATGTAAGTTCTTTTTCCCCCAAATTAATTATTGCTTTTGGTACTTTCAGTATTGTACATTCTTTTTCAGGCATGGTTTTTTTTATGGATTTATGGACAGTTGTTGATGTTGACATATTTGTGCTGCTTAGAAGTCAACTGGGAGCACAATGCCCAAATCTCTCAGCAGAATCCCTGGCATCCCTGGCAAAACTCTCTACCATTGGCACATCAGACTTGTTTTGAAGTTGCAACTTAAAAAGAAAATTTACCAAACTGTCTGTCCCTGTTTCCATAGCCATCAGCCAAAGGGATTCCCTTGTCTCTTTGCTGTCTTAGCAAAGCTGGTCTGCCTTAGAGTGCCATGCATTCTTCCTGCCCTCAAGACGCAGCACAATAGAGTCCAGGAGGATATGACCATCTAGGTCCTCCTTCCAGCTTTCCATGTGCTCATTCTTAAACACAAAGTGACTTAGGAAGAGCGATGCTGACAGTGTACATTTACAGATGCCACCATATGGGTTTGGAAGGGGGGGGAAAAAAACCCTACTTGTGCTGATGATTCCCTGCACATGTAAGAGACAGTTTGCATTGTTGGCACTGTCTCTACACAGAAACAAGCACAGCTTAGCAAAGTTAAGCAGATGGTGCTGGATCTGGTGCCAGGGAACCACTGAATTAAAGGTTATACCCACCAGGTTTGATGTTGTGCCAGTTTGAATTGGTACAGAAGCTTCGGCCCACCTGCTTATTGGCCTCATGACATCTGGCATTTTTATTTATTTATTTATTTCTGACTGAGCTAAATGCAGTAAGAGAGAAGAAAAGTGTCGCTTTAAAAGCTATTTACTAGGAAATAGAACTGTAAGAATCCTAAACACGAAACCCAGACTATAGAGCTAAACATTTTATTTGTAGCAATAGATGCACAGTGCATTTGTGTCACTTTGGAAGAAGACATGTTTTTGGATAGATCTTGCTGCTAATTTGTTTACCGTGTTCTTTTTAAAAAGCATTGAATAAAATCTCAGTTGATGGTATCTACGATCAACCTACGAGACCATCTTTTGCCACCAATAGCCTCCCACCGACCAGTTCGTTCTCACAGGGAGGGACTACTCAGGGTACCGTCAGTCAAATTGTGCCGACTGGCGACTCCCAGGGGGATGGCCTTCTCTGTAAGGGCTCCAACCCTTTGGAATGAACTGCCCCCTGATATACGAAACCTCCCTAATCTCCATGCTTTCCGCTGTGCCCTCAAGACCCTGATGAACGGGGCTAAACATTTTAACTGGGAATGATTAAAATATTATCTAATTCTGGGTTTTATTTAATTTGGGCTAAACTATGTTATAATTTTAATTATCAATTTTATGATGTTTATGTATCTTTTATTTTTTCTTGACTGTACACCGCCTTGAGTCCTGTGGGAGAAAGGCGGTATAGAAATATAATAAATAAATAAATAAATAAATAAATAAATAAATAAATAAATAAATAAATAAAATTTAATTGGCTTGGAGGGATAATAATGGACTCATGGTGATATTAGGAAATAAAGTGCAAGTGAGACAAAATATGTCATAATAGGTTGGCCTTAGCTCATCACAGTACTTAAAGAATCATTCAGTAGTCGTTAAATGCTTGTATTAAATAAAGGCAATCTTCCTTAATTCCTCTCTGGAAAGTATTCAGATTCGTGGATGCTAAGGAATTTATAAACTGGGATGTTACTTGGACAAGCCACCCTTCAATAAAAGCTTGGTCTACCTTTAGTCCATCAGTTTAATGATAAGTGTGATACATATTTTGGAAGATGAAAGCAAACTTCATCTAATCAACAAGTTGTTATCTATTTATTTAACCTCAATAATTCCTTTCCTTACTTTAATCACTGTATTATTCTTTCATCCTTCTTCCTTGTTATCGTTTGTTGTGTGCATATAGAATTTAGTGATACAGAAAGCAGCACATGGAAAGTACTTGCTACTCTAATTATTTCCATCTGCTGAAACCCAATCCTGCTATTTTTTCCATAATGATCAGGGGAGTATCTGGAACAATCTACAGACTATGATTCTACCTTTAGAGAAAGATCTCCTTTCTTGCTCCTGATTGATTTACAGTTTTTGCTCTAGCTCCCTTTTTCGCTCTGCTCTCTTTGGGATTAAGAAGGGAAGTCTTTTAACAATGTGACCAGAGTTGTGCTGTATTAATCCAGAGGAGCACTGGATGGCAGCAACAAGATATATCTCCCTTTTTACGAACCTGTATAGTACACACTAATTCTTTGTTCACATCTGCTGATTGTCCACTTTTGTAATCCGGAACTGATAACCCTATTTTCACTTTCTCTCTCTTTCTCTCCCATAACCAGAATGAAGGTTACTGCAACTCTACCACTTAACCATTCTCTAAGATTGCAGTTAACTAGCATCATCATCCCAAACCTCCTATTTATATCTTTCTTACATACAGGGATTTCCTTGAAATCTATCTAGTCTAGAATAAAACTGTAACCACGCTAATTATTTTTGGGGATTATCAGCCATTTCCAACTATATCTATATGGACAGAATTCATAGTATCATGGACTGCAAGCAAATTTTTAAGACTGCCTCTGTAATCTTCCTTCCTGCAGAATTGAGGGCCTGATTACATTTTTAAAGACATTACTTTTAAAGCAATGGTTTACTCATCTAAATTAGCTGATTTTAATATCCCTGTTTTGGCTGTATCTTTTTTCTGTTGAAAGATGAGAATAGGTGACAATATAAAGACATAAATTAATTGTATTTTTATGTTAGGCCTGATCCTTACTCTTGAATGGAATCCCATTTTTTATTATAAGATGAACAAAGAAATTCCTAGTTTATATTTTATTATACCGCTAAGGGGACTATAACTAGTCTGTGTAGACTAAAGCTATTATCTACTTATCTAGTAGGAATAGAGATCCTACTATAGAGAATAGAGAATTCAGATCTACTTGGTATGAAGCGAAAGCATCCAACAATGGTTCATTCTGCTGCCAGCGGCAGCTATTTCAGCTTTGAGCTCACAGATTTAACAGCAAATTCCACAAGAGCATGTTCACTTGCTTTTTATTTTTGTCTACGTTCTTTGGTTTTGAAATAGAAGAATTGGGTATCCTAAATAATTACTGAAAAATCTTGTAATATTGATTAAATATTTCAAAGGGAGTATTGCTGTTCAGAGATCATCTGAATAGTTGGATAAGGTGGGTGGGCAAAGGGAAAGAGAAAAAACCTCAAAATAGCAGGAAATATTTCTCATATCTTGGGGATGTTAACAGAGGAGTTAAAAAAAGTTAAATTGGCATCCACATCCATGCAAAATCTTGTCTGTTTGCTTTATATGGGATGTAAATTTAAAAACCAGCAGGACTTTGAATTCTGGAGTCCATGGTGTCTTCTGAATATATGAGCTACACATATTCTCTTTTATTAGGCCTTTGAATGCCTGGCCATGACTGCCATTTTGACATTTTTGATTTTACACAGATGTTTCTGCTGTATCCTTTGTATATAAACTACTGTATAAATTATGAATTTTATGTATTTTCCACTGTAAAAAAGCAGATGATAAAGTAAACAGGGTTAAATAATGAAATATTTTATATAAATATGGAAATGAAAATTGGTTGCCTGTAAGAGCAAAATTGAATAGAAGTAATACTTGATACTCGAATAGAATACTTGATACTAAACGGAATGCTTAAAGAATGGTTCAGTTCTGAGCAGGAATAAGACGAGGATATTTGATATCTTCTTTGCTTAATGTTTTCATGGATCAATGTACAAGAAATGTTTGTAGTGATGTTAGAGGTGATTTGGTTGGGGTGTGAATGTACATGTACTGTTTTATGCAGATGATGCTGAGTAATTTGAAATTAAAGTTAGATAATGGGTACACATGTTTGTGTGCATTTAATTTAACTGGTTCTCTATAACAGCATAATAGGGATGTGGTATCTCAGTGGCTAAGATGCTGAGCTTTTTGATCTAAAGGTCGGCAGTTCAGCAGTTCAAATCCCTAGTGCCGCTTAATGGGATGAGCTCCTCTTACTTGTCCCAGTTTCTGCCAACCTAGCAGTTCGAAAGCACGTAAAAAATGCAAATAGAAAAATAGGGACCACTTTTGGTGGGAAGGTAACAGCATTCCGTGCACCATTGGCATTTAGTCATGCCAGCCACATGACCACAGAGGTATCTTTGGACAGTGCTGGCTCTTTGGCTTTGAAACAGAGATGAGCACCGCCCCCTAGAGTTGGGAACAATTAGCACGTATGTGCAAGGGGAACCTTTACCTTTACCTATATAACAGCATGTTTCTGCCTACTTTTTTACATTGGAATGATAGTTGGGTATATGAAAAGAAATATAAAAGCATTAGGAGTGGAATTCTTAAGAAACTGCTAATTAAATGTATCAATGATACTTACATATGTTTTCAGATGCATTGGTTTATTAATGTTATTTCTGAATTACAAATGTATAGCGGAAAGATTAAAAAAACATACTGAAATTTGACTGTGAATGGTTCTTTATCATGTGGAAGAATCCAAAATACTGGTACATGCAGGTATTGATTAACACTTTTGGCCAAATGAACTGAGATTGAATGAATTGAAGCCAAGCTTTTCAGGGACAGTTATATTCACAACTTCCTTTGTTTGGTAAGACAATTTGGATAAGATTTATATTTGATGCCAAAACAAGGCTGCAATCAATACAATGACTTATCTCCACTACTGGCTTAAATTAGCATTATGTCATATTAGCTATCGTTGAGGTAATAAATAAATTCAAATATAAACTCAAATATTTAAGTTGTTCATAGAAGTTTCACCAGCTGAATGCCTTTTTCTGTCATTGTTTTCTTTTGGCCCTTCCGTTTGCATTTTTCTGCTCTTTACCCAAGTATATCAATCTATCTGTCTGCTGAGAATAACACTTCAGGCATCTGACAAATTGGGCACAAATTCAAGAGAGCTTATCCTCTAGTAAATCTGTTAGTCTTTAACAAAACTCTTTGTTGTTCTCAGTATGTACGTCTGTTACCAACCTTGTGCAACTTCAAGCACTATGATTTTATTTTTCTTACCAAGAGCATAATTCCTGGTAATAAAAAAATATGCCAGAGAGCACTGATATTTATAAGTCCTAAGTTGTTTTGTCAAGGTCATAGTCAAACGAATTTATTTATATTTTTCAAAGAATGCAATTTCTTCATTTATTTTTCTAGGTTGGATTTAATACCCAAAGTTACAGAGTGTGAGTTTTTAATAGACTTCTTTTACAATTGGAATGGCAGGCAAATAAAAGGAAACATAAAAAGGGTCATTTGTTTCTGAAAGTTTTACTGCTTCATTTACAGATAGTTCATGGAAGTGTTAAAAAAACGAATACCTGATCTATTTTAGGTATGCTATATATTTCAGCTTTTCTCTTATTCAAAGAAATTAGTGGAAATAGCAATCAAGGGTGAGGGGAAAGGAACTTAACATTTTATTAGTCTGGTCTCCAATATTTAATAACTAAGAGCTTAAGGCAGTTTTCTGCCTTAGAGAAAATGTGCCAATTTACTTTGCTAATAATTTGCATGATTTAGGGCCAAACTACATGTTATATTACATCTATTACAGAGCTATTGTTCTGTTTTTCCTTTAATTAAAGGTATTGAATGATACTTATTGCAGGAAAAGCAGCATGGGGGAGGGGAGACATATGTTGCTACCCAGGGTCATTGGAATGGAAATGCTTGCTCTCACACACTCCTAGCCATGAAACTTACTATCCTCCAATGGTCCCAGATGTGGATGGAAGAATGGGGTGAAACGTACTTTACAATATTGCCAACTTCGGTTTGTTTAATTAGTAGGTTTTTAAAATTAAAGCAAAGATGAAATATAACAGATGTAGATGCTGCATTCATCATTTAAGGAACAAAAGTGAAACACACAGGTCTGGGATGTTCAGAAAGCATTACGAATGATCCACATAGCAGAAAGATCCTTTCAGTAGTGAAATCAATGATCCAGAGAGGTGATGGCTCACTTTCATAGTGAATGTTCAAAGCAAAGAGATTCTTTCATTTACAGTAGATTTCTGCATTAACTAGGGAATTGAATTCCATGCCCTAAATGACCTCTTCCAGTGCTCTGGTTTTATGAAATTAAATTAGATTTGATTTCATTTTAATATTAATGCTCACCATCTTTTCAATCTTTTTCCATGTATGACATTAAATTTTACAATTTTGAATTGAGCTACAATGCCCAAGTCATTGAATTGTTGCAATGGTCCAGAAACCCATGATTGTGTACCTATGTTTATTTGGTATACCTATGTTCCTAATGTAATATAAAATTAGCCTTCCTATGGCATGAAGAGGCACAATTGAAGTTGTCAGTTGCCTGATAACTAGTTCACCAAATCGTTTGTTTAGAACATTTGCTGATCAGGTCCTACTAATTGTAACATCTCCATTGTTTAGTCTAAGGCTGATTTCTGGCTAAGAAATTCATTCCAAACTCAATTGTGCAACATTTTAATATCCCAGCAATGTGCAACAAGAAGAGCAATTCTTGAAGAATGCATTGGTGAGAAAGTTAAACTTTCAATATCAAACTATTGTACTTTATGCCAGCTATCACTATTCTTCAGGAATGCAGATAAGAAATGAAGGAAAAACATTGCTCAATCAGAGTCCACCAATTTCCTTCCTATAATGGCCAGCCAGAATTTCTGGAAAAGCCCAGATAAATTTAATAGTTGTTTCTCACTGCTACTTTTCAGCAATGTATATTTTGTCTCCAAACATAAAGTTTCTATTTGGCTTATGCCATAATAATGAGTTTCAATCTTTCTAGTTATTTTAAGAAATAAAAAATGTACAATATTATATGAATATATACTGCTTTTTATATTTGTGTGTTTAGTTATAAATGTAGTTGCTGACTTGTTATTCGTCTATTTTATATGTAGGATTTATGTCCTCTTTTCAGCTTGACAAGGAATTGATGAGCTGAGCAGGCTGCCTTTTCTTCATATCATTCTCAGAGTTTTTTGTCATGATACAATGGCAGGTATTGTCACACAGGAGCAGCAGGGTACATGAATGGAAGCCTTGTTAACTCTCACAGTAGTCTGCTAAATTTGGGCTGCAATCTGATTAGTTTGTGCCAGAACAGAATTGGGAAATTGTATGGAAAGCTGTCCATGTGAAACAAAAGGAAATATTATTTCCCTTTTCATTACTCTATCATTAACAAGCTGTTCATTGCTAAAAAGAGAGGTGGTATATTTGGTATTTGGCTGAAAACCACTCCCACTCACTTAGGAAAACAGCTGTATATTGCTCAGGATTGTCAACAATGACTGGCACTAGCTCTGTAAGATTACAGGGGTAGGTGTGTGTGTGTGTGTGTGTGTGTGTGTGTGTGTGTGTGGTTTTCCAGCTCATCAGCCTGAAACTCATCTATAGGAGATTGTGTCTGGAATACTCTCCAGGTAAAGCAGATGGTTTCTTACTGAGCTGGAGCTTCTTAGGAGACCTACCAAAATAATTCTGTTTACTTTGGATGCATTGGGAAGACTCTGTACATGTCCAGAAAAACATTTCTCGGTCAGTCCATCCATAGAGGTCATAGAAAGCTAAACCTGGAATGAAAATGAAATTCTACTGTAAATTGATTCCTGCCTTGAATTAAAGTTTGGCTATCTATTTGAAAATGTTGCTCATTGTGAAACCACTTGCATCCAAGAAAAGCAGCTGCAATCTTCCAAAGGACTAGGTACTAAGTGAGCATTTCCTCACTTAGAAGCTAGTCTTAAGGTTTTTTTCTTTTTGTACACAAAGGAGCAAGGTTATATGTATTTTGAAGGGCAATTAATTGTAAATTCTTACCGCTAAAAGATTTACTTGAGGTTCAACAGCATAATAATCTGCTGGGCATTTGCTATTAATCATGGTTGTTGGCTCCTGTCTCTGCTAATTAGTACACTAACTTATTATTAAGTCTCTTAAAGATTATATGAGATCTGGGCTGTGTTACAGAATTGCTACACTTGTGCATTTCATTGCACAGCAACAACCCCTGGTGTAGACTGTCCAGATTCACTTTATTTTTGTGGCTTTGGACAGTTCTAATCTACATCTGACAAGAGCAGATATGTATCTCTCAATATCCACTCTACCCATCCATAATTATAAATGAAGGCTTCTTATTGTGCAGCTTATAGTATGTCAAATCAATCATTTCTGGCACACTGAATAAAGGTCTCTGAGCTCAATAATTCAAAATGACTGGTACAGTAGTAAGTGAAGTTTGAAAAAAAAAACAGTAGACAAGTTGATTAGAGCCTTTGGAGATACATGCTCTGAATAAAAGGATAACCTTTGTGAACTTTGAATACAAAGCTTTCAAATGAATTTCATATGAAATATGGGGGCATGGAGAGGCACTATTCAGGAGGGCTGATTAATTGAGTCACAGTGCTTTGTAAACCTTCACAGTGCTGAAAACGCTATTGATATGCTGTGTAGCCACACCAAGATGAGAAGACTGGCAGAAAAGGCAAGACTGAGAGGCACAAAAGAAGCTCTGTTGCACACCTCTAGTTTGAGTGAAATCTAAAGCCAGGATTGACAGATATTACACTGGTGAACACTGTTTCAAATGGTGGGTATAAATCCTGTTTCAGATGCAGTAAGTGTTTTAAGGTGTGCAAACAGAGGTTTCTGGAGGGAGGTAAATATGAGAAGCCACCTGGCCAACACTGCATCCATCAACATAACAGCTGAGCCAGTGGTGGGTTCCTACCGGTTCCGCCTGGTTCCGCTGAGCCGATAGCGGTGACGATATGACATCACCGAACTGGTTCTGGCCCCCCTGACCCTACCCTCCCACCGCCCCACTGCTTTATTCTTACCTTTTATTTGGCAATCTATTATTGCCTCCTGAGACCCAGCTGATGGGCTATAAGAAAAAACTATTTAAACTCTTGCAGCGGGGCTTCAAAGGGCCACCCTACAGCTGATCAGTGGTAAAAGGCAGTTTGGTGGTAGATGGTAAACTGGTGCCTCCAAAAACAAATGAGTAGACTGGTGCCTCCAAAAACAAATGAGTAGACCGATGCCTGCAAAAATAAATGGGTAGACCAGTGCCTGCAAAAATAAATGGGTAGACTGGTACAGCTCTGCAAGTAGTTAAAATCCTGGTAGACTAGTATCTCTGCTAAATCCTAAAGAATTGTCACACGACCATCAAGACACACCCACAAAATAAGCCACACCCACAGAACCGGTAATAAAAAAATTTAGAACCCACCCCTGATTTGGGCAGAAATAATGAAGAGTGTTCCTTTTCATCACGCTTATTTTTCATGCCAACATTTCTCTTGTCACTGGTTCTCTTTTGGGGGAAACTACAAATATAGATGCTACTCTTTATAGTCATACTCAGCAGCTAGGATCTATATCATCTATTCTATAATAAAACAATCCCTACAGTCCTCAATGTATGACAGTTGGGACCAACACCTCTGTTGTTAAGCGATGCAGTCATTAAGGGATTTGTGCCCAAGGTTGTGACCTTATTTGCCACAGTCATTAAGTGAATCGCTATGGCTGCTAAATAAATTATGCGGTTGTTAAGTAACTCCAACTTTTCCCATTGACTTTGCTTGTTGAACATCCTCTGGGAAGGTCATAAATGTGAGCCTGGGATGGTGCAACTATTGTAAACACACGTTGGTTGCCAAGTGTGCACATTTTGATCACATCACCATAGGGACACTGTGACAGTTATTTCTGTGTGAGGATTGGTCATGAGTCACTTTTCTCAGCACCAACGTTAAATCTGAATGGTGGTTAAAGGAATGGTCATGAATTGAGATCTACCGGTATACTTCCACATCTAATCTGAGAAAGTGGAACCACCAGTTAAATCTTGTCTGGTACAATTTAAGTACAATTGAGTAATAATTGGATGGAAAAAAATATTTATTTATTCTTTAGTTAGTGCAGGAATGTTTATCTTGCCTTTATTACTTTATAAGTAACTCAAGGCAGCAAATATATCTAATACTCCCTCCTCTTTCCCCCCTCCCCCTACAGCAACAACTCTTTTAGTTGGGTTGGGCTAAGAGAGAGTGGCTAGCCTGAAGTCATCCACTAGCTTTCACTCCTAAGGCAGGACTACAACTCACAATTTCCTGGTTTCTAGAACAGCGCCCTATCAGTACACCAAATTGGATCTCTACCAAATGCTCAAATACTAAAACTATTGGCTCCACTGAATGGTATGAAAAGACCATTTCTCCCAAAGACAATGGCACACCAATTTAGCTTTGTGGCCAAGGAAACTACATGGAAACATCTGTGAAGTCACAAGGAGCTGAGCTCAACTCAATAAAATGTACACTGGGTTATATCTTTTTCCTTGTCATTTGTAAGGAAAAAACTAGTAAAGTGTGGCTTATGCAACATTTCTAATTTTAAAAAGTGTGTTGTTTAAACTAATTCATTTTGCCCTATTTGCATAGCTAGTTACTCTTTAGTACTAAGAAAAAGCAATTATGAAAAAAAATCATTTTTTGATTTAGAGGAAGCAAAACTGTTGTAATTGAGGTCCCCATTTAAATGTATATGCAAGCAAGGTCACATTTCTATAAGTATTCAAATAATAAGAAAGAAAGGACATCAAACATATGTACTTTGTTCCTGTAATGTGGGAAAATCTAAAATAGAATAATAATCATTCAACCATTTAAACTTAGAGACATTTCTTATCTCTTTCTCTTCCCTCTCCCCACTCCTCTCTCTATTTCACACTCTCTCTCCCTCTCTTTTATATAAGCATATTTTTCTGAACCAGGTTCTGGTTTATCTGTAGGTTAGCTGACTGACCGATAATTTGGCAGTTCAATAAGTCATACTAATAATTCCAGGAAGCAATTCCCTCTAATTTAATTAAAGGAATATATGTATTAGATTCTTTAGTTCAATTAATGGGAGAGGGACCACTATGATCTATGTAAGAATTCAAATTAAAGTATCTGTCCCTGTGCCAACAATGAAGGAACCCATCATCTCTTTGGACCATTGGTTTCATGATCTATATATATATATACGGTATATAAGCCAAATACCACTCACTCATCATGAAATGGTAAAACCTACAAACTTTAAATTTGGCATGTAGGTTCCTCTTGGCTTCTAGGTGCTCACTAAGAAAGGATTATTTGAAATGACCATCAGAACATTAGTATTTCATATACAATAATTATGTTCACATGCTCTGATGCTAAGAAGATAGATATTCTACTCCCCCTTCCCACCTGAAGGAACTCTGTCCCAACTGCCAGTTGCCTTATATTAACACACTCTGATGCTACCCCTTCACTAAATTGGGTGAGGGTGTGACCAGCACGTGACTCATCCGCCCTGCAGGCTGGGACATTCTACTCCTCCTTTGTTCCAACTGCCAGTTGCCTTATTCTGCATTAAGTTTCAGGCTTTAAGTGTCAATTTATCACTCCCGATCATATAGTTTCGTAGTGAAGCATGGGCATCCAGCTAGTCCATACATAAACTTTTAGACTTTGACCCTTGTGTGATCCCTTGAATGCTCATATTTTCCCCCTTTCCATCACAGATGTCTTTACTTCTTATTACCCCTTATTCATATGTAGTTTAATATTCACATCGAGCAGCTAATCTGAAAAGATTGGCAGTTGCTTTGAGTGGATTCTAGGACTGATCCTAGAATTGCCTTCAAGTGCTGGCAGAGTGGCTGTTGAAGATCTCAGGACTTGTTCAGAGAGTGATACGACTGTAGTGTCTATATGCACATTTGTGAATCTATGAACTGAAATAGTATGCAACCTAAGCCATAAATTACCCCTTGCAATCTACTTCTGTGCTAAGGATACATTTATAAAAAGGCAAATACAATTAGTCAATTAATGGAATTACGAAGATGTGAAAAGCACAGCAAACAGAAATTCAAGAGTGAAGCTTTGTCCAGGTTAGTGACTGGACAAAAGTCACCTTTTCTCATGCCACTATTGAAAACCTCTGCCCATAAAAAAAATATAACTTTCTATTTGCTCCTCCTGTCTGTTTTGCTGTATTTTACTTAGGAGAGTGATAATCCGCAAGGAAAACAAAATGAAATGTAAAAGCCAAACTCTGTCTCAGACTCAAGGCCAGTGTGTGTTGGAAGGGTACAGTGAATCACAGACGGTTCCTTATAAGCAAAGCTATCAATTTGTTTAGATGCTTAAGGCACCGTTAAATAAGCCACATTGCACATATAGGGACAGCTTGTGCTATTAAGTTGCATGCCTGTCTTGTGGGTGGTAAGGAATGAAATCGTTCCAACAGAGAGATATGGGAGGTTCTGGGCTATATGGGCACATGATACCACCTACTGCTCCACAGCAGTTAGACGGGATGTGCCTGCTCAGAACACAATGTGTTCTTCCTTTTGAATGCCGTGTCCCTGCCTGCTCTTCTTAAACTTCCACTGTTGGAGCCAATTAATCTATCCTCTGTGATGACTCCCACTAATACTGATCCTCTATCAAGGAACAGTCACGTACCTGGCAGAATTCAGTGCATCACACACAAAAATGGGTTTAGATTCAAGAATTGGAGTTGAATCCAAATATTCAAGAACAGATAGTACCCAAGACATTTACTTCATTTTTTTCAAAGGAAATGCTTGGCTTATGTCTATTAGTTATATGATCATGTAATTTCTACCCACACAGGTAGATCTGTCTGAAAAAAGAGAAAGGAAAAAAAAAAAGGGAGGGTTTATATTTTTTTGTAAAACTTGAAAAATATTGCTCACACATTTTTCACAAGATTCATTTTTTTGGAGGAAGCGATTGCATCTTTCTAGCAAAACAATTTAGGATTATAGCAATAGCAATAGCACTTAGACTTTTATACCACTTCACAGTGCTTTACAGCCCTCTCTAAGCAGTTTACAGAGTCAGCATATTGCCCCCAAACAATCTGGGTCCTCATTTTACCAACTTTGGAAAGATGGAAGGCTGAGTCTACCTTGAGCCTGGTGAGATTTGATCTGCCAAACTGCTGGAAGCCAGTGATCAGCAGAAGTAGCCTGCAGTACTGCACTCTAATCACTGCGCCACCATGGCTCTTATTAAAAGACTTACTCTCCTCATAATGCAGAACTGCACTGGAAGAACATTATGTTTACCATATAGAATAGAGCCTAGCCTAAACTAGCCTAGCCTAGACTCGATTATTTAGAAATTAATAATTTCATCGCACAGGAGTAAAAAGCATAGTTGTTCATCATATGTACAGTACAGTATAGTAATATATTTTAATTTTAGTTAACTCTCCTTTAAACTGGTGGGTTAGCGTGTTGAAGAGATTAATGGCTAACATTAAGCTTTCTTCTAACTCTAATCATTTTCATTGATCATCATGGTTTGTTTCCTTCTTTTCCTTTGTGGTTACCTCCATCTTTTATTTCTTTCATTGAATTACATGTATTATTTTCTATTCCATTCCATTTTTAACCTCACCCTTATTATTTTTATAAATAACTCAAGGGGATGAAGATACATAATACGCTTCTTTTTTCAACAACAGCCCTTTGAGATAAATTGTGTTCAGGGAAGTGACTTTGTGCTCAAAGTCACCCAGCTGGCTTTCATCCTAAAGTGGGAATAGAACTTAACTGTCTGATTTACCCAAAGGCTCTGAGCAGTTTTTCTGAAAATCAGAAAATTTCATATTAAAAAAAATGAAGAGAGAGACCAAGGGTTGGGATAGGACCAGATTGTTCTTGGGTTCCACTTCACAAATATATGACAACTCACAGAATTTTTCAAATTGCAACCAAACCAGAAATGGAGAAAAAGATGGGAGAATCTAGAAAACTCTCCCAGAAAACTGGAAGAGGTTGGAAATTGAAATGACTCAAAGGACATATCAATATGTCTGCTTTTGAAAACATTGGTGCCGAACCTCAAACTTCAAACCTGCTGGGATTCCCCCCCCCTTTTTTTTTGCTATTAATGCTTCTGTCACACTGTGATTGGTTCTGCATGACTTCTTCCACTGTGCATTATTTTTAGATGTCAGTTTTGTTGCTGTGGCTTACCTAGTAGCAGAGCTCAGACAGGAAATCCTCCATCCTTCTCCTCCTAACTAGCATGGTAGTCCTTCCAAAATGCCTTTTAAATCTGGTTTGGCAAGAGAAAAAACAGTCCTCATCGAGAAGGGCAGTCATTATGCTGTCTAGATTTCTTCCTTTTCATCAAAGCAAACAAGTGCAATTGTTTCTCTGTAATTGTCCTTGTTTTCTTTATGATAGCTTAACTCTATGAATCGTTCAGAGGCACAATCCAAAAATCTACATCCATAAAACCATAAATTCTTTGAGACATCAGGGGCATAAGACTGCTGATGCTGGAGAAAGCTCTTTTTCCCCCTCAGCTACTTACTTCCAGATTTTCTGCAGGAAACCTTGTCTGGTTTTACTGTTCTGAAATTAAACACATGAGAAAAGACTGACATTGGTTTCTATTCTGTTTAAGTTATTAAAAGGCTAATAGATATCATTGTGTGGAGACACAAGTGCCTTTCATATTGTAAACTATAGATCAGGAAACTTTCCCCTGATCAGGAGATACACTTGAAAAATGGGGTAATGGAGTCAGAGCAGCAATACAGCACCATTAAAGTGGGTGAGCCTTGGATTTGTTGTTGCTCCTGTTCTATTATAATTTTTTGTGGGTGTTTTGGGTTTAGCCTAAAATAACTTTTAAATGAAGATACACAACAGGGTATAATTGCAATGTTATTGGTCTAAAAAAAAAAACAACCCACAACTATTATGATGTAAATGGAAAAGCTAGTTCCCAAACTCTTTTAAGGAAGCCAAACATGAATCCCTGGGATTGATTTAAGCAGCTACACATAACACATTTGTGTAGTATGCTGAATTTTCCTAAATGTAGGGCAGGGAAAATGAATAATCTAGAAACCTGTTTGAGCAATATCAGTAGCCAGGCTTGAGGCTGCCCTACCCTATATTTCTATTTAAAACCATTTGCATTTTATAACTGACATATTTAATTTCTTCCTAGAAGAAGTCTCCAATTTAGTATTTCTCAAACTTTGCAATTTTAAGATGTGTTGGACATCAGCTCCCAACATGTTGGCTGAAGAGTTTGAGGTATTGAAGTCCACCTCTTAAAAGTTGTGAGGTTTGAGAAATACCATACTAATCCACAAGTTCGAGAAACCTTGTTCTAATCCAATTTTTCCTCTACATTTTTTACTCAAGTAAGATATTAGCCATATTAGTAGAAAAATTCCAGGATACAAATAGGCAGCATTTGTTATGTTGATCTCTTTAATCTTGTTTGTCACTGTTCCTTGGTTTGAGTTTTCTGAATTTCAGAACAGAAATAGAAATTAGAAATTCTTGCCTGATTTTTTTTTTAAATAAAAAAGTATGGAAGAGCTTTTGTATGAGTGTGCTTTAATGCCATAACTTTTATTGTATCAGAAGGCCACTACAGAGTAAATTTATCAGCCTAATAAATCTGTAAACTCATCAGTCCATATAAATCTGGCAATATTAAATCAATGAAATATATAGTCATACAGGTAATCTTTAATTTACAACAGTTCATTTAGTGACCATTCAAAGTTACAATGGCATCGAAAAAAGCGATTTATGACCATTTTCCACACTTACAACGGTGAGCCATATTGGTAGGCACGTGAACTCAGCTCCAGCGCACATGCATGCACCGGCCGCTGATTTTTGGGCCTTCTGGGGCCACCAGAAGTAGGGAAACAGGTTGTTTCCTGCCTCCGGAGGGCCTGAGGGGGGGAAGTCTTGTTTTTTGCTCTCCCCAAGCTCCAGAGCCACTCTAGGAGCCTGGAGAGGGTGAAAGTGGCCTTCCGCATCCCCCGCCCCCGGAGGCTGGAAATGGCCCATTTGCTGACTTCCGGTGGGACCAGAAGGCCCGTATTTTGCTCTCCCCAGGCTCCAGAGCCTCTCTAAGAGCCTGGGGAAGGCAAAAATGGCCTTCTCCACCCCTCTGGAGGCCCTCCAGAGGCTGGAAATGGCCCAAATGCTAACTTCCGGTCCCACTTTCCAGCCTCCAGAAGGTCACCAGCGGGTGCATAGATTTATGGGTGTGGGCACGCATGCATGAGACCCCCCACACTACCCCTGCTTTTTGCATGCAATGGCAAAAAGGTTACCATCACCGACATAGAGGCTATTCTGATGTTCTGTTTTTACCTAAATGCCCAAGTGGCTTTAACTTAGATATTACTATGGAAGTTGCTAAGCAACAGAGAGCTCTCACCCTAATGACTTTAGGGAAGGATTAAAAATAAAGGTTGTTTTCCATAAATAGGGTGGAGTAGGTATGGGTTTTGGTTCTTTTGTTACTGAGGTAGCTTTCTGGCTGGCTGTGTTTTCTTCATATATATGCTAGGGGTTTTTTTTTATTATTCTAAGCTACTCAGAGTCATTAATGCAGAGGTAGCTAGCTAGCTAGATCTCATCAAGATGGCATTGCAGTCATCAATGGTAATTTTAATTTCTTGGTGATAATTGCACTTGTCAATTTTGTATAATATGAGTAATAAAATCATTTTCATTCATGTAAAATTATCCTGGCTTTTGAAGTCCTATTTTCACCACAGTTACAAGTCTGTGCCCTGTGCTGACCAACAATTAATTCTGAAAAATAAATCATACAGAACAGGCATCCATTGTAAATCTTGGCCAGACTCTGAAAACTCTAAGAAATCCAAATAAGAGCAACTTGTATCAATTAATATAATATTGACAATGCCTTAATAACCTGGAGCTTTAAAATATTTGTAATGTTTATAAGGAATATTTTTTTCTAAAATTTCATGCAGTTTATTTTTTTCTTAAAATAAAAGTGTGCAAGATGTAAGCTATAAAGTTAAATTAAATATCAGCTATAAAATAACATTTAGAAGAAATAATACCAGGGCAGACTCATTTTAATGAAAGTTGTGCTGGCATTTGACCCATGAACTTTAATTCTCAATTAAAATGACAGTTTAATTGGCAGTTCTGTCTTAGAGTTAATTAAATCTAATAAGGAGAAAACACATTTACACAAAAATCAGAAAGTTGCTGCTAAATAGTGCTTTACTGTATTTGTAGAGCAGGAAGGAAGGGATTAGATCAATATAAATACCAGTGTTCATTTTGCCCAAAACAAATCACCTTTAGAGAGAATTCACCACCATGTGTTCAAAATAATTTATTTTTTTTTAGTTTAAATAAAAATTTAAATTTGTCACTTAAAATAATCTGTGATGGAAAGAAGATCAGTTTCTTCATCCACATGCAAAAGATGAGCTATGCTAGTATACCAGGGCTTAATGATGATTGTGCTTTTTTCCCCTTGGTTAATCAAAACATATAGTTGTATTCAACAATCACTTACACAATACTATTCCACACAATAATTATTATACAACTATGCACAATACTTAATATATAACTATATTGTACATAGTAGTTGTATTCAGCAATCACTTACAATGATTATTCCTTCTAGGACTGACTACAGGTAAGCAACTCAGTGTCACTGAAGGAGGGATATCAGTACAGTTAAAATGGCAGGCATGATCTGCATATTTTAATACATATTTTACAAACATTTTTACAAAGAAATGTATAAAGATGTACACTTTTAATAGTATGCTTTCATGCAAATGCTAACAAGCATGCAAATTATGCAAATTATTATACTTTTATTCATTGAACATGAAACTCAGTCAACTGAACATTTAAAAATGTATCACAAATATTATTGACTGGCACTGATGATTGATACGGGTTGCTGCCAGCATCCTAGTTATCGACCAAATATCTTCTTAAAATGCATGATGTTCTGAGTAGTACAGTTTTTTGCAGTTCCACTGGTGTTATTGCAGTAAGCTGTAATTTCTTGAGTTATTTTGTAAAATTCTTGGACATGGTGTCAAGTGCTCTGATGACAATGGGGATCACTGTCACATGTTTTATACATAATCATGTAGTTTCAATGGCCAAGTTGATATATTGTGATTTTTTTCTAGTTCTTTTTCTTCAACCCTGGCATCTCTTGGTACAGCAAGAGATCAATCAATAAATTGAACGCTTTGGTTTTTGATGACTGTGATATCTGGTGTATTGTGTTCAAAATGATGATCCATCTGTATTCGAAAGTGCCACAAAATCTTCACTTTCTTATTTTTGACAACTTTTTCCACTTTACGTTCCCATGACTTTTCTGATACAAGTAAATTGTATTTTTTACATAAAACCAGTGGATTAATTTAGCAAGGCGGTCATGTCTAACTTAATAATAATAATAATAATAATAATAATAATAATAATAATAATAATAATTATTATTATTATTATTATCATCATCATCATTATTCATTAAACATTTTATTCATTAAACATGAAACTCAGTCAACTGAACATTTAAAAATGTTTCACAGATATTATTGTTATTATTGGTTAATCTGTAGTGAGATCCACAGTCTTTGAGGCTGGTTAATAGCTCAGCAGCTCGAGTCCTAACCAAGGACCTAGGAACTGTTAAGGTATCGTCGGAGGATGTAAGCTGTTCCGAGTAAGGTGGTTTTTTGTAGAGTCAAAATGTTCAAGTCCGGTAAATTTAGAATTTCTAAATAGCGGGGTAGCCCTTTGGGTATTGCTCCAAGGGCTCCAATTACAATCGGAACAACACATGATTTCTTTTTCCATAGTCGCTCAACTTCAATTTGCAAGTCCCGGTACTTTGTGATTTTTTCTTGCTGCTTATTATTATTATTATTATTATTATTATTATTATTCATTATTCATTATTCATTATTCATTATCTACAGACCCCTCACATCCTGGACATAAACTATTTTCTTACATACCATCACTCTACTAAACACCTATTTACCGCAGCACTGTCTTATGTCTAAGGATATCTAACCATGTAGTAAGGTTGTATTGCTATTATCCTTCTCATCTTTCCTTTTGGTATTTTATGATTTATCACTTTGTTGTTTGTATTTTATGATTTATCACATTATTGTTTGTATGTACACTGAGAGTTTATATTTGTATGTACACTGGATGTTTGTAATTTGTATGTACACTGCAAGTTTATGCACTGGACACAAACTCCTTGTGTCTCCAATCACACTTGGCCAACAAAGAATTCTATTCTATTCTATTCTATTCTATTCTATTCTATTCTATTCTATTCTATTCTATTCTATTCTATTCTATTCTATTCTATTCTATTCTATTCTAGTCTAGTCTAGTCTAGTCTAGTCTAGTCTTAAAATAATATGTACAATAGCATTACAGGGTCAATATAATTTCAGAACTGATAAGGGAAATTAGTAAAAAGTATTACAACAGTTCTAGTGATGGATGAATCTTTTTAGTATTAGACTAAATCATGTATAAAACATCCAAAAAAGAAGGATTGTTTCTTTCTGGATTTTGAACAAACAAATTAAATATAGGTAATGGACAAGAATTGCTCCAGTAGTCTAGTTATATTCCCAAAATTTATGTAGAACATTTTACATATTAAACAAAGAACTTTTGTTTAGAGAATCTAATGTTAGAATTTACTTGATTTCTTTCTTTTGGGATCTTCTCAGAGCTATAAACTCTGATTTAATGGAATTTAAGAAAGTTTTTATAAAATTGCAAATGAGTAAATTATCCAGATTCTTTAATTACTACTGACCTATTGGACTCAGATCAATGCTTTGATTTGAGGTTATTTGTCAACTGCTCATCTATCAGTTCCCATACCTCTCCATTAGATAACTAGATTATTCACACATCTCTCCTTTCTAGGGAATAGTATTTTGCACGACACATTCTGTGAAAGCTAACCCTATCATCCAGGGACTGTATATTATAAAATGCATTTCTGTACTTCATCAGGCTTTCACCCACATGCTGAGTTTATAGTACAGAGACACAGATCCATTTTTAGCTTTGGGCAGGCTGTTTTAATCTGCATATTTTCTTTGGTTCCTACTGGACATTCATGTTGTCATATTATTTACAACAGTCTGTTATATGCATTAGCTATCAGGCATTGAAAACTTCCATGCACCGGACTTTTCAAGAATAAATACGATTATTCTCAATGGCAATATTCTATTTCTTTCAAAAAGGTTATATGCCAGCTGTTATTTTCTGTTCAGGAGCTTAAGCTGGAACATATTTAAACTGTGCTAGCTATGGAATTCTCTGATGCCTGGCCAAAATTTCCATTCGCCCTGCTGTAGTGGTAGCAATAGTTCTGCAAGAATTATAAAACAGGGGAATTTGAATGAGTACAGAGACAAAGGGGCATCTGGGACACATCCATCTTCACTACTTTTCATAAACTAGCATTGTGTTGTTTTGGATTTAGGCCTATTAGATTTAAATTCCCTTTCAATCAAGAAGGTTTTTTAAAAAAAATCTTATTTGACTCTTTGCCAGAATTTTAGAGATATGGTTTTATGGATACAGATTGTCCACAGTTTACATTTCTGCATTTTGTACAGAACAGTTGTGAAGTTTTCATTTCCTTTGGCCCATTCATTTCTATGCATATTGCCAATATGTATACATTGACCAAACACAGCAAATAAATGTACAGACAAAACAAAACAAACATTTAAACATTTTTTATTTCTTCTCAAAGCATAGAATTTTTCTCTCACTGTACTTTTAATCCATCTCTGTTAGATGTAGACTAGACAACTCTGGAATTTGTTGGATCTTCCTTCGAGAGAAAGGTAATGCAATCTAATATGACCAGAATAAATATTACATGTTCATGAATGATATTACTATCATTTTGCTTTGACTATTGTAGAAGAAAACATCAATTTGCTAAAGAAGCAAAGGAAATATAGCTTCTCTCCATTTAATGAAGGATTTGATGACAACTTGGATATGGTACTCTCAGTATTCTGGGCCCATAACCGATGTTGAGGAATTAGCAGAGCAACCCTAGAGTAGCAAGGGTGTGCACATGAAAGCAACTGAGAGCAGTTGCAAATAATCACAGTCAAAAACACAGATACACTGAGTTGTGTTTATTTTTCGGAAAAAAGTAATAAATCACAGTCCAATAAACAGTCCAGGCCATACACAGATAAAGCAGTAGATAGGAAAACAATAGTCCAGGGATATTCCAATAACAAAGTCTTCTTTGTTATTGGAATAGAAGAGCCTTGGTAGTGCAGTGGACTAACGTGCTGTTAAAGTAGCACTTAGCTGCCAGCTGCCTGCAATTACTGCAAATTCAAATCTCGCCAGGCTCAAGGTTGACTCAGTCTTCCATCCTTCCGAGGTAGGTAAAATGAGGACCCAGTCTGTGGGGGCAATAAGCTGACTTTGTATAAAAAAGAACACCGCTTGGGGGGGGGAAGCCCTACTAAGCAGGTATATACAAAAGTATGAAGGCTATTGCTTAACGCATTGTAAGCCACCCTGAGTCTCCTGAGAAGGGCATCATATAAATCAAACCAATAAATACATCGAACCAATAAATTCTTACCAGTCGTTGTAGTCATACACAATAAACAGTTGCAAACAGTAGCAAACATAGCAAATAGCAGTAACGATCAGTGATGTTCAGCAAAGAGTAGCCGAGAGCAGTAAAGAGAAACTAACCATGTTTCAAGCTCTCTCCTAAGGACATTGGCTACAGAACTAACCAATCAGGAAACAATATGATGCAATACAGCTATATTGAGCTGTATTAAAGTTATATTGAGGTTTTATATATTGCCAACCCAACAAGTTAGGTAACTATCATTTCCTAAGAACAACTTTTCTAGTTGATCTGCCATCCTTCAAGACTAGGCTAACATTTTCATTTCTTTTTCCCTGACTTAAAGTGATTTATAACTGACCATGCTGGAATATTGGTTTCTCCAGATAAATCAGCACATTCTCCAAAGTGTTTAGCTACACTTTATGTAGAATCACAGCAAAGTATGACACAGACTTCTTGTTGACTTCCACATTGTCTTTGCATGTGAGAATCTGGCAAGAAGCATCAGAAATCATAATAACATGAACACAGGATGCTGCAACAGCACAACTTTGTGAATAAAACTGGTCTGGACATCTTGGAAATTTTAGTCAAAAAGATTGAAAAGTAAGGGAGGAACTTTCTTTGTGATCTGAAATTTGAGGACAAATCTTTTGTGATGGCACATGGATATGAAACATTTGTTTAGGGTCATAACAATCTTAAATCTGATATTGCAATATTTAATTGTGAATGTTGTAACAGTGGCTAGAATTGTATTTTCTAAAAACTGGAAAGGAGAAAAGATACCTACTGATGAAGAAGTTATTAAGAAAATGATGGACTGTGCTGAAATGAGTAAATTGGCATTTGAAATAAGAGAACAGGAAGATAAACAATATTATTTGATATGGGATTTATTTTATCAATGGATAGATAATAAAATATGGAGATAAATATGAAATGTGAAGTGGACGTTGAGGTAAATATGTGAAATATTTCTTTATGAAAATAAGCTTTGCTCATTTATTGATATTTTGAAGATGGGATTGAGCACAACAGGATGTTATCGATCGATGCATTGTCTGTAATTGTTTGGCATTATGATGGTTTTATGTTTTACTTTTGTTTATAAAATAAAAAATTGTTTTGTCAAAAAAAACCCAATCTTAAATCTGAGCAGATTCTAAAAAGTTGTTGGATTGTTCCATATATTTAATGTCTCCCTTTAAAAAAAAGTATCACATTTCTCTAAATCATCACTTGGTTTTCTAATACTGGCCGCCTGGCTAGAACTTATGTACAAGGTGTTGCGTAAAATGCATGTTATGGTGATTAAAACCAATTATTCTGCCTTTTATTTAAAGGTATCTCATCTTTACCACTGGCAATAGTAGAAGGCAGCTGTGACAAAGGAGAGATAACACTATTGTGCTAGAGAGAAATTAAAGATATGTTATCATGTGTTGGGGTTGCACAAAGAATCATTTTTCCAATACCTAGCTAAGATGATTCTTGGGAAGAACAGGCCTTTCACTTTTGGCCTGTCTTTTCAAGTATTAAATCTGATATATGATTTTATTATAATAAAAAGCAAGCGGCTGAATAATGGTCTCATGTTACAATTCAGAACTCAAAAAAACTTCTAAATTGTTGTCAACTGTTGATAAACAGTGAATGTTTTCGTCTGCTATGTAGTTGTAATGATGCAAAGATAATGATTTTTGTGAACCAGAAGATACACATATTGCTTCATTTCTGTAAGAATAAAGATGATTGTGTACACACCAGTGGTGGGTTTCAAATATTTTTGCTACTAGTTTTGTGGGTGTGGCCTGGTGGTCATGCCATGGCTTGGTGGGCATGGCTTGGTGGGCATGGCATGGGAAGGATACTGTAAAATCTCCATTCCCTCCCTAATCCAAGGGAAGGTTACTGCAAAATCCCCATTTCCTCCCGATCAGCTGGGACTCCAGAGGCAGAGAATAGATGGGGGCAGGGCCAGTCAGAATTTTTACTACCAGTTCTCCAAACTACTCAAAGTTTCCTCTACCGGGACTAATCAGAACCTGTTGCAATACACCTCTGGTACACACGCTTTTTAAGATCAACAAAGATTCTCAGTCAACCAAGTAGAACTGTCTGGAAGTTGAATCATGGCAATTAGACTTTTTTTGTTTTGTTTGAAACATTTTGCTGCTTATCCAAGTTGCTTCTTCAGTCTGAGCAAGTTGGTTAGGGGACCCCATTACATGTAGAAGCCATGGTGGCATAGTGATTAGAACTCAGTATTGCAGACTAACTCTGCCGACTGCAGAATTCAAGTCTGACCAGCTCAAGTTTGACTCAGCTTTCCAACCTTCCGAGTAAAATGAGTACCCAGATTGTTGGGGAAAATATGCTGATTCTGTAAAACACCTAGAGAGGGTGTGAAGCTGTATATAAGTCTAAGTGCTATTGCTATTGCTGTTATGTTTTCCAAGGTGGTTTAATTTCTCATCTGATATGAATAGGCTCATCAAGTGAGTAGACAGAGATCATTAAAAGCTGTTGCTCCTAAATCCTTTCTCCTAGGTGGATCATTTAAGTGAAAAATGAAACCACCTGGAAAACATACTGTACACAGGATCCCCCTAACCAACTTGTTCAGACTGAAAAAGCTACTTGGCAAACAGTGAAACATTTCAAACCAGAAAGAAAAGTCCAGTTGCCATTACACAACTTTCAGATAAGATCTTTATGCTTGCTTCAGTGGTGGGTTTCAAATTTTTTTATTTCTGTAGGCGTGGCTTGGTTGGTGTGGCAGGGGAAGGATACTGTAAAATCTCCATTCCTTCCCCAATCAAGGAGAAGGTTACTTCAAAATCCCCATTTCCTCCTAAGCTGGGACTTGGGAGGCAGAGAATAGATGGGGGTGGAGCCAGTCAGAATTTTTACTACCAGTTATCCGAACTACTAAAATCTCCGCTACTGGTTCTCCAGAACTGGTCAGAACCTGCTGAAACCCACCTCTGACTTGCTTATATATAAAGTAAGACTGAACAACATATCAACCTAGCCCATTTCAGACATGTTTAGTCCTAGGTGTGTTTTATTCTATAAAATATGAATATGTATGTAAAAATGAAATGTTGTGGATGGCTTTATTTATATTTTAGCCCTAGAAAGAAAAATCAAACCAGTTCACTTAAAAAATAAAAACTCAGAGAAATCCTCAATCATCTTTAACATACAGATGCTTAGCATTAGGAAAGAAGAGGGGGTCAACATATTTTCCAAAGCACCTGAAGGCAAGACAAGAAACAATGGATGGAAACTAATCAAGGAGAGAAGCGAACTGGAATGAAAGAAAAACTTCCTAACAGTGAGAATAATTAACCAGTGGAACAGCTTACTTTCAAAAGTTGTGGGTACTTCTTCCCTGCAAATTTTTAAGGAGAGATTGCTTAAAGTTTTCTTATTTTCCTGAATTATATTCATGCCATTCTGATCATTCAGAACTAAATCAAGGATCAGATTAAATCAAAGTTAGAATCGGTTGCTAAGGCCGCATTCCCAGATTTTCTAATGATTTCATTTATTACTGGGCACAAAATTTTTATGCAAATAATCCCAAATCAGGGAATGAAAGGCTGATTCTCTGAAAATATATGGGATATATTAGATTTTAAGATTTCAGTTTCCCATCAAAAATAATTTTTATAAGGGAACTAAGTATGTTTAGCCGAACGAAGAAAAGGCTTGGGGGAGATATGATAGCAGTCATCCAATACTTTCCCTAGCACAGGGAAAAGGGCATTGATTTATTCTCCATAATACCTCAGGGCAGGACAAAAAGCAATCAGTAGATGCTTCTCAAAGGGAGATTCAACCTTGAAATAAGGAGGAATTTCTTGATAGTGAGAACAATTAATTAGTGGAACAGCTTGTCTCCCAGAGTTGTGGGTGCACCATCAGTGGAGAGTTTCAAGAAAAGATTGGACAACAATTTGTTCGGGATGGATGAAACAATGGAGGGAAGCTAAACAAGTAAAGAAGTAACCAAGAGCTAAGGAGAAATTTCCTAACAGCGAGAACAATTTACCAGTGGAATGGTTTGTCTTCAGGAATTGTGGGTTGCCCAATACTAGAGGCTTTTAAGAAGACAGCTATCTATCAGAAATAGTATAGGCCTCCTGTGAGAGCAGGGGGCTGGACTAGATGACCTCCAAGTTCCTTCTAACTCTGTTACTGTTACTAGGATCATTATAAGGAACCTTGTTTTGGGCAAGGGGTTGGACTAAAAGACCTCCAAAGTCTTTTCCAGCCCTGATTCAATTATTCTAAGTATAGATTTATTCAACAATCAAACACACACAAACACACATACACAAATAAATAAAATGGGGAAAACATATCTAAGTATTAAAAATACCTTTGTTACACAACATAAGCTAACAGGTATAAGAATATCAGTGGCTTTTACATTTTTATTTTAACAATGCAGATCCAGTGAACCAGCAGAAGGAGAACAATTCCTTGGCTTTGCTTAGTAGCAGCATGAACCCATTAGTGAAAAGCCTTGCTGTGGTTTTGTAACAGACGCTGCATTCCCACTCCTCATCATGTAAAATTGTTTCTGCAAAATCAGAGGGGAAAAAAAAAACTCCCAAAAGTTTAAAGAGATATAAATCAAAAATTGCAGGGTAAAATTGTGCGAGCTTCTTTGATCTGAGCAAATACAGTTTTTAAAACCCATTAGACAATGATAGAGTGGGACTTTGGGCCAACCTTTTCAAAATTCAATGAGACCTGGCTATGTTACCAAGCTTGGGGTTCCCAGGGGACAAGAAATATTTTGCAATGGTTTTCTTACTGTAGTTTATTGTCTCCTATTTGGTGTGTATAGTTATTTTTAAAATTTTATCTGTTTTAATACATTTATTATTATTATTTAATTACGGGTTGTATGTCATCCTTTGAACTATGGTGCTGGAGAAGACTCCTGCGAGTCCCTTTGGATTGCAAGGCGATCAAACAGGTCAGTCCTAAAGGAGATCAACCCTGACTGTTCTTTAGAAGGCCAGATCCTGAAGATGAAACTCAAATACTTTGGCCACCTAATAAAAATAAAGGACTCACTGGAGAAGAGCCTAATGCTGGGAAAGATTGAGGGCAAAAGAAGAATGGGATGACATAGAATGAGGTGACTGGATGGAGTCATTGAAGCAGTAGGCATGAGCTTAAATGGACTCCAGAGGATGGTAAAGGACAGGAAGGCCTGGAGGAATGTTGTCCATGGGGTCGCGATGGGTCGGACAAGACTTCACAACTAACAACAACAACGTCATCCAGAGTCTCTTTCATATGAGATGGATGGCTATACAATTATACAATTATGATAAATAAATAAACATATCCCTCATACAGTTCAAGAATGAAAATTAAGGCAATTCAGACTCATGGTTCTTAGCAATAGACTAACATACCACTCCATAGTGTTTTATAGCACTCCCGTCGTGGTTTACAGTGTCAGTACATTGCTTCCAACAATTTGGGTCCTCATTTTATTGACCTCAGAAAGATAAAAGGCTGAGTCAACCTCGAGCCATTCAGAATCAAATTCTTGGCTGTGGGCAGAGTTAGCTTTGCAATACTGCATTCTAACCATCACACCACCATGGTTCCTTTGGTACGTTTTTTCTGATATTGAGAATTTATCTTTCTGTAATTTAATCGTTTGTTAATTTATTTATCCAATTTTGAAAGCATCACACTCACCCATCATTCTTCTGGATTCCATCATCTGAAGGAATATAAAAAAGTATAGACCTTCTGGCATTTCAGATATTTGAAGGGGGTTGTGGTAATTCATCTCAGCTTTCTCAGTTTTCTTTATCAAGGTTAAATATTTCTAATTACTTTAGTCTGTATAAGTACTTACTTGCTAGCTGCCTGTTCATGCTTGTTGATTTTTCGGAACCTGTCTCAGTTTGTAGGAATAATTCTTTTAGCACAGTACACAATACTGGGCAGGTTATTGAAAATGGAATATGAGCCATACAGTATTACAATATTCAACTTGTAATAATATACAATATCTTTTTTCGGAAGTATTTGAACTATTACTAAACCAGAAATTAGCTATTTGATTTAGTTTCCTAAAGGCAGAATACCATATTGTTACCTATTAAATGTCATTCCTTTACCTTATAGTAATGAGAGAAGAAGAATGAAAATGTGGACTTATGAATTTAAATTTGTAGCCTTTCAAGTTAGCCAAGGGACAAACATAATCAAACACAAGTTCTGGTAGATTTTACAAAGGGTGACCAATCCTTATTTAAATATTGCTGGAATGCCTCCTCCTCCTCCTCCTCCTCCTCTTATTAGTACTATAAAAAATCACCCCTTTTCTCTTCTCTTTCTTCTTTTATCCTCTAGGTTTTTCTTTCATGATACAATCAGCTAGATAGATACGGTAGGTACATAAATGGATAGATAGATTTATGCATAGATAGCTGGATAAATAGGTTCCTTCTTTTTGTATGCTGTCTTGTAATATAGTTGTATCATTGTATAGATATTTTGTTTATACATGATGCTACTAATAAGAGATGGTTTTCAACCAATTTTAATTCCAATGCTTTCTAAAGTTTAATAAATAATTGTTTATTGATCCTCAATATTCCAAGGACTGAATTATTGCAATTAATTCTTATTCTTTCATAAGAGAAAAAAAAAAAACCTGTTTCCTTGAATTAAAATAATTATCCAGTGGGCTAATTTGAATTTGGGGAAAAGAAAAAGATCTTTAAAGCACAGAATATATTTAAGAATGCAGATGGAAGTATCCATGAGGATGAAAAGGGGAGGGAGAGAGACAGAAGAAAGTAATGTCTCAGCATAAATTCTGTCCTTTTTGTGCATTTTGTCTTTACGTTGCATACATATGAAAGAGCACTACTTGTACAGTAGTGAAATCAAAAAATTATTACTACCTGTTCTGTGGGTGTGGCTTGGTGGGCGTGGCAAGGGAAGCATACTGCAAAATCTTCATTCCCATGCCAGTCCAAGGGAAGGATACAAAAGCCCCATTCCCTCCCCACTCCTGGGGGAAGGATATTGCAAAATCTCCATTCCCACCCCACTTTGGGGCTAGCCAGAGATGGTATTTGCCAGTTCTCCGAACTGCTCAAAATTTCCACTATCGGTTCTCCAGAACCTATCAGAACCTGCTGGATTTCACCCCTGTACCTGTATCATTTGAAGGAAGGCTTGGGTTTTGCAAATGTCTATATGCAGAGTTGCTATTTCTGCTATAAGCTTCTTGGGACAAGAAATGGTAATTTAAACTGTCCATATGAACATGTGTTATTTATTGATGATGCTATCCATATTAAATGATAGTAATATTTATGAATTTTGATATCAAATACTTTTACAAGTTAATAGGTATGTGTTGCTTTTAAGTAAATACGTAAAATGAAATTGAAACACATAAGGGAAAACAGTAAGAAGCTTATTATCTTATACAACTAGCTATCATTGCTGGTAAGTGGGCAGCATTATAAAGGTTTTACCAAAGTAGAAGTAAAAAGAGATAAAATATAATTTTTTACTCTATTTCACCATATGCAAAAGGTAAAAGGTGGAATTACAATGCGACCTCCAGGCCTTGGAAAAATGTAACCATGACTAATTATCTTAGAGTTTATGGTTTTCAAAGGTCACTGCTGATCTATTTTCAGCCTGTTCAAGATTAGATTTAAAAAAAAACAAAACACTATGTATAGAATTAGTCACAAGCAGCCAGAGAAACTGAATGTGAATGTTCCATGGTTTGTTTTAGGGTAAAGATAAAATCTTCAATAACTCAAGGGTGGGAAAAGGAGGAAAACGGAAAAATTGGTTTTCAAACCAATTTTATGAAAGTATCCTTAACTTGTTTTTCCCTTTTTCAATATCTTCAGACACTTAAAAATAATTTACTGTTAAAATTTAGTTAACTTTCTGTCTATATGTCATGTGAACATCATGCCTGTAATCTCTGTTTTCCTTTTTCAGAGGTGAAATTTTCCCTTCTCTTTTCTTTTCTTTTTTTTTAAATTAGATTTATATGCAGCCCTTCTCCGAAGACTCAGGGCGGCTTACAATGCATTAAGCAATAGCCTTCATACTTTTTATATTTTATACAAAGTCAGCTTATTGCCCCCACAAACTGGGTCCTCAATTTACCTACCTTAGAAAAGATGGAAGGCTGAGTCAACCTTGAGCCTGGTGAGATTCGAACTGGTGTAATTGTAGACAGCTGGCTGTTAATAACAGGCTTTAGTCTGCTTTTAGCCTGTTGAGCTATCCAGGCTCTTTTTCTTGATTTTCATGGGACAAACATGAGCCAACAACTTAAACTCTGAGGCTCCTTGAATAGCTGCCAGTCTAGCTGTTTACTACCTGCTTAACCATAGCATGCCATAATTCTAGATACTGGGCAGTATCAATAGAATAAATGTGTCACCTTTCTATGAGTTTCCAGTAATGAAATATTGGATTAAAGGATTCTTGACCTGATCTACCAGGAGCCTCCTTATAGTCTCAACAGAGCCTTAGTTTACGTATGAACAAATAATTTACCTGTGATATGAACCATTCAATAGATTGAAAATGAAGTTCCCATATCTTACTATTTTCTTTGAAAAACTGGGTCTTGGACATGACTTCATTTGCTATTGAATTTGTCTGACATCTAACTTCTGGGCATTTTTGTCATTGTATACATAACATTATTTTTTAAGGCTGCTTAATATATTTTGCTCCCTGCGGTGAAGAGTGAGAGGGCTTTTTTTCTGTAATTCTACTTACAGAAGCTGATCAGATAGACAAATAAACTAAGCTTAAACAGTGGTAATGGATAGATAGTATGGCATTCTCCACCTCCACCTCCACCTCCAGAGGAATTATTGAGCCTGTCATCTGCACCTCTATAAATGTCTGGTTTCGTTCTGCAACCCAACAAGACAGACACAGACTTCAGAGGATAATTAGAACTGCAGAAAAAACAATTACTACCAACCTGCCTTCCATTGAGGACCTGTATACTGCATGAGTCAAAAAGGGCTGTGAAATATTTACAGACCCCTCGCATCCTGGACATAAATTGTTTCAACTCCTACCTTCAAAACGACGCTATAGAGCACTGCACACCAGAACTACTAAACATAAGAACAGTTTTTTCCCAAATGCCATCACTCTGCTAAACAAATAATTCCCTCAACACTGTCAAACTATTTGCTAAGTCTGCACTACTATTAATCATCGTTCCTATCACCCATCTCCTCTCACTTATGACTGTATGACTGTAACCTTGTTGCTGGTATCCTTATGATTTATATTGACTGTTTCCTAATATGATTTGATAGCTTATTTGTTCTCTATGAGTATCATTAAGTGTTGTACCTTAAGATTCTTGATGAATGTATGTTTTCTTTTATGTACACTGAGAGCGTATGCACCAAGACAAATTCCTTGTGTGTCCAATCACACTTGGCCAATACAGAATTCTATTTTATTCTATTCTCATCTACAGCAGCAGACTATTTTAGGCAGTGTAGGGCAATCTACCTGCAGTTCTTCCACCAATAGAAGGAAAATGCTTTAATATTCCTAACTGTAAATTCCTAATGATCTGTCCCCCCCCTTCAGAGACCCACAAAAACACAGCCAGCCGAGGGTTAAGAATCACTTGGCACACTCCGCAGTTCTTATCTCAACCTTGGCAGCGATATGCACACCGTCTGCCAAGGACTTTATTGGTTTACACAAACAAGAAAATCACCTACGTAGCTTTGCCGTTCATCCAGCTTCCAAGACTACGAGGTTGCTCCGTTTGTTTAGCTTTGTTCGTCACGAACTTCGTGACCCACCGTACTGTCTTATGTAGATATGTTTCTGGGTGTGGTCCAGTGAGTCATTGATCTTGTGACTCCAATCCAATGACTCAGGATTTCCTCATACGCCGCAGCTGCAGTACCCTTTTCTCTCGCCTTCTTTGGCGTGCGTCCAGGAATGACGTCTCTCCCTCACTCTCATCTGAGACACCTGTTTCCCCACTACTTGGCTCTCTTTCAGCTGGCACCTGAGCCGGTGCCAGAGGGGGAGAGCTGGGAGATCTGGCTGGCTCCTCTTCCTCCTGCTCAGAGCTGCCTTCCTCCAAAGGGATAAGCTCAGAGGACGGGGCCACAACACCTAATTTATTTCATGATGCTGAAGAAAGAAGGGGTTCAATTCATGAGTTCATAGCCTCCCACTAGCCAGTACGCTCACACAGAAAGGGCCTCCTCCGTGTGCCGTCGGCCAGACAGTGTCGGTTGGCGACCCCAAGGGGGAGAGCCTTCTCTGTGGTGGCGCCCACCCTCTGGAATGACCTGCCCCGGAGATACGCAGGATATCAGACCTCCGGACCTTTTGTCGGACCCTTAAAACCCATTTGTTCCATCTAGCTGGGCTGGCTTGATCCCATCCTCTGTTTTAAATTGAAATTGATTTTAAATTGGACTGTTTTAATTGTCGGACGAAAATATTTAATAATTTTTAATTGATTTTATTTTTTGTATATCATGTTTTATTCTGGCTGTTCACCGCCCTGAGTCCGCAAGGAGAAGGGAGGTTTATAAATTGAAACAAACAAACAAACAAATAAATAAATAAAATGAGTTGGGGAATAATTGCAGTTCTGAAAGAATCAGAATGTGAGAAGATACATACACTAGATATCCCTCTAACTATACAAACTATTTATTCAGTATGGTGAGCACTTTTTCTAAAGACCCCAAATAATTTGCATATGTCATATAAAATTTAGTGTTCACTTCCTGGAGACCAAAGAATTTCCTTTTGCTTCCTTTCTTCATATCAACTTTATCTTATTCCATATTTGGAACCTTTGGACCAGTCTCAGAAGAGAAATTAAAATGGGGTGACTGTCTGCGCAGTCCAGGATTATCCTTCTATCTTTTGAAGGTTGTTTTTTGTCTTGAGACAGAATTAGCCGTTAGAATAGAAATGAATTCCCACAGAGGATTTCTACTTTCTGTTTTAGCATATACTGTATGTCTTCGTCCAAGCAACAGGACCACACAGATTTCATTCAAGTGGAAACAGCTGCAACTAGTCTTTAGCACTTGCTTTGAAAGGTTGCATCTGTGTGGTCAGGCAGGAGTGGTGATGCCATGGACCGCCTGTTTACAGATCATTTGTTTAGATGCAGTTTTTGGCATTAATGGTTAGCCTACTCGCTACCGTATGTGCTTGCCTTCTGGATGTAACGGTTTCATGCCTTTGGGTCATCTTAGTACACTTTGCAAAAATATGCCAAATTAGGAAATAACTAATTAGAAATTGATTTGCTTTGCTTTATAAACTTATTTTCCCTGTACACTGATTCACGTTCTGCAGCTCCTCCAAATATTTCTTTCTCGTACAAATGAAGAGCTGTTTATAATTAGCTTTCAAGCTAGTATAGTACAGCTATTTGGCACACAGACTTCCCTATAGCTTCTTAGACTAAAAGCATATATATTAGTAATTTGTACTGAAGAAACTGCATTTTAAAATGGACTAAACATGCACATGAAATTATTATTTTTCTCAAAACCAAATGGATGTTTCCATATTTTACATCTGTTTTAATCCAGGTGTATACTTGACACAGGTCCAGAATTTACATAGCAAGGAGCAAGTCATTCCTTACCAGCAGGTTTCCCTCATGGGTAAAATACTTGTGGAAAAAAACATGAGTGATATTTGATTAGCTACCTCCAGGAATCTCTGCTGGTAAACCTTTGTCTAGATACAGTCAGAGGTTAATGGACTTAATTGCCCTGCAAGTAAAGCCTGAACCGAAGCAAAAGTATCTACAGGAGGAGCAAAGGGGCCCAGATAATACAAGCAGCATTGCAGAGTTGTGATGCGAGCCTTGTATCTTTCCTACGTGGATTGCAAAATTGCCCATAAACCCCAAAGGGATGTAAGTTTGTAGTGTGTTGCCACATCGTTTTGGTAAAAGTACCAATATCTTGCAATCACTGTTGAACTCAAACAAGGTTCCTATTGCCTATACCACTATACCGCCTTGGAGACTAAAGTGCTGTTAAGTAGCACCAGCTGCCTGCAATTACTGCAAATTCAAATCTCACCAGGCTCAAGGTTGACTCAGCTGTCCATCCTTTCGAGGTAGGTAAAATGAGAAGCTGGATTGTGTGGGCAATAAGTTGATTTTGTATAAAAAAGAAACCGCTGGGGGGGGGGGAAGCCCTACTAAGCAGGTATATACAAAAGTATGAAGGCTATTGCTTAACGCGTTGTAAGCCGCCCTGAGTCTCCAGAGAAGGGTGGCATATAAATTGAATAAATAAATAAATAAATATTCAATGGGCTGTGATAATAGCCTTGAGAAACAAAAGGAGGAAGTGAAGGCAATGGTCCAATAAGAGGTACCTTATCCCACAGAAGCCATGGGGGCATGGCAGCTATTTCAAAAGGGACCCTCTATAGTTCTTGAGTGAAACTCAAGGTGAGGGTGGAGAGATTGCAGGATTCTTTTACTGTGATATTATAATGAAGGTAATTTCTAATGAACAGGTAGGAAATGATTTAAAGAATATCAAAGAAAATGGAAGGAGTATATTGAAATTCTATGTATCAGAGATATCAACATTCAAGATATCTTGGAAGATATTCTCTACAAGAACTTCTAGTAGTACAGTAAAAAATGAAGTTAGTGCTCTAATCATTAACAAGTTAGGAAGTTATAGGGATATTTACAAAAATATGGCATATATAGAGCCTGGTGGTTCAGCAGACTAAAGCATTGTGATTAACATCAGCTGTCTGCAATTACTGTAAGTTCAAATCTCACCAGGCTCAGGGTTGACTCAGCCTTCCATCCTTTCTAAGATAGGTAAAATGAGGACCCAGTATGTGGGGGCAATAAGCTGACTTTGTATAAATATACAAAAGTATGAAGGCTATTGCTTAATGCATTGTAAGCTGCCCTAAGTCTCTGGAGAAGGGCGGAATATAAATATATATATATATGTGTGTGTGTGTGTGTGTGTGTGTGTGTGTGTGTGTGTGTAGGTCTTTGGTTGTTCGGGTCTTCTCCCGCGTAAAATTGGAAGTGTCTTGGCGACGTTTCGACGAAGTCTCATTCGTCATCTTCAGGCTGGTGTTCTCGGCTTTGTGCTTCCAGGAGCAATGTGAGATCGCAGCTGTTTCTTCCTTTTAACTGCTAGTGGGGGTGGGAGCTGATTGGGTGGGAGCTTGGCTGTGTTCTGATTGGGTGGAGGTGTGTTATGATTGGTTAGGGGCTTGGCTGTGCTGTGATTGGATGGAGGGTTGGTTGTGCTCTGATTGGCTGGCGGTGTGTTCTGTTTGGGTGGGGACTTGGTTGTGCTCAGCTTAGTCTGAGTTGCAGGGGAATTTGAATTGGTGAGCTGCGTTGTTGTTTGGCTTTGTGTTTGTGGCCATGCGAGCTCTTCATGGTGGGTGTCAGTCTGCTTCATGTATGGATTGGAGGGGTTTAAAGTGGCTAATGATGCATCTGCGGTCTGGCTTCTGGTCCTTGGTCGTGCCTCATTATCAGTGTGGGTTATATAGAAGAAGGGGTTTAAACCCCTTCTTCTATATAATATGTCAACAGAAGAAGAATTTGTAAATATCTAACCAAACTATACCAGAAAATAAGGAGAATGGCCAACAGATTGGAAGAAGTTTGTTCTGTATGCCAGAACAAAAAAAGAAGGTCTCACAGAGTGTTTAACTTTCACATTCTAGCAAAATAATGCTATAATCATCATCCAATGCATACTATAGCCTCATATGGAAATGTTCAATCTGGCTTTTAAAAAAGCCCAGGAACAGGAGGCATTATTGCTAATACATGCAGGATAATTGAGAAAGGCAAAGAGTACCAACATTAAGTCAATATATGCTTCACTCATTAAAATAGAACCTTTGATTAATTCAACCAAATAAGGCTATAGAATGTGTCTGGGAAAATGTAATCTGAAAGCATTTTATAGTCTTCATGTGAAACCTATGAATAGGTTAGGAACATGACAAAATAGACTGGCCCAGGTTTGCAGAGAAGGGAGACATATGCTCATTATTTATTCAACCTATATCTGAATATATATTATGAGGCGATGGAATGGGTTTAAAATTAGAGAAAGAAATATCAATAACCTGCACTTTGCTAATGACAGAATTCTGAAAGTTGAACATGCAAAAGACCTGTAAGTGTAGTAAAGAAAATCAAGGAACACAGTGAAAAAAATGAGAGTAAGATTAAGTACAAAGAAAACCAAATGAACTTCAGCATTAACAATAAAGATACTGAAGTGGCAGATAGCTTCTGTCTTAAAAATTATTATCAACAATAAAAAATGTTTTCATCACTATTTAGAAATATGCCACAGACTAGAACTAAGTATGGTGCAGTTATTGGAAATGCTGTTCTGATACTATGATGTGTCTACATCTACAAAGATCAAAACTGTACATACAGTAATTTTTCCTTTCATGTTCTATGGGACCAAATGTTGGACTTTAAAGAGGCAAGAAAAGAATGTTCACACTTTTGGACATTGATGTTAGAGAAGAATCCTGAAAAAGCCCACAGATAGTCAACAAGAAAAACAAAGGAATGGATCACAAAATAAGTCAACACAGGTTTTCCCCAAGGTACAAATGACTACTCTGGAATCACCACATTATGCAAAGAAATAGCTCTCAGAAGAAGTGTAAAAGGCTGGGAAAAGTAGAAGGAAAGAGAAAAACATGGTCAACAGAAAGGTAGGTTCACAAATTCAATTGTAGCAGCAATGAATGTGAAATTGGAATGCTTGAAGAACCAGATTCAGGACAAATCCTCCTGGAGAAAATCTATATATGGAGTCACCAAGAGTTGAAACCAATTTGATTACACATCAATCAGTCAGTCAATAAATCAATCAATCAACAGTAGGCTTCAGGACTGCTATTGACGTTGATGAGAAATGTTTCCTAAAAGAATTAATAATACTTTGTATAAGTACTGTAACTTCTATCTGCTGAACATTTGGAGAATTCCGTGAGCTAGCAAAACAATTAGCTTATTCTTCAGTAGTGCCCTGGCTAAATTGTGTGTAGTTTCCTGACAGGTCTTTGTCCTTTAGTTTGACTTCACAATTGCCAGATTCATATACTTCTGGACTTCACCTAATATACTATCAACCAAATATTTTATTTTCATCACTCTTTACATTGGCTGTGTCTCTGGGAGAAATCTTAGATTGTACTTTAGGGAGTAAAATATTTTAGACCAAATTTGGTATCTAATCTATATTTTCTCACTCATTAGGGGAAAAAAATATCTCTGCTAACTTACTATACCAGACATAGCCAATCTTTTTAGTCTAATTCACTGGTTTGGGATTTTGAAATCCCAAAGATTGATTACCAAATTACAAATGGCAGCCCTGGAAGAGCAACCACACAAAATTCAGTTATTTACCAGAAGGTAAACTGAACCCTTCCTCTGACTTCCACAGGTTGTCCAAAACTCTAGTTTTTCTTGGTAGATGGGCTCACTTCCAAGTAGACACTGCTCTACTTTTATTTTCTAAGAATGAAGGTGTAGTCCACATGCATTCCAGAGGAATTACTGAAAATAAAGCTGATGGTAGAAGGTAGTATTTTACTTCATAGAATCTCATTGTCCATGGTCCATTGATACTGATAAGCACCATGGACTGGAAGTGTTTACTATCTGTTTCCAGTCTATTTAAATGATTTCTTTTCTTACTATATCACAACCCTCAACATAACAAGAAAAGGAGGCCTGTTTCCCTTAGCAACAGGGAAAGTGAAATTAGCAAAGTATGCAGAAGAAACATTGTCAAGAATATGCAGTAGGCTACTTTGGGGAAAAGAGATATATCCCTCAGAAGGCTAAGTTCCGCCTTGTACCATTTTATACTATTTTAAAATTATATTCCTGATACAGGTGAGCTTTTTGTGGTTTTTTTACAAAGATGTGACTGTTTTCAACAGAGTTTGTTTTCAAATGCAGAAAAAGCATGAGATTTTAGAAAACTGATACTGGTTTTGGGCTTTTTAAAAATTCAGTATCATCTTAAAAACACAATTGAATCACATATAATTGAAGTGTAAATTACAGAGAGAAAAGAATATCATGTATGGTGATGAAATGAATTTGATACTTTCCTCACAGAAAATATATGATGGAATGAATACAAGCAAGAACCAAAATAGGTGGATGAAGTTTCAAAAGCATACATGAAGTCCAAGAGATCTTGTCTAGGTTTAAATTAAAAGAAGAAGAAGAAGAAGAAGAAGAAGAAGAAGAAGAAGAAGAAGAAGAAGAAGAAGAAGAAGAAGAAGAAGAAGAAGAAGAAGAAGAACCCAAAACTGGCACTGTTATGCCAGTTTTATGCTTTTGGAAGATGTGGTTTTCCAAGGTACTTCCTGAAATAGCAATGTGATGACATTCATTTCAGGAAGTCTTGGAAAAAGAAAGAAATATCTGCACAAACACCCTGATGCTATCATAAGTAGGTGAGATGAATGACATACAAGATGAATGAATGAATGAATGAATGAAGTATACTACAGCGATGACAATGATGATAAAAAGCAGAAAAAACTCCTGTCTCTTGGAATTTTGCATATTTTTAAAAAGTAAGTGCAACACACTACTTTGATTAGAAAGAGGAAGAGGAAGAGAGAGATATTTAAAAGAAAACATATTCTTGAGAAAACTGCTGCCAAAATTGGATAAGTACACTATTGAATACATAGTTCCTCATGGATCTTCATTACATTTTAATGAGATCTTCCACAAGCCACAAGGAAACTGTGTTGGCAGTCTCTTCCTCCCTATCTGGTACAGCAAAAGATCTTTCCTGATCTGTTACTGCCAAAAGAAAGATAAACACAAAGATCCCTTCAGGTTAATTTTGACTCATGATAATTACATTAATAAATCCAAATAGTAGTAGTAGTAGTAGTATGGAAGTATTTTATTCCAGGAAGATATTTTATTTTCCAGTGTATCCTGAAATTTCTGGGATGTCGTCCATTTAAATATCAAATTAGCATTGATACTGTTTAGCTTTTTCCAAAATCAACCGAGGCTTGTTTTCAAGTAATCCTCAATCCAAATGCAGCCAGTGTGCTGTGGGCAATTTGAACGATCGCAAGATGTGCAGGCCAGATTAGCTTCCATAGAAGGATCCATTGTCAAAGAGTCTTCTGATCCGTTGCAAACTCTGACATTGGGAGCACTTGTCTGATAGAGGAAGATTCAGCAGGAAACAATTACAATAAATGTCCTCCTAAGCATTAAATATCTGATTTATATAATTTCCCCCAGTTCTTCTGATGTAGCATAATTCTGGGCTGTTGTGGAAAATTAAACAGCTATTAATCTTTGTCACTAAACATTTCTCTTGATTTAGCTCCTCTAACCTTGGTTGCTAATTTTAAGTATTCCTTGAGCCAGACACTTCATGAGAAATTAAAATTTAGTGGCCTTTCATTAACTACAATGTATCAGCCATTTTAAAAAGACTGGACACAGACATACAAACAGCTTGTCAGTTTCCCCCACTAATATACTCCCTGAGCAGGGATGGGTTCTACTTACCTTTACTACCAGTTTGCATCATGCCCAAGCATACGCAGATCACCTATAATGACGTCCAGGTCAGTGGGTGGAGCCGGTTTTACTACCGGTTCTTGTGAACCAATCAGAACCGGGGGCAACCCACCACTGTGCCTGAGCAATATAAAAGCCCCCAAATTTTTTAGTTGAGCTTCTAGTCATTGTCCCTCCTTTACATCCACCTATTACTGTCAGATGACTCTCACTTTATTTCATTGACTGTAAATATTGTTTCATTGTCTATACAATATGCCACAATCTCTTTTTAAAGGAGCTCTTAGATGTCTCAAAAAAGGGACACAGTGCCTCAGTGGCTGGACGCTGAGCTTGTCGATTGAAAGGTCGGCAGTTCAGCAGTTCGAATCCCTAGTGCTGCATAATGGGGTGAGCTCCTGTTACTTGTTCCAGCTTCTGCCAACCTAGTAGTTCGAAAGCACGTAAAAAATGCAAGTAGAAAATAGGGACCATCTTTGGTGGGAAGGTAACAGCGTTCCATGCACCTCTGGCATTTAGCCATGTCGGCCACATAACCATGGAGACATCTTTGGACAGCGCTGATTCTTCAGCTTTGAAATGGAGATGAGCACTGCCCCCTAGAGTTGGGAACAACTAGCACATATGTGCGAGGGGAACCTTTACCTTTACCTTACTAGAGATACCTTTACCTTTATTTTAGATGTCTCAAAGGTGCTTTTTCAAAAGGCAACTTGACTTTCTTTGTTTTTCCTTGAAGATGTTTCACTTCTCATCCAAGAAGTTGCTTCAGTTCAGGGCAACCATGACCTGGATGACTGAGAATCTCCACAGACATGTAGCTCTTAGATATTTGTAATATGACTTTGTGGATTTTAACATAATTGTTTATCCAGTTGACATATTATGACTTATATTTATAAGCAATTTTACTGGTGTTTTTTTTTAAATGAAATTTATTTATTTATTTATTTATTTATTTATTTATTTATTTATTAGATTTATATACCGCCCTTCTCCTTGTGGACTCAGGGTGGTGAACAGCCAGATAATAAACAGTACATAAAAGTTAAAATTTTTTAAAACCCATATAAACTTTGGCTGAAATTAAAACAATTTAATACTTAAAATACCACAACCCTACAATACAAAAAATCTTAAAAATTCAACAGGGGTCAGGCTAGACCGGCGAGCTGGAAGAGATAGGTTTTTAGGGCCTGATGAAAAGTCCGGAGGTTGGAAATTGTTCTCAGTTCTGGAGGAAGATCATTCCAGAGGGTAGGGGCTGCAATTGTACAAATGCATTTGTAAGTTTGTATTCAGGAAGTATTTCTATTTGAAATTTAGAATAGAATAGAATAGAATAGAATAGAATAGAATAGAATAGAATAGAATAGAATAGAATTCTTTATTGGCCAAATGTGATTGGACATAAGGAATTTGTCTTGGTGCATACACTCTCAATGTGCATAAAAGAAAAGATTACTTATGTTGGAGTATGATCATCATAAACCATTGATGTCCCAAGATTGTTCTGGAGCTCCAGAAGCTGACCAAGAATATTTACAGGTTAATGCTAATCATGTGTGCGGCCTTATAGTAAATGATTTTTCTTTTCATTTATTTTCTTTTTCCATCCGTGAGAAATAACCAGTATGTAACCAGCAGACACAAAACAACTCAATGCAAGTTCTGAATAACATCCTGAGCTCATAAATCAAATGAAGAAACTTCACAATAATTTTTTGATCTATTGGGAAGTGAGAGCAGGATAGAAATATGTCAAGCTAAAGGAAGTAATGTGTGTAAGGACCTGAATAGAATTAACAGGAATGTTTTTTTCTTAATTGATAGACCAGTGCAATGTGAAGATAAACTAATGGATGTATCCTAGCAACAGTAGTTTCATAACAACCTATCCCTGCATGATTATAGGGAATTTCAGCTGTGTTTGATTGACATATAAAAGTGAGGACAAATTATTTTAGCTAATAAAAATAGCAGGGAATAAATTTGAAATGCAGAAATTGGATATTGCTTTTAAAATAAACAGTAAGTATATTGAAAGTTGTAAATTTCATTTCTAATAACCACTCTAGTTGGAGCTTTCTAACTTTTAATATAGCTTCTAACGTCTCTCAAGTGCAGCTTTCTAAATTTAAAAATGGTTTGGACCTTTCTTCTTTCATTTGTAAAAGGGTTTTCCTTGCCCTTGTGCAGTCCTTGCCCTTCTAGCATTCAAAAGATATCATCTGTGGAGATGCTTCAAAATAAAAGAGCAGGAAGTTGGGACATTTATTTATTTTATTCAGCATGTTTGTGGCTTCCGTTCCCTTCAGATATCCTTTAAATTCAACTCTTGCACTATATCAAAAAAAGTCGATGGTAATGTCTTCCTCTGTTTTTTATTTTTCTTCCCCGATCTATAATCTTGCTTTGGATCTAGGACCGAATTAAAAATTCCCAATAAACAAATATTTCCACTAATTTTTTATGTAATTTGTAGTAGAAGAATTCCCTCATCTACGCAGATGAGGACGGAAGAATTCTAGTAACAGATAACAATAAGAGAAAAAAAAAGATAATATTGGCGGCTATTTATGCGCAAATATTAGACGGCGGAATTTTATTCAGCATGTTTATATAGCCACGCATTTCATAAAAATCTGACCTTTGGTGGCTTGCAAGCAGAATAACAGTTAGAGTCATATCACAATATAGAAAATATCAAACATAAATAACTACAAAAATAAAAAAAAATTAATGAATTAAAAACATAAAAGAATGCCAAGATAAGGAGGAGAACAACCATTACAGGTAGTGATTTACATTCGGATGCTTGACAGCTGACTCACATTTATGACCGTTGCAGTGTCCCAGAGTCACATGATTCCTTTTTGCCATCTTCTGACAAACAAAGTCAACAGGAAAACTGTATTCACTTAACGGGGTTGCTAATTTAGGAACTGCAGTGATTCACTTAACAAATGTGGCGAGAAAAGTCGTAAAATGGGACAAACAAATTTTTCACTTAACAATATAAAGCTTGGGCTCAGTTGTGATCATAAATTGAGGACAAGCTGCATTTTGCCTCTATTTTGCAGGCTCGCCATGAGATTGTCATAAGTTACATTCTCTTTTCCCTTCTTTGACCTTTCCTGATTAAAGGGAAATATCTGCAGTAAATCTAAACTCAGGTCAGCTGACAATCTGGAGCAGGGCTGGACAGGTACTGTACTTCCTGTTCTAAGAGGAAAAGATACTTCAGAATGCCTGGGCACACCTCATAATTTGTCAGTAAGTCCTTAAACCAAAGACATTTTTCCCCCTGGGATCATGTGACAGGATTCTGATCCTTAAAGCCACAGAGCAACTCAATCTTTCAAAGTGAAATGGCTGTATCTTTGCTTCTAAGCTAGTGTTTGCCTTTCATCTTCAAAAAAGGCATAGGACCCAAATCCTTGAAGGAATTCTCATTCCTTCAACTGCTCCCTTTTCTGTTTATGGTCTGCTTTAAACCTCTTGAATGTATCTGCTTATCAACATCAACAACACAGAAACAAGTGCCACAGTGGCATGTTACCCCAAAGATATTTACCAGGCACTTGCTTAACAATCTTCTTAGTGCTAGGAAAATCACTTTTAATTAGTTACTTTAAAGACGTGTGAATTTTAATCTGCTATACTACAATTTATCTGACTTAATAATGACGGGTTGACAATGGCGATAATGATTTGCATTATGATACAGGTTGTTCTTTGCTGTACTTTGTCTTGAAATCCAAATGGGATTTTTAAAAAATCTGCATATAAAAGATTGTAAATACAAACATATTTTAAAAAATAAATAAATACACTAACAATGTACTGACAGCCATACAGATTATAGTTGGTACTTTCTGATCTGCCTGATTTACAAAGACTACTTTTAAATAAATTGCTGATAAAATCTGGAAATATGCCATTGTTATCACATCAATAATTATGAGGAAACTGTGAGTAAGAGGAAACTGTAATGCTTGAACGAAAAGTCCTTTTTAGACAACTGTTTGAGACATATGACTGACTTTCTTCACACTTGTTCATCATAAGATGAACAGGGAGGGAAATGGCTTCTGAAATCTAAAGGGAGGGAACTTTAATTTTGATTTGTCTAATTCTCAGACAATTCAGACCATGAACTTCTAAGCAATTTACATAGCCATAAAATAATGACATATGAATGGTGGGTGAATCCAACATGAGAAAAAAATATGCAAAATTCCTTGGAGATGAGTAAAATGTCAACCAACTTTCTTTAAACCTTCCAACCAATCCACCCAATATCTTTTTTTCTGTGTGACTTGATATTGCACACATCCACTTGCATGCATTCCTGGTGACTCATAAATTTCAAAATAACTTATATTACATTTTTGTTGTTCACTTCTTTCCTTAATGGACAGAAAAAATGCTTCAATTCTGTGTTTACTAACAGTATTTAAGTGTGTTCTAAGATAGAGAGAAAATGGCTGATGGAGTACCTTTTTTTGTTAATGGTATACACGGATTATAAAATAGCAAACAGTAAACTGAATTTATTAAATACTCATTCGAAATGCAATATAATATCTCATTATTTGCTGGTCAGAAAATATTCTGGAGACATAAGAAAAGCTACTGTTCAAAGGCCAAAAACAAACATAACCAGCAGAGCTCATCTTTTCTAAAAGGTTATCATTCTGTATAATTTCTAAGGCAACTGTCAGTATAGGCTCAACCACTATATTAATATATGACACATTGTTCACTATTGATAAGAAAATGTCATTATTGTCTTTGACTTAAGTAACTGAAGAACAGCAGCAGCTGACATTTTTTAAAAAGCATAAAATATTTTATTTATTTTTTAAAAAACCTCACCTTTTTTGTTATCTTGTTTAATTCCTGAAGAGAGAAAGAAATAGTCACTTGTGACATTTTAACAAATTATCTCTTTATTGATACTAAAGCCAATTCTTGAATTTTCTCCAGTTTAAGGCTGTGCAGTGAAATGAAGAGAGATCTGTGTTTAGCATCTCCCATTAAGAGGAACAAACCAAACCCAATTTTCTGATTGTAATATTTCTAATGATCATTTAAGAAGCATCTAAATGAGGTTGCATTCTGATAATTATATTTAGAGTAAATATACGGTAAACAGAGGAATTGAGTTGGCTGGGATCTACTGAAATCATGCTGAATTCAATAATTGTTCTATAAGATTAGCTCCAACCTGCTGATTTTTAAAAAACAGTATCTATATTTGTCCATACTTTGTGAATTATAGCTATAGAATTATAACACAAAGCCAATTATGAATCAGGCATCTATAAATGTTCATCCTCAAATATCTCTGAGACTCCCAGAGTATTAAATACTCTGATTTATTGGCATAAAGCTGAGCAAGACTTCTTGGAAATGAAAAAAAAAAAGAGTGATCCTTGTTCATATATGATGAGACAGGCAAATACAGCTCTTAAAGCAACAGTACAGCCAGGAAAAAGATATCCCGAAGAAAAGTGTTTGATACCTGCTCCCAAAAAAATTGAAAAATGTCTTTTTGAAGGGAAAAAAAAACTTTTACTTTTTTCTTTCTCTCTTGCACTTCTCTCTCACTATATTTCCTTTTTTTCTTTCTTACTCTTTTGTAATCGCTATTGGTTTGTGTTAAGTTGGGCGATTGAGGAGGCAGAAGTAAGGTAGAGACAACAGCTCTTTAATGTATAGTGAGACTTCCGCAAAAGTTACAGGCAAACAGCACTCCTTAAATACTCTGCTGGCCAGGGACCTGACCAATCACAAGTGACCCATTGTAGTTTGAATCTCCCACCAAAACTCATATAAATAACAGTTCGAATTAGTTTTTATCTGTGCATATATGAAATGCCTCTTTGAAAGGATTTGCACAGTTCTGTTCAGGAGCCTTCCTACCTGCCTCCCCATATCAGCAATGTTTCATTATCAGTGTAGAAAGCACTCCCAAAATAATCCTACATCTGGCAGCATTTTAATTTTGCTTACCTGGGATGCCCCACCCCCCACCCCCTCAAAAATCAGTCTGAATTGCTCTTAAAACAAAGAGCCATAACCTACCAATATAGACTTTTGCAGTATGGATGATGGTTATGGAAAGTACAAATTTGCAGGATTCACATGCTATAAAGTTCTACAGGAAAAATTATTCAACAGCCAAATGTATACAGCAGCTGCAATAAAAGCAGAACATTATATGAAACACAGCATGAAACCCTGTTTATTAAGGAAAGTCTTTAGCAAGTTGCAAGCAAAACATAGTCTGTGCCTAATTTTCAGTGTCTCCAAATTCTAGTCAATGGTTCTTTGGCCTGGTTATTTTTCTACTGATATATCTGTTGGTAACCCTAATAAAGTGGTAGTTAATTACAGCATCCTATGGAGTTAGCCTCTGAATCTTTGAATGTTCTATTAAGACTGAAGTACACAATCCTTCTCTATCTGGATCCTTAGCTATATGAATCCATTATAAAACGCGACTGAATTACTTTGTTTCCTTATATACAATGAATATGAAAATATTTCCTTCAATATTTAATCATATTAAAATATGTAAGATTCAGTCACGATAAGCAAGACAATTAATGCATTCTGCCTTGCTGTCACAATACCAAATGCTGAATTAATCATTCAAATGTTTTAGGAAAGGCAGAGAAGTCTTATCCTTTAATCTGAAAGTCGGCGTAAAGCATTTCTATTTTGTGAGTTTGCACAATGCTGAGATGGCTTTGTAACCATTAAAAACAGTGCGGATGAATAATACTCCAGAGCAGCTTGCAGCCCATTCTATCAGGAGATCTAAAAGTGCTTTACAGAGATAGGAAATTAGTGAATGTAATTAGATCATTTATATTTCTCTGTCATTGGTATATTTTGCCAAGGCAGGCACTTTTTTCCTGCTGTGTTGTCTAATATAGCTGTAAACATTCAAAACACCATGGCATTTCTTACCATAGTTTATTACCAAAACTAGAGAACAGATCGTAAAAAACCATTGATTACCCTTCTATGATATATGTCTATGTATATTCTCAGTCATCCAAGCCATGATTGTCCCCAAGGTCCTTTTTCAAAAGGCAACTGGACTTTGTTTTTCTTTGAAGACATTTCGCTTCTCATCCAAGAAGCTTCTCGGTCAAGAGTCAGAACTGAAGAAGCTTCTTGGATGAGAAGCGAAACATTTTCAAGGAAAAACAAAGTCCAGTTGCCTTTTGAAAAAGCACCTTTGGGATTCTATGATATAAATTGAAAATAAGCTCAATCAATTCCTTGCTTCAAAAATATATAATTTTCCTGATGTTAGCACCCCCTCACTCAAAATTTACTGACTTAGAATGCAGAATGTCTCAATTAACTTTAGGAGACTACATTGGCTGTAGAAACTGGAAGAAGCATGTGCTCTACAGATAGTCATCAACGTATGACCACAATTGAGCCCAGACTTTATGTTGCTAAGTGAGAAATTTGTGAAGTGGGTTTTGCATCATTTTATGACTTTTCTTGACACATTTGTTAAGTGAATCACTGCAGCTGTTAAATTAGTAACACCGTTATTAAGCAAATCTGGCTTCACCCATTGATTTTGCTTTGTCAGAAGGTCACAAAAGTGACTGCAGGACACTGCAACCATCATAAATATGAGCGAGTTGTCAAGCATCAGAATGTAAATCACGTGATTGTGGGGATGCTGCAACAGTCATACAGGTGAAAAATCATCATAAGTGACTTTTTTTCAGTGCTGTGGTAACTGAATAGTCACTAAATGAACTGTTGTAAGTCGAGAACTACCTGTATTCTCATTTTATTTCTCTGTTAAGTTGCCATGTCCGCATTTCTTTGGACTGTTCAGTAGAGCCCGCCATTTATTCCTATCTCTAGGAATATGATTGGCTCTTCCTATCTTTGTCCTAGACGATCTATTTTCTCTGATATGGCCTTTGCAAGATTTTTCTGCAGCCAAATGAAGACTATCCTCACTTCTCAATTACACCTATGAAAGGTATGTTATAAAACAATCATTTCTCTTCTCATTATTAGAAGTACCTCACTGAAGGAGGCTAGACTGTACATTGTCCTTTTCCAAGATAAATTGGCCACCAATGACTGTTGGTGACATGTCTCTATGTGCCTGGCTAATGATTTGAACAGAATGTCTACAGCACGTCAACAACAGCTATGCCAACGCAGGCACCTTCATATATACCTTTAGGCTCCATATACAGTATATCCTTAGGCTCCTAATTACATGTATAAGCCTCAGACTGCAATTCATACATTACTCCTCACTGATTTTCCTCCAAGGTAACTCATCAGAAACCGGGATGAAGGATAATGAAGATGACTCAGGTTATGGCATACTTGATACTCTATACTTTATTAAATGGGTATGAGAGAGCATTTAATGAAATTAGTTGGAAATTATTGGATCCTGGGAATCTATTTTCAGACACACAATAATCATACTGCCTTCAGTGCAAGAAAAGTTTCGGAGATTATTATGGCATCCGCAGTGTGAGTCAGTCATGTGAAAAATATTGTCTTCCTTAACAAAATGACTTGACCCAGGATAATAAAGTTTTCGTTATGGATCTTGGAAGAGATTCCAGGTCTATTGCAGAAAAATGAAAGGCTATGCAACTTCCATGTTAAATTAAAATATCTACTTGGGGTGCTAAAATTCCTGGACACACCCCAGTTTTTGAAAAGCAATGACAGACTTTAAACTCAGAAAATAAATGAGAAAAGCATAATGTATTACATCTCAGTCTTCAGAATATGATGTGATTGTTTGATGTTGCAGTGTTTGAAAATAAGATATAAGCCTAGTGCAAAGAATGTAATTGACCTTTGTTCATTGTGGGAACACAGTAGCCTGCTATCTGGATCATGTTGATATTAAATGGGTATAATATGTCAGGGGAATGATTAGAAACCTATCTCAGAAGAATGTAAAAGATCTTTAACTGGCCCAGGCAAATACAAAGGAATCTCAGAGCATTATATTTGTAGGTTTAACTTTACATCTGATCTTATTCTGCATTGAAGTCTTGTATGTGTATGTATATATATATATATATATATATATATATATATATATATATATATATATATATATATATATATATATATATATATGCTAATTTCAGCACTCTTGGGCAGTTCAAATACAACACTGTTTGATAACAATAACTTACATTTCTGGCAGTCTAAAATTGCCCAGCTGTTGGAGGAGCGCCTTTTGTATATTGTTCATAAAACAACCTTCTTTTTGAAAGCCCTACAGTCTTCATTTGCGCTTGGTGTAGCCTGACATAGTTCAGCTGGCAGATGGCAAAAACTAGGGGGGAGGAGAGGGGAGAAGAGAGATGAAAACCTGAGTCGACCCATCATTACTCAAGTGATAGTGAACCTACAGGAGTAAAGCTGTACCATTCTTTCTGAATTATTCCTAAATTGCTCCCTAACTCCTCGGGTGCCCCTTCCAGTTCTCTCTCTCTCTCTCTCTCTCTCTCTCTCCCTCCCTCCCTCTCATTTGTTCACAGGTAATCTTTGATGTCTGGGTTTAGCTTGTTATGAATCCATCTCTTTACATTCCTTAAAACTGTTATTGTCCAGAATGCATTTCTCTGGTGTTGACAGCTAAAAAGCAGAGGTGAAAGTGAAAGGACTAATTAGCCTGCAACTGAGGAGGGAACTAGCAGCTAGGAAAAATCAGATCCTTCCCCTGCTTCTCTTTTCATGCAGACACATTTTGGTGTGTACGATTATCCAAACAGAATATGTGATCTCTGGATAGAATGCATTTGTTAAAAATAGGCCTTAATTTTCTCCCTTCAAATCTTTTAGCCTGAAGTGATTTTGAAGCCATGATCTCAGAATACTGTGACCAATGATTTCTATCTGGTTGATTTTTTTTCTATTAGTGATTCCTTATTTATATGCTTAGTTGCCTGTATAAACTATGTTTGAGACATTAATATTTGTTAAAATGACTTTTTGAATGACCTTTGCAGAAGCGATGTAGACCTTGCCTACTATAAATAATTTTTAAGGTGGAATTGTTTCAAATGTACTTCCTATGAAAATGTGTGTGTGTGTGTGTGTGTGTGTTTTTAAATTATCTCTACTCATTGATATAATTCCCAGAGGTACATGATAATTGTTCTAACTATCAGGAAATTTCTCCTTAGTTCTAGATTGCTTCTCTCCTTAATTAGTTTCCATCCATTGCTTCTTGTCCTGCCCTCAGGTTCTTTGGAGAATAGCTTGACTCCCTCTTCTTTGTTGCAGCCCCTGAAATATTGAAACAGTGCTGTCATATCACCACTAGTCACTCTTTTCATTAAACTGGACATTCCCAATTCCAGCAACTGTTCTTTATGTTTTAGGGAGACTAATCATTTTTGTTGCTCTTCTCTGCACTTTTTCTACAGTCTCAACATCTTTTTTTTTTACATCATGGTAACCAAAACTGGATTTAGTAGTCCAAGTGTGGCCTTACCAAGTTACAAAGCTGATACTACAATTCAGTCTAGATTGGAGGACAAAATTAATTTGCTTTACGGGTAGTCCTTGACTTAGTGACTATTTGAAGTTCCAATCAACCTATTTGAGGGGATGGGGTAATCTGATTTGAAGTTCTGATGACTGCCCACTCTACACTCATGTGCTTGCATTATGGTCACTCAGCAACCTGATTGCATTTACAGCTATTTGCAGCATCCCGCAGTCATAGGACTGTGATTTAGGATGCTTTTTGCCAGGCATATACTTCTAATTTCCAGCAAAAAAACACTCAATGTGAACAATGCAGTTGCTTAATGACTAGGGGGCATTTGCTTAACAACCGGTATAACAAAGGTATCATAAAATTGGGTGCAGTCATAACCTGATTAATGACTAGTATGTCGTAGACCATAATTCCAGGGTCAGTTACAGTCATAAGTCTATCTGTAATACAACATTATTTTTATTTCTTAGAATTTGTCAAAGCAAAAATGGGAACAAGAATAAAAGAAAAAAAAATACAATGACAGGGACGATAGGCATGTTAGTGCACTTATGCATACCCCCTCTACTGACCACGTAAGTATGATGTAAGGTCCACAGAAGTCTATTTGTGATTGAAACTGTGAAAATTTGTAGCTGAGACAACTGGATCAGGTAGAGCACTCCAGACTTTGACAACTGAAGAGCCTGAGTGGCGCAGCAGACTAATGCAGACTAACGCTACTGTTAAAAGGTAGTATTTAGCTTCCAGCTGCCTGCAATGACTGCGAGTTCAATTCTCACCAGGCTCAAGGTTGACTCAGCCTTCCATCCTTTCTAAGGTAGGTAAATTGAGGACCCGGTTTGTGGGGGCAATAAACTGACTTTGTATAAAATATACAAAAGTATGAAGGCTATTGCTTAACGCATTGTAAGCCACCCTGAGTCTCCGGAGAAGGGCGGCATATAAATATAAATAAATAAATAAATAAATAAATAAATAAATAAAAACCTCTATTACAGAAACCATATTTTTTACAGTCAAGTGTAGAATGATTTACATTGAGTTTAAAGTGGTTGTTTGCGGGCATATTATTGTGATTAAAACAGAAAAAGTCATTTTTCTGTTTTAATTACATTAAATTACATTACATTACAGGTAAAGCATTACTACATATAATTTTATATGTTTTATATAAATTTTATAATACTTAGGTCTGACCACAAGTGACACAGTTCTAAGTTATCCAAACAGAGAATTTCAAGCCTAGTAGCATCGGGAATTCTACTGTGTACAGAAGAGTGCAAAACTTTTCTCGTGAAATACTTCTGAACCCACTCGATTGTACTGATGTCTGATATATGGTGGGATTCGAAACACTTGAACCATACTCCAAGATTGGTCTAGCATAAGTTTTATAAGCTCTAATTAGCGATACAATGTTTCCAGGAAAAAAACTTCACAAAATTAAATTTACAACTTTTAATGTTTTTTTAGCAATGCTGTTACAGTGAACTTTGGAACATAGGTCGTCAGAGATAAGTACACCTAGGTCCTTAACAAAGTGAGGGTCATCAGCTAGATCAATGCCACTAGGGATGGGTTCTAAAAATTTTTACTACCGGGTCTGTGGACGTGGCTTATTTTGTGGGCATGGCTTGGGGGGGGGAGCGTAATGTGACTGGGTGGGCATGGCCAACTTTTTTTTTTTACTTTTAAAAACATTTTTTCTAAAACCTTAAGAGTTTGCAGAAAACAATGCTTTGAAAAGCCTCTGCCGATCAGGCAACTCAGCTGAGATCATCAGAGGCTTTTCAAAGCATTTTTTTAACCACCTCTCTGGCCGAAGAGGTTGTAGAAAAAATGCCTTTAAAAGTTTTTTTTTAAAAAGCCTCTGATGAGCTGGGCAGGGTAAACGAGCGGCAACCAGGCCGGGGACCGGTTCGGGGGCGTGGCCAGCCAATGTTACTGGTTCTCGGAACTACTACAAATTTTTACTACTGGTTCTTGTGAACCGGTGCAAACTGGGAGCAATCCACCACTGAATGCCACTTGACAGCTTATACTTGACATTCTGATTACGTTTACCAATATGTAAGACAGAGCATTTATTAATTGAAATCTGAAGTTGCCAAATAGATGACCATTCAGACACGTAATTGAGATTACTTTGCAAAACAACAAAATTATCTGTAGTATTAAATAATTTTACGTGATCGGCAAACAGGACACAATTGCTTTTAAATTGATCACATAAATCATTGATATAGAGCAAGAAAAGCATAGGATCTCAAACGCTGCCTTGTGGAGTACCACTGTTAACTGATGCAGGATTAGACAGTGAGTTCCATATTTTGACTTTCTGCAGTCTATTAGACAGGAAAGCAGCAATCCACTTGTGCAAAAATTTGTACAGAAATGTTGTAAGAGTTTAATTTCTGTATAACTCACTCTACATAATAGTTTTTGGGCCAGTTTTAAAATAGTTAAAATATTAACACAGAGATAATAGATTTCAAGGCACAATGTGTTAAAATATATTAAAAACATGGAAAAATAAATAACTTTTTTGCCTGACACTTAATTTGGAGAAGAAATTCAGGAAATAGGAAATCAGGAGAATAAAAGATCTCTGATCATCCACTTATATTTTAGACAGAATGGGGCAACTCACTACGGCCAACTTGCTGTGGCCAACTCACTACCAATTCGTTGTGGCCAGCTCACCATGGCTAATTTGCCATGGAACAGCTCACTACGGGACAGCTCACTGAGGGACAATTCAACAACTTTATTTAATTATTTAAAATAATTTTAAAATATTTTAATTTTTGTCATTCACATTTCATTTTGGGTCTCCTTTCTTTAAAGATTTTATTCCACCATTTCTTTGATGTTATGTAACTTTTGTCCCTTGGCAACCTGTCCCGTGGCAAATTGGCCCATGGCAAGTTGATCATGGTGAGTTGGCTCTGGCAAGTTGTCTAGACCCATTTTTGGAAAGGCCCTAAATATGACCTTAATATATATATGCAGTATTCCTTCAGACCCTAGTTCATGTGGAAAACTTACATTTACTCCTTATTCAAGACTGGAGAACTGAATTGTTTCTCAGAATATTAAAGGTGGCTTTTCTAAATGCAAATTAAAGTTTTATTTGGAGCACTCCTACCATTCGTGTTATCATTTTGCATTAGTTCTTTGAAGTGAGCTTTATACCAAGCTGTTTCATATCTTGGATTTGGCTCAAAACCTGTGGTTTAAAGATTTTTATAGCAAACTTTATGCAGAACTAAATTCAATGCAATGTATTCACAGTCAGTATATAGATTACTTTTCTTCCAGCTATTGTCCTCTGTTGGAATTCCTGAAAGTTGTAATCCTAGTGCATCTGGATGATGCCAGACTGGAGAAAAATGACTTACATGATTACAGTGTCAATCTGTTCAGAAGGAAACCAAATGTTTTCTTTGAGCTTGAAAACTGAACTAATGTATCCCAGAAATTAAGATGATGTGGATATTGCTAGAGTAAAAGAGAGGGGCACACAACATATATAATTAAGTTGTAATTGCTGTTCAAATTGATTATGTAATCAAGGGCATGAGCATGAAACAAAGATTCTGAGTTCAAATTTTACTTCACCCATCCATTCATTCATCTGAGTTGGAAAATCCACTCAGCTAAGACTCCAGAGTCTGCCAAATTCCAGAAAGATTTGTTGGCAGTTTCATTTTCCAAAATGTTGAAGAAGAGTCTATATTTTGTAGACCTGATTTCAATCAATAAGTAAGAGCTGCTTGAAAAGATTCAAGCAGCAGAAACTTTGGGAAGAAGTAACCAGATCACATGGAGCTGAAAATACTACAGAAAGACAAATAAGTTCATAGTCATACATGCACATTATAATTTATGACAACCAATTTTCCCGACTTAGAAAAGTACTAGGTGAGATTTCCATAAAGAAAAATACTTAGATCAAGGGGAGTTTAGGTTGCAAATTCTTAAAAATAAAATATTTGAAATACAATTGCCCTCACTGCATTGGAAGAGAGGAATAGGCTGGGACTGTTTCTTAAATCATTGTGGGTGCATAGGTAACTTTAGACTAAATAGAACTCCAGAAGGTAGGTAACATCTGCAGAAAGAAAGAAAAAGAATGTAGGATTGTAACAAGGTGGTAGTAAAGAGGCAGAACTCATGAACTCTTACTTGGCTTCTGTCTTTTTTTCTCCAAAAGTCTGTTCAACTGTACTTAAGCAAAGTAAAATCCTAAGTAAATAGTTAAGGGCCACCTGGCTACCTTGAATTAGCTTAAGAGTTTAAGATTAAGCCAGTTACATCTGAGTGTCTTGAATGAACTTGTAGCTATTATTTCAGAGCTCTCTAATCTTTGAGAAATGATGGAGAGTAGACATAGTGCCAGATCACAGAAAGGGGCAAATGTTGTTGCTATCTTCACAAAAGGGGGAAAAGAGGACCAAAGTAATCATGGATGAGTTAGTTTGATGTCAATAAAGGTAAAGGTTCCCCTCACGCATATGTGCTAGTTGTTCCTGACTCTAGAGGGCGGTGCTTATTTCCATTTCAAAGCCGAAGAGACAGCGCTGTCCGAAGACGTCTCTGTGGTCATGTGGCCAGCATGACTAAACACCAAAGGGGCACGGAATGCTGTTATCTTCCCACCAAAGATTATTTTTCTATTTTCATTTTTCACATGCATTCGAACTGCTAGGTTGGCAGAAGCTGGGACAAGTAACAGGAGCTGTCAATACCAAACAACATTTTGTGAACATTTAGAAAATAAGGTATTGCCTGGCAGAGTGGGTTTAATATGAGATTCAGGTATCAACAGTTAGATAGGGCAGTATTCACCTGAAATTCTTAATGGTTACTACGTTCATTTTTAACCACTGATACACCTACACATTTATAGGGGAGGGAGGTATTCTTCCAGTGAATTACCTGACAGATTCAACTAGGTTTTCATTGAATCAAAGCCTTCTGGCAACTATGGATCAAGGGATCTTTAGTTCTTCCCTGAATTCAACCTCTCTACATTAATACTTAATAATTTCTAACTGCTTTCCTGATTGTATACCTCTTTTTGGAAGTCTTTTTGGAAGCAAGTTTTATCTTTTCCTGACTAATTTTCCCCTCTGCCCAAAAAATTCTTTTTATCACTTGCTTACCTTCTGTCTCTCTCTGCTCAAATATATTATTTATGCTACAAGTTCAATTGATCCCACAAGAAGTTGCCTACAATAAGATGGCTAGTAATTAGAGAACATATAGTAGGTTTTTTGAAGATACGATGACTTTATATTTTCTGCATGTATAGTGTGCCAAGTTAGGGAATGATGCAATTGAAGATCCAAGGAAAGAGGAAGAAGAAAAAAAGTAGGGCATAAATGATCTACAAGTTATAGTCTTTAATTAAATGCACCTAAATCTTTTCCAGACCAGGAATTAAATGCCAGGAGCCCTAACATTTCGCTCCCAAACCAATATATGACAATTTATCACTTGTCTTTGCAATCCTACTGGAAAGGTTAAATCTAATGGGTTCCTGAGCAAACACATAAAACCTAGCTTCCCTATCAACCATGAAGGAGTGGGAAGACAGAATAACGGCTGTCTTTCATCACTGTAATATTTATAGCCGAACATTTCAGGTCTGCAAATACTAAATTTGTTGCCAGACAGTATCTGGAGATTGTTTTGCATGTTTTGATTAAATGCAGATACTGTAAACTTTTTTTCCCCTCCTTAAAAAAGCCAACATCTTGTTCTTTGTTTTTCCTTCCAGGAATCTGGAATAAATGAGGTGCCTACATGACCCTTTTCACAAAGAATCAAGAGATCTTTTGTTCATGATCACAGATGGAGTTTAAAATTTGCTGTGGATCATAGAGAGTTTAGGAAAAAGAATCTAGAAGAAAGCTAAAAAGACACATCATGGTAAAATCATCAGCAGCAGCAGCAGCAGCATTCATCTTCATAAAATAAACTTGCTCCTTTAAAGCTATTGAACAGTTTCAAGACTCTGGTTCTTCCATTCCCAAGAAGCACAAATGAACATGCAGCGGAATGAGGAAAAAATGATTTGATATATGAAGTTCACATTTAAAATGTTCCTTATATTATTGTGGAAAGATTAAATTTGGTTTAGGTTCTGTAAAAACAAAAATAGCAATCAAAGCTCGTTGACCACTTTTTTTTTTTTTTTTTTTTTTGGTCAAATTTGACAACTTCTTAATTTTCCTACTGAAATAAATGATAAATATAGCAGATAGGACAGCACTGATTTCCTTGTCTTATAAAACTAGGATCTAGAACACGGGTGTCAAACTCATGGTATAACGTTGCTATCACATGATGTTTCATGATATTTTCCCCATTTGCGGAGCTGGGGTGGGTGTGGCCTGCATGTGACACATCCGGTCTGTGGGCTGCCAGTTTGACACCCCTGATCTAGAATGAGGCTGATTTGTGAGATAGGCAGGATAAATAAAAGAATGATTTACATAGGATATAATTAAGCTATTATAGCTAGTGGATGGTGTTAAAGGGGAACTAGAAATATTCATAGAGAAAGAATACCCTGTTACTTCTCCTGTATATGTTACTTCCCCTATATAAACAGCAGATGTCTACATTCTGCTGGCATAGCAAGCATGAATGAAAATACAACTATACTCATTTCCTATTTTTATATTCAGTTCACCTTCCTGAATAAGGATTATATCAATTTTTGCCATAATCCAACATTTGCTTTTGATATTCTTCATATTGCCTGGCTATGTTCAGAAAATACATCACCCTGTTAAACTTTTCATTTTCAGTAGGGAGAAGATTGTAGGGAGCTGAGAGTATTTTGAAAGTGGAAGAGCATCTTATACTTATTCTTACAGAAGAAGAAAGTCATCAACTTTCCTGATTCATAAAGTGGCACCTCCATCCACCCTTTGTCTTTTTACTTGGTTTAAGTAATCACAGACCCAATTTCTAATATTTTCAGAGAGTAGAGCTGAGAATGAGGGATTCTGGAAGGTCAACATCAATTAGAGGGCTACTATCCCTTATGCCTACTGTATGCTGCTAAATGACATGAAAATTAGTCAGACTCTCTGCAATAAGGAAAACAATGGAAGTTCATTATCCAGTAAATAGAATAAGTTTCTCCACCTGAGCCTTTTCTCTCTGTTTTTCAAGGAAATAATTGAAGTATATCAGAGACTTTTGTTTCTTTCTGATTTGGATTTATGATTTCTGATTCTTCCTCCCTTCCCTCCTTTCTGTGCTGAGATCCAACTCTTGGTATTGCTGGTTAAAGAATTAGGTAACCAGTAATAACATTGACTCTTGCTTAGTTGAAAACAGGCAAACATGTAAAGTTTCTTTTAAGTTGAGTTCAATTCCAGGTAAACATTCTTGGCAGCAATATGAGAACCATTGCAGTATATTTATTTATTTAGAGAATTTGCTGCTGAAATGAAGAACCTTTGCTTATCTTGATTTTGTCCTGCCACTGCTTTGTATCAGAAGCGCCAAGGTGTTTTCAGGTTAAAAGGATTAGTCGGTGACATCACTGTTGCCCAAGGATGCCTGGCTGGGGGCTCTTTTCATATCCCTGTTAACATGCCCACCGAAGTAATACCCATTTATCTACTCACATTTGCATGCTTTTGAACTGTTAGGTGAACGGGAGATGGAGATATGACAGGCACTCACCCCATCACACAGCAGCGCTTGGGTTTCGAACATAGGCTTGAAGATTGTCAGCCCAGTGTTCTACCCATGCGAGACATCACCTTCCTATGATTTTGTCCTTTCCTTATGAGACAATTTAGACTCATCCTTCAGATGGCCCTATGGCAGACCAATTTGATTCAGCTTTGTAATCTTGCTCTGTGTTTGGCTTTGTAGTTCATCTAAAAGCCTTCATCAAGACTCTTCTTATTCAGGACTAACTTTATCTACTGCTCCTGTAAAATGTTATAACTCTCATTCCTTGTTTGGCTTATGTCCACTGTCTCTGTTTCTTTAGGGCTATTTTGAATGGGATATAGACATCTGTAAAAGTCTGCATGTCTTTTGTCTGGAATTGTTTTTAACAAAGGAACAAAGATATCACTCCGAGTACAGCCGAAAAATCTAACAATGCAGTATATTTTGGCAATCAATATTCTTTACTTATTTGTGATTGTGCGCATGGAGTAGATCAACATTCAGCAAACATATATAGTGATTGCACATATGGTTTTTTTTTCTGCCTAAGACTAAGATTTATGGGCAGTTAGTAAAATAAATTGCTTTAATTAATATCTGCACTGCCTTCTTTCAGGATTTTTTCCCCAACCTCTCAGTATAGTCTACAACCCCAGCATTTCTCAGAGTCTTCCATCTAGATACAGATCTCGTTCAGGTCTTCCAATATGGAAGACCTGAACTTCCACCTAAGTTCCAAGATCAACCAAGTTTGATTAGCTACTGCCCCTTAATTGGGCATCTTTCTCATTCAGAAGAACCCAGATTTAATACATATCACTGCCAGGAAAGGAAATAATCCTGCTGGAATCTTTGGTTAGCTGCTGCCAGGTCAGTATAAGTAATACTTATATTGATGGAAACTGCTCTGTTAAGGCAAGTTTTGTACCATAAATTGTACATGTCATTTATATGGGATAGAGACTCTGCAAAACTGCCCTGATATAGGGATATAGGGATGCATTTATTGATGGATGCTTTTAAAAGAACAAACTAACAAGAAATTTGTCTGCAAGTATAGTTGCAGACTACAAGAACAATCTTGATTTCTGAATTTTTGGTTTTAATCTCTTTGAATGAAAACATTCATCAGGTCAAACACAGCTTTGTGAAAAATAACATCTAGATAAAAATACTGATGAGGATACCAAAATCATCCTCTCTGGTGGCCCTATATTTTCTGGGTTTACTTTCCAGGTGTCTCTGTTGACCAAGAGGGTAATAGCAGCTTGACTTGGTGAGCTGTAAATCCTTTCTATGTTAGGAAATTAATCTTTGCTGGCTTGAAAGTAAATAAATTAGGTGGCTGACCCCAGAACAGAGAACAGGTTTTGTGGGATTCCTCAATTCCTCAAAGCTAAGGTGAAGAAAAGAATCCAGAGAATATCTAGCAGGCATCTATAAAACACCTAAATATGCTTAGATACAAAAATAGGCCCCACTTTTTGTGTTGCTAGTATAATTGTAATATTCTATAATTTATTGTATTTGAAAAACAATGAGCTTCTGACAGTGGCCAATCTGCAGATGATTACAGCTTCCGCTCCCATTAATTTCACCAAAGGTTTTCAACATCCACAGAGCACCAAGTTGGAAAAGGCTGAGATAATGAATGAAATGAAAGTTCATTTAGAATCTATAACTCAAAGGTAAAATGTTGCATCCAGGTTATTGAGGTAAGCCAAGTAAGAAAATTACTAGAGGTCATTTACGAAGATTATCATACGGAGGTTCATTACCACCTTTCCGGCTTCATGGACTGGCTGGGGGGTGGGGGTGATGGTTCCATGTGAAAGGCTGGCTAGCATGCGTGTGGACATTTGTGTGAGAGGTGGTCACATGCACCTGCCACTCGTGCAAATGGAGTGTGCACAAACTCCCCTGCTGCTTGTGCAAATGGGAATGCACGCATGTACTCATCCACTGTTTCATGGCCTGGTTTTGAACAGTTCACAGCCCAATAGTGGGCCATGGCCCAGGGGTTGGGGACTCTGGTCCTAGACCAATTGGAAGTTACTTTCTGTTTCATGCGTCACTGACAGGTTAGTAAAATGAAGCTTTTTCCTATATTTATTCAGAAATGGAGTTACTGGAGAAATGCTTTTAAACCTTAGTAAAGGTAAGAGAAATTTATCTGGAACCAGTTAGTGGGAGAGATGACAAGCTTCTTTTAACTCAGACACATTCAAGAAGAAATTGAATATTCTGTTACACATAAATTAAATTCAGCACTGAGAAAAGATTGGATTTAGTAGCCAAAGATACTCTGTCCATATGCAAGGATCTGCTGAAAAGGTGTGATTTTATGGCATAAATTCTCAGATAAATTAAGCCAACTAATATGCCTGACAAATCTACCTTGGGATCTACTAGGCCCTCTGCCCCATCTGATTTTTATTTAATCTTTGTGGATTTTATGAATTTTTAAAATGAAATGGTTGTTTGCTGGAAAACATCAGCCCCAACTATCACATTTATTTCCAAACATTCACAGAAAACAAAAATTGTGGATGGCCTTATTCATGTTTTTTGCTTGGAAGTATGTCTACCTACCTAGGAAAAAGGCAAGGATAAGCCAATATGGCAGAGACTATATTGGTATGCATGGTCTAAATAATGTCACTTCATTGCTAAGATCCATGGGTGCCATTTTGTGAGAATCCCTTATGACTCTAAAAGATTGATAATTCCTGACATGAGGCAAGAAGCATAAGAAATGTGGGACAACTATCACATCAGTTAAAAACCAGAATCCACAAACACCGGCTAGCAGTCAAATGCCATAGTCCAAAATCCTGAATTTCTACCCACACCAACACCAAACAGCACCAATTTAGTTGGAGCAACACAAAACTCATCAGCCACACTATCACCCACCATGCTCATGAGTCCATCAAAGCCTGGCACAAGCAAAGCCTGGCACTCCACAAGCAATTCCATCAACAGACACACTGACCTACAACCAGCCTATGAACCCCTCAGAACCCAAATCAACTGCACAGCCAACCAGACACAGCACCAATCCTCAACCAACCCTCCCCCCACCAGCAGTTCACCTCCCAATGATCCTGACCTGATGTAATCTCTTTATACAAGATCCATCACAAGACTCACTGATGAATCACACCTGACCCATCACAAGACCTTCACTTGACACACCCACACCTGAAGTCTTTATAACAGAAGAACACTGACACTGACATCCTCTAAACACCACTGAAGATGCTACCTAACCTGGTAACAACTATTCGGAAACCAACCCATAAGCTCAGAGAACAAACCTTTACCTTCAAACATAAATATATTGAGCAAGTTTGGACTGGGGTGAAATCTACTTACCTTCCCAACCGGTTCAGAAGTTCGTGCACCGACTCTCTGCACATGTGCAAACCCTTCTCTGCATGCGCAGGGTAAAAAACAGGTTACTTCCAGGTTAAAACCAGGAAGTAACGACAACCAGGCAGGTGGGCGGAGCCTTGCGCCCCATCACTACCGGTTCTCTGAACCACTGGCTACCATCACTACTGGTTCAGCTGAACCAGTCCAAACCAGTTCACCCCTGGTTTGGACATGATTAGATCCTGCAACAATCTGAACTACTCTGTATTCAGTTCACCAAATCAAGATTAATTTGAAACTAAAAATATCAAGGCTAATTTTAAAATTTCTTTTTCCTTTCCTATGCCTTGTTTTTTTCTAACATTTTGCCTAATGTTCTGGAATTTATACAAGCTATGGTTAGGGGCTCTTCTAATTAAAATGGTTCTAAAAATATATATTCTGCCATCAATATTGGGAGGGGGGTTTTCTTCTGGACAAATGAATCTACAACTGTTTTTGAAAGTAGTCAATTGTGATTCTTGCCCCACGAACTTAGCTTACAATTTTGACGGAGAGATTCTGCCAACAAATCACTCTGTATTCTGAAAATATATGTCAAAGATACTGACTTTTTTATTAAAAAAATCTGTGAAATTATAGCATAGTAAATAGAGAATTCTATTCTAGCAGAGTCCCTACTGTGTAATAATAATTATATAGTTAATATAGCTCGATCCATATATTAGTCCAGTAGCAGATAGTCTGCTCTAGAAACATGGAATAGACTCTTAATTTTTACTAATGTGAATACCCAAAGGAAGCATTTAAAAATATGCTTTATTTCCAAATTATCTGATTGGTGTGATAATGTTTTTCAAACCTCTCATGTAGGAGTGCCTCCCAGCTGTCTACAAAAATCTATTGCCACTGAACTTTAAAACCAAGCCTTCACAGAGTAGTCTTCATGCAAGCTGACATAAAATGCTTAGCTAAATTATCCCTCCCTTTTGTTCTCTGTTCTGTAATGAAGTGCATATTTCATTTCAGCTAGTGAGCTGCTAATTTTCCAATAGCAAACAGCTGGAATTTATATATTACAATATGGAGCTATATCCTGCCCCTGTGCTCTAGTAATTGTGTGTGAGCATTCCATCATGGCTGAAGCACAACGTGGTCTTGTTTTATCATTTATGAGCACAGTGGTGATAGACAATATGATTTGTGAACTAGGATGTTCTTAATTCCGATTTCATCTCAGCCAGAAACTCACGAGGTGGCTTATGCATCGAGTTATTTATTTTACTATCGCTCTGAATGGCATATTGCAGAATAGAGAGAAATCCAGACAAGAAAGGAAGTGGAGTAAAGGAAGAGGAAATGGGTAGAACATTTTGTCATGCTGCAACATGAAAACTAAATAAACCACTTTGCAAGGGGTGGTGGTAACGATTGTGGAAAGAGTCTCAATAAGGAATTTGAAGAATAGCAGTCCTTAATCATTAAAATGACAGTCAGTGAAAGTATTTCAATTTTTTTACCTTCATTCACTTCAAATTTCAAGTTCAAGACTAGGATTTGATCATAGATAGAACCAAGTGTTCTTGAGCCAACTGGATTATCTTCTAATCATGGACTCGGGCTCCTTTTAGAAAAAACATGGGATGAAAATTTCTGATAAATGGAAACTTGGTTAAGGTTTATGCTCACTTTCCTTCTCTTTGATCAAGTAACAAATTGTTAAAGCCAAAGTCACTCTTTCCAACTGTTTACGATATGATCTTTATTCTTCACTCCTGATTACAGATTATAGCAGTTTATTCTAGATTTTTATAATTTAACATTTAGGTGTTTTTCAAAAGGTGATGTCACTGGCACACCTAGCATAAGAGAAAAGACATATTTCTGGCCATAATCATCTGAGTTTCTAATAGCAAAGCTTGAAACAAGATGCACCATGCCCACCCTGGTATGCATCAGCGGGATCTTGTTAATGATTAACCTGTACAGTTAGTTTCAATAGTTTTTACTGTAAATTTGATCAAACTGAGCTTCAAACAATCCTATTTTTAATTTCTTCTAAACCGACAGAAGACTTTTGGATGTGGAAGTGAAAACATATATCTTAAAGGTCACAAAATAATCCTCACATTAAACCTGTGTGGCTAACGCTCTACAGTACTTTCAATGGTTTCAGGTTTCACTGGCTGCAGTCACATGACAGTCATTCCACAGATGGTAACACCTGTCTGAACTCTGGGTACTCCCTCAGCTTTCCAGCCCAGGTGTTTCTTTTGTCACCCACATGATAACAATCTGCAGGTGCAGAGAACTGTTGGCAGACAAGGCATATATTTCCATATGATGCGGTTAGGAGGAAGGAAAAGCTTAATCTACAAGAATGTAAAACACAGCAAGATATCAGCTGCTCATTTAAACTCCCCCATTTCCTGAAATGTAGTTTATTCTGACTTGTTGCCAATGCAGCTGGAAATAGAGATAGACTTTTCCCTAACTGGCCACTTTCATGCTTAAATGAGGACCTGCATTCATGACACGGGCACTGTTGAGCTATGTTTTGAAGAATCAGGAGGTATATCTGATTTACTAGAGGGCAATCTTGACTGAAATAAAGATAAGTGCCATTTTCAAGCCAGGGTTCTCTTGAATGCTTTCATATTCTTAGGAATTATTTCAAGTGATCTTTCCATTAAATAACTTGCCCTGAAGCATTATCAGAATGCCCATGCTGTTTTTGAGGAGAAACTTTGAGAAGCTAAATCTGATTCATGTTTGGTGCTCCGTTAGTTCTTCTTTTCTTTTGGATTTCAAAAGAGATTTCAAAAATTATGAAATAAAGCAAGATGTTTTCTAAGATTAAATCACTGTGACGGTCTGAAGATAAGAGAGAAATAACTTGCTCAACATTGTTCTACATTTTTTCAAATGGGATTTCAGAAAGATTTATTGTACCTTTTTTTTTTTTGGTTGCTAAATTAATATGAAAGTCTAAGTCCAATAAAGAGCGGTTTGGTTTCCAGTTTGTTTAACAAACTAAGCCAATATGCAGGAATGCAAGGTATTTTGTAACAACTGCATGCCACAGATGCTTCCTTCAGTCTGTTCAGAATAAAAGTTTTTGACTGGGATGAGGAACAGAATAAATTTGTAATTTCTAAATCTAGGGTTTTGAGAACATGTTGTGGGTAATTCCATAAAATGCATGCTCTGGAAGAGCAGCTTGCCAAATCCTATCATTTTTTGGAACAGTTAATCACAAAACTATTTACCAAAAGCATCTTCTCAGGATGATACCTACTGTCCATTTATCTTTGTCTTTGTTCTAGGCCTGGTACTAAAAGAAGTGCACTGAATTTTAGCCACAAATTCCCCACTCCCAATGGTAGGTTTCAAATTTTTTTACTACCGGTTCTGTGGGCGTGACTCGGTGGGCATGGCAGGGGCAGCATACTGTAAAATCTCCATTCCCTCCCCACTCCAGGGGAAGGTTACTGCAAAATCCCATTTCCTCTCAATCAGCTGGGACTTGGGAGGCAGAGAATAGATGGGGGCAGGGCCAGTCAGAATTTTGATGACCGGTTCTCTGAACAACTCAAAATTTCTGCTACCGGCTCTCCAGAACTGATCAGAACCTGCTGAAACCCACCTCTGCCCACTACCCCAGGAAACTTAAGTAGATCCCCCAGAGATGTTGTTGAAAATGAAGGTGTGATATTTAGATGACTAAAACTTTGCATTGTAGCATAATAGTTTCCAATTTATTATATTTTATTTTTTACTTAAAATAGTTTACTAGAATTCAGTTGGAGGCATATGCCATAGATGTCCATCAGCATACACTGCCAATTTACAAGTCTTGCACAGTGAATTTACTCTATTTTGTTTTACCTGGGAAGCCTAATATCATTAAAATGCATAATTATGTTTAAATATACATACTCCCTGATCATGAAGTTGATATAATGAAGTTCTGCATACTCAAATGAGAGAAGATATCTGAAAAATGAAAACAAAAACTTATTATACAGCATGTTTTTTCCAATGGGGCCAAGACCCTTTCTAAAAAGGATAATTGCTTTTGGCTAGGTAAACTGGACTGTATTCTTATTCTCTCTCTCTCTCTCTCTCTCTCCCCCTCTCCCTCCCTCCCTCCCTCCCTCTCTCTCTCTTTCACACACACACACACACACACACACACACTTTTAGCCACCCAATAGGTGAAGTCCTCTGAGTAGCTTGCAATAACACACAGTAAAAAAATACCATAATAAAGTGAAAATATATATAACAGAACCAAATAAAACATAAAATAAAAACATTTAAAATGTAGACCAGCATAGCAATCATTCTAAAATTAAATCAGTATGATTCAAAAGCCTGGGATAATGGAAATGTTTTCACTTGGCATCAAGGTGATGCAACTGTGGATTCCAGTCAAGCATCCCTTTGGGGAAAATTCCATAACTGAAGCTCTAACTCAGAAAAAAAATGCTCTCCTGTCATATTAACCATGAGTTTCAGTTGATTAGGTTTTGTCAAACTATTGCTTACTCCAGATATACAAACTGGGCAGTCCTGAAGATGTTAATATTTATTCCACATATTTCAGCAAGTTATCAATTGGCATACAGGTAAATTACTTTTAAAATTTCTTGTAACCAGATCTACAGTATGGGGACAGATTGCTATGTGAGGCTCCAGCAATTAATGTATGAGCAAAAGGCAAGTTCTTTTTTGACATATGAGGCCACTTGTATGTTGTGACCCAGCTTGATTTAGTCTAAGAAAATAAGAGTGCTGTAATTTGTAAAAGACATTAATCACATGTTTGTATGTGTGTGTTAAAAAAATGCTTTGCATCTCCGTCCATCCCCATCTGGTTTTATTTTAATTCACCCTAGTCACTTACGGAATTTTGCTTAGCTGTCTTCATTTTCCTAGTCAATATTGAATAATGGCCTTCAAAGTAAAAATAATTGGCCTGCATGAGGCTTGTTTTATAACTCTTGTTCACAAAGAATGTGAAAGGCTGGAAAATGTGCTTAAACAGAAGGAATGCATTACGTTGGCCCATGAGAAAGAGCAGTCCTCCAGCTGCATTTCACTGTGTATTTTTATAACAGGCGCCTCCTTGACCAAGCAAGATACTGCTGATAGGTTACCCTTCCCTGATATCCTGTCTGCTTCATCAAACTAACCAGGTCACCTCTCCTTTCTCATCCAGCCCTCATTTCTGAAAGGTGCATCCAGTTGGAGGGGAGGGACTTAAGTTTACACCAATTGTGACTTCCAGCATATATGCGCATGATTACATTTCGTGATAGAATTCAGCAACCATCCAGTTCACAACCATTGAACAAAATGGAAGAGAACAAGTTGTGACTAAGAGCATCCAAGCAAATATCTTGAAACCCATATTGATTACTGAGAAAGCTACAAATATGGAAACATATTTCTCCAAAGAGGAAATGGTTTTCCTCTACCTCCAATTGTTGCTTGGAGGAAGCAATGACATAATAGAAACACATTATCTAATTTCCTGAAAAGGGAAAAGTTGAAGAGGAAGGACTAAAGTGAAGGGATGTAGACATTAAAGAGAAACTAACTTGCATCCCCTAAAAAATGCTTGAGAAATAATAAATAACAGGAATTTGAGGTGTCCAACCTGGCTCCAAGATCTGATCAGAAAAGCCCACATTACATATGGATTTTGGCAAATATATACTTTTTCTCATCTTCCCAAACTAGAAAGCTGCTTGTTCCTTTGGAAATAATGTTTTCCATAAATAGGCAGAATAAGAGGCATTTGCAAGGTATGGGAAATAAAGTCAAGATGGCAAGCCACACAATAATAATAATAAAAAAAGAGCTGAATTTATATTGCTTTCATGGCTGCCATCTTGATTTTTTAAAACCATACTTTGCAGACATCCTTGTTCTTTCTCAAATTAATCTGGATCACACAGACTAAGTTATGTTATTTTCTTGAAAAACACATGGAAATAGATATGCTCCTCCTACCTTCTCCTCCTCTTTTTTGAACTTCCTGATCTATCCAATTGCACTAATCCTTCTTGATAATCTCCAACTAGATCCAATTACTAGCTTTATTTAAGTTCAGTCAAGGTAAAGGTCAGATTGTAGCCAAGGAGGAAATTGTACCATAGGTTTTATGCAACTGCTCTATGTATTTATAGTTTATGTCCTGCCTTTATTATTTTTATAAACACTTCAGGACAGTGAACATATTTAATAATTCTTCCTCTTCCAATTTTCCTCACAACAACAATCCTGTGAAGTAGGGGAGTTGGGCTGAGAGATTGGCCCAAGGTCACCTAACTGACTTCCATGTTTAAGGCGGGACTAGAACTCACAGCCCACCAGTTTCTAGCTGATGCCTTAACCACTAGACCAAACTGGTTCATTTTTCAGAAGAAAATTTCAGAAAATTTTCTGAAATTCCTTTTCAGAATAATTGAAGCATTAGGAATGTCTTTAAAAATTGTTAAAGTCCCTAGAAATCTCAGGCTTTATTTCATTTAAACCAGGGATTTTAAATTAGGGCTGAACATAGTTGAGAGTTATAAGATCTGTTTTATTTGTTACATGAAGATCTGGCCACCTAAAGCCAAAGTTTTCAAAAGAATTTGGGGCTTTACATTTATTTAACTAAATAGAGTTCACAGTTTATTTGCATACTGAAATCTTCTTTCAATTATCCACAGTTTTCTTTACTTCATCAAGATGATTTAGGAAGGAGAGAAAAGAGAATCATTTTGCTGCTGATATGGGGACATTAGATATCCTTTGCAAGGATATCCAAGGATGCCAAGCTATGGCAAATTATCCAGAGATAATGAGTCTAGGACAGTTGAATTCCAAGGTCAAAGTCCAGGGCTTCGTAGTCCATAGAGTGGACTATGAAGTGGTCCAAATTAATATTCACAGAGCAACATTGGACATTTTTCTTTTTGACAGACAGAATATGTGACTTTCTGGAAGCTGACTTGATCTATAAATTATGGATGGTCATTTAATTGATTTTATTTTACTTTTAAATAAGTGTTATCATTTCTATTACAATGGGGTTGTTGGCAAAGCCTGCTCTCCGGATGAGATGGATCCATTAGGACAAAGTTTTGCTCACTAAATGATGGACTAAGAGGTCAGTACTTTCCAGCCCAATTCACAAAGCTGTGTGAAGTTCTGGTTCCAATTAGAATGCCCTTTAAATAGAAAAGTAGGGTAAAACTTTCTAAATAATGAAACAAGACATCCTTCAAAGGAAAGAGGAGATTCGTGTTTTTACAGAATGCTTGGTGAGGAGGTAGGGCAGAAGATTCACTGACTGATAGGTACATTCTAAAACTTGAATGTCTCTTGCGGCCCTCTGATTGAATGCTTCGAGCTGAAGAAGCTTCTTGGATGAGAAGCGAAATGTCTTCAAAGAAAAACCAGAAAGTACAGTTCCTTTTGAAAAAGGATCTGTCCCATTCAGTTCTTCTTTTAAGATTTCTGTAATTGCCATATACATTAGCCATTTAATTACTTCGTAGTTTCAATTAAAACTTGACAGCATTATTCAAAGCAAAAGTCTTCTTATATCCTTAAGGCTTATCCACAATTGGCATCTTGAAACAGGCAAGAGAGAGGGAGGGAGGGAGGGAGGGAGGGAGGGAGAGAGAGGCCTGAATGTTAGCATTCACCTTCCTTCCAATTACTGAAATGCCAAGGAGTCGCACAGAATCTTTAAACAGACCTCCCACATTCTTGATGGGATGTTTTCTATCAGAGTGATCCACAAATATTATCATTCAATGACAATAGAGTTTCATCAAGGTATGTCTCAATCCGCAGGATGCAAGCTTTACACAACAGACGGAAAATTTGGCTCAGGGAAGAGCCTACTGTGTGTGTTACTTACTGGTTATTGCAGTGGTCATACTGAGTCCCGTATGGTGGTGTATTAACGAATAGCATGCAAGCCACCTTCTGTTGAAACATCTGCGACAGGGAAATTTCAGGCATTATTCCAGGTTTTTTTTTTAATGCTCTGGACCAAATTTTCTTCAGGACTATAAAATCTGGCAGGCAGCACTGTTGTGCATGATTTTTTAATAAACTGGGACATGCCTTTGTTGGAGGAGTGACGAAAAGGGCTCTTTGGAGACTTGTTTCCATTATGAAAAGTTCAGGAAACACATGACATCTCACAAAACAGCATTTCTTAACTTTTTATTCCCTTTATTTTTCCTCTTCCTTCCCACCAAATGATAGGGTTTTCTTGCCTTATTAGATCGATCCAGAAATGTACTGTTTTGCACCGAAAGTAATGAACAAAATATGTGTGTTTTCACCATGCAAACTCATCAAAGAGAATGCAGGGATTTGCCCATTTCTTAAGTATTTTTATGCTGTACGATCTTAGCAACAGTCATAAAGGAGTTTCACTTTTATCAGATACCTTTTTAAGAAGCAGAAAAGGAAAAAGGGTGTACAGATTTGATTTCAAGTGATCCTTTGTTTGGCAATCTGTGTCAAATTGGAAAAAATAAAATAAATAGAATGGTGTTCAAGAAAAGGAAACGTTTGTGATAAATATCTACATGAACGATACAAAAGCATTTATTTTATTGATTTAAATATATAGACAGCTTGCTATGAAGACAAGCTTACACAAGTATTTTGGACTTCAGCTCCCATGGACCCCAACCAGAAAGTGGCCTATTAATGATAAGGAAGTAGACTAAAGCATCTGCAGAGCAGATGGTTCTCTAACCCATCAAAACGTATCTTGTAAAATACAGTAAGTACATCACAATCTGATTGTTTTTATTCTTACTAGAGAAGTGGTAGATCACATTAAAACATTATTACGGTAAGCAATAAATTTCATTCCAATGACAAGACAAGGGCTTCCCTAAATAAATGTGAGAATTAAGAAATTGCTCAGTTCTCCTTTGCTGAAAAATGATGTAGGATAGTGTCAGAATTTGAGTGGAATATGTCCACAATAAGTACGATTTATATATACACTTTGAGGTAGTTTCTATAGGAAAGCATCACTGAAATGCAAAAGCAATGTTATTTGCTATTCAACAGATGAATCACAGTAGTGGGATTCAAAATATTTTACTACCGGTTCTGTGGGCGTGGCTTAGTGGTCATGGCAGGGGAAGGATACTGAAAAATCTCCATTCCCATCCCACTCCAGGGGAAGGTTACTCCAAAATCCCCATTTCCTCCCGATCAGCTGGAGGCAGAGAATAGATGGGAGCGGGGCCAGCCAGTATTTACCGGTTCTCCAAACTACTCAAAATTCCTGCTACCAGTTCTCCAGAACCTGCTGAATACCACCTCTAAATTATGACCAAACATAATTTAGAAATCAATATCTAATTCATGTTTACATTGCAATCATATTTATAACATGACTGGTGGAAAGCAGAAAGCAAAGGGGGAGATGGAATGTGCCATCAATTCAACATCCACATCCAGAGTGGATTTCCCCCATTCTGGGAATACAGTTGCAACAGTTCATTTAGTGATTGCTCAAAGTTACAAAGTGACATATGGCAATTTTTCACACTTATGACCATTGCAACACCCTCATAATCATATGATTTATATCTGGATGCTTGACAAGTGACTCACATTGCACTGTCCCGTGGTCATGTGTTCACCTTTTCTGACCTTCTGACAAGCAAAATCAATGGGAAAGCCAGATCCATTTAACAACGGTGTTACTAATTTAACATCTGAAGTGATTCATGTAACGAATGTGGCAAGAAAGGTCATAAAATGGGACAAAACTCACTTAACAAATTTCTCACTTAGCAACAAAAATTTTGGGCTCAACTGTGGTCAAGGACTATCTATATATACAGTCATCATATGTCATTTATTATAAAGGACAGTTCTTTATTTCAGGAAGCTGTTCTTTGGAGATATTTAATTTAAGTATTTATTTTCTTGATTTTGCAATTAGCTAAAGAAATTAACATAATGAACATTTATTAATACAGCAGTAAATATTTTACTATATCCGGTAGTCATCAAAAAGTCAAAAGTATTGGGAAGAAATATACCAAAACATCAGTGATGGGATTCACATTTTTTTACTGTTCATTCTGTGGGTGTGGCTTGGTGGGCGTTACATGGCTTGGTAGGAGTGGCTTGGTGAGCGTGGCTTGGTGGGCGTGGCAGGGGAAGGATACTATAAAATCTCCATTCCCTCTCCACTCCAGGGGAAGGTTACTGCAAAATCCCCATTTCCTCCCGATCAGCTGGGAGTCGGGAGGCAGAGGTGGGCAGGGCCATTCAGAGGTAATATTTACCAGCTCTCCGAACTACTCAAAATTTCTGCTACCAGTTTTCCAGAACTGGTCAGAACCTGCTGAATACCACCTCTAAAAAACATCCAGAAAATTTGAACAATACAATTTGAACTGAAACCGCAAATATTTTTATAGGATCTAACCCCAGAGACTGCAAACAAATAGCATCATGACTTATTAAGATATATGTTGCCAGTGGCAAAATCAATCTGGAAAAGAGCAGCCTTGCTGACAATACAAGATTTGGTAGGCCAACATGGAAAAATTGACTGCATATTCTTGTAAGAGCAGACAAACTAAATTCAAGCAGGAATGGCTCCCTTATATACAATATATCACACAGAAAGGAAAGTTAAGACACTTAAGAGTATGGCTTTTGAAGAAAAAAAGTAATTGTTTAAAAATAATTGAAATGATTGATTTAGAAATGAGCAATAATTGTAGAAGTTAGAAGCCCTGTATAAAAATATTTAAGTGGCAGTTAGCAGTTGAAGAAAAGAAATGAAAAGGGTAGCTAAATATTTTTTTCTTATAGATCCAACTTTTTTCCACCTGATTTTTTAAAAATACTTTATCAAATTTCATCTTTTGAATGTCCACTTTAATAATTCTAACAGAAACAACAACAAAACCCAAATAAATAAAATAGATGAGTTAGGGGTTATATTTTTATGCATGTATCACTAGTTTCAGTAGAATGTGATATAAGAATTGTTCACAAGAATGCCTTCAGTTATTTGTGGTGATATATGGAACTTTATTCATAGTTTAGCAAAATAATCCATGGAATCTAAGTATGTATTTTATCTCATGTTCACTTGTTTTGCTTCCAAAGCTTACAGCTAAAGACATTACTTAGATGATTTATCTTCTCTCTTACAGGTGGCCAATATTACTAAACTCATTTCAGCCAAACTAAACATCTGAAGCTGTTATTCTTGGAAAACATCTTACAAGAAAAACGGCTTGTATCTGAAGTTTGCCAGGCAAGAAAAAAAGAAAAGAAGTGAAATAAAACAAACCATCATATAGTTATATTGTGGTTGCTGCTGTTGTCCCTTCAATGTGCAAATCCTGCGCAAAAAACAACATGGATTTAAAAGCTTAGTTGTAATCTCCATATCCTACTGCAACTGAACCAAAGTATGTATGGTTAGTGTAATAACTATTTTCCCCAGCTTAGTCGTTTTCTTTCCCTTTCTGTTGATTTCTAGATACCAAAACTTAGGTATCTAAAAATCAACACAAATCTGAATCTACACAAAACCTGTGTAATTGTGTAGATTCAGATTCTTACACTTTTTTTTGTTCTGCAACACACCATGTCCATTATGACAACCATTTTCATTGTAGTAAACACACAGCATCTGCCCCTTTCCTTAACAATATAAGTTTGTTCTTTTCTCATTTGCCATTCAAGTATAGTTTCGATTTAATCAGCATATTAAGATATCCCAGAAAGTATCTTTTTGAGAACTGTGAAACTATTACTATTGCTTTTTTAACTTTTTTAATTCCTCTGAGTTGTTTGAAAAGCTACAAAGCTGTCTCTTAGCAGCAGCTGCCTGAAATGTGTACCTCAATATTACAATATTACTATAATGGTCAAATGCTCTCATTGTTTTGCTGACGACAAAGTACTGAAAATAACAGAAATAAACTTTACAAATGCTGGAACAGCAATGACAAGGGATTTTAGACAACTCTGCAAACTAAGGGATAAATGATTAAGTACAAAATGTTCCCTTGCACCTAGTACGATGAGGCAAGTCCAGTGTTGAAATATCTCCTGCTAGGAACTGTTCTGCACTCTTTTGTATGTATAACCATATGCATAATTCTACAAAATGAGGAGAGCTCTTTCTCAATGCAGTTAGTCCTCAATTTACAATTTGTTTGGTGATCATTTGAAGTTACACTGAAAAAAGTTTTCACACTCATGATCATTGCAGCATCTTTGTGATCATGTGATCAAAATTTGGATGCTTGGCAACTGGCATGTATTTATGATGGTTGCAGTGATCACTTTATGCAACTTCTGACAAGCAAAGTCAGAAAGCCAGATTGACTTAACAACCATATTACTAACTTAACAACTGTGGTGATTCACTTAACAACTCTGGCAAGAAAGGTACCAGTTTCTTGCAGGAAATACTTGTAGACTTGCTCTGTGGAGTCTGCATTTTGTTTACTCTATTTAGCTGCTTCTGGTATCAACAAGGAACTAAAGAAATAGTTAGTGAATGAGAAATGGATTCCAGTCATGATTATATAGCTTCTGCTAGAAATAAGGAACAGCTTCTTTATCTTCTGAATGAAAAGTTTTGGTCCACACCACAGGCTGCCATAACCTCCTAGAATACCCTAACACCCTTCCCTTGAATCTTTGAAGTCTTTGTTAAGGAGCAACATGAATAATCAAATATGTACAAATGGTAATCGAATCTCTTGAGCTACTTGCAACCACTTTACCTCCTGATTGTTAACATTTCTGAAAGATGTTATCATCTATGCTGACCTTGGCTAAAATCCAAGGACATGGGAAGGACGTTTCTTTGGGGATTCAGTTCTAATGGAAACATTAATGATTTCTCTTGCAATATTACTTAGAGAACCATTATCATGAAGATTTGCATAGGCCATTATCAGATGTTACCATACATGGTCATGTATTAGTGTCTAAGATTTGTAGGGATCAGCTGTAAAATTTCTTAAGCCTTGATAATATTGCTGTTTGTTTATCTGCTGCCACCAGAGGACCAAGCCATGAGAAGAGAGAGATAGAAAGCTGTTACAGATGAACTGGCAGCAGCGACCATGGCTAGAAGGAAGAGACGTTATCAAGATATACATTGCTGGAATCATTGGCCAATTGGCTATTCATCACCAATAAAAGGGTTACAATCAAAGTAGGATTGTACATCAGAAATAGCTAAGAAATCTCACAATACTTTAGTGGTTTTTTTAAAAAAATGGAAATTTATCCTCTTCACTAAGTTAATACCAGAAACTGCAGTACCACCAGATCCATACAAAATGATCCCAGATAATACGTGTGTATTTGTTTGTTTAATTTCTATGATTTGGCCTTGAATGGTAATAAACTTTTATTTGTACATCATGATTCACATTTAGTAATGGGTCCATATACACAAACAGTTCAGAATCTCCATGTGCTAAACGCATTCTCTTGTGTGGCTGTACATGTTTCAATGTACATATTATTTGAATATAATATTTTAAATTGTGCCCTGTACCATTTAGACTTCAATCTTTTCTACTTCTCCTGCTTCCACTTTTAGAACAACAACAACAACAACAACAACAACAAAATTCTGTGAATGGTTAGTTTAAAGGTTTATCAAGAAACTGTCTATAACCTTGTAAATATCTTGGTTACCATCACTTGAATAGGCCATAGACTAAGTTCAATAGACCATATAAAGGTTGAAGGATGATTGATTCTGATGCACAGAAACTGCATATACTAAGTGAGACAATTGTCAGAACTGAAGATGCTTCTCCTGTAAAGGTCAAAGATATCTTCTGATGAATGGCAATGTTTGCTAATAGATACAAATGACGCAATACAAATGCATCCTAACTCTTCCTCTTTCAGTGGGCCATATGCCCATTTTAACACCTGGTGACTCTGTAGTGTAAGCACAATTGAAGGCTCACGATAGCTTTGTTTTGTTAAGATGTGCTGCTTTTACCTTCCACTCAGTTGCCAATTGTGTGTATGTGTGTGTGATTATTGCCCATCTGCTGCCCTTTCTGGCATAGATAGGAAGACAGCATATGGGCCAGATAGCAAGCACACAGAAGGCAGAGAAGTAGGGAAGAAGCTCTTAATATTCCTTTTTCTACCACTTCATTGACTCTTACTAAACAATTTGAATTATAAGTAGAAAATCATTCTCCAATAAAGCACCCCCCACCCTACAAAAAATGGGGGTAGAAGCAGGATGGAAAGATGAGGGGCTGCAAATCAACTTCTCAAATCCTTTCAAGAGCCTCCTGCTTTTGTTACCACCCTTACTTTTTGAAAAAAAAAGACAAAAGTACCAACTATATTTTCTGCTGTTAATTTTCAGCAGTGTAATTTCAAAGTGCTAAACAGGAATTTGAAATCCACTGACCGCAGGTTGGCGAGCTCTAGTTTATAATCACATCCAATTTTTTTCCTATATTTTCATATGAAATAAAACTTTTTTGGGGAGAAGCAGTAATGATTGGGAAGCAATTATGTTTGACAAACCTCCCTCCAAATGATGCCTGGCTTTTGGTTTTACACTTATGTTTCCCAACTAGACTTTATTGTGAAGAAAACAGCAATCTGTGACTTGAATGGCATTGTAAAATATTGAATATAATAAGGATTGTAGCTTTCCCATTGAAGTTAAGTGATCTTAATTTCTTTCTTCTATAATGGTATCTAGCATGGGATTTCCAAACCTACAGACTCATTATGGAGGAAAGATAGAATAGCTGTGAAGTAAATAAAGTCCTGAAATGCGTCAGAAACTAAAATTCAACATCTTCATTTTCACAGTAGTGAGCCAGGTGCTACAGAAATAATCAGAACAGACTGTGAAATTGAGGATTATCCCTTATTTTTTCCTCACATAACCCCCCCCCCTTCTTTCATTAATTTATCTTACCAATTTTTAAAAGCCATCACCATAATGTAAGGCCATCACTTCATTATGCACTGAGAAGAAGTGCTTCCTTTCATCTGTCAATCAATTTTCTTTATTGTTTTCAATCTTGTTTTATAAGCAAGAATGAAGTATTTGGTGTACTTCATGTGCATTATGTTGAATGTTATAAATACTTGGAATAATATTAAAATGAAAAATAGCATTGGCATCTGTGGGTCCAGTCTTCAAAAAATTTGAACTTTCTTAAGTACAGAAATAGCATGCATTATTTGCATTTCATTATTTGCTGGAAAGCTACATTTTAGGTTGAAAATTTGGTTATATATGAAATTAAGGTGAACTATTTATAATAAGGAAACATTCCCTTTCAGATCAGTCTCTTAAGTATTGTATTTTCAAAACCCTTTATTTCATTTTGAATTAAAACTATATTTAAAATATATTAGCAATCTATTTACATAACAAAACAGGTAAGACATAGTTTTCATACACTTAATTTTCCACTGGACCATTTCACAAATCAGACAACATCCTAAGAATTTTTTTGTTGGACCATAATTTGTTTGATAAACTAAAATTAGCTAGGTTCATATATCATGATAAACCATACTCTATACTTTATCGATCACAGCGGTGGTATTCAATTGTATGGTAAAGCAAACGCTAACAAATATTTTCTATGAGTGAGTTATATCACTTCTATTTGTGACTGCTTTCTCCATGCTACTCAGTCCAGATTAGAAATGAATGGTTAAATTCTAACATTGCAACATTTCGTTACTGATTACATTAATTCTTCAGTTGACCCTAATGCTTGAACAATAAACATACAGAGTTCTCCAATTTTGACTGACTGACTGACTATAATTAGGCATGGCTGATGAAGATTTGACTGTCTATACCTGCAAGGTTGCTGAATTTTTAGGACACATGAAAAAGATTCTAGACATTTTACGTGCTGTAATTATGAACTCTGACTTCTTTAATAAACTTCTTTGAAAAAGCATGGGAGTTGATTTGCTTACTTTCAGCCTGGATATTATTGTATTCATCAACTATGAACTGAATTTTAAATGTATGTATCTTTCTTTATTATTTTAAATGTATATGGTAATTTATTGTCCCAAAGGTGCTTTTTCCAGAGGCAACTGGACTTTCTGGTTTTTGTTTGAAGATGTTTTGCTTCTCATTCAAGAAGTTTTTTCAGTTCTGATATAATGTTTTATTGAATGGCAGTAAACCCCATAGAGTCGTATTGGCAAGATGGACATCATAGTAATGAAATACATACACATATACCTACCTACCTACCTACCTACATACATATAGTACATACATACATACATACATACATACATATCTAGAAAAATTCAGTGTAATTCTGAAAAATGAAAAGAAGGACTGGGAATCTAGGAGTATATATGTATTTACAAGTTTTCACTCCCAAGTTCTGATGGACTTTCCAGTCCATTGATTTGTTACTAAGATTGCCAGTCTTATCAATTTCTATTTTTGGAAGCCATAAAAAAGACACAGTGGAATACAGGAGGATAGTGTCTGGGAAAAATGGCCTTCTCTGTGTATTATCCCTGGTTACTCTCTTTCCTAAATTATGCTGAGTATTCAGTTGGGAAGCAAAGGCACAGTACTACCATTTATATCGTTTTCCGGGGATGCCGTATCAAGTAAAGATGTCTTACCACGTACAGCTGCTTTAAATTTTAAAAGTCTAGGAGATCTGAGCATGGATCTATTGATCTTTTGTCTAGAACCTGGCAAGCTGGACCAAAAGTCTGAAGTTCAAGCAGTCTGAGAAACAGAGTTTCTCCAAGAACTACATCTATTGTACCAGAAGAGAAAAAAATTCCTTTCCTAAATTTCCTAAAAATTCAAGCTTTCCTAAATTCATCAAATGTATACTGACTAGTATATTGAGTCAGAGAGAGGAAAGCAAAACTAGAGATTACGTTTGATTTTGTATAGAAATAAGCCTAAAGTTTTTCTGCTCCGTGTATGTGTGTGTGAGAGAGAGAGAGGGAGGGAGGGAAGGAGGAGGAGGGGGAAAGGGGGAGGGGGGGAGAATAGGCTTTGTTTGGTTTCCCTGAGAAGCCAACGTGAATTCAGTCACACTGTAATCCATCTAGAAAATTCATTTATTGGGGAGGTTAAAAATATAATAAACAAAGATGTCATATAAGCAGCCAGTTGTTTTCCTATTAACTTTTAAAGATAGTTCTTTTTATATTGCTGAGACATGGGGTATTCATTATTTAAATAAATAAATGCTTTCTCTGTCCTCCTTCCCCCTTACTTCTTTTTTAAAGTTAATGTCTAACACCATAGAGGTATAAAAAAGCTCAGAAAATGATTTGCCTTTCAAATCCTTTTTCCAGATGTTAGGGGCTTGGCATACTGCCTTGGTTAAGTGTCAAGCCTGGTTTGGGTTTTCTTTTCTTTCTTTTCTTTTCTTTTTTTCAACTTTGCTCTGGTGGTCCCAAAGAGTTACTGGAAGACTTGTTGGACATGTTTTGTATCACTGTATACACCAATAGTGACATTGAAGAGAAACAGGTAGAGCAATGGAAGGGGAATCTGGTTTCTGTCTTATTTAATTCTGATAGCAGTCTCCCTGTCTGCCTAAGCAGCCCTGGAGCATTTTCTGAGTCCTTCTTTGGCTTCTTTTTGCACTTTTTTGCCTTTGTACACTATAATCTCTTCCTCCACCACACATCCATTCACTTCTCGCTCCCCAGGGAAGGCTGTCAAAAATCCTTATCTGCTGATGAATGAAAGGAATTTTTGTCTCTGCTGCCTGGAACTGTTTAATGCTGTTCTGGATTATGCTTGGTCAAGCAAATAAAATTTTATATTTATATTTTGTATGTAGGTCTGCATGTTCCTTTGATGAAAGTTAAGGTGCTAATCCTATCTTCATAAAAGGAATAAATAAATAATGGTCTAAATAAATAATGATGGTTATTCCAGTTGCCCAAACCTTAACAGCCCAATTTGTACTTTATGCAAATTTTAATGAGAAAAAATAAACATATTAACTGTTGCGTTGTTTTCTCCTTACAATTCATAACCCAAATGGTGGGGGGGGGGAGAAGTTTTAGATCATCATCAAGATATGACTAGCAAATACTGCTTAGTTATCTGCAACTAAAATTAGAATCCAAATGAGTAATGGTAAATGAGAATTTAGAATGAGCCCAGCTTTTTATCAGTTTAGTCTTTCACAGCAAACAGGTTTATCAGTGTCTCCTTGCCAACAGTGGACAATAGCACAACCCTTTTTCAATATTGGTCTGCAGTATCTGAACATGATATTTAGTGATTAAGTTTCATAGATTTAGTCCTTTTCTGTTTGTTGAAGCTAAGCAGGTTTGAGTTGGGTTGGCTCTTAAATGGGAGAACTAAAGAAAATTTAGTCATAGAGGAAGTAATGAAGAATGCAATGGCAACCACTTCCACAGTGTTGTCAAAATTTTCATGAATGTGTCCATGAAGGCACCAACAATTGAGATCTATTGGACGGTGGTATTATTCATAATCAATTTGCTTGGAGCAAAAGGCCAAATTGTTAGAAACATAAACATTATCTCTATCATGTTGGATTTCATAATTTAGTAAGACGTAATGAGCATTTCTTTTTAAATGGAATTTGGGCCATTGCATAATGTCAGAGTGGCAATCAGCCCCATTACCTTGCATGGGGTAATTGCCCTCATTTTGAGTTGGATCGTGACTTTTATCCTTCTGTATACTTTGATCAATAAAACCGGAATACATCTTCTAATTAAACTCATATTTATTGTAAAGAAAATAAAACATCTTATCTAATCTAATTAGTTACATCTTGGAAGCTTTCCCAGCCATGAACTTCCCTGGCTGGAGAACAAAGGAAGTTTTTAGAAGAAGTAAAATAATGTGTACATGCGCAGTAGATACTGATAAGGAATTTGGCAAACTATGGTAAGTCTGACAGTCCAGAAATAATAGCTCTGCTGGTAAATATAAAAATGCAGTGACAATAAAGAGTCCTAGGAGTAAAATATGGTTGCTGACTCCTGACATAGATCCTAGGGGCGCTATGATTTCTCAACTTTTTCCTTAAAATATCTAATTATATTTCCTTGGTCATTATTATGCTCTTTCCTTCCCATTTTTTAACATTGAGAATTACAGGGGAAGGATGAGATACACAAAACTGTTCTGCACCCTGTTCTGCACATTGGAATTTTGTAGAACATATTCATCTCTTATTCCTAATTGAGCCTGGGAGAGCAGTGTACCTACCTGAATCTATGATTATGTGTGTATAATGTGAAGTGGAATTTATATGAAGGTATCTGTATGTTACATCCCAAAGGAAAAAGATAAGCCGTTATCATAAGAAGTAGCACAACTTTACTTCAGCATCCGTTAGGGAAGAGATCATGAAGAGGTCAGTCAAGCCCAAAAACCCTTTCAAGAGCTTCTCCAGGCAGCAATTAAACATGCATATATTAGAATAACTTTATTTATTCCCAACCATCCAGGTCTTAATTTCTTAAAGAGGTCATATGCTCTTGCTTATGTATCCCTCTCAAATTCAGGTTAATTTATTCTAATTAATTCCTTGGGTACTAGTCATTTAGATGGTTCCCAATGCCACTGTGCAACAAGAATTTAAATTATATGATGATAGACAGGACTTTCCCAGACATACTCTTGCCATCTGGTGACTACAGAAGAGCAAAAACTTCTTACCTACACTTTGAAAAAAAATGTGAAGGCCAATTCTCTTTTGCCAGTTTAAATGAAGATGTATAGAAAAACGTACAGACAAAGAAGTAATTAATTCTGGCCACATTGCTAGCATTTATTTGAGTTTTCTATTCTTACAAAGAAAATACTGTATCAAATTTATTTCTGTGGCTATAATTAAATCACTTTTCACTGAAATAAGTCAAGGTTCTAGGTCATATATAAAAAATCCTTGCATAAATGAATTTCCCAGTTTTCAGTTGATTTCAATCAATTCTATGCATTTCAATGCACCCTGAAAAAACATGTTATAGGTGGAGCTAATCAGAGATTGAATTGAATGGCAAGTCCTAATGTCCGTGGACCATCTAATGTACAGCAGATCATTGGACAAGCAAGAACGTGCTTACACTGAAAATTTTGCTAAGGCTGTTTACTCTGTAAGAAATTCCATTTATTTTGTGCTACAAAGTTTATAGTGACAAAAATTAACCTCATCACTATTTTGCTCTGGCAAATGGAATACGGCAAAGAGGTTGCAGGAAGCTCTTGTATCAAAAGCTAAAGAGAATTTTACCCTATAGGAAACCCACCTTATGCGACATTCAGATCTAATCAATTTTCATACAAAGAATGATAAGGTCATAATTTCCCATATATTGCTTTTATTTCCCTCTAAATATCAATGCCATATTAACTGTTAATCTGAAAACCTCATTTAATGTCAGCTTCCTCAGAGTTATGAAAATTCAGGTAATGTCTTCCTGCTACTAATTGTATTTGAGAAAGTGTTATTAATTTCATATATCAAGTTCGCAGTGGCCATCTGTTCCCTCCGAACTGCTGCGTATGCCTCCATCTGCCCTGTTTTTCTTCTATTAATCGGGTAGCAAGAGCTCAGATGATTGGGAAGTTTCACTCTGACTTTGGATTTGTCACTCCTCATCAAGCCAGCTGTGCATTTTAACAGACTTTAAAGGAGCGCAGCAGAGAATTTCAATGTTATAACCAATCATTATTATTAAAAAGGGAGAAAAAGTTCTTATCTTATTGCAAAAATAAATACACAGAAGTTGCCAGATTACGCTTCTCTTTTTGGTAGAAAAGTCCTTGCTCACATCGGTGTGCATGATAAGGCATAGAAGGGCTAAAACCTGTAAATGTTTAAAGTCAGCATACAATTATAAAAAATTATTAGCATTTGGACAAACTGAAATTATCCATGAGAAACTCACAAATTAATAGGATTACTATATAGATTGATTTTGGGGGCACAGCCATTTTCATGAGCTAAATGTATGAAGTATGGTTATGTAAATATCATGGTGCACAATTAATGATTTCTTATCACATCCAGGAAATGAGTATTAGACTTTATTTTTATTAATCAGGCCACATATGAGAGTGGTTCAGGGTCATAAAGATGCATAAAATTAGACTGAGAAACGAAGGAGGGATTTGCATTGACAGTAGCTAAGCGAGCTCACTTGGTCCCCTAGAACTTTTATATAGAGTGACTTACTATGGTTCTTCCAGATGGTGACAAATTAACTCAGGAGAACTATGGAATTAACACACTTGATGAAAAAGAAAGATGTGCAAAACCCATGTGATACAGTCAATCTGTGTCACACAATATTTAAACCCTAAAGCCAATTAAGAGCCATAAAATATTTTATTCAAGGAGAAATAGAGAAAGATACAGAGAGGGGGGGAAGGTTTGGGCCCCCCAAGAAAGTACAGCATACATTTAGAATATTTTTTATTTATTTTGTAAGTGCATTGGTTTTGGGGAGATGTTTGTTTTTGTTTTATATCCAGAGACACATCTCAAGCAGCAGTGGGTTTCTACCAGTTCACCTCAGTTCGGGCGAACCGGTAGTGGTGGTGGTGGGAAGCTCCGCCCACCTACCTGGACGTCATCACGGATGCTCTGCACATGCAGAGAAGGTTCTGCGCATGCGCAGAAGCACCTCGAGCAAGCGAAGCGCACACATGCAATCATGCTCACAGTTCTAAACCGGTAGCAAAGTAGAACCCACTACTGATCTCAAGCGTACATAGCTTTGCAAACTAGGAGAAAACTCCCTTCTGAAAATACCGTTTCCCCAAAAATAAGACATCCCCTGATAATAAGCCCAATTGGTCTTTTGACCACATGCACTAAAATAAGTCCCCCCCCCAAAATAAGCCCTACCAAAAAATATATAAACGCATATGCAGTCGGTCCCCGCCATTTCCTCTGGTTTCCATGCACCCCCAAATAATAAGACCTCCCTGAAAATAAGGCCAAGGGCTTATTTCGGGGTTCAAAAAAATATAAGACAGGGTCTTATTTTCAGGGAAACATGGTACATCCATAGGTCCAGAATATCTTTTAGGAGTGTCAGCTCATGAGTGGGGAAATGGGGACAAATAGAATCCTTTCACGGAAGAATATAGTTTAGCAGCGCTCAAAATAAAAATGTCAGAAAATTAATGCCAGCAATTTCACTGTGTCATTAGATAGAAAACACGCACACATACAAAGAAAGAGATGATGATCCAGTAACCAGGCATATTTTCTTCCCTAAGTGTCCTTGGACTGACTCACAGAGAATATTATGAATTACCAATCAAGGTTTTCGTGTTACTTAAATATGAGTGACAATGAGATAGGACAGTTTTCCAGTTAGAAATGATCTAGCAGAAGAGCTTGTTACAACATTTGTTCAGGATTATCCTGTGCATATTTAGACAGTGAAGTTGCAATTTATATATTTAATATTTAAACTTTGATTAAATTTGGATGTATTTGCAGTATTTTAATGGGCTTCTTTTTTCACTGTTTGCTTTCAGATAACCTTGGTGAAAGTGAAGATGGACAGGGTACCTTTTTCCCCAAGGTAAGTCATTTCAGGCTGTTAATTTTCAAAGCATTGCCCTTCAAGATTAAATTAATTAAGCTTCTTGAGTAAATAAAGAATTCTCCACACACACACCCTTTTTTACATAAGAGAAAAAGGAAGAAAGTTTTTTATGTAGTCTAACTTCACAATGTATTGTTTGAATTGTGCAGTTTATGGTATTGTTGATGCAACAGAGGTTGATGCAAAAATGTCATTCTTAGACAACAACGATCTTTTGAATTAAAACTGGTTGAAAATTGGAAATATTTAAATTAACTGAACAGAAACATTTGTAGTTTCTCACTCACTCATACTAAACAATGTTTTAAAAATGTTTTTTTTTAAATAACCCATTTGTTTCACGCACAAAACCCAAATAAATAAGTAAAAAAAAAAGTTAATCTTATTGCTGGCTACTGCATTCTTTTTTCTAGTACTTTTTCAGTGCTCAACATGCTTCACAATCTTCCTTTTAGGGATGGGTGAAAATGTAATCTGATTTGCTGATTGTTATGATAGGAACATAACACCTGCAGATTTCTTCATCACTAAGGAAGATGTTGAATATGTGAAAAAGAAAAACTTCCAGAGTCTCACTTCGATAGATCTTAGCTCTTGGTTCTTGCAATAATGACTTTGAAGAATTTCATTCTGCATTATTGTTCCAAATTAAGCTGTCTATCCTTCCTTCCTTCCTTCCTTCCTTCCTTCCTTCCTTCCTTCCTTCCTTCCTTCCTTCCTTCCTCCCCTCCCTCCCTCCCTCCCTCCCTCCCTCCTTCCTTCCTTCCTTCCTTCCTTCCTTCCTTCCTTCCTTCCTTCCTTCCTTCCTTCCTTCTTTTTAACAACTCCTTGTAAGGCTCTCTCTCTCTCTCTCTCTCTCTCTCTCTCTCTCTCTCTCTCTCTCCCTCTCTCTTTCTGTCTCTCTCTCTCTCTCTCTCTCTCTCTCTCTCTCTCTCTCTCTCTCTCTCTCTCTCTCTCGTTATAATCAACAAAGGGGCAAGACAATAATATTGCTTGCTCAGACTAAATCTTCTAACTGTGCCATGACTATAGGATATTAATTGACTGGATTTAGCATCTAGCAAGATTACCAAAGTGGGCAGTATAACAGTGAACACACCATCCACTCGGTACTACCATTGGGCATCATATGTTACCTGCAGCAGGTAGTAGATTATGGATGCTATAAATGGACAGTAAAATCTTAGTAGCTGTCTTAGTTGTGGAATTTGAACTGCTGTGATTAAGGAAATACTTATGAAGGATTTTGTTTTTCATGTTTCTCAATACTTTGGCTGACTGTAGATTCTGATCACCTTGACCTGACGGTTTTTTATTCCTATGGCTTATTGGTCTTGGAGAGGTTCATGTGGGAGCTTCAGCATAAATGTAATAACTTCACTGACAATGGTCCAACTGCCACTTCTGGTCCATTTTTTACCATAAAATTAAGTGATTAATATTGACTGTCCCCCACAGAAAATAAAGGAACATGCACATGTGAGCTAAGAAAATAAAACAATGCACAATAAAACTAGCGGCTCAAAGAATACATTAAATATATAAATATGTTTTATAAATGTTGTTTTGTTAAATAACAAAAACCATTCAAGCTTCAAATTTTCAAAATCAGGGAAACATAACTTGGAACTGATAACATATTAATAACATATTAAGGCATCAGGTAAATCTTCTAAGCCATGAAACATGCAAAAAATATATATATTCAACAATCAAAAAGAAATAGTCAACATTCCTACCTAAAATATGTGGATAAATTTATCTTTTCATAATAAAGAACATGTTGGGTGACAAAAAACATGACTGTATTTTGGACAGAATAAGGTTTTTTGAGCCTTGCTAACAAGTCAGATAATTGTTTATAAGAAAACACACAGGCAGGAAGACTAAACCTCCAAAAAGGAAATACAGTATTTTCATTCTTTAGCCTGGAAATCATCTCTATTAGCCAAATTGTTCACTGAGGGAAAAGAACACCACAATTCTGTGGATTTATTATAAGAATTTGTATTATCTTCATGCAATTTCTCCCTCCCCACTTTTTTTTTCTTTCTCAATGGCAATCAACAACATGCTTTTCTTTCAGGTAAGGATTTATTTAAATCTTTCTCTCCCCCATTGCTCAGAACTGAAATAAAACCCCACAATTGATGGGCAGTTCAGATCCCCTCCCCTTCCCAGTTCAGTCCATGTGTGTCTTTGTGTGTAACTTCCCTTTATTGTAAGATGTGGTTTTGTAGCCCGCAGGGAAAGAGATTAAGTTCTCTTCAGCTGGCTGTCCAAGGGTGTGGCTTTTTAACATTTTGGCTAGCAGATGGTGACAAATCCAACAGGTGCACTGCACCAAGCTCTTTTTTCCCCCTTTTATATATCTGCTAAGCAAAGTTTTCAGCACCCCAACTACACAAATCTAACTTAGCCACCCCCCTGCAATTTTCAGCACCAGATGGGACTTACTATTAGCGGTGATGGAAGTGGACAAGGTACCGAGAGACAAGGATAGGCAATGTTCAACCATTAACCTTTTAAATATTGGAGCTGAAAAGGCTCAGTAGGACAGGAATGCTGTCATTGGAAATGAAGGGTTGAAAATGAATCGATGCAGCACAGTGAGATTAGGTCATGTAGGAAGTGGCGGACATCTTTTTTTTAGAAAAAGAAAAATAATATGTAATAAGTGAGAGGTTTTTCCTCAGGAATCCAAAATGATAACTAGTTAGGAAACCAAAAGAGGAAGCATATTATCAAACATGAGGATCTCCACCCACCCACCCCAAAAGTAGGAATTTACACCATCTTTGAATATATAAATCTGTATGTTATAGATACAAAACTATTTATGACTGCTTTCATTTAAATAAAAGAACTCATCATAAATGGGAGGATTGTGGCCAGGAGTGACATATGCTCACTCAGTCTGCTCTCTGGCCTTAATTAGTCATGGATAAGTTAATACATACATTGATCTATGCATGTATCATGTATTGCATTATATTTTCCTTTAGGGTAAGCAACGTTATGCTAAATGTAGAACTTTATTTTTAGATTTCATGAATTTCCCTTTTGGGGATTATTTTTCTTACACCTGGCCTCAGATTTATTCACCAAGGGTTTTCAATGTTCTAATGTTAGATGTTTGCTGTTTTAGCTTTTAGTAATCTGTATGTGGACATTTGAGTGGGGGCAAATGATGTCACAAAGTCTGAGAGATCCAGCTATACAATTGGAAATACAAATTACATAATTTACATACTTTGCATAAGGTCTTCATCACTTTATGAAGGGACATCATCATAGCTGATCTTATTTATAACGGAGATTCTGTATTCCTTATTTCTTTTTATGATGTCTATGTCTGTATTTCTTCTGTTAATATGAGCATTTTCCAACAAATAAATGATGATTTGGATGATTAGGGAAAGGCTGTGGTTGACATCACCAGTGGGCATGTATATGTGGTATATACTCTCTTAATGGAAGAGGGAAACTGTATCAGGGGAAGGCTTAGCCTCCAAAGCCTACAAGGGTTATTGTGTTGCAGCGGAATCATGTTTACCTAAACATGAATGTACCATGCACTGCAAAAGCAGAAAGGAAAAGAAAAGATCAACACTAAAGGGGCCATCTCTTATGGCATATTAGGACACTTCATCTCAGGGGTGAAATCCAGCAGGTTCTGACAGGTTCTGGGGAACTGGTAGCAGAAATTTTGAGTAGTTCAGAGAATCGATAGTGGAAATTTTGAGTAGTTTGGACAATCACAAATACCACCTCTGGCTGGTCCCTGAATGGGGTGAGAATGGAGATTTTGCAATATCCTTCCCCCAGGAGTAAGGAGGGAATGGGGGTTTTGCAATATCCTTCCCCCAGGAGTGAGGAGGAAATGGGGATTTTGCAATATCCTTTCCCCAGGAGTGGGGAGGGAATGGAGATTTTGCAGTACCCTTCCCCTACCACACCTACCAAGCCATGCCCACCAAGCCACACCATGCCCACCAAGCCACGCCCACAGAACCAATAGTAAAAAAAGACAGAAATAAAGCCTGTTTCTTTACAAGCTGGAGTGTAATATTCAAACCAGCAAACTGAAGCTTAAGATGCAAAAGCCATTTCCTCAGTAGGATATAAAAGAAAAAAACCCCATAACATCTGTATTTCCAGAGTGCCTAGTACTCTCCTTGTGGAGATTTTAAATGAAAATCAGTCTTAGCGCCTGTGATTAAGATCATCTAAAAAGATGAGAGCCTGTTTGGTGTAGTGCTTATGGCTTTGGGCTAGAAACCAGGAGCTCATGAGTCCTAGTCATGTGTGTGTGTGTTTGTGTGCGTGCGCGCAAAACCAGCTGGGTGATCTTGAACCACTTTCACTCACCCTAGGAAGGTGATGAAATGACAATTCACTTCTGAAACACCTTGACAAGAAAATTGCAGTTACCAGGAGACAAAAACTGGCTTGAAGGTATGTGTGTGTGCATGAGGATGTTTGTGCATGTGCATATATACACGCACACTCACTCACTCATACACACACACACACACAATGGATATGGCTTTATTTTCTTTTTTTCTGTCACCCATGTAAAAATGGTAACGAAGGAAGAAAGGAAGGAAGGAAGGAAGGAAGGAAGGAAGGAAGGAAGGAAGGAAGGAAGGAAGGAAGGAAGGAAGGAAGGAAGGAAGGACCACCTTTGTCTCCTGTAGGAATAAAGCAGTTCGGTGAGGATGGATCTTTCAATCCATCCTCACCAGGTTTTTGTTGATTGAGGGTAGTGTGTAACAATTGGGGAAGAATATATGGTGGTGAAACTAAGCAGCATTGTTCATATGGGGAGTGGGCCTCAGAACCAGTAAAATGATGCATGGAGTACCTTTGCAACATATCTCTAATACAGATATAGGTTCAGAAATAGGTTCAGAGGGATAGTATTGCAATGCTCCATCTTTCATTTTGATAAATTAGAACCCTTTCTGCTCACAGAAGCCACAGTTACAGGAGATATCACAGTACGCAGGGTTTTTTTAAAGAATATTTTAAAATATTCTTAAATATTTTATGGCTTACCCTACAACTTTCATGTGCCACAATAAAGCAAGAAAATTTATCACTGTTTTTCAGCAAGTATGGTTGAAGATATCTTTAGGAGTAGCAAAAAGAAGACTCAGTGGCTCTTGCGGCCCAACCCAATATATAGTATATATATGAGTAAGGAAAAGGACCAAGTGCTGGCTCTTTATCCCACTGGCTCTGTTTGTTTATTTTTACACCATCCATCTTATTGGAATGACATATTTTCATTGCAAAAATTCCTTTTAAAAGCAGCACCCCAGAAACACCTAGGGGAAATAAGACATGCAAATTATCATCAGATGTAGGTTGGCCTGGAGGTTATACCCAGGGGCAAGAAAAATCTGTCAAATACTATTTAACTTAGTTTCTTCCTTGCCCAAGTTACAGTCTAGCTCCATGTTATCTTTAAAAAGAAAAATAACATTAATATAAATACAATATACTGTACTTATTTTTCCTAATAGTAAACTTTGTTAAATTTTCCCTAATACATGTATTTTGGGAATTGATACACATTCTATACTTTACTTCTTGTAATGCATTTTTGTACACATTTTTCTGAAATTTACTCATTATACTATTACACTGTAAAAGTTAAGGTGCTGGAGTAACACTACAGAAGCCAGATTCAAGTCCATTTTCAGCCATAGAAGACTTTGGCCCAACCATCACTAAGCCATTCTCTATCATTGTTTAAGATTTGGGAGTGGCGGGGGGGGAGTTAGAATTTATGATATTCATCACAAAGGCTGCCCTAAACTCCTGAAGAAAAAGTAAATCTAATTAAATAATAAATATATGTACCATTGTTTTCGTGTTATGTAGAGGTTAGATACAAACTGTAACATCAAATTCAATAATTGGTGGAGAGCTGGCGTAGAAATTAAGAAGTGTCACTTAAATAAGTTTTCAGTGAAATTTGAATTCCATCCTTCCACAAAAGTATACTTATTGTATAAATTACATTCTACCTACATTTACTTACTGATTGATTGATTTCATTTATATGGCCACCTAACTCAGGCAACATGAATCCATTGGAGTTCAGCAGCTGATCAATATAATAAATAAATCAGAATATGACTCTGGACAGTGTATAAAAACAAAAAGAAAAAAATGTCAACCAACAAATTCAAAAGAAAACAACACATACCACTGAAATTTTACTAAAACAATAAAATGGTGATTAGAAGTTAAAATATAACTCTTCAAATATGTATAGGAAGATACAAAGCTGAATTATTATATTTAAAAGAATGTGAACATTACTGTATGGTTTCTATTTTCTACCTGGTGTGATTCAAGTATGATTGACATTTGTCACCTGAAACCGGGAAAACCTTGAAAGTTCTTTTTTTGTGCAACCATTAAGGGTAACATTACTGTAACACAGCAACCAAAATATAGAAGAAGCAATGGAAACTCTATTCAGTTAGAATTTTCTTCCTGTATTTTCGTATTGGTGAGGTTTCATGGTAGTTTCCTCATGAAGAAAAATGCATTCATTGGGCTTTTGGATCCTTGTGAGATCTTCCTTTCATAGCATTCCATAGACATCAACAAGGTTGACTTTCTGGGGTCCAGTACTGAAGGACATCCTCAGC